>CM040127.1:134066805-134666805 GCA_022559845.1 Amorphophallus konjac | reverse complement strand
CTCGGTGCAATGCCTCACCATGTCATTACAACTCCCCGGGGCACTAGCACTTTTCAGGCGCTCCTCCTAGGACCAGACTGGGCCCTTATGATGCGTTGGCATTGATTTGGTGGATCCAAGATCCCATGTAACCATCTTAGACATTCATTTGGAATCTGCCAGAATTTCAAGGTTAAGCTATGTGACTTACCAACTAAGATCAAGTGGTACTTCAATGAATGACTGAGAATTCAAGAGATTTCGGGGTAGAATACAAGCAAGAACACATGAAACCAAATTCTGGACATAAGTGGTCATGATCAGGCCGCCTAGGTGGGAAAACGGTCCAAGATGGGCCGCTTCTCGAAGGAAAATAGTCACATGGAGGCCGTTTAATTAGTCTGGCGATCATGGCTGGACTGCATACTGATAGAAACGGTCCCAGCAGGAGGTCGACTCCACCCAAGGGAAGGTCGACGCACAAGCGAGTTGAATGTGGTCATCCAAGGACCGCTCAAAAACTCAGACGGTCACCCCTGCGCCACATACTTGCAGTAGCGGTCCCAGAAGGGCCGCTATAAGCAGGTCAGTCCCGACTCCGAATTCTAGCAAAAACAAGCGGTTTGAAGGGTTCCGACTTTGTGGGTACAACCCGCCCGGCGTCCTAGTGGGAATCCCAGGCTCGCGGGGGCTTACAGAGGTCTCATAATGGAGGTCCTAATCCGACGGAAGGAATATCCGGCGGAGAGTCCCAACTATTACAAGAATTGAAGGTTAATAAAACATCAAAAAATGAATGTATGGCGGTCAGTCAACACCACCGAGGTGGAATGATTGTCAAACAAAACCTAATAATTTATCCAAGGATAGAAATCTTTAATTTAAGCAATTTATGTAACAATTCAAGGAATAGTCAAGATGATACATTTTGAATGAAAAGAAAGATGATAGATGTTGACAGTCATGATCATAGTTAACGATTGTCAGGATTATTCCATATGCTCCATTTGAATTAATGAGTTTCTACCCTACATAAGCTAGCTGAACAAGGAATAGTAAGGCAATCGTAACTTAAGCAGTACATATAAATGGTCGTTCACAGGGCCGCCAGAGTCATAAACGGTCAGGTACAGGGTCGCTTACCCCAGACCTTGCGGTCTATTGAGGGGCCGTTTAGATCAAAAAGGATTTAAACCAGCAAGAGGGGGAAAATGGTCTGTTGCGAGACCGCCTGGGGCATAAACGATCTCTGTTAAGGCCACTTATAGGACCCCATGTACGGCCTCCGATGATTCCGATAGACCTCAATTGTAACAACAATTAAACTCGATATGGTGTATGAAAATTGGGTAAAACGCTATCATTAGAAAGAGGATAAGAAAACGCACACTATAGCATGATTTAATTAAGTATTTAAGTCTACTGACCTAACATTCAATCGAGATGAAAATGGGTGACACGTTCAGTGCCCTAATCTGACATGCTTCGACTAAAGTTGTCAATACGAAGGCTATACTGAATGATAATTAGGGCTTTTGCTATCAAACGAAAGAAGACTCGTAGACAATTCCATTAATATCTTTTACTCAAGGGTTGGTCGACTAGAACCTACCTTAATCAAGGAAGAAGAGGGGATGACTACTATCGCGCTCGCACTGGGAATACTCCAAAAACCTCGTCGAATCCTCTCCTGCTCGAGCTCCTCGCCGGCCGCAGCTACCAAACGTCGATGCTAGGAGGTCTTAGGGTTCATTTTATAGAACTACTCGATCCTAAATGGATCAATTCGAAGGGATAGAGTCCACGCATAAAATCGTGCGTGAAACTCGCGGTTGACCACGTCGCGCCGCTTATCACCCCAAAAATTTAATGTTTAGGGTTAGGGTTTGCCCGAAGAACGAGAGGACTGTAAGGCTACAAGTCGAGGGCATTCTAATGGGCCTGGTTTGGGCTCAAACCATCGTAATTTGGGCTTAAATTAGGTGATCCAAGGTTTAGCTCGATTAAACTCTGATTTTTGCTTTTAGAATCCATTATTCGGCCTAGTTAGAATTTAAATTAGGGTTTACCCCAGAAGATAAATAGTCTAAATGTTTCACCCTCTACCTGATTATATTTTTTTCAGATTTTTATAAATTAGTTGAATTTTGACCAAAGGATTCCCAATTAACTAATTCAGAATTTTTGAAATAATTAGATGTTTTGTTTTTAAATAACTTCCCGAGGTACTACACCCTGCCCCACTTTAAGGAATTTGGCCCTCCAAATTCTCTGCACTTATTGAAATGGGAATGGTAAGATACTGACCTCAGAATAAATCGGGGTATTGCCTTCGGATAGCATCTTCGGACTCCCGAGCAGCTTCTTCGATTCCTCGGCGGCTCCATTGAACCTTGACCATAGGTAGGGAACGATTCCAGAGTTGTTGCTCCTTCCGATCCAAAATCTTGATTGGCTTTTCTTCATACGATAAATCTTCCTTAATTTCCAAATCCACATGTTGAATAATATGAGTGGGGTCATAAACATATTTATGTAACATTGACACGTGGAACACATTGTGTACTCCAGATAACTGAGGTGGTTAAGCTAATCTGTAAGCAACCTCTCCAACTCTCTCCAAAATCTTGAAAGGGCCAACGTATCTCAGACTTAGCTTGCCATGGATGCCAAACCTTCGAATTCCTCTCATTAGTGAAACCTTCAAGAATACATGCTCGCCTACCTGAAACTCCAAGGCTCTCCTTCTACTATCAGCATACCTTTTCTGTCTCAATTGTGCCACTTGTAGGCGATCCCGGATAATACGGATGTTCTTGGATGATTCTGAAATGAGATCCGGTCCTAGCCATTGCTTCTCTCCTATCTCATCCCAACACAGTGGTGATCGACAACTACTCCCATAAAGGGCCTTGAACGGAGCCATCTGGATATTGGACTGGTAACTGTTATTATAGGCGAACTCAATCAAAGCCAAGTGCTCATGCCAACTGCCTCCAAAATCAATCATGCATGCCCTTAACATATCTTCAACGATCTGGTTAGTTCTTTTAGTCTGTCCGTCTGTCTGTGGATGAAAGGCAGTGCTGAATTTCAGACGGGTTCCCAAAGACTCTTGCAGTCCTCTCCAAAAATGCGAAGTGAACTGGGGCTCTCTATCTGACACAATGCGTACTGGTACTCCATGCAGTCTTACAACTTCCTTCACATACAGGGCAGCCAAAACATCAACTGTCCATTTTTACTTAATGGATAAGAAATGAGGGGACTTAGTCAGTCTATCAACAATGACCCATATTGCATCAAATCCACCATGGGTTCTAGGGAGACCCATGATGAAATCCATGCCGACCCTTTCCCACTTCCATTGTGGTATATCGAGTGGCTTTAACTTCCCAGTGGGTCTGAAATGTTCAGCCTTTACCTGTTGACATACCAAGCATCTACCCACAAATTCTGCCACTTCCTTTTTCATGCTTGGCCACCAAAAGTCCTTTTTAAATCCCGGTACATCTTGGTACCTCCAGGGTGGATAGTGTACTTGGACCTATGGGCTTCTTCTAAGATCTTACCTTTTACTTCTGCCACATCAGGAACACATGTTCTTCCTTGAAATAATAACCTGCCGTCATCGACTAACATAAAATCTGGTCTATTTCTCGGACTCTCCTTGATTTCGACCCACATGGGATCATTTTCTTTCAGGGACTTGATTTCCGCCAATAATTCTGGATGAAGCTGAAACTGAGCGATCACAACCCGATCCTTCCTAACATTGAGATCCAAACTAGCTAATTGTTCCCACAGTCTCCATTCTTGCAATATGAGACTTGACACTTTTGCTATTGGCTTGCGACTCAAGGCATCAGCCACCACATTACCTTTTCCAGGATGGTACTCAATAGAGAAATCAAAATTCTTCAAATACTCGAGCCACCTTCTCTGCCTCATGTTAAGTTCCTTTTGAGAAAATAAGTATTTAAGGCTCTTATGGTCAGAGAATACAGTAAAAGCCTCTCCGTATAAATAGTGCCTCCAAATTTTCAGGGCAAACACTACGGCAGCGAGTTTCAAGTCATGGACGGGATAATTCTCTTCATGCCTCCTCAATTGTCTCGAGGAATAGGCTATCACCCTGCCATTCTACATAAGCACACAACCCAAGCCAATACCCGAAGCATCAGTGTAGACCTCAAATCTTCCATCTCTTGAAGGCAAAGCCAAAACAGGGGCAGTGGTCAAACAGTCCTTTAGAGTTTGGAAACTCCTCTCACAATCTCTCGACCACTCAAACTGATTCTCCTTGTGGGTCAATATAGTTAGGGGTACCGCAATTCTGGAGAAATCCTTGATGAATCTTTGATAATAACCTGCAAGGCCTAGAAAACTTCTTATTTCTGTGACATTCGCAAGTCTATCCCAGTTTCTTACTGCCTCCACTTTTGAGAGGTCAACAGAAATTCCTTCCTTAGTGATAATGTGTCCTAGAAAAGACACTTCTTGCATCCAGAAGTCACATTTACTAAACTTTGCATACAATTGATGATCTCACAATAATGTCAACGCCATCTTCAAGTGCTCAGCATGTTCCTCCTCACTCTTAGAGTATATCAAAATATCATCAATAAATACCACGACCCATTGATCTAAGTAGAGTCGAAAAACACTGTTCATTAGCTGCATAAAAGCTGCGAGAGCATTTGTTAGACCAAAAGGCATTATAACAAACTCGAAATGCCCGTACCTGCTACAGAATGTCGTCTTAAAGACATCTTCATCTTTGATCTGCAACTGATGGTAACTCGATCGAAGATCAATCTTAGATAAATATGATGCTCCCGCTATCTGGTCGAACAGTTCATCTATTCTCGGCAATGGATACTTGTTCTTGACAGTAAGCTGGTTCAATTCCCGGTAGTCAATGCATAGTCTCAATGAACCATCCTTCTTTCATACGAACAACACGGGGGCTCTCCACGGGGATGTACTCGGACAAATAAACCCCTTCTCGAGCAACTCCATTAATTACCTCTTTAATTCTCTCAACTCTGTAGGAGACATACGATACAGAGCATTAGAAACGGGAGACGCGCCAGGAATCAGATCAATAGAAAAAACTACCTCCCTCTCAGGTGGAAGTCCTGGCAAATCCTTAGGAAAGACATCTGGAAAATCCCGGACAACAGGGATATCCTTAATTTCAGACTCCTTCTTATTAGTTAAAGAAACCAAGGCTAGAAAAGCCTGACATCCTTTCTTCATTAACTTCTCAACTCAAAGTGCCGAAATGAGTGGCACGGATTTAGAGTGCCTAACCCCAACAAAAGAAAGCTCGGGGTATCCAGAAAAAGACATGGAGCTAGATCTACAATGAACACTAGCCTCATTTCTAGCCAACCAATCAGCCCCTAGGATTACATCATAATCCTTCATTGCCATACAAACCAAATCAGCTGGCATATTCTACCCATGAATCAGGATCTTACTAGAAGGGTAGTAATATTTGATTGCTGAACCAGAACCAATAGGAGTTGAAATTTCCAATTGAGAATTCATTAATACCGGTTTCACAGATAAGGAATTAGCAAAACTCTGAGAAATAAAAGAATGCGTCGCTCCGGTATCGAATAGAACAAATGCTGGCTTATCAGAGATAATAAGTGTACCTTCAACAAGTCCACCTTCCTCAATGGGTTTGGTCTCAGTTTCCTGTAGAGCCCGAAGCTTGCCCAGCCGCTTCTGACCTCCTTGCGGCTTGTTTGGTGTAGCTTGTTCAGACAAGAGGAGACATTCGGGAATATGATGGTCTCAGCTTCCACAACGTAGACAGGCGCTGATGTGACACGACCCCTCAGACCTAGATTCGCAAGCAACCGAACCGAACGACGGACTCACCTAAGCGGGTTCACCCGCGTCACGCACACCCGGGTCCATAGGTGGATCGGCGATAGTGGTGAGGGTCCGAGGTTGGACCTTTCTATTCCGGGGGTTTGTCAAGCTAGGATGGACCCCCAAAGGGCCTGGGATGCCCTATTCCGTGGGCGGTCAGCATGCCAAGGGCGTGGGTTGTAGGGTCACACTCTCAACTCACTCCGCGGTGGTAGCAAAATTCAATAGAGTTTGAGATCGGGCGCTCACCTCACCGCCAACGGGCAACTAGAAACAATACTAAGACAAGCAAAAGTAAAACCAGTAGAGGAAGTGACCAAAAGCTCACCTGATCAGCGTGAATACACCGATCTCGGCCGGAGATGAGGGCGAGCGGGGAGGCGTGGGCTACCCTCACGCCGCGCCGATGATGCTTCAGCTGCTTACCTGCTAGTACAATCACTACGCCCTCACAGAGGGGGTGGACTAGGGGTAGGGATAATCCAATTACAATCAAAACTACCTCCACACAGGGAGGGGCGGTCAGCCGGCCAGGCGGGATAGGGAGGAAAGCTAAGGAAGAAGTCGATTGAGGACTTCGCTGATTCTGCCTGCTTATGGAACTGCCTGACAGGTACTCGCTGTTGGCACTGCCACGGGTTCTCCCGAACTTGGAATTCGTCGAAACTAGCGTTGAATCTTCACTGACTGATCTAGGAGGGCTACTAAATTTTCTTGTGAGTTTGAGTTGTCTCTGACGGCTGGGGCAGGCACTGGACCGGTGCTGCTCTGTTCTGGCTCTAACTGGTTCCTGGATGCTGCAGCAGGATGTCGGATTCACCATGAACACTTATGAGATCTGAATGATGCGGGACTAGGACGGTCGCGAGCATGGTTGAGTCTTCTTCGATCAGCAACTGAGAATGGCACCAGAGGAGGTCGGAGTCGAGAGAAAAACCCCGAAGAGTGGGGGAGGTATCAGGACTGACCCTGACTGGCCTGCCCTGCGTATATGAGGGAGAAAATTTGGAACTGGGTACTCCGAACCCGAAATGACGTTCCGCTATCTGCGTTGGACAGAGGACTGGTAGAGCTTTGTCCCGGTCAAGTGGCGTGCCAAGGGGAGGATGGGTGTGGTCGCAGTAGCTTATGAACTGAGGCTCTGGTCTCTGCTCGGGTGCTGGATGCGCAGTCAGACAAGAACGGACGTCGTGGATGGGTCCAACCTCGGATCGAGGCGGGATCACCTCACCTATGAAGCCGACTGGAAGAGCTTTCCAGCAATGTATGATATGCCTCCAGAAGGTGTTTAGTGAAGACATGGCTGCCTCTGCAACTCGACCCTTGACTGCTGCGCGCGAACTGAGATGAAATAGGGTGGTGATAGGTGATAGGAAATGGGGTAGATGGGATGCGGAATGGGGTGGATGGGTGTGGGGGCGACCCCTGGCTATGTGGGGGTCTGGTAGGGGGCAATCCAAGGTATGGCAGAGGTAGAATGGTGGTTGGAAGGTTGTCTAATATGTGGAGGAAGGGGGAGCTGCGAATTTGGGTTCGGAAGGGGAGAGGGAAGGAGAGATCTCTCCCTTGGTTTGAATGAGTGGTTAATGGTGGGTGGTTATTGTGGCCTTGGGGATGGGAAAGGGTGTGTTGGAGAGAGGAAAGGTTATTTGGGGTTGGTGAAGGGGTGTGTGGGAGAATGGGATTCTCCCTTGGGAGATGGAGGGGTGGCTTGGGAAGAGGAAAGGTTGCCTTGGAATGTGAAAGGGTGCTTGGGGCTTGGTGTGAATAATGGTGGGATTGAATGGACCTAGGGAAGATGAGGGGTTGGGGCTGATGTGGAGGATGAGGTGGCAGGGGGGAGGAGAGAGAGAGGGAGGGAGAATCTCACACAATTTTGGTGGATTTCAAATTTTCTTTCAACAATTCATTTCTTCTCAAATGGGGGATTGGGGTTCTATTTATTGGAATCCCATAATTTAACATAAGTCCCTAACTTTTGGACTAATAACAAGAAACCAAGGGAAGGGGGGGAGCCCATGGGCCTAGCCCATTGAATTGGGCCCATTAACCTATCAAACTAACATAATGACTCAAGACTTAGGTAAATGACTCATTAACCTAGGTACTGGACTTAAATAAAAGGAAAATTACATGATAACAAAATGCAAAATACATCATATGACTCAAAATAAAGTGGTGAACAAGATGAAGCACAGCTGGCGAGCATCGGGATCCTCGGAAAAAATGTGTACTCGGAGATGTCCCCATCATACCCCCGGGGTGCGAAGAACTCGGCTCCGTCGAGTATGGGTCTGCCGGGGAAGAGGTCCTCCATTGCAGCTCCGGGCGAGCCACGGCCTCCAAACTCAACCTCACGTTCTCAGCCAGGGGACGGCTCTTCATCCTCTCAAGGTGGCCCAGGCACACCCTCTTGCTGGCGATGGTACCCTGCTTGCCTAGTATTGCCTCCGTGTGCACACGTCGGACTCTCAGGCTGATATATGGAGGCTCTCCGAGGGTATTACTCACAAAGGTGGGGGTAGGCTCAAGGTGCTCACTGGGTTCCACCGCGGTGCCCATATAGGGTGCCAGATCTGCCATGCCGCAAGTGGGGTGTATCCCAAAACCCATTAGTAAGTCCAACCCGTAAGCTGGGTTAACAAAGTCACTCGAAACTTGGCAGGGTCCAAGTCCTCGTGCCCTCAAGTTGGAGGTGACTCTAGGGTAGAGCCACTCCAATGCCACCATCGATAGGTTGCCTATTTGGAATTTCAAGTGGCACTCGCGAGTCTTTGCCCGCTCTTTGTGAACCTCACCGCCCATTGCTAGATGCTTGCTTGAATGAGTATGCCATGAGCTACAGTGTGGTGTGGGTGGGAAGTGTGTGATATGCAAAGGGGGACCAGGACAACCATATGTAGACCTATCATGCAATGATGCCGTGTAGACTTTGGTCGGCCTAGGTGGGCCAGGGCACCCGTAGGTGTACCTATCATGCAAAGTGGTGATAAATATCAGGGGACCCGGACATCCGTAGATGCTTTTGACATGTGTATGACCAATGTTAAATGAGGGAGGGCCGATACACCCGAATATGAACCAATCATGCATCCTACTTGACATGTGGGTGATATGAACGAGTGGACCCGACTTAAGAATCATGCCAAGTGGTGTTGTACGCCAAGACTTATGCACTTTTGTACCAAAGATGTCTCCTATGTGTGGGCTTTTGGACTTCCATTGGAATGGGTAAAAGGGGTCTAGGAAGGTGGATATCATGAAGTGGGACACTTCCTCGATCCCTAAGTGTATATTGCCCAAAGTCATGGCTCCCATGGTGTAATCTGATTCTTGGAAGGGAGGGGTTTGGCCCAACATGGTGGGTGGGGGTAAGGTAAGGTGGGTGGTGAGTAAGGTGGGTGGATCACATGGGGAACTAGACTCCCATAGGAAGGGATCAAAGGGGTCGTGAAAAGGTCTTCCTAGAGGGAGGCACTCTATGTCTTCAAGGTTCTCAAATGGTGAGCCATCCTCCTGCAAGGTAATTGGGTCAAGGTCTCTAGTGGGTTGGCCAATCAAATCAATTGGAACCTCAATGGGTGGGGAGTGGGCCAAGATGGGTTTCTCATCCTTGGGGAGAAAGAGGAGGATTTCACTCGTATAATGGCAACTAGTGTAGATGGAGGTGATGGAACCGGTGGTGGGGTATGCTAGGAACATGGTGCTAGACTCTGATGGTCCTATGGCTAGTATTTCGGTCAGGTGGACTTGCCATTGTAAGCAGTCCACTAGGTCCCCTAAGTATCCCACAAGGTAGGAGGTTTGAAGTGTGACATGGGAAGACCGGGTGGGCACAATTTGGACTTGATATCCCAAGGGTGAGAGGTAGGGTGGTGAGCTAGGAACGGTGGGGCCCCGCTTGAGCCATTGGAGTATGGACTCATTCATGATGAGAGTGCGCGGCTCATGAGGACCCGGACTAGGAGAGGTGGGTGGAAGTGGGGGGTATAGGATGTTCTCTATAGTGGGAGGTGGATCCGGATTGGCATCCATCTCCACTTGGGTATGTGTGTGGGCCACAACTTCCAAGGATAATGGGGTAGGAAAGTCTATGGTGGGTGGAGTGATAATGGTCGGTGCATGGTACTCTCGGGGTGGTGAACATGGGTGGACTTGGGTTGGGCTTGGTCAGGGAAGTTCTTGGGTTGGAGTTGGGGTCGGGGGTGGAAGATCGGTTGGTTGAAGAGGTTTCGATTGGAGTGCGTAGATCTTTCTAAGATCGGCCCTCATTTCATCCCAAGATTCAATGGGTGCTTCCCCTTTGGCTTCTCTCAAACCTACAATGTTCTCCCATTCTTTCCTTGCTTGGCGCCAAAGCAAACTCTTGGCATAGTTAACTTGCATAGGCCCTGATAGAGTGAACCTCCCAAAGTGTCAATCTATGGAGTCCTCCCACTCTAGATATATACTAGGGTGGGTTCCATCAAACACAAAGGCTTCTAATGGGCCTAAGAGTGGCGAATATGCCAAGTATGAGGTAGTCATGATGGTGGACAAGAGTGATGCATGCAATGGCCCTAGGATAAGACTTAGTAGAGATAAGTCTAGAACTTGCTCTGATACCAAATTGATGTGACACGACCCCTCAGACATAGATTCGCAAGCAACCGAACCTAACGACGGACTCACCTAAGCGGGTTCACCCGCGTCGCACACACCCGGGTCCGTAGGTGGACCGGCGATAGTGGTGAGGGTCCGAGGTTGGACCTTTCTATTCCGGGGGTTTGTCAAGCTTAGGATGGACCCCCAAAGGGCCTGGGATGCCCAATTCCGTGGGCGGCCAGCATGCCAAGGGCGTGGGTTGTAGGGTCGCACTCTCAACTCACTCCGCGGTGGTCGCACAATTCAATAGAGTTTGAGATCGGGCGCTCACCTCACCACCGATGGGCAACTAGAAACAATACTAAGACAAGCAAAAGTAAAACCAGCAGAGGAAGTGACCAAAAGCTCACCTGATCGGCATGAATACACCGATCCCGGCCGGAGATGAGGGCGAGTGGGGAGGCGAGGGCTACCCGCACGCCGCGCCGATGATGCTTCAGCCACTTACCTGCTAGTACAATCACTACGCCCTCACAGAGGGGGTGGACTAGAAGTAGGGATAATCCAATTACAATCAAAACTACCTCCACACAGGGAGGGGCGGTTAGCCGGCCAGGCGGGATAGGGAGGAAAGCTAAGGAAGAAGCTGATTGAGGACTTTGCCGATTCTGCCCGCTTCTGGAACTGCCTGACAGGTACTCACTGTTGGCGCTGCCACAGGTTCTCCCAAACTCGGAATTCATCGAAACCAGCATTGAATCTTCACTGACTGAGTCGGGAGGGCTACTGAATTTTCTTGTGAGTTCGAGTTGTCTCTGACGGCTAGGGCAGGCACTGGACCGGTGCTGCTCTGTTCTGGCTCTGACTGGTTCCTGGATGCTGCAGCAGGATGTCAGATTCACCATGAACACTTCCAAGATCTGAACGAAGTGGGACCAGGACGGTCGCGAGCGTGGTCAAGTCTTCTTCGATCAGCAACTGAGAATGGGACCAGAGGATGTCGAAATCGAGAGAACCAGCCCAAAGAGTGGGGGGGGTATCAGGACTGACCCTGATTGGCCTGCCCTACGTACCTGAGGGAGAAGATTTGGAACTTGGTACTACGAACCTGAAACGACGTTCCGCTATTTGCGTTGGATAGAGGACTGGTAGAGCTTCGTCCCGGTCAAGTGGAGTGCCAAGGGGAGTCGGGGTGTGGTCGCAGTAGCTTCTGAACTGAGGCTCTGGTCTTTGCTCGGGTCTCGGATGCGCAGTCAGACGAGAACGGACGTCGTGGATGGGTCTGACCTCGGATCGAGGTGGGATCACCTCGCCTGCGAAGTTGACTGAAAGAGATTTCCAGCAATGTATGATATGCCACCATAAGGTGTTTAGTGAAGACATGGCTGCCTCTGTAACTCGACCCTTGACTGCTGCGCATGAACTGAGATGAAATAGGGTGGTGATATGTGATGGGAAATGGGGTAGATGGGATGGGGAATGGGGTGGATGGGTGTGGGGGTGACCCCTGGCTATGTGGGGGTCTGATAGGGAGAAATCCAAGGTATGGCAGAGGTAGAATGGTGGTTGGAAGGTTGTCTAATAGGTGGAGGAAGGGGGAGCTGCGAATTTGGGTTCGGAAGGGGAGAGGGAAGGAGAGATCTCTCCCTTGGTTTGAATGAGTGGTTAATGGTGGGTGGTTATTGTGGCCTTGGGGATGGGAAAGGGTGTGTTGGAGAGAGGAAAGGTTATTTGGGGTTGGTGAAGGGGTGTGTGGGAGAATGGGATTCTCCCTTGGGAGATGGAGGGGTGGCTTGGGAAGAGGAAAGGTTGCCTTGGAATGTGAAAGGGTGCTTGGGGCTTGGTGTGAATAATGGTGGGATTGAATGGACCTAGAGAAGATGAGGGGTTGGGGCTGATGTGGAGGATGAGGTGGCAGGGGGAGGAGAGAGAGAGGGAGGGAGAATCTCACACAATTTTGGTGGATTTCAAATTTTCTTTCAACAATTCATTTCTTCTCAAATGGGGGATTGGGGTCCTATTTATAGGAATCCCATAATTTAACATAAGTCCCTGACTTTTGGACTAATAACAAGAAACCAAGAAAAGGGGGGGAGCCCATGGGCCTAGCCCATTGAATTGGGCCCATTAACCTATCAAACTAACATAATGACTCAAGACTTAGGTAAATGACTCATTAACCTAGGTACTGGACTTAAATAAAAGGAAAATTACATGATAACAAAATAAAAAATACATCATATGACTCAAAATAATGTGGTGAACAAGATGAAGCACAGCTGGCGAGCATCGGGATCCTCAAAAAAATGTGTAGTCGGAGATGTCCCCATCAGGCGCCTAGCTTGCGCCAAGACTCCTCCATCTTGTGACCTGGCCAGTCACAAAACTTGCAAACAGTCTTAGACTGGGCAGCCGAACCTTCCTTCCTATCATCGTTCCTCGACTTCTTATCCTGTGAGAAACTTGACTCGCCATTGGGCCTCTTCTTGCCATTGTTGGGTTTGAAATTACCAGAACTAGTGGTATGCTCTTTCTTAGGGTTCTTTCCTTGGATCCTCTCAGTCATTTCTAATGTGTCTTCTAGAACTTGAGCTTTTCTCACCATCTCTACATAGGTCTGAATTTCCAAAGGTGCTAACTGGTTAATATAATGGAGCTTCAACCCGTTCATAAAATGCTTGGCCTTCATCTTCTCGGTGGATACCAAGTGCGTTGCATAGCGGGAAAGTCTGGAAAACTGAGCTTCATATTCTGCAACTGATAGGTTCCTCTATTTTAGAGCAGCAAACTCTGTCACCTTCATCTCTAGCACCCGGTCCGAGAAGTACTTGCTATTAAAATGTTCCTTGAATTCATCCCATGTCGCACGCCTATTCCCAAACGTAGCTTCAATACCCTCCCACCAAGCGCGTGCATCACATTCTAGCTGGAAAGTTTCCAAAAGAACTCGATCCTGGTCATTGGACTGCATTACTCTAAAGATCCGTTCTATCTCCTTCAGCCAGTTTTCGGCTTCATCGGGATCCGCCGATCCACCAAAACGTGGGGGATTCAAGCCTCAGAAATTCCGGTGGAGATCACCGGCGCCATGGTGTGCTGCTCCTCCATGGGCCACCTGCTGGAGGGCCTGAGTCAAGCCTTGCACGGTTCGTTGCATATCCCTCCACTGCGCACGTTCTGCCGCCATCAGAATCAACTCCTACATACGTGCAGGAAAATTTAATTAAAATAGTTTAGCGAGAATCTTTTAGAGTTTATTTGTTAACTCAACCCCAAGTCTCTACCCAACCTCACCGGGTTAGATCCTTAGACCTTAACAAGGTTATAGGTTCTACGACATCACTTATAAACCTAGGAACTTAAAACCTAGTCTCTGATACCACCAAACTATCATGCCCCGACACGGAAAATCGGAACGTGGTAGTTAAAATATGTTGATTTCCAGACATGATGTGCCTTGGGCTAGCATTTAAAGAACTCCAACAACACAATGACAAAGAGAAGGAATAATTCCCAAGATAATCATTCATTCCAACTAACTAAACATAACGAGTTTCCACATCCATCAATCAACTAATAAGAGCTAAAGAAAATTCCAATATTCACTGGCATTGTTACATCACAACTCAACAATAACTGAATAATCAATTACAACTCTAAAACAACTCTAACATAATGACACACTTGACGCAAACTATCTAAGGACACTCCAAGAGGCTTTCTAGCTGGCTCATTCCAAGGACTTCACTCCTGCCCATCCCCGTCTGTTTGCGCATCCTCATCGGAGCTACCTGAAAATAAGGAAAAAAACTGGGTGAGTGAACGCTCTATAGGTAATAGCAGGCATGGTTTAAGTAATTAACAATTTAATTTAATGTCATTTGCATAAAATAAATGGTGGTAACAACTGACACAATAGAATGAAGCAATATAGAATTGAGATATCATTTCCATGTACTTGGCCGATCAAGTAAATAAACAAGCAAGTCAAGTAGAAGTGATTCCATGTAGGAATTCCAAGAATATCAAAATGAACGAATGCCATAGATATCACTCTAGTCATGCACTCAGTGTAATGCCTCACCACGTCATTACAACTCCCCGGGGCACTAATACTTTTCGGGCGCTCCTCCTAGGACCAGACCGGGCCCTTATGATGCGTTGGCATTGATTTGTGGATCCAAGATCCCATGTAACCATCTTAGACATTCATTTGGAATCGGCCAGAATTCCAAGGTTAAGCTATGTGACTTACCAACTAAGATTAAGTGGTACTTCAATGATTGACTGAGAAGTCAAGAGATTTCGGGGTAGAATACAAGCAAGAACACATGAAACCAAATTCTAGACATAAGCGGTCATGATCATGCCGCCTAGGTGGGAAAACGGTCCAAGATGGGCCGCTTCCCGAATAAAAATAGTCACATGGAGGCCGTTTAATCAGTCTGGCGATCATGACTGGACCGCAAACTGAGAGAAACGGTCCCAGTAGGAGGTCGACTCCAGCCAAGGGAAGGTCGACGCACAAGCGAGTTGAATGCGGTCATCCAAGGACCGCTCAGAAACACAGACGGTCATCCCTGGGCTTCATACTTGCAGTAGCAGTCCCAGAAGGGCTGCTATAAGCATGTCAGTCCCGACTCCAAATTTTGGCAAAAATAAGCAGTTTGAGGGGTTCCGGCTTTGTGGGTACAACCCGCCCAGCGTCCTAGTGGGAATCCCAGGCTCGCGGGGGCTTACGGAGGTCTCATAATAGAGGTCCTAGTCCGACGAAAGGAATATCCGGCAGAGAGTCCCAACTATTACAAGAATTGAGGGTTAATAAAACATCAGAAAATGAATGTGTGGCGGTCAGTCAACATCACCGGGGTGGAATGACTGTCAAACAAAACCAAATAATTTATCCAAGGATAGAAATCTTTAATTTAAGCAATTTATGTAACAATTCAAGGAATAGTCAAGATGATACATTTTGAATGAAAAGAAAGATGATAGATGTTGGCAGTCATGATCATAGTTAACGATTGTCAGGATTATTCCATATGCTCCATTTGAATTAATTAGTTTCTGCCCTACATACGCTAGCTGAACAAGGAATAGTAAGGCAATCGTAACTTAAGCAGTACATATAAATGGTCGTTCACAGGGCCGCCAGAGTCATAAACGGTCAGGTATAGGGTCGCTTACCCCAGACCTTGCGGTCTATCGAGGGGCCGTTTAGATCAAAAAGGATTTAAACCAGCAAGAGGGGGAAAATGGTCTGTTGCGAGACCGCCTGGGGCATAAACGATCTCTGTTAAGGCCACTTATAGGACCCCTTGTCCGGCCTCCGATGATTCCGATAGACCTAAATTGTAACAACAATTAACCTCGATATGGTGTATGAAAATTGGGCAAAACGCTATCATTAGAAAGAGGATAAGAAAACGCACACTATAGCATGATTTAATTAAGTATTTAAGCCTATTGAGCTAACATTCAATCGAGATGAAAATGGGTGACATGTTCAGTGCCCTAATCTGACACGCTTCGACTAAAATTGTCAATACGAAGGCTATACTGAATGATAATTAGGGCTTTTGCTATCAAACGAAAGAAGACTCGTAGACAATTCCATTAATATCTTTTACTCAAGGGTTGGTGTTATGTTAGATGGACGCAGTCTATTACCATTGAGAGTGGATCTGGAGGGGGGTGAATAGATCTTATGTGTAATTTTAAAACACAGTTGAACTCTAATGCGGAATTAAAACAAGTAACTGTTGAACGACAGAAGGAACACTATGAAATCACACAAACCACAGGCAATCACACAGTAGACACCGATCTTTAAGGTGGTTCGATATTAATCCAGAGATCTACTTCCACCCCACACTCCAACTGGAATGTGGATCCTGCTGACTCACAGCTTGAACAGTTGGGCTTCACAGCTTGCCAACAAACCACTGATACACAGCTTCGATGGGCTTTACAGCTTGCCGACCAGAGGAACAAATCCTCTGCAACCACTGGGCGATACAGCTTAGCCGTCCGAGACCTGAACTCGCCTGCTGAGGATTACAGCTTCACCTGTCCAGTGGAAACCTCCACTGCAATTGCTGGCTCACAGCTTGATAACAAAAGAGTTTCGAAAACAGTAAAGATAGAAACAAACGAAATGGAAAACCAAAACGAATGTAGCTCAATTGAGCAGTATCAGCTCTGGTATCTGAACCAAGAGACTGATTTACAAGACTTCGAAAAGACTCTCTCAACTCAACTCTCTCAATCTTCTCTTCTCTCTTTCTCTTCTTCTCTCTGAATCTTCTTCTCTCTTTTTCTTCTTCTCTCTGAATCTTCTTCTCTCTTTTTCTTCTTCTCTGTGGATCGTGCAGGCGCTCACTCTCTGTTCTTTTCTCTTAGCTCTGGCTGCTTCTATTCGATCTTCTTCTTCTGAAGGAAGAAACTCCATATATATACCAGCAGCAGGAAGGGCGTGTGCTCTCCACATCTCCCGCCCAATGGCTTGGACCACGTGGCAGCATCCAGCAGGCTTTCAGTACACGTGTCATAATCTGGTCACTCCCCTTATCCTCGAATCACATGCCCAGTCATCAGTCTCTGCAAAGAATCTCTGTCAGATAGTCGAAATAGAGTTATCAGTTTAAGTCTAAAAACCCTGTACATACTATATGAAGACAGTGCTGAAGCAATGTACAGACATTGTGAATGCGAAGCTATTCAGTGTTCTGACTCTACGTATGCAGACCCATGGCGCTGTACAGACTTAGTAACTGCAGTGCTGTAGACTGTATAGACTTCAGATATGCAAGACTATGCCATGTACAGACTTCCTATATGCAGGACTTATGCCATGTATAGACTCCATATATGCAGAGCTTATGCCATGTATAGACTTCAAATATGCAGAGCTTAAGCCATGTACATACTTCCAATATGCAGAAGTAAACGTGCATCAATGTGTAGACTTAGCAAAACAAAGTATGAACAAAGCAACATAATGTGCAGACTTCGTGCAATGAGTGAAGCAGTGTATAGAGTTATGAGTGGAATACATGAAGCAATGTATAGAGTTAGAGTGCAATGAGTGTTCAAGTGATGTGCAGACTCAACGTTATGCAAGCAGACAATGTGTATAGTTGATGAAGCGATGCTCAACAAAAAGACGCCTTACACTTAGGTGTTTGTTTCAGAAGTGACGCCACTTCTGGTGGGCGTCAAATATCGAGCATAGAGAATGTATAGACTTGCTACGGCACAAGGCAACATAACGATGTACAGACTCTGCCAAGAGCAATGCACAATGCACATATGAATGTACAGACTTTGTTTGTGCTGTGCAAGCATGCTAAGATGCAATGTAGAGACTTTATGCGAGCATGCTGCAGCCAGTGTACATACTTAGACCTGCGTGCATGCAATGAGATGTATAGACTTGCCCATGGCTGTCTAGACTTTGCATGCGTGCTTATAGCAATGTGCAGACTTGCAGACAATGCGTTGTTCAGACTTTGCGTGCCCAATGTGTAGACTTAGTGTTCTGCATGAGACGCTAAGTAAGAGGAACGATGTATAGACTTAGCCGATGCAGACTAGTCCGATGTACAGACTTGCTCGATGTACAGACTTCATGAACGATGCATGCAATGCACTAGACGATGTACAGACTTCCTATATGCTCAAGACCTTGCACAATGAATGTATAGACTTGCTGTGCTGCAAGATGGCAGTGTACAAACTTGGTTAAGACTGTCTAGACTCTGCATGCGAGCTATGGCGATGTATAGACTTGCTTACAAGGCGTTCTGCATACTTTGCGTGCCACAATGTGCAGACTGCACGATGTATGGACTTGCAAGTGCAACGTAGGTAAAATCACCAGTGTATAGACTTACTAGTTGCAACGTAGGTAAAATATACCAATGTATAGACTTGCGAGTTGCAACGTAGGTAAAGATACCTAATGTATAGACTTGCTAGTGTGCATGCCACAATGCAGTGTATGGACTTTGAGTGTGCGTGCAGTGCTGCAACCGATGTATGGACTTGTGTTGACGCTGCATGACAACAGCCAATGTATAGACTTTGCAAATGCAAGCAATGCAGCAATGTATAGACTTTGCTCATCTGGTGCGTCGACCCATCTGTATAAACTATATAGACTATGCTGTATTCATTGTCCAGACTATGCAGAGAGTAATGATGCATTGATGTAGAGACTTGTGACTCATAAGTTTGCTATCATCAAAACTACAGATCATCAAAAAGTACAGGGGCACAACAATCTCCCCCTTTTTGATGATGGCAATACTATGAGTTACACTGACTCCTAATGCACGCTATGAGAATGCAAGTTCTAACAAGATCTCCCCTTTTGCCATAACAATGAATACACTCCCCCTGGAATTCAACAAACAGACAATATTCTCCCCCTTTGCCATCAACAAAGAGGAGGGAAAGTGATTACAAGGGAAGGAACAAGAGAGATCATCTGACTGGCATTCTGAACAAGTAGTTCAGGAATAAGTATTCTAAAGCACAGAGTCTTCAGTCATATGAATTTAGAAACTGCTTTGAGATAGAATTCTGGTTTAAAGGTTATAAATTTTGAGTTCATGCACTACAATCAATGGATAAGTTTTCTGTGCATGATAAAACAATAAACCAGAATCACATTTGCATGAGAGATTCAGTTTCAAAATATCTTACTTTCATAGACTCAGTTAAAAAATGGTTAAGAGATACCAGGTCATGTATTGAAATTAAACAAATTGACATCCCTGAAATTTCTTTTGAAGGAACAGCATTTTCAATATTATTTCATTAAGGGCATTCAGGTACCATTTATCTTTTTGCGTAAGGGTATACATTCATCAGACGCCAATACCCCTAGATACTCAACATGATGGACCATTCTGCCTATGATCAAACTCAATAAAACTGATTTACACCTTTTTGCGTGAGGGTACACATTTATCACACGCCAGTTACCCCCAGGTACTCGGTGAAATCACCCTACTGTTTTGATCATTTTATACAGAGATAACTGATACACCTCATGACTTAAGTATTGTCCATTTCTTTGATGGATCACTTAGTTTCTCAGTATTTTACCAGTCATTGTTCTGCCAATGTTATTTTTCAATTAATTTTCAATATTTTTTAATATCTTTCTTAGCTGCCCTTTATTTGTTTCAGAATGACTTGTTTAAGGACAATACACATACTTAGCCATCTCTAACAGGATTTTAGATGAGTTTTTAGATTTCAGATATAATTGGCTTTGTCTGACATGAAATAAGATAAGGGTTGAGAGCTTTATCAATTTTCAGCTTTCTTATTTACTGATTGCAATCTTTAAACTTTAAAGTTTATAAAATTTAAACCATTAAGTCAGTCTTCAAGCAATTAAAGTTCTTATAAATGAAGAAGTCTATTTTCTATTACTTAGGAATCAGAACTGACTAACAGATTGCCATATTGTCAAACTCAACTCATTCAGGGTCAAAGAATTTGGATTTCAATAAAGTTGATGACCACTCTGAATTTCTAACAATACTCCCCCTATCTATATGCATGTGGTTTTAGATGAGAGAGAGCTTAGACACAGTCATGACTAAATGATATGCAATGAAGATCATAAGTGTGATGCCAAAAAAAATATGAATGTCATGCATGATCATGAGTCTGTTGCAACATTCAACATTCACAAGGTTTATTCAAGCCATCAGAGAGTTTATTCATTATGCTGAAATTTACACAAGCCAAGTTCTCTTCTAAGAAATTTAAACCTTTCATTCCCAAGAGGCTTAGTAAAAATATCAACAATTTGTTTTTCAGTTTCAATGAAGTTCATTTTAATTTCCTTTTTATTTACAACATCTCTAAGAAAATGGTGTTTTATCTCTATATGCTTAGTCCTAGAGTGATGAACAGGATTTTTAGCAAGGCATATAGCACTAGTATTATCACACAAGATTGGAATACATTCCAATTTTATCTGATAATCATCTAATTGGTGTTTGATCTAAAGTACTTGGGCAGCACAATTACCAGCTGCAACATATTCAGCCTCAGCAATAGACAAGGCTACAATGTGTTACTTCTTAGATGCCCAAGATACTAGACAGCCACCAATGAATTGACAATAGCCACTAGTGCTTTTTCTCTCTACTCGACACCCAACATAATCTGCATCAGTGTAGGCTAGAAGTTCTAACTCACACTTGGCAGGATACCAAAGACCTAGCTCTTGGGTGCCTAGTAAATATCTAAAAATCCTTTTCACAGATTTAAGATGTGATTCTTTAGGACTAGCCTGAAATCTAGAGCAAAAACACACTGCAAATTGAATATCAGGCCTATATGCTGTAAGATATAGAAGGGATCCGATCATACCTCTATATAGCCTTTGGTCCACTGGTTTACCTTGAGCATCTTCATCTAAACTGGTTGAGGTACCCATTGGAGCAGCTATTTCCTTGAGGTTATCCATCTTGTACTTCTTCAATAAATCCCTTATGTACTTGGACTGAGAGATGAAAGTTCCATCTTTTGACTGTGTCACCTCCCCCTGAACTGTAGGCTCTTCTTCATTAAGCTCTTCATTTCCTTCCTCATCTTCAGATTTGTCTGCAGGATTCCCTTCTTTCAGAATATCACCATTGTCTTCATTCCTACATTGACCAATATTAGACTTTACCAAATATTCATCAAAAATAATATGTGGAGATTCTTCAACAGTTTTGGAATTCAGATTATACACTCTATATGCTCGGGTGTTTTCAGAGTAACCAAGAAAAATTTCTGGTTCACCTTTAGGTTCAAATTTATCAAGGTCTCTTTTATCATTTATATGAATAAAACATTTACAACCAAAAACCTTGAAATGAGCAATAGAAGGTTTCTTACCCTCTATGATCTCATAGGGTGTTTTCTGGGTAGAAGGTCTTACCATGGCTCTGTTAATTACATAACAGGCAGTATTTACTGCTTCAGCCAAGAACTTCCTTGGCAGACCACCTTCAACCAAGAGTGTACGACCCATCTCCACCAAGGTTCTGTTCCTCCTCTCCACAACTCCATTCTGCTCGGGTGTCCTTGGTGAGGAGTACTTGTGATGAATTCCATTTGACCTGTAAAATTCATCAAACTGTGAGTTTTCAAACTCACCTCCATGATCAATTAAAATATTTTCAATTTTCTGGTTTTTCTTAAGACAGAACTCCTGAAATTCTGAGAATGCATCACTTTTATGTGATAAGAAATATACCCAAGTATACCTAGAGAAGTCATCTACCATGACAAACTCATAATTCCTCCCTGATAAGCTGACAGACCTGGTTGGCCCAAAAAGGTCCTTGTGTATCAGCTCATAGAGTTTAGAAGATAGATTTTCTGTTCTAGATTTAAATGACTTTCTAGTTAACTTTGGCTGAGTGCATGCATCACATATTTTATTTTCTTTCTTAAAGGAAACTTCAGGAAGTCCTCTAACCATGCTATGCTTATTCAGTTTATGTAATACAGTGTAACTAGCATGGCCTAACCTACGATGCCATAAAAATGCTAAGTCCTCTCTGCTAGCAGTAAGGCATAGGTTAGAATGTTGTATATCATCTAAGTCTATCATGTAAGTGTTATTTATCCTTTTACCAGAAAATTTAACAGTTTCAGAATCAGGTTCAAAAACTTTGCAGCATTGAGAGTCAAAAAGAACTTTGCATCCTTTATCACATAGTTGGCTGATGCTAAGTAAATTATATGCTAAACCTTCAACCAACATGACATCTTCAATGCAACAGGTAGTACACTTACCTACCTTACCTGTCCCAACAATCTTACCCTTTGTGTTGCTACCACAGGTGACAAGGCCTCCTTGTTTCTCTGTCAGCATGCAGAACTTGGCCTTATCTCCTGTCATATGCCTGGAGCAGCCACTATCCAAGTACCACAAATTATTCTTGGCTGCCAGGCATACCTGCACACACAATCAGGTAGCGAAGTTTGGAACCCAAGACTGATTGGGCTCCAAAGAAGATGGAAAGTAATTAAAAAAAGAAAGCAGACTTTTAGGAATCCACATTTGTTTGAAACAGTTCTGTTCAGTGGATTTTTCAGATTTCTTTTTGTTATGCTTTTTCTTGTTGACACTAGCATGATTATTTATAGATTGATTATTTCTATGCCAGTGCCTTGGCCAGGGTGTATTCATGAAATTTTGGCCATAGTAATCATTGGGCAGGCTGTGGAAATGTTGGTTCCTAGGTGTCCAAGAACCATACCCATTAACTCAATTTCTAGTGTAAGGTTTATAGGACTGTGTAGCCTGATGTCCATAACCTGTAAACCTTCCTTGAGTCCTAGTCCATCGTGACCTATTTGGATAGGTTGACTGTGCAAAGAAGTGGGACTGGGCTCTAGGTTGGTAGAAATGTTTGGGTTGAGCTCTAAAAGCATTCTGCCTCCCCTGCACCTTGGACCCTGCTGACCTATTCATATGTGTGTATTGGGTCTTCTTCAGAGGTGGTGGTGATGGTAGAGACTTGGTGACCTTAACATGTGGTTTATAAGACTGTGTAGGTTGACCCCTAACCTGAGACTGAGCTTTGGGATTTTGCTTGGATGTGCTAGCTCTACTAGGCTCACTCAGCTTTTGTTTGCCCTTCTCCTCAGCACTGGGCTTTTTCAGATTTACAGCTTTGTTCACAGAAATGTTTGACTTCATGTTGATTAGAGGTCCTTTCTCTTTTTGTGCGACAAATGAAATAGTTTTCATTCCAAAGCTTTTTGTTGCACTAGAATTAAATCCAAGGCCCTCTTTTTTGAAGTTGACTTTTGACCCTAACAAAGTATTTAGGTTATCTGAACCTTGGGTCATTTTCTCAATAGTTTTAAGCTTGTCCTCATTATCCTTTTGAATGTCTTCAATGGATTTTTTCAGTTCTGTATTCACACTTAGGACAGCTTGATATTTTTCATTCACAATTTTAATCTCACTTTCATATTTCTGAATTTTCAACTTCCATTCATTAGCTTCTTTTTCTAACCTCTCATTATCTTCCTTTAGAGGCTTTTGACTCATTCTTGATTTCTTCTAATTCAGAACATGTGAGTTTGAGTTTATTATTCTCAGATTCAAGACATGCAATTTTATCAGTTAGAGTTGTATCATTTTGCATGGAGTTAATCTTTCTTCTTAGATGCCTATTTTCCCTTCTAATGTCATCTGCTTTATCAGCTATTTCATGATAGGCATCTACCCAATCAGCAATAGTAAAATTATCGAATCGAGAAGTTACCTCATCTGAATCATCCTCTCTATCATCAGAGCTTGTTGCCATAAGGCAAATGGGCTTTTCAGATTCGGCTTCACTGTCAGAGGTATTGCTCAAGGAGCCTTCATCTTCATCACTCCAGGTACTCACCATAGCTTTCCCTTTCGTATTCCTCTTCTTTGACTTGTCCTTGTATTTCTGATTCTCTGGACAGTCAGCTTTCAGATGGCATGTCTTCCTGCATTGATAACAAGTATTAGTTTCAATTTTCTTTGCAGGGTTATGTTTTGTTTGCGACGGGTTTTTATCCGACCATCTTGTTGTTTTTATTTCGTGTGTATATATGTGTATATGTACATATATACATGTCTTATTTCACGTATCGATCAACCATTTGACTAACTGGTAGTCAACTGACCGATTGACGACGCGTGCGTGCCAGTCACATGAGTGACGATCTTATTGTGCGCTCATGCTAACCCCTACTGGGCGAGTGTGAGGTTCGGTCGGGACCAGCAGTCCGCCATACCATAAAGGCTATGGCGTTAATTACATCCCCCACGAGGAGGGAACACCTTTGATTAGTTGCCGAGACAGCGGGCTGTCAAAGCCAGAATGAAAAGAGCTACATGGTGACCATGACGAAGGCATGCAGGATGCATTTATTTATCACACAGGGGATGCATAGTTCATCGAATTATGGACCCTTGGTACGTGACGGAGGACGTAGGTCCGAAGACCACCATCGCGCATAGCGGAGACTTCTGGTTGGGCATAACCCGACCTTCTGTCAACACCATTTAATATACCCGAGGGTCGATGCAGACATGCACGAGGAACCGTGATATATGGGGTGTGATAACGATGTTATAACACAAATTCGGCAGCATGTCCCCTCCATTTAGACTATGCCAAATGGGAGTATAGGACATCCATCCACGGAGAGCCGGAATGGAAACCAAAAAAGAATCGGGCGTAGCCCTGGGTCTGAGAAGGATCCAAATATGAAGGGACAGTATGCACCATTGCGCCGTTCATTGATATTCCCATCGAAGAACCATTGGAGGACATGCGGTGGCAGAACTCTGAGGGTCAGTGGGGTGACATAAGAAACGTCGTATTCGGTGTGATATAGGGGTGAAACATTCCTCATTAGCGTATCTCCCATGGACTTGGGTGAAGAACCCTAGTCCCCTCGTGAGGTAACGGGGGTTGACATGGCAGCTGATAGTGACAAAATATTGAATTTAGGCTATGTTTGGGTTTGGTGAAGTGGGGAAGACATCAGATATTCATATGACAACCAATACCGAGGTGAGACGGCACAGCGATGGAGTCGGCGCGAAGGCCAAACGGCACGGCATGCTCCCGGCGCGATGAGAGAATTGGGGGTAATCGGCACGAAAGGAGTTTGAGGGGTAGTCGGCACGGCAATGGTCGGCACGCCAAGGCTGGGGCATTCGGCGCCCCCTCCACCCGGCGTGGGTTTGGCGCCGGGAGGCAGTGGCGTCGAGAGTAGATGGCGCCGGGGAATAGTGGCGCCGAGAGGCAGTGTTTTGTTGATTTTGCCAATGGTATTATGGGGTTTTCCCCGCCCAGTGGGAATTTCAGGGTGATGAACGGATAGGAATGGAGGGTGAGGGTGACTCCACTCACGAGGGGGGTTCCAAGGAGATCACCAGTTACGGGATATATTCCCTATGATGTCAAGATGCCATGAGATTACACAGCTCGGGCCCTCGCCATATCAGGGGATTAAATACGTGATTTCGATGAAACATCGTGCCATATTATGGAGTAAAGCTTCGGGCAAATTTTGGCAGCATCTCCCCTTATTTTGGGAGTATGCCAAGAGAATACTATGGGCTATCCACTCACGAGTGCCGGAGTAGAAACCTTAAATGAGAGCCGGGCGTAGCCCGTCATTCGAGGGTCTGAATCGTATAAGACCTCACCCCCTGTGTTGCAATATCCCCAATGCAATCCATCGGAAAGCATGCAATGGCAGGACTCCGTGGTTTAATGGGATACAGAATGTAGGGGGAGAATTAACCCCCTTTGATATGGCTCCCATGAGGCCAAAGGGAAGGGCAATGCACACCCACGAAGGTAGGACATAATGGACGAGGTCTGTATGGCTCGCCGTGGTGACAAAGGCATCAGGATGGCCAGACGACGTGAGGGTATCAATGCAGAGAAGAGGGGTGGTTTTGGCACGGAAGCTAGGTAGGCTCGGCACGATAGGGGGGGTCCAACCGGCGTGGGGAGCCCTCGGCATGAAACTCACGCCGGGAGATACCGACGCCGGGAGGCTTTCAGCAGGGGTTTTAAGGAGGTCTTCGAACAGGGTTTCGGGAGTTGTTCAGAGAGAGGTTTAATCCCGACTATTTTGGATGATCGGAGGGGGAAGACTTTGGGGGAACACCTTTCCTCTGGGCCTCATTGGGAGTAGAACCACGGACGGAAATCCCTGAACCACGTCCCCCTTTATTTCACATACGAGGAGCCATGAGATAGACTGTCTCAGGCCCTCGAAATGTGGCTGGAGGGGGGGTGATAAATAATGGTAGCGAAGATGCTTCAGCAGAATTAGAAAACCAAACGATAAAACACGCCTAGTTATCAGTATCCTTAGCATATAGCGAACTTCGGATGCAGAGACAGAAAGAAGAAGGTAATGAAAGGGCGGAATTCAACCCATTCTCTCATTCTTTATTTCATCCAGACGACTTACACGCATGCTACTTAAGAGAAAGAAATCTGACTCAACAGAGAAAGAAATCTAGGCTTAATCCCTGAAAGCGGGGTTACATTGGCATTCGATGCTATTGAAGCAAAGATGCTAGAAATCAAAAGTACAGAGAGAAATATTCAGACAGATAGAGAGGGGAAAGAGAAGGAGCTGCAGCTGCCCGGCACTCCCACCTGGATCCCTCTTCGAGCCTCTGCCTCTCTCCCTTTTTCCTTTCTTTAGCTTCTTTCAAGGGCTCTCGAGCTCCCTCCTTCTCTTTGGTGGCTAGGCACTCCCTTTTCACTCTTCTTTTTTTCTTCTTTTCTGTTCGATCCCCCTTTCTTTTCGTTCGAAGGGCAGGCCTCTTATAGAGGCCAGACCCTCATCCTTTCGGCATGAACTTCTCGGCGCGCCGGGATCGTCCTCCCGGCGCGGCCGTCATCAGCGCGTCCCATCTCATATTTGGGCTTGGCCCATTTTCTTGTCATTCGGCCCATTCGACCCGGATCCACTTGGTGGACTCCTTTCGACAATGGGATTCTTGATATATATATATTAAGACTCCATGGGACTATTTACACCTTGCATTCACAAACGTGTGCGAGGCATTGTACATCCCGCTTCAGGAGTATCAGAGATGTCTGAACATCTGTTTCAGCAGGCAGATGGTTGCCTGAATGTTGGTATAGTTTTATCAGCCTGACTATCTGAATGACAGCAGTACTGGACAGCGACCTAGCCAAAGACGGCTTTAGTCGAACAACATGATAGGGGTAGTGGGTTTCTTCTATTCAGACTTTCAGATCTCCCAGGGATGGTACGTGAGCTGTGCCCTCGACTGATCTTCAGAACTGTGAATCTGCTATGATCTCTTCTGACATATTTTAGGAGTCAACAAATGCCCCCCACCCGTAGGTGGCGTGAGCGAAGCATGAGTGACATGGAACATGCGAGTGTACATCACGTTCACACACTGCGCTTCGTGGTCTCTTCAGGTCTGCTCCTGTGCATTGGCTATTCTTTTGACTCTGAGTCTTCATTCTGCTTTGCGTGACTTCCATGCTTTACAAGCAAATTTGGATGAACACCAGCATTTTTGGCTTGATCTGTTGGTTACATCACCCCTGGTTGGTTAATCGGCGCCATAGACGCTCCCGATACACTCATATCGGCGCGGTGAGCCTTCGGCGCGGGAGCCCTTGGCGCGAGAGCTATCTCGGCGTGTGAACCTCTTCGGCCTGGCAGCTCTCGGCGCGCTGCTCATCTCGGCGCACCTTTTGGCGGTTCTTCCTCTCGGCGCGGTGAGCGTCTCGGTGCGCCTTCTTCCTCCGGCCTTTTTAGGCGCCGGGCGAGAGGAGAAAGCTCATTTTTTCATGAGCTTTCTCTTTCTTCGCCTCCCTCTTCTTCTGTTTGACCAGAGCGATCGGCGTGGAAGCCCTTTTCCCCCCCAGGGATTTTCATTCGGGACTCCGTCCCTTTTTATTGCGGAGTCACCCCCTCCTGGTGGGTGCTCTCCTATTTGAATTCTGGGCATACCCCGGATAAGGGGAGATGCTGTCAAAATTTTTCTTGAAATTCTCCTTTCTATTTTCATCTTCATATCATCTTATTATTTCCTTTTCTTGGTTTTGTGTCTGCAGCTCGCTGGAAATGGCTTCATCTTCTAGCCGCGTTGCCTCCGGCACTGCTGATGTTGACTCTTCTCCTCAAGGTAGGACTTCTGGTCCCGTTGTGACTTGGAGGAATGTTGGACAGCTGGATCGGGGACTTGGGAGAATTGCCATAGTCGATGAATCCTCTGGCTCCGAAACAGATACAGTATCCGCCCCTCGCATTGTGACTGTCGAGGGAGGACTGGACTTCAATCGCGATGATGACTATCGTGCGGACTTCCCGAAGGATCGTCACCTCGCGCCCTTTATTTGTACCTTCAACGTCTCTGGGAAGAGGGACGTCATGCTGGCTCGGATGGTGGAGCGGGCCATGTTGCTAGACCGGAACAGCTTGAAAGGTTCTGTGTATCGTGGCGATACCATCTACCTTCCGGGGGAGCGGCGCAAGTGGGACGCCGTCTTAGGGGTAACCGAGCTGGAGGCAGAGCTGAAGATGCTAACACGGGCCCCGGAGTTCACACCAGCCAGGTGGGACAACACCATAGGTCGGGTTAACAAGGAGAAACCCGGTTACGGTTTATTCTTGGAGCCCATCAAGTGGGGCTACAGAGAGGAACCGTTTGTGCTGAACTGCTTGGCTGTTCAGTTCAAATTTCAATTGGCAGCTGGGTGGTTTGCAGACACGAAGGTGACAGATGCTCATCTCTTTCGTGTGGGGGCAGTGGAATTCACATAATATGTTCTGAAAGAGTATGCACCGCTGCTGGTCAGGGCCGGGGTGTACCACAGTGTGTATGCATCCCGCTTCAGGTATCCCATTTCAAAGGGGCTGTGCTGCGGCATGTTCGAAGTATTTTGCCCGCAGTTCAACACTTTCTATACAGCAGAAGGTGAAACCTCTCTGGATCTTTGGAGCCTATCACAGTTATCGGGCCTGTCGATTGACGAAGAGCCCTATGAAGAGGTCTGCATTCATGACTTCATCAAGGACGAAACAGACGGTGAAGGCGAATATTACTTCGGCTATTCATACCGGTGCTTGATGAAGGCATACCGCTCCCTCTGCCTGACGCTGAATAGGGGATCCTCAAAGGGATACCAGCCCCGGGAGAAGAGCAGTAAACTGAGAGTCCGAGCAGGACATTGGATTCAGTATTTCTTCGGCGGCCCTTTGAAGTACAGTGAGTTCCCTCACGTAGCTCCTGTTGCGGGTAAGCCCAGCAGACCACCTAAGTTCAAGTCAGAGCTGCATGCTTCCCTTCGGGGGATAAGCCGCGGGGGGCCGAATTCGATGGGGGTGGATCCCCTTACCCATTGTGCCGCCTACCTTACCTTCTGGCTATGTACTTTTGCCCTCCCGCAGGGGGATGAGACAGTTATTCGGCCGGAGGCAATATACCCGGCTTGTCAGATGGCTTGGGGCATACGGCTTGCAATATGTCCAGCCGCACTATGCCTGATTTACAAATCCATTGGAGATATTCATAGGCATCGGATCCCCCGCTCTTTCCGAACGGTGGCGCCGTTTCATTTTTTTAATGCCTGGGTGTGCAACTTATTTCCGGAGCTAGCTCCCCGGACTTTGCAGACAATGACATTGTATCCCAGAATGCTGGAGTTTACAAGTGCTGAACCGGGTCCAGTGTCCCAGCAACTCTTCTCCATCCGTGGCCGACTGGCAAGGGTTCCGATGGATTCAGCGGGGACTATCCACTTTTGGAATCTGGCTGCACATTCCTCTCCATTAGTGAACCGTCAGCGTGAGTGTAAGCTCGAGGCAGTGGAGACTTTCACACACTTCATTTCGGGCAACACCGTGACCCGACCAGTCTTGGAGCCTGAACTCATTGACTGGGCTTTATCAATTCGCCCCAGTGTTTTAGTATTCAGAAAGGGGGGCGCAGTTTATTTAGAACCCTACTATCCCTTCAGGTTCGGTCGGAATTTCGGCTACGATCAGCATATTCCGCCTTCGGTCGCCTTGTTCCCTTTAGACAGCAGGTCAAAGCATGGCTCGACCGTTGTGGCCGAAGGTCGCTCCTGGTGGGACTATTTTCACCGCCGGGACGCCAATACTTTCAGAGTGCCGATGCCGAACCGAGTCCCTCGGGTCACTCCAAAGTATGTAAAATGGTGGAATGCTCGCACGAGCTTCTACCGCAATGCCCGGATGACATGCTGGGATGTGGCTGAGTGCACCTTTCTGAGTCAGCAGCCTGGGCCCGTTTTTGACATTGACGAAGCCCATCTGAAGAGGTTATTTTCCCACCACCCGAAGGAGGCAGAGACATACATAGCGAGCAGAAAAGCCATCAAGGAGGGAGTGGCTGAACCACTGATACCCGTGCTTGCTGACATAAGTGAAGATGCTTTCACGCAGAATTTAGAACACCTGTGCCAGATTGGTGGTTCCCGCCTGGAGCTTCAGCAGTATCCGTTCCTTATCGAGGAGTCGCTCTCCAAAGCAGTTTCATGGAAGCGCGAGGTGGATCGCTTTTGCCCGTGTCGGGCGTTTGTTAATAGAGAGGACAGAACCCCGACATACTATCAACATACATCTTGGCTGTTCGTCCTGATGAGCATCCACGGGCTGACCCTTGAGAGCCCTGTAGCTAGTATTCTGGATAAGCCTCTTTTCGTATCTTTTCATTATGCCGATGTCTGGGGCTTTGACCACCTCGGCTTATATCATTGTATAGCTTCCCACGGACATGCGGACCTGGCCGACCTGGTTGACAGGTGCAAAAAGATCGGTGACATATGTTGGCTTGTTCGGGAGGCTGCCTCCCAAAGTAAGGAGGTGGCTTATCAGTATTGGCCACTCTCATCTTTTTACAAGGGCCGGGCAGGTAAGTGCTCCTCCGTTGACATGTAGACTAGTTTGTTGCTCAGCTCCTTCATAATGGCATGTGCTTCACTTGACAGACCGTCCGGATATCAAGCAGCAGGGGCTTTATAGAAAAATCATCTCCCAGGCACAGAAGCCGGAATATTTTGAGGTCCCTACACCAGCGCCGACTACTACTCCACTGCCGCCTGGCAAAAAGAGAGCTGCTTCTGCAATGAAAGTTGCAATAGGCCGAGCGAGGAAAGCTCGGAAAACTTCTTCCAAGCGGCCTTCGACTGACGCGGCTGAGACTCCCCTGCCCGAGGTGCCATCATTTGAACAGTTTGCCGCTCGGAAAGAAGCCACTCAGCAAGCAGCTGAAGGTGACATCATTTTCCCTGTACGGTATAAAGGAGTGCTCTTTTCATGATGTTTCCATTCTTTTGACGTCTTCTTTGCGTGACCTCAGCTCAAGGAGCGGCTGACACCACATGTGCTGAGGAAGCCGCCCTAGAGGCCGGAGAGATAGGGCCTTCCATCATAGCCCTGGTAGGGGTGACTGAGACAGCTGGAGCTGCAGGGGAGAGTCTCCCCGCTGTTGAGGAGGATGTCAGACTTCCTTCTCCTACGCCTGCCAGCGAGGCTGAGGGTGAGCTGCACAATTGTGGTTCTTTAGGTTCCCCTTTTATTGAGCTTTCCATCCTGCCTTATGCACTTGTTTTGTTGTGATGGCAGGAGTGGTCAGCACGACGGTTAAGGCCCCTGTTGTGGAAGCTCCTTCACAGCCCGCGGGACATAAGACTGTGCTGAAGAAGGGTGCTATCCCATTGCGGCGTGTGCTCACCCGCTCAGCGTCCCGTCAGGCGACGGAGGAGGTGGGCCAACCCGAGATCAGCATAGATATTTCTTCGAGTAGCTCTGCCACCCCTTCTGACGAAGAGACTGACCATCATTCTTCAGAAGGTGATGAACAAGTGTCTGCAGCAGACAGCAAAGGGGTGACGGCTCCCTTCACACTGTCAAGCGATGCTTTGATTTTCAGTCCTCCGAGGCTGCCGAGGGCACCATCCGAGGGAGTGTTACAGGAGGAATTTGCTGGATTGGACGTGGAGGTGGAGATAACCCCTCCTTTTGCTGCTTCATCTGCAGGATTGGAATCTTCTATTCATGGGCTTGAAGAGATGGATACTGTCATCATAGTAAATCCTGTCGCCCCTTTACAAAGCCGCATATCCCCCTCTTTTTTTTTTCCACCTTGGTGTTTACATGAATTTTCATTCCAGGAACCCGAAGCCGCTATTCATTCCCCGGCATTGACTTCTGGTACTGCTGTGGTTTCATCAGAGGCCTCGGATCTGCTACCGCTGGCCACCGCATCTCCTTCAGGGACAATCACCATACTCCGCCCCGTGCCGGTGAGGATACATGCGGCTGCTGGGGGATTACCCTCGGAGCCGAGCCAGTCGGGGGAGAGTCTCGCCCTGGCGTCGACGACAGAGTTGAGGGCTGAGGCTGACCGACAAAGGGGGTCTGCTTTTGTACCGACGGCCATAATGACGATCGCGCCTGATTCTGCAATTCCATTTGTGCCGGAGCCAGAGTTAGAACCTCCGTCCCTCCTAGGCTCCGTTGAAGGAAGCCCTAATAGGAGTCTGACGGAGCAGGAACATGCTGCCGTGGTATCTGCTTCTTCAGCTTTGGTGGCCGTTCCATCTTCCTCTTCCGAGCTGGATACCGGCTTATGGGCTTCTATAGACGGGGAAGTGACTTTCGAGGTGCCTCCGGCAGCTTCCCTAGGCATTACCTCATCGGAGGAATTTGTTTGGCAGCATCTAGAGATGCTGCGTCAGGTTGTGGAATCTCAGCCAGCTTTGTCTTACTCCCAGTTGAAGGAAGTGGCTGCGCGACTGACGATCGGGCTGCAGGCACTGGGCTGCCCTCTAGATATCTGGACCCAGCGGGTGCTTTTCTTGTTGAAGTTTGTGAATCGCCGGGACTTTCTCGAGAAGATGATGGGCGACCGGCTGGCGGCCCTCAAACTGTAGAGAGTTGACTGTCAGGCGGAGCTGACGTCTCTGATCTCTGATCTTCAGGAGAGCAGGGCTCAGGTTGAAGCTTCCGTAACCCAGGCGCACATTCTACGTAGCCGACGGGAAGAACTCCGTGCTGAATTGGCTACTATAGAAGCCGAGATACCGCGGCTAGAGGCTGCGGAAGTCCAAGGCATCGAAAGAACTTCTTTGCTGGAGGGCCGAGTCGCGTCTCTGGAGACTGAGGTGACTCGGGTTCAGGAAGAGGAAGCGTAGCTCCATGAACTGGGGGCGGCTCCTCATGTTGGGCTTATTGACTTTGTCGATATCTTCAGGCGGCCTTAGCTGATCCGCCTTTGTAATATGTCCCCTCAGAAGGGCTCCTTTTGTATTCACTTCCCCTTTTTGTAATGAAGATAGAAGTTTCCTTCACTATATTTTTTTTTGGTGTCCACATCCACACTCACATTCTGTTATGTCTTGTGGCAATTCTGGCGACCTGCTTGGAAGTACCTCCATGTCCGTGTCGCAGGAGAGCGTCCACCCTCTCAAGGAAAGGATGGGGGCCTCGCTCCACCACGAGACGGGGTTCCAGAGGTTGCCAGGTTGGCACAGACGTAGGTCTTGCTGACAAGAGGCGTCGAAACCGTGATTGCTGGCTGCTCATGGTAATTCCATTATTGACCCTGATTGGGGGAGATGTTGACCGACCTTGTCGATGGTGACACGGGTCGAAAAGGGGCAGACGGTCTTGCCGATGATGACAAAAACTGGAAGGGTAGCGACCGATCTTGCCGATGGTGACAAGGGTCGAAAGGGTAGACGGTCTTGCCGATGATGACAAAACCGGGAGGGTAGCGATCGATCTTGCCGATGGTGACAAGGGTCGAAAGGGGTAGACGGTCTTGCCGATGGTGACAAGAACCGGGAGGGTAGCGACCGATCTTGCCGATGGTGACAAGGGTCGAAAGGGGTAGACGGTCTTGCCGATGGTGACAAGAACCGGGAGGGTAGCGACTGATCTTGCCGATGGTGACAAGGGTCGAAAGGGTAGACGGTCTTGCCGATGATGACAAAACCGGGAGGGTAGCGACCGATCTTGCCGATGGTGACAAGGGTCGAAAGGGTAGACGGTCTTGCCGATGATGATAAAAACCGGGTAAGGGTAGCGACCGATCTTGCCGATGATGACAAGGGTCGAAAAGGGTAGACGGTCTTGCCGATGATGACAGAAACCGGAAGGGTAGCGACCGATCTCGCCGATGGTGACAAGGGTCGAAAAGGGTAGACGGTCTTGCCGATGGTGACAAGAACCGGAAGGGTAGCGACCGATCTCACCGATGGTGACAAGGGTCGAAGAGGGTAGACGGTTGTGCCGATGGTGACAAGAACCGGAAGGGTAGATGTATGTAAGTGGGATATCGGATGAAGACTCCGCCTCGACCCTGTAAATGGCCTTCTAGACAGAGGATGGTTCATCACTATTCATCATTCATGATCATTTTTTTTATTCATATTACTGACCCAAGCGCCCTTTCGGGTTTTCGCCGAAGCCAGCCCCCTCTTGCTTTTGCCCGCGCGCCCTTTCGGGTTTTCACGTGGCGGGGTACCCGATTTTGCCTGCGACGCCCTTTCGGGTTTTCGCCACAGCTGGGTTATAGCCATTTTTGCACTTGTCCTGATCATAGGAGCAAGTCTGGCGGGGTATCTCTATTTTTAACCCCATTTTTCTTTCTTTCTTTTTTTTTTGATTCGGGATGCGAAAGAACTGGACCGCGAAAATATTGACTGGCCTTGTCAATGACGACAAGGATCGAATCCTGTTTCGATTCGTCGACATTGGTTAGACGTCGAAGCAAAGGACATGGTCTATTAACAAGGATGTAAGATCCGTGTCAAGGGTAAAGATCGACCAATCTCGCCGACAATGACGAGGATCGAAAGTGGGTTTATTAATCTGCATAGGTTACTACTGAAACAAAGGTGGGTTTATTAGCAAGGACGGAAGGTCCAAATTTAGGGGTAGGGATCGAACGATCTCGCCGATAATGACGAGGGTCGAAAAGGGTTTGTTCGTCGGCACGGGTTATTGCCGCAACAAGGATGAGATTGTCAACAGGGACGTAAGGTCCAAGTTGAGGGTAGAGATCGACCGATCTCGCCGATGATGACGAGGGTCGAAAAGGGTTTGTTAAAGGATTTCCGATGGGACTTTGATGATTGTCCTTTCCGGAGTTTCATTAGGTGGAGAATAGGAGAGGCATTTGGAAATTACCACTTTACTGACTCAAGTGCCCTTTTGGGTTTTCGCCGAAGCCAGCCCCCTCTTGCTTTTGCCAGCACGCCCTTTCGGGTTTTCACGCGGCGGGGTACCCGATTTTGCCTGCGACGCCCTTTCGGGTTTTCGCCACAGCTGGGTTATGGCCATTTTTGCACATGTCCCGATATAGGAGCAAGTCTAGCAGGGTATCTCTATTTTCAACCCCATTTTCCTTTCTTTTTTTTGTATTTGTGTAGGGTGGCAGGTCGAAGTGCGGCGTTCGACCCTTGGTTGACAGTAGATGGCTGTCGGCCGGAGCATCAAACCTTGCGCTGGGCAGAATAATTCATTCGTTAGCAAGGGCTGAAGGCTAACGCAAAGGAGTGATCTCTCGCCGATCCATGCGTAAGGCCGGTAATGGCAACAGCGTGGTGTATTCTTTCGGGAGCTTGGTCAGGGCAGAGTGCCACTAGACCGAGGAAAGGGTAGTTCGGTTAAGGCGGGATGCCATTAACCAAGGGAAGGTAGCTTGGTCAGGGCAGAGTGCCATTAACCAAGGCAAGGTAGCTCGATCAGGGCGGAATGCCACCGGACCAAGGGAAGGTAGCTTGGTTAGGGCGGAATGCCATTAACCAAGGAAAGGGTAGCTCGGTTAGGACGGGATGCCATTAACCAAGGAAATGGTAGCTCGGTTAGGGCAGAATGCCATTAACCAAGGAAAGGGTAGCTCGGTTAGGGCAGAGTGCCACTAAACAAGGAGGGGGTAGCTTGATTAGGGCGGAATGCCGCTAACCGAGGAGAGGTAGCTCGATTACGGCGGAATGCCACTGACCGAGGAGAAAGTAGCTCGATTACGGTGGAATGCCGCTGACCGAGGAGAAAGTAGCTTGATTAGGGTGGAGTGCCACTAAACTAAGAAAAATGTAGCTCGGTTAGGGCGGAGTGCCACTAAATCAAGGAAAAGGTAGCTCGATTAGGGCCGAGCGCCACTAACCAAGGGAAAGGTAGCTCGGTTGGGGCAGAATGTCACTAAATCAAGAAAAAGGTAGCTCGGTTGGGGCAGAATGCCATTACCCGAGGAAAAGTAGCTCGATTAGGGTGGAATGCCCCAAATCAAGGAGAAGTAGCTTGGTTAGGGCGGAATGCCATTAACCCAAGGGGAGGTAGCTTGGTTAGGGCGGAATGCCACTAACCAATGGAAGGTAGCTTGGTTAGGGCGGAGTGCCATTAACCAAGGGGAAGGTAGCTCGGTTAGGGCGGAGTGCCACTAAACCAAGGGAAGGGTAGCTTGGTTAGGGCGGAGTGCCACTAACCAAGGGAAAGGGTAGCTTGATTAGGGCGGAGTGCCACTAAACAAAGAGGGAAAGGTAGCTCGGTTAGGGCGGAGTGCCACTAACCAAGGGAAGGGTAGCTTGGTTAGGGCGGAATGCCATTAATCAAAGAAAGGGTAGCTCGGTTGGGGCGGAGTGCCATTAACCGAGGAAAAGTAGCTTGATTAGGACAGAATGCCGCTAATCAAGGAGAGGTAGCTTGGTTAGGGCGGAATGCCACTGGACCAAGGGAAGGTAGCTTGGTCAGGGCGGAATGCCATTAACCGAGGAAAGCTAGCTCGATCAGGGCGGAATGCCACTGGACCAAGGGAAGGTAGCTCGATCAGGGCGGAATGCCACTGGACCAAGAAAAGGTAGCTCAGTTAGGGTGGAGTGCCACTAAACCAAAAAAAAAATATAGCTCGGTTAGGGCGGAGTGCCACTAAACCAAGGGAAATGTAGCTCGGTTAGGGCGGAGTGCCACTAAACCAAGGAGAAGGTAGCTCGGTTAGGGCGGAGTGCCACTAAACCAAGGAAGATGTAGCTCGGTTAGGGCGGAGTGTCACTAAACCAAGGAAGATGTAGCTCGGTTAGGGCGGAGTGCCACTAAACCAAGAAAAAGATAGCTACGTTGGGGCAGAATGCCACTAAACCAAGAAAAAGGTAGCTCGGTTGGGGCAGAATGCCATTACCCGAGGAAAAGTAGCTCGATTAGGGCGCAATGCCCCTAATCAAGGAGAAGTAGCTTGGTTAGGGCGGAATGCCATTAACTCAAGGGGAGGTAGCTTGGTTAGGGCGGAATGCCACTAACCAAGGGGAGGTAGCTTGGTTAGGGCGGAGTGCCATTAACCAAGAGGAAGGTAGCTCGGTTAGGGCGGAGTGCCACTAAACCAAGGGAAGGGTAGCTTGGTTAGGGCGGAGTGCCACTAACCAAGGGAAAGGGTAGCTTGATTAGGGCGGAGTGCCACTAAACAAGGAGGGAAAAGTAGCTCGGTTAGGGCGGAGTGCCACTAACCAAGGGAAAGGGTAGCTTGATTAGGGCAGAGTGCCACTAAACCAAGGAAAAATGTATTCCGACCGATCACTCGGGGAATGCTGGCTGCGCTGCATGATACAGCTTAATATGCTTTCCGTTGAGGGGAGAGAACTGGATAACCCCTTTGTGGTCTACCAGGACGTAGGCGCCTCCTTCATATACTCGGCGGATGATATATGGCCCGACCCAATTTTCGACCAGCTTCCCTTTGGGGTTAGAGGCCATTACTTCTCTTCTTTTGACCATTACCAGGTCTCCTTTCTTGAATTCTCGACCCTTGACCAGCTTGTCAAAAGCACGGGCCATGCGAGCTTGGTAGAGCTGGATGTTTTGCTGCGCCCGGAGACGTTTTCCTTTGAGCTCAATGAGCTCTTCCAATCTTCTTTCTGCATTGGTCTGCTCACCATTGACTAGTCCGTGCTGGATGGCAACTCGCAATGAAGGAACTTCAAGTTCAATTGGCACCACAGCTTCTGACCCGTAGACGAGGGAGAAGGGGGAACAGCCGGTTGGGGTCTTGTAGACAGTACGATAGGCCCAAAGTGCTTCGTACATCCTTTCTTCCTAATCTTTTTTATTAGACTTAACAGTCTTTGCCAGCCGCGTGCACAGTGTCTTGTTAAAGGCTTCTGCGAGTCGATTGGCTTGAGGGTTGTAGGGGGACGATGTCCTCCAGTCGATTTTATATTTGTCGGCCAGTCGATAAACCTTCTGGTTCCTAAAGTGACTGCCATTATCAGAGATGATTCGGTTGGGGATCCCGAACCGAAATATTACATTTTGCCGGAAGAATCTTGCAACTAGCTCTCCCGTCACATCTCTTAGTGCTACTGCTTCCGCCTATCTGGAGAAGTAGTCTGTAGCTGCTAAGATATATCGGCACCCTGATGAAGATGCTGGTAGCGGCCCTACCACGTCCGTGTCCCACTGAGCAAACGGCCAGCTTGGTAGGGTGGGATGCAGTGGCACTGGAGGTCTCCTTGCCACATTAGCATGTTCTTGACACTTCTGACAAGCCTTGGCAAACCTGCAGCAATCGTCAAATATAGTGGGCCAATAATAACCCAATTTCTTTATCTCAATTTTCATTTTCGGGCCATCCTGGTGTGCTCCAGCTGATCCTGCATGGACCTCCTGCATCACCTGCCCTGCTTCTGCTGAAGACAAGCAACGGAGTAGGACTTTCCTTCGGGGATCTGCCATAATTCGGAACAAGGTCCCGCTTCTCATCTCGTAAGAATCCTTGATCCTCAGGAGCTTCATTCTCTGTTCCATTTCTTTTGGAAGTTGTTGGTGTTGAAACCAACGTAGGAGATGCTCTCGCCAATCGGGCTGCTGAACCCCTTCGATGACTGCTACTTCCATCTCCTGTTCGTCGGTCAGGACCTCTGTCACGCTGGGGACCTGTCGGCGGTTGATCACTGTTATATTCAGGCTTGTGTCTGGCGAGACCGCCAATGAACTGGCCAGCTTAGCGAGGGCATCTGCCTGAGCATTCCGGCCTCGATTGATGTGCTTAATGCTGATGAAGTAAAATTTTGACATCAGGCGAGTTGCCAACTGGTGATAGGGGAGGAGCTCTTGCTTTCGTACATCGAACTCTCCTTCCAGCTATTTTATAACTAGCATGGAGTCTCCGAATGCCTCCAGCATCTGAATTCCCATGGACAAAGCAATTTGCAACCCGATTATCAGGGCTTCATATTCTGCTTCATTGTTTATGCATTGCTTGTTTATGGAACAGGATGTATGCACCACTTCTCCTTCTGGGGATTTCAGGACTATGCCTGCTCCTGCTCTGACCCTGGCTGACCCGGTGGTAGAGGTGTCAATTCTGGAAGCGCCATCAAAATATAGTTGCCATAAGGAGGGCTATACTTGCATGGCCTCTAAAGTTTCATCTTCAGGAAGCTCCGGCGCCAACGGGCAATCCCCGGGCACTGGGTGCTCAGCGAAGAAGTCTGCAATAGCTTGGCCCTTGACGGCCTTGCGCGGCACGTAGGAGATATCAAACTCCATAAGGATTACCGCCCATTTGCCCAGGCGGCCTTTGAGTGTCGGTTGAGACATAATGTACTTCAAGGGATCCTCTTTGGATACCAAGCTGATTTCATGCGACAACATATAGTGTCGGAGCTTTTTAACTGCGAAGACCAGCGCCAGACAGATCTTCTCAATATAAGTATATTTCTCTTCAGTTCTGACCAGTCTCCGACTGAGGTAATAGAGGGCTTGTTCTTTCCCTTCTTCATTATTCTGGGCCAGCATTGCCCCCAGAGAATTATGTGTAGCTGCTATATACAGTATCAATGGTCGTCCTTTCACCGGTGCGCCCAACACTGGAGGAGTTTTCAGGTAGTCTTTTAGCTTGTCGCAGGCTGCCTGGCAATCTTCATCCCAATAAAAGGGGACATCTTTCATCATTAACTTGTGAAAAGGCTGGCACCGCCCTGACAAATTGGAAATGAAACGCCAGATATAAGCCAAACGGCCCTGTAGTGATCTTAGCTCGGAGATGTTCCTTGGCGGAGGTAGCCCCTGAATCGCCTTGATCTTTGCGGGGTCTATCTCGATTCCCCGATATCGGACGATGAAGCCCAAGAATTTTCCGCTCGACACTCCGAACGCACATTTCATAGGGTTCATTTTTAGCTCATGCTGCCTCAGCCTCTGAAAAATAATCCGGAGGTCTTGCATATGATCTTATTTTCTTCTGGTTTTGACCACCATGTCATCTATGTAGCACTCGACCATGTGGTAGAGCAGTTCATCAAAGATTTTGGTCATTGCGCGCTGATAGGTTGCGCCAGCATTCTTTAATCCGAACGGCATTCTCTTGTAATGATAAATGCCTTTAGGAGTTCGGAAAGCAGTATGGACTCGGTCATGCTCCGCAATCCAAATCTGATTGTAGCCGGAAGACCCGTCCATGAATGATAGGGCCTCGTGGCCGGTTGTAGCATCAATCATGACCTCGGTTATCGGCACCGGGAAGTCATCTTTGGGGCAGGCTTTATTTAGATCCCGGAAGTCGACACATATCCGGATCTGTCCATTCTTCTTCTTCACGGGGACGATATTCGTCAGCCATATAGTGTACTGGTTTTCTTCAACAAATCCCACGTTAATGAGCTTGTCGACTTCAGCACAAATTTGGGTGATGAGCTCTGGCCTCATGCGCCGCGGTGGTTGCTTCACCGGCTCGGCTTCAGGGTTGATTGCCAACTCATGTCGTGAGACAGCGGGGCTTAGACCTGGCATCTCTTTGTAAGTCCAGGCGAAGCAATCCCGATATTCTAGCAGTAGTTGAATGTACAGCTCCCGTTCTTCTGGGGATAGTTGGGCACTGAGGAAGGTAGGCCTAGGGTCCTTCTCATTTCCCAGGTTGACTTCTATCAGTTCATCGACTGTGGCTTGGCCTCCGTCTTCTATCTCCGGAGGTGCCGGTTGGAGGTCAACGAAGTCTGGAACGCCATCTTGAGGGTCGAGCGCTTCGACTTCCTCGTCAGACACCGCCAGAGCTTCTTGAGGTTTCTTGATCTCTTGTGCTGGCGGCTGAGTGGATTGTTCTATTAGCAGATCCATTGCCGTCGCAGCTTCCAAGGATGAGAGAGCAGCCTTGGTGTTTGCAGATGAGATTGCAGCCATGATGGGCTGGTAACTGTTCACTGCCAGGCTCGGACAGCATGTTGATTTTACAGCAGAAGTTGAGGAAGTTTCGCCTTCTGGGACAGTTGTATCTTCCGCAGAAGTGGCTTTTTCTTTCCTGGTAGCTGGCTCCCCTTGATTGGAGTTGACCAAGGCTTCCCTGATTGGCAGAAAGGGTGTTGAAGTTGTCAGTAGTAGGACCCTTGGGGAGGGGGAAACTCCTGCTTCTTGACAGTCTTCGGCTTCGCTGCTGCTAGCCGTATAAAATTCGACTTGAAGGGCCGCTTCTTCAGGGTGAACCTGCTCCCAGCATCGGCAAGCGGCTGAGGTTTCTGCTTCTTGATTCCCGGACCGAGCCAATTCAGAATATTCGGCTTCCACCAGATACTCATCAAAGGTTGCCCTCAAAGGGCCATCTTCAGTAGGATAGAAGGGGAAGATAGTATCCACCTCGTACCGCCCACTGTAATAATATTCTTCCAGGGTGAAGCCCAACCCCGGATGTTGAGAGACACGTCTCATTTCCTTATCCAGATTTGCAGGATGCCACATCTTCTGGAAAGTTTCTTTGCGCTTTTGAGACTGATCGGGAGGGATGTGTTGCTTCTGAAACATCTTAGCCATCCGATCAGTTGTAAATGCCAGACTTTGGACAGGAACCCACGGGTTGCCTAGATCTCCAGGGAGGCTGCAATCTGTATCTTCCCGAGTGGGATGCTCCTCAGCTGTATAGAACAAGCTACCGGGCCCATCTTCCTGTGTCACCTCCCAGGCTTTGAAAGGTTCGACAGTGGGATCATTGAGGCCGGGGACTGGCTTGGTGAGGCCGGCCGGGACTCCGATGCGGTCGTGCTGTCGATCGACCTGCACTTCCTTAGCTTTGGGGCATAATGCTGGGGGTGTTACCCTGCCGACATCTCCAGAAGCTGTGATGTGGGAGACCACCTTTGGCTTGACATATCCGCGCGGCCGTGGTGGATACCAACCGTCACCCGATCTATTCTTCGACGCCCCTACGGGGGTCTCAGCTTCAGAAACCTTCCGGGGAGGCCCCGTATACAGGTTGGTGTCTGCCAAGTGACATTCAAACACCTCGAATGGGTGAATATCAGCAAATATCCTCTCCTCCTTCCCCTGGAGGCTGTATTTGATGCATTGGTGGAGCGTGGAGGGCACCACCATATTTTCATGCAGCCATGGGCGGCCGAGTAGTGCTTTGTAAGAGGTGCGAGAGTCAATGACATGAAACTGCACCGTTGTAGTGAAATCTGCCAGGGTCAGTGTGAACTCTGCCACTCCCATAGATACTTCACATTTTTGGTTGAAGCCAGCGATACGCATATCCCCGACTTTCTCGAGATGCACATTAAAGTGATACCTCTCGTATATTCTATATGGCAGGATGTTGACTGCTGCACCAGGATCGACCAGAATCCGGTTCAGTTCTCTTCCATTCAGATGCACTTTCATATATAGCGGCCTGTTGTGGCTGGCAGTAGGTAGTAGCATGTCTTCTGGAGAGAAGGTCATACTAGCTTCTGGTATAGCCTCAGCTATGTAGGCTTCAAAATGAGCAGGCGTCTCCAGAGCAGTGATGATCGCCTGTCGAGTTTCTTCACTCAAAGAGAGAATTTCCCAGATCATAAATCGAGCGGGGAGCTTCTTGAGCAACTTCATTATTCGGCTCCCAGCCCGGACATTGGAGAGCTTCATCTCTTCAGCCCATCTGGGCTTGGGGAGGTTTTGATTTGTGGGCCCAGACGGACCTGCTTTATCTTCCTCGGACTCGGCATCCTCTTGACTGGCACCGGCTGTCGGGTCTTCTTTATTAGTTGTCGTAGGGCAAGCTCCATCTGCATTTGCATCCTTAGTAGATTGCGCTGGCTGCGGGTGAATGGCCCCAGATGTAGGGTTAGCATCTTGGCAGGGCTGCTTCCCTTTTGACATCTTCATAAATTCAAGGAATGAAGGGACTGCCTTGCCCCCACTTTTGTTGTATAGGCCCGACAGAGGAGGGATTTAGACTCCCTTAACCTCTGGCGGAGGTGTCTTGTAGGGTTGCTCCCCTCTGAACATGATGTTGTGATTGGGTGGTGGCTGGCGCCCCCATTTTCGGCCCGACCGAGTGACATGCGCAGCAGTTGCGGCCTCGGCTTTGCCTCCCCCAGCATGGGGTGTGAAGCAAATTTCTTCTTCTTCCTCTCCCCCGGGTAGGTTGAAGAGTGCCGACAGGGTATTGCAGGAGACAACCTGTGTTTTATTGGCCCCAGCGGCGTTTCTTTTCTTCTTCTTTTGCTTTCTCTTCTTTTTGGTTTTTACGGGTGCCTGCCCCCAGAACATGCTGCCCTCTTCAGGGAATGCTGCTTCAGCTTCCTCCACCTGTTTGAGTGAGAGTTGTTCCAGTTCTTGCCACGGGACGTGGTCCCGCACCAGCAGAGGTTTCAATTCGGGCTGCACATATTCATCTAGCCCTTCAATCAGGTGCTGTAGTCGAAGGATCCCAGGATTGGTTTCCTTGATTACTAGCAGCGGAGTCTGTCTCCTCCTGTTAGGTGTATGTATTCTGATGGCTGTAGGTGGAGTGACCCACACGGGTGCTACCACTGGCGGAGTAGGCCGGGGTGTAATGCCACAGATATGTGCCCCCTCTTTCGGGCGGGGTGCCCTCTTCTTCTTGTGCTTCATAGGGATCTGCTGCCACCCCTGTTGTTCATCACGGGCTCCAGGAAATGGATTTTGTAGGTGCTCTGTGTGCTTGCTTCAGAGATCTCCTCAGGTAATGCCTGGTAGAGGGAGATCATGTTGACTGCTGCCTTCCTGAAAGGGGCTTCATGTGGCTGAGGAGGGTCCACTTTGTACTCTCCCAGCTCTATTTCATTCTTCTTTACCATTCCTTCGACGACGTCTTTGAAAACATAACAGTCTTCGATTGGATGTCCCAACATCTGGTGGTAGGGGCAGAATCTTGGACTGTCTTTTCTTTTCAGGTCCTCCGGCCTCCTTGGCTCAGGCAAAGTGACCATGCTGTATTCTGTTACCCAGTCGAACAGGACTCGGGTCTTGTCTTTTGGAAAGGAATAAGCTTTCTTTATTTTGTCCCTCAGCGAAGGACCTTCTTTATCATCTAGAGCTTTTGCAGGTTACGGGGGAGCCGCTTTCTTACCTTTCTCCTTCTGTTGTTCGAACGCCTTGATATCAAGCGCATTCGCTTCTTTAGGTGTGGGGCGCCGTTCCGCAGCCTTACCTTTCTGGGCTGTGCTGGCAGTTGACGCCGGGACAGGCTTGGCTAGAAAAGCCTCCACCTCGGCCACCACATTATTCAGCCGGTCGAACGACCGTATTTCCATACCAATCATCTTTTCCAGGACCTCCCTCCTGAGATTTTGTTTACATATTTGCACAGCGTCCTCCTGATGCGGGGGCCGCTTGCACCTCATTCCGAGGTTCCTCCACCTCTTGATGTAATCAAGGGCTGTCTCATCTGCCCTTTGTTTTGTTGAGTAGAGTTCGGCCACTGTGACCTCCCTCTCTGTGACATCGAATCTTTCTCTGAGTTTTCTCTGCATATCCGACCAATCATTGATTGACCCGTCCGAGAGGCTGGAGTACCATTCAAATGGGAGCCCCGTCAGCGAGGACCCGAAGAACTTCAGCAGATATGACTCGTCGGTGGCCAGATCACCCATAACGGTCATATAATATGCAATATGCTCTTTAGGGGACCCCTTCCCGTTGAATTTGTCAAATTTGGGCGGCTTGTTGACCCCTGGGGGAAGTCGTTTAGCCGCATGGTGTTGCGGGTAGGGCACCCGATAGGCATCGAATGTGACGTAGTTGCCTTCACTTTTCTCTGCGAGCTTCAGCTCGATCATCCTTTCCACCATCATCCGGTTCACGACCGTGGGGTCGACTGGCTCCGGATAGAAGTGCGCTGGCTGAAGGTATGGGGTGACCAGGGTGGTCGCCTGTGGAGGACGTAGCAGCGGGGGTGTCGGATGCACCTGGGGGAGCACTGGAGGTAGTAGCGGCTGAGGCTGTGGCGGCCGCTGTTGTGCTGTCGCCATGCTTGGCTCTGACGGCTGGGATAGTGTATAGAGCGGTGGAGGGTCGTCACAACGAACCGCTCCCCGGGATGATTCACCCTGGACTTCGGGTGGTTTAGAATCCGATGAATGCTCAGTCTTTTCCATCAGCTGTTTCTTCAGAGAGTCTATCTTCCGTTGATATTTTTGTAGCAGCATCAGAACTGATGGATCTATAGTGGTGGGGATACCCTCTGTCGTTTCGCCGGACGTACCCTCAGGCAGGATGTCGAGGAGGACGTCGTCTTCTTCTTCCGTCATCACCACATTAGTGGTCAAGACGGGGGCCTTATCATCCCAGCGGGGATAGACTTGGGGTTGTTTCCCTCTCATGATCATCAGAAGCTCTCTTGCTACTTCTGTTCTGCGGGTAGTTGGCCCGGGCCGTACGGCCAATTGAGCCAATTCTTGGGGGTCTTCAGGAAGCTCCCCATATCGGCTGGATATACCCGCCATGTTGCAAGTAAAGACCTGCATCCTTCTTCTCTGTCGATGGACCCTCCGTCTGGCTTGTTGCGGAAAGGTCAGCCTCTCGAACACAGAAACTCTTCTTTTTTCTTCCCGCTCGGGGAAGGCTTCATCGGCTTCAATCTCGAAACCGTCGTCGTATCCATTGTCGTCGACTGACGACACCATCATTCTATCTTCCATATCCTCTTCATCCGCCGCTGATGGACGGTAATCTTCCTCAGTGGTGACTGTCTGCATTAGTCGCTGCTGACCCAGCGAGGGGTTGCCCAGCCCTCGAAAGTAGTTCCTGATTAGACAGGTTACCTCCTCTTGACCCCGCTCTTGATAGAGTACGGGGGATAGTTGTCGACCTCCAGCAGGAGGGATATAGGCCAGCCGAGCTCTGTCGGCCGGATGTTGGAATCTTTGTCCCGTGACCGGGACGTTTGCTTGGCGGGCAGCAGCCCGAAAACTTCTGCGGCGCGGAGGATCCGCAACCACCTCTTCTTCTTTCCCCGGGGGCGAGCCCCTTTCTCTTCTCACCTCTGCCTCGTCGTTCATAGGACGGCGGTGGATGGGTGTTAGATGGTTGGGGCAGGTCGGGTCCGCATCAGGATGGCCAGACTACGTGAGGGTATCAATGCAGAGAAGAGGGGTGGTTTCGGCACGGAAGCTAGGTAGGCTCGGCACTATAGGGGGGGTCCAACCGGCGTGGGGAGCCCTCGGCATGAAACTCACGCCGGGAGATACCGGCGCCGGGAGGCTTTCAGCAGGGGTTTTAAGGAGGTCTTCGAACAGGGTTTCGGGAGTTGTTCAGAGAGAGGTTTAATCCTGACTGTTTTGGATGATCGGAGGGGGAAGACTTTGGGGGAACACCTTTCCTCTAGGCCTCATTGGGAGCAGAACCACGGACGAAAATCCCTGAACCACGTCCCCCTTTATTTCACATACGAGGAGCCATGAGATAGACTGTCTCAGGCCCGCGAAATGTGGCTGGAGGGGGGGTGATAAATAATGGTAGCGAAGATGCTTCAACAGAATTAGAAAACCAAACGATAAAACACGCCTAGTTATCAGTATCCTTAGCATATAGCAAACTTCGGATGTAGAGACAGAAAGAAGAAGGTAATGAAAGGGCGGAATTCAACCCATTCTCTCATTCTTTATTTCATCCAGACGACTTACACGCATGCTACTTAAGAGAAAGAAATCTGACTCAACAGATAAAGAAATCTAGGCTTAATCCCTGAAAGCGGGGTTACATTGGCATTCGATGCTATTGAAGCAAAGATGCTAGAAATCAAAAGTACAAAGAGAAATATTCAGACAGATAGGGAGGGGAAAGAGAAGGAGCTGCAGCTGCCCGGCACTCCCACCTGGATCCCTCTTCGAGCCTCTGCCTCTCTCCCTTTTTCCTTTCTTCAGCTTCTTTCAAGGGCTCTCGAGCTCCCTCCTTCTCTTTGGTGGCTAGGCACTCCCTTTTCACTCTTCTTTTTTTCTTCTTTTCTGTTCGATCCCCCTTTCTTTTTGTTTGAAGGGCAGGCCTCTTATAGAGGCCAGACCCTCATCCTTTCGGCATGAACTTTCCGGCGCGCCGGGATCGTCCTCCCGGCGCGGCCGTCATCGGCGCGTCCCATCTCATATTTGGGCTTGGCCCATTTTCTTGTCATTCGGCCCATTCGACCCGGGATCCACTTGGTGGACTCCTTTCGACAATGGGATTCTTGATATATATATATTAAGACTCCATGGGACTATTTACACCTTGCATTCACAAACGTGTGCGAGGCACTGTACATCCCGCTTCAGGAGTATCAGAGATGTCTGAACATCTGTTTCAGCAGGCAGATGGTTGCCTGAATGTTGGTATAGTTTTATCAGCCTGACTATCTAAATGACAGCAGTACTGGACAGCGACCTAGCCAAAGACGGCTTTAGTCGAACAACATGATAGGGGTAGTGGGTTTCTTCTATTCAGACTTTCAGATTTCCTAGGGATGGTACGTGAGCTGTGCCCTCGACTGATCTTCAGAACTGTGAATCTGCTATGATCTCTTCTGACATATTTTAGGTGTCAACATGTTTATACCTTTTATCCCTTCGGCCGCCACTATACTTCTTTTGGCTAAATCATCCTCCTTCTTTCCTGAGGAACCGCCTGAACTCTCTGGTCATCATTGCCATCTCAGTACGAGTTATATCTTGTTCATTCAGGCTCTCGTCGGATGATGATCCACTAGAGATGGATCTGCTGGACTTGCTGGATTTGCTGGCACCAGCTTTCAGAGCGATTGGCTTCTTCTTCTTTTCAGCTTCCTCTATCTTTGGCAGATTAATCTCATATGCCATCAGCGAGCCAATTAGCTCATCTGCCCTTGTATTTCGTAAATCCCATGACTCCTCCATTACTGTAGCTTTAGTATGCCAAGCATGAGTCAGGGAATGCATTATCTTTCTCACTACATCGTATTCTGTCTGAGCCTTCCCGAGACCTCTAAGACCATTTGTGATGATAGTTAATCGAGAGTACATCTCCTTGATGGTCTCATTTGGCTTCATCTTGAAGGCTTCATATTCTGACACAAGGAAATTAGCCTTCGTCTCTCTAACCTGAGAAGTCCCTTCATGAATAACTTCCAGTGCATCCCACATCTCCTTAGCTGAGTTGCAAGCTGATACTCGAGAAAATTCCGTGGGGTGCAGAGAGCATTGAATAGCATTTATGGCGCTCCAGTTTAGAGTAGACCTTCTGATCTCCTCCTTGGTCCAGACTTCCTCATTAGGGGACAGCTCATAAGGTCCCTTGTTGACTACCTTCCAGATCTCATAATCCTTCGCTCTCAAAAATACTTGCATACGGTTCTTCCAGTATGCATAGTTAGATCCATCGAAGAAAGGGGGCTTGGTGGTTGAGTGTCCTTCAACGATCATCCCTCGAGCATCCATCTGTACCTTCCTCTTCGGGCTGTAAGTCCCTGTAGAAGAGTTAGGCTCTGATACCAACTGTTATGTTAGATGGACGCAGTCTATTACCACTGAGAGTGGATCTAGAGGGGGGTGAATAGATCTAATGTCTAATTTTAAAACACAGTTGAACTCTAATGCGGAATTAAAACAAGCAACTGTTGAACGACAGAAGGAACACTATGAAATCACACAAACCACAGGCAATCACATAGTAGACACCGATCTTTAAGGTGGTTCGATCTCAATCCAGAGATCTACGTCCACCCCACACTCCAACTGGAATGTGGATCCTGCTGACTCACAGCTTGAACAACTGGGCTTCACAGCTTGCCAACAGACCGCTGATACACAGTTTCGCTGGGCTTTACAGCTTGCTGACCAGAGGAACAAATCCTCTGCAACCGCTGGGCGATACAGCTTAACCGTCCGAGACCTGGTCTCGCCTGCTGAGGATTATAGCTTCACCTGTCCAGTGGAAACCTCCACTGCAATTGCTGGCTCACAGTTTGATAACAAAAGAGTTTCAAAAATAGTAAAGATAGAAACAAATGAAATGGAAAAGCAAAACGAATATAGCTCAATTGAGCAGTATCAGCTCTGGTATCTGAACCAAGAGACTGATTTACAAGACTTCGAAAAGACTCTCAACTCAACTCTCTCAATCTTCTCTTCTCTCTTTCTCTTCTTCTCTCTGAATCTTCTTCTCTCTTTTTCTTCTTCTCTGTGGATCGTACAGGCGCTCACTCTCTGTTCTTTTCTCTTAGCTCTGGCTGCTTCTATTCAATCTTCTTCTTCTGAAGGAAGAAACTCCATATATATACCAGCAGCAGGAAGGGCGTGTGCTCTCCACATCTCTCGCCCAATGGCTTGGACCACGTCGCAGCATCCAGCAGACTTTCAGTACACGTGTCATAATCTGGTCACTCCCCTTATCCTCGGATCACGTGCCCAGTCATCAATCTCTGCAAAGAATCCCTGTCAGACAGTCAAAACAGAGTTATCAGTTTAAGTCTAAAAACCCTGTACAGACTATATGAAGACAATGCTGAAGCAATGTACAGACATTGTGAATGCGAAGCTATGCAGTGTTCAGACTCTACGTATGCAGACCCATAGCGTTGTACAGACTTAGTAACTGCAGTGCTGTAGCCTGTATAGAATTCAGATATGCAAGACTATGCCATGTACATACTTCCTATATGCAGGACTTATGCCATGTATAGACTCCATATATGCAGAGCTTATGCCATGTATAGACTTCAAATATGCAGAGCTTAAGCCATGTACATACTTCCAATATGCAGAAGTAAACGTGCATCAATGTGTAGACTTAGCAAAACAAAGTATGAACAAAGCAACACAATGTGTAGACTTCATGCAATGATTGAAGCAGTGTATAGAGTTATGAGTGGAATACATGAAGCAATGTATAGAGTTAGAGTGCAATGAGTGTTCAAGTGATGTACAGACTCAACGTTATGCAAGCAGACAATGTATAGAGTTGATGAAGCGATGCTCAACAAAAAGACGCCTTACACTTAGGCGTTTGTTTCAGAAGTGACGCCACTTCTGGTGGGCGTCAAATCTCGAGCATAGAGAATGTATAGACTTGCTACGGCACAAGGCAGCATAACGATGTACAGACTCTGCCAAGAGCAATGCACAATGCACATATGAATGTACAGACTTTGTTTGTGCTATGCAAGCATGCTAAGATGCAATGTAGAGACTTTATGCAAGCATGCTGCAGCCAGTGTACATACTTAGACCTGCGTGCATGCAATGCGATGTATAGACTTGCCCATGGCTGTCTAGACTTTGCATGCGTGCTTATAGCAATGTGCAAACTTGCAGACAATGCGTTGTGCAGACTTTGCGTGCCCAATGTGTAGACTTAGTGTTCTGCATGAGACGCTAAGTAAGACGAACGATGTATAGACTTAGCCGATGCAGACTAGTCTGATGTATAGACTTGCTCGATGTACAGACTTCATGAACGATGCATGCAATGCACTAGACGATGTACAGACTTCCTATATGCTCAAGACCTTGCACAATGAATGTATAGACTTGCTGTACTGCAAGATGGCAGTGTACAGACTTGGTTAAGACTGTCTAGACTCTGCATGCGAGCTATGGCGATGTATAGAGTTGCTAACAAGGTGTTGTGCAGACTTTGCGTGCCACAATGTGCAAAATGCACGATGTATGGACTTCCAAGTGCAACGTAGGTAAAATCACCAGTGTACAGACTTGCTAGTTGCAACGTAGGTAAAATATACCAATGTATAGACTTGCGAGTTGCAACGTAGGTAAAGATACCTAATGTACAGACTTGCTAGTATGCATGCCACAATGTAGTGTATGGACTTTGAGTGTGCGTGCAGTGCTGCAACCGATGTATGGACTTGTGTTGACGCTGCAGGACAACAGCCAATATATAGACTTTGCAAATGCAAGCAATGTAGTAATGTATAGACTTTACTCATCTGGCGCGTCGACCCATCTGTATAAACTATATAGACTATGTTGTATTCATTGTCCAGACTATGTAGAGAGTAATGATGCATGGATGTATAGACTTGTGACTCATAAGTTTGCTATCATCAAAACTACAGATCATCAAAAACTACAGGGGCACAACAGTTGGTCTACTAGAACCTACCTTAATCAAGGAAGAAGAGGGGATGACGACTATCGCGCTCGCACTAGGAATACTCCAAAAACCTCGTCGAATCCTCTCCTGCTCGAGCTCCTCGCCGGCCGCAGCTACCAAACGTCGATGCTAGGAGGTCTTAGGGTTCATTTTATAGAACTACTCGATCCTAAATGGATCAATTCGAAGGGATAGAGTCCACGCATAAAACCGTGAGTGAAACTCGCGGTTGACCACGTCGCGCCGCTTATCACCCCAAAAATACAATGTTTAGGGTTAGGGTTTGCCCGAAGAACGAGAGGACTGTAAGGCTACAAGTCGAGGGCTTTCTAGTGGGCCTGGTTTGGGCTCAAACCATCGCGATTTGGGCTCAAATTAGGCGATCCAAGGTTTAGCTAGATTAAACTCTGATTTTTGCTTTTAGAATCCATTATTCGGCCTAGTTAGAATTTAAATTAGGGTTTACCCCAGAAGACAAATAGTCTAAATGTTTTGCCCTCTACCTGATTATATTTTTTCTAGATTTTTATAAATTAGTTGGATTTTGACCAAAGGATTTCCAATTAACTAAATCAGAATTTTTGAAATAATTAGAGGTTTTGTTTTTAAATAACTTCCCAAGGTACTACATACCACGTGATGTGTGAATGGATGAACAGTTGATCTAGAGGGGGGGTGAATAGATCTACCCCAATTTACTATTCTACAGCAGTTAATAGCAATGCGGAATTAAAAGAACTACTGTGAATAAAACAGCCAAGAACAGTTTGAATTAATCACAAGGGAATCTGCTATGAAATATTTGTCAATCACTGAAAGCTCCAAAATCAATAAATCAATCAACTCAGTATAGTGCCTGGCGGAGGTTTGATTAGAAAATCTCCTCACGCAAAGGTCAGTTTTCCAGATAGATGTAATATATCCTTCTCACTGAGCCATTTTTATATACCACTGAGTTATTGATCACAGATCAGATATAAGATGGTAAGTATACTGAACGATTCAAGACAATGTCAACTCATGATGAATTAGCACACACAATTCAAAAGATAATCAAACAATCAGGTTGGGTACTCAGGCATAAGCAACAGATGAATCTATTGAGAGCATTATCAACTTGCAGTAGAAGATCCTAGGCATTCATCTAGTTGCAGTAAAAAGATAAATGCAATCACAAAGAAGACAGATCAATTTTTACGGTGGTTCGATCTCGAACTTGAGATCTACGTCCACCCCTTACTCAATTGAGTAAGGCTTCCACTGCCAAACAGCTTGAACTTCGCTGATCCACAGCTTTAGGGATGAAATCCCTACAACTACTGATCCACAGCTTTGGGAAACTCTTCCCAGACCGCTGAGCTTCACAGCTTGTTTACCGCAGAGCAACACAGCTTGTTGTCCAAGGATCACACCTCGCCGCTCAGCACCACAGCTTGCTCCGCTGATACACAGCTTATAGTAATTTTAAAAAGAAAAATTAAAGAGGCAATGAAAAACAATAACAAAAAGAATAAACTGTAGCTCCACTGGAGCGATCTGACTCTGGATCTGATCTAGAAGTCAGGATAGCACTCTTCTGCTCAATCTCACTTCTCTCTCTCTCAGACAAAATTACGGCACTCTGTTTTTCTTCTTACTCTATGCAATAGACTCTTTCACTCTCGAACTCTTCTAGACTCTTCTCTCTCAATTTCTGGAACTCTCAAGCTCTTCAGCACTTTTCTCCTCTTCTGATCTGCTTCTCTCTAGTTCACCTTTTTTTGCTGTTAATTTGACTGCTCGATCCCCCTTTTTTATAAAAGAGCGCGAGTCTATGGTCCCCATGATCTTTTCAAATTTTGGGTGCGTGGAAGACACACTCCTGCCCAATAATTTTATCCAGAATGCTCACTTCGAGAGCCCACATGTCAAGAGTATATGATAAGATGATCTACGTGGCAGGATGTTAGTTCAGCTTCCCACCTTGGATCGCGTGCCCTTCAATCCACTTCACTTTAAATTCCACATGAGAGTAATGAGGTCAGCCTTCATGCAACCCAGGTGTTCGAGCATGTACCTGGGTTAATTCTTCCTCTCAGTCCAAAATAGAAGTAAAGATATATGAGACTTATGAAGCATGTATTAATTATTAGCAAATGCAGTTTCAGATGCTTCACAAGGTCAAACAATTCATATAAGTGTATGCACAAAATTCTTCAAGAGCATCGATGCATAAATGAGATACATTAGCCTGTATAGCTAACACATGCAGTAGGTAAGAATAGAAACATCGACCTTAGTATTATACAGGTAGACCTTATTTGCCAGACAAACTGACTTTGTAATGAAGATGCATCGACCTGTCTTTATAGTGAGTGCATAAGGTGCATCGACCTTGAGAGTAATGACTTACTAGCATCGACCCTTCTATAACATGTATTGACCTATATTGTAGTCACTAGCTCACTAGCTCACTAGCTCACTAGCATCGACCTTTCTATGACATGCATCGACCTGTCTCTAGAATCCAAATATGCACAGACCTACATATGCACCGACCTTCAGGGCTGGAATGAATGTATGCGCTGACCTGATAGACTATAAAGTGAATGTGCACCGACCTCAAAGTGTAGGATTTCTTCATGTGCACCGACCTTATAGACTAATATGCAAATGTGCATCGACCTTTCAATGCAACAATTCTGCACATACATAGACCTTTAGAACAGAAGTGGATATATGCACCGACCTTATAGACTTATATGCAAATGTGCATCGACCTTTCAATTCAACAATATGCAAGTGCGCACCGACCTTTTAATGCAACCATATGAATATGCATCGACCTTGTTATGAACAAGAACTTATTCTGACTAAAGAAAAGACTTTAAAAAGACAATGTTGCCAAAAATAAATTAAGGTCAAACACACTATTGCCAACATCAAAACTAGACATCAAATCCAGAGAAGACACAACAGATAAGAGATGTTTGACCAGATCGGCCCTTGATATCATTTGTATTTCATGCGAGAGCATGTAATGTCTCATTTTCTTGGCTGCGAAGACCAGGACAAGGCACACTTTCTCGATCGGGGTATTTTTTGCTTCTGCCCCGACCAGTCTTCGGCTGAGGTAATAAAGTGCTTGCTCCTTCTCCTTATCGTTGTTCTAGGCCAGCATTGCCCCCGGTGAATATTCGGTGACAGCTATGTAGAGAATTAATGGCCACCGTTTGACCAGTGCCCCCAATATTGATGGGGTCTTCAGGTATTCCTTCAGCTGGTCAAAAGCCTTTTAGCATTCTTGATTCCAGCCGAATGGCATGTCTTTCATCATCAGCTTATGGAATGGCTGACATCTCCCAGACAGGTTGGAGATGAACCTGCGGATATAGGCTAATCGGCCCTACAGGGACCGTAGTTCCATTAAGCTCTTCGGTGGCGGCAGCTCCTGAATGGCCTTTATCTTGGAGGGGTCTATCTCAATACCATGATATCGGATGATGAATCCCAGAAATTTCCCACTGGAAACGTCAAAGGCGCACTTCAGTGGATTCATCTTCAGCTCATATTGTCGAAGCCTTTGGAATATCACCCTAAGGTCATTTGAGTGATCTTTGTTAGGATGCAAGGCCCGGATACAGAGGGGGGTGAATGTATCCCTCTACAAATATAGCCTAATTAAAACTCTAAAGCTCAGTTATGCGGAATTAAAACTGTTGCAGAAATAAACTGAGGAAACTTAGAAGGATCAAAGCAAGACAACAACTCAATAAGCCCTCAAACGATCCTAAGCAAGCATCTAATGCGCAACAATTAAGTGAACATATAAGAAGATCAAATCACAAGGGACACCAGGATTTTTAGGTGGTTCGGTCAACAGACCTACGTCCACCCCTCACTCCAAACCGGAGTGAGGCTTCCACTAGTAACACTAGCACAGCAGACTCAGTCTGCAACAAATGCTGCCACACAGCTTGACCAGGGGAACAACCTCCCCTCTTCCTCCCAATCGGAGGGAACCACTAGTGACACCAGTCACTAGCAAACCAGAGACGCAAGTCTCTCTTCCTTCAGACCAGGAGGGGACCTACAAGTAGCAACACTACCTGCACCCGGAGACCCAAGTCTCCCTTCCTCTGAAGCTCAGAGGGAAGCACAAGTGACACTAAGTCACCTGCAAGCCAGAGGTCTCGGACCTCTCTTCCTCCCAACCGGAGGGACCCCAGGACTTGAAACCTACAAGCCCAGAACCGGAGGACGAGCCTCCCTTCCTCTAACCAGAGGGAACCCACAAGTAGCACCCAGCTACTTGCAACCGGAGATAGCAATCTCTCTTCTCCTGAACCAACAGGAGGGATCCCGACCTCTCTACAGAGTATCGGAAAGACTAGATATCAAATGAAAAGGAAAACAGAAAGTAGAGTTACAGCGACTGAAAAGCTGTAAATGAAATACAAGGAATGTGGCTCTCGAAGGAGCTAATTGGATTGGATCTAATCCAAATTCTAGTAGGCAGATCTTCAATTGAAGCTTCTTTCTTGTTCTACACGAGCCCTCTCTCTTTCTCTTTTTCTTCTTCTGTTGGATCTCTCGATCTCTCTTCTGCTCTCTGGCTCACTGTTCTTCTTTCTTCTTCAACTGCTCTCACTCTCTTTCTTTCCCTTTTTCTTCTTCTTCTCTGTTCTCTGTATCGTGGAGGAACTCATTGCTCTTCTGTTTCTCTTGATGGCTCACTGCTCTTCGATCATCTTACAGCCGATGGAGGAAGCTCCATATTTATACCAGCAGCAGGCAGCTAGGGCGTGAGCTCTCGATGGTTCCTGCCCAGAAGGTTCGGTCCACGTGTCAGCATCTCAGCCTCTAGGATCACGTGCCAGTCTTAATAACCTCGTCCATTAATCCTGTCAGACAGAGTATCGGATTGTCAGGTTAAGTGAAGAACTCTGTATAGACTTGTAAAGACTAACAGGATGTATAGACTTGTGAAATGAGAACACATTGTATTGACTTCAGTTTGAGGCCAACGTACAGACATCAATGTATGGACTTTACAAGACAGACAGCAATGTATAGACTCTTCAATCGACAGGGAGACAATGTATATACTTGCTCAGCCTAAAGTAGTGTCTAGACTTCAGCTCAAAGCCAGTGTATAGACTTCAACCATGATGCATGCAATACAATGCAGATACAGACTGTATAGACTTTGGAGTCTGAGACCAATGTACAGACTTTGACAAGCAGAAGCCTGTATAGACTTTCTATATGAAGGGCTGTACATACTTGAACACGGGAGCTCTGAACAGACTTGATCAAGGCAAAGCTGAAGCAGTGTATAGACTCTGTGAAGCTAAAGCAATGTATATACTTCACATAAGCAGAGCTATGGCATTGTATAGACTTCACGTTGTGAAGCAATGTATACACTTAGCTGAAGACTGCCAGTCGATGTATAGACTTGGCTGAAGCCAAACGCTGAAGCAATGTTCAGACATTGAAGAACACAACGTACAGCAGTGTACAGACTTAGCCAGCAGACTAGTCCGATGTACACACTTGCTCATTGTTCAGTCTTCATGTACGATGTATGGACTTCAAGTCTAATATGCACAATGTATAGTCTTTGCGAAGGTAGTGCATTGTATAGACTTCAGGTGTGAAGACATTGTGAATGCAGATGCAATGTTCAGACTTCAGATGAGAAGGCACTCGCTGAACATACTTGCTGAAGAGAATGCAATGTACAGACTTTGACTCGATGTACAGACTTCACAACTGATGAATGCAATGCAATGCAATGTATAGACTATGCCTTAGAATGAATTTGCACACTTGAAGAGCATTCAGCAATGTGCAGACTTCAATGCATATGATGCAGCCAATGTATGGACTTGAGCAGTCTGCTGCTGAACAACCGATGTATAGACTTCACAGTCTGCTAAGTAAGCAATGTATGGACTTGGCCGAGGCAGACTGAAGAAGCAATGTACAGACTATGCAATGTTCTGACTTCATCTTAAAGACAAGAGAAACTCTGTACAGACTTCCAATGAATGGACTTTAACCCAAGGATGCACAATGTATAGAGTTCGCCTTTGAAACAAATGTACAGACTTTGAGGTAGAAGCCACAGCTATACAGACTTCAGAAGAACAATGCATGAGCAAGCCTAACGGATGTACATACTTTAAGATGTGTAGACTTTGCCAAAGAGCTAGATGATGTACAGACTTGAAACAAGGTGAAGTCTGTACAGACTTGAAGATTCACAGTGTGTAGACTTTGGCAAGGCAACGTCGGTAAAGCTCCCAATGTACAGACTTTCAAAGCTGATCGTAGGTAAAGACTCCAATGTGCAGACTTGGAGTTGCACTGTGGATGTATAGACTTGAATGAGCATGGAGTGTATGGACTTGAAAGTCTAAAGGCGATGTACAGACTTCAGCTAAGCAGGCCACAGTCTAATGTATAGACTTCCGGTGTGAATGAAATGATGTACATACTTGCTCAAACAGTCCGATGTATGGACTTGGAATTCCAACAGAAGGATGTATGCACTTTGATAAGAGAATGGCTGTACAGACTTCAACACAGCTGTGATGTACAGACTTTGACAAAGCAGCGATGTACAGACTTTAAGTGAAAGTCCGATGTACAGACTTTAGCTGAATACCACTATATAGACTTGAGTGAAGTGAACGGATGTTCAGACTTTGAAGATCCACTGTGGATGTATTGACTCTGAACATGAAGGCGGGCTATATAGACTTGGCATGAGACGCAAATTGAGACGATGCACAATGTATAGACGTTAAGTCCAATCAGAAGGCTGTGCAGACTTGAGAGACGGACCAGTGTATAGACTTCAAAGAACTCCAAGCAATGTATAGACTTTGAAATGCTTGAAGAGGATGTACATACTTCATGAGACACTACATGCTAGTGTATAGAATTCATGAAAAAACACACGATGCAATGTGTGGACTTGGTGACTCATGTAGACAGACGAGTGTACAGTCTATGCCATGCTCACAGTTAAGCAATGTACCAAGTTCTGAATGAGCAGTTCTGAATGAAGTAAGCACATATGACATCAATTTGTCATCATCAAAACACACGTAAACGATGTCATCATCAAAACATAAGTAAACACATATGACATCAAACATATGAGAGTCATAGTGTTTGTCATCATCAAACCACATTATCCAACAATCTTCTCTCTTCCTGGTCTTGACGACCAGATCGTCGATGTAGAACTCAACTTTATCATAGAGCAGTCCATCAAATATCCTTGTCATCACCCTTTGGTAAGTGGCGCCAGCATTTTTGAGCCCGGAGGGCATTCTCTTGTAATGGAAAATCCCCTTGGGTGATCGGAAAGCTGTGTGAATTCTTTCATGCTCGGCTATCCATATCTGGTGGTACCCGGATGAGCCGTCCATGAAGGATAACGCCTCATGGCCAGTTGTAGCATTGATCATTACTTCAGTGATTGGCACCGGAAAGTCATCTTTCGGGCATGCTTTGTTCATGTCCCAAAAGTCCACACAAATCTGGATTTGGTCGTTCTTCTTTTTAACAGGCACAATGTTGGCCAGCCATGTGGTATATTGATTTTCTTCGAAGAAGCCGACGTCTATGAGCTTGTCGACTTCTTTGCAGATTTGGCTGATCAGTTCCGACCTCATTCCCCGAGGTGACTGCTTCACCGGCTTGGCTTTGGGGTTGATTGCCAGCATGTGTTGAGCAACTTTAGGGCCGAGGCCTGGCATTTCCTTGTAGTTCCAAGCAAAGCAATCCCAGAACTCCTGGAGTAGTTGTATATATTGTTCTTTCTCTCCTGGGAGAAGGAGAGGGCTGAGGAAGGTCAGCCTAGGCTCCTCTTCCGTGCTAATTTCAACCAGCTCATCAACAATGGCTTGGCCGCCATCTTCTATTTCTGGGGGAGCTGACAGCAAATCGATGAAGCCTTCCTCATCTTCTTCTTCAACTTCAAGGACATCATAGGTGCCTTCTCGTCTTGTCTTGCTCAGCGGTGGGGTCTTGCCAGCTTCTTTCCCTGGCTCTTGGATCGGCACTGGCACCGGCAATACAGTTTCTGGGAGGCTTGGATGTTGGCCCATGGGTGGATTACTCCTAGGGGCGGTAGGGAGTTCTTCAGCTTCTTGCCCCCGGGGAGCATTGTTAGAAGTCCTACCGACATCTGCTTCGGTAAATTCCCAGTGTTTGTTAAGGACATTGACCTTCGGCCCTTCGTGCATGATGGTGTGGGTCTTCGGGGTATCCCCGGGGATGAAGAGCTGTGAGATTTCCTCACGGTCTTCTCGGTAATCATCATAGACAGCTTCTACGAGGCCCTCACCTGTGGGGGTGAAGAGGGAAACCACTACACATTTGCTTCGTGGCACCTTTGATTGGTTGAGCAAGCGACCCCCATTGTTAGGGGAGCGGCGTCACACGCTTCCCCTTTTAAGGTTGATATCTGCCGCTCAGATGGCTGTTTCTTGGTTTGAGGCATGCTTTGCTCGGCCTCTGATGCATCTTCAGGGGCCCGGTAGTGGACCGAGACCATGTGGACTCCCCTTTCATAACTGCCCGCTTCATGAGGGCGCGATGGATTCACTTCATATTCCCATATCTTTAGTTCGCCCTTCTCGATCAGGACTTAAGTAATGTCCTTGAAGACATAACAGTCTTCGATAGGGTGGCCTACTATCCGATGATAGGGGCAGAATTGATGGTCATCACTTTTTCTGGCATCCTCCGGCATCTTGGGCTCTGGGAGAGTAACCTTGATGTAGTGGCAAGCCCATTAAAAGATCCCCTGAGTTTTATTCCTTGGGAAGGAATAAGGCTTTTGCATCATCTCCCGTAAAGTGGGGATTCGTTCTGCCAGCCAGCTAGTTGAAGGATCTACCGCTTCCTTTGCCCTTCTCCTTGAGAGCAGGAAAGCACTAAAGTTGGTGCTCGGGGATTGATTCTCCCATTCCGCTGTGGTTGCAGGGGAGTGTCCTTGGTTTATGGATCTGTCCTGCCAGAGATGGATGCCCTCAGTTAGATAAGACAGCAGTTTGGTCATCTCGGCCAATTGTGCCTTCAATATCCCGATCTCCTGCCGCTGCTCGTAGCATACTGTGAGCATAATAGGGTCATATTGGGAGAAGTCTGGAGCATGGCTTGGACCGCTATCTTCTGTTCCGACGTCAGAAGGGGATGACGGTAGCCCGTCATTACGACCATCTGGGACCGACCCCTCAGAAGAGGATGGGACCGTCCCTATATCCCTGCATGGAGGTGGATTCTTGAGGCACACTTCTTCATCTTGAGCTTCGTCGGTCGGAGGCAAAGGTTGTGCCTGGCTTTCGGCTTATTGTGTGTTTGGATCTTCTGGAGGATCATCGCCAGCCGGGGCTGAGACAGATATCACGTTCACTTCATAGAATTCTTCTATTGAGAAACCCAAGCCAAGGTGTTGGGTAAGCTTCAGAAGTTCTTTATCAAAGTTGGGTGGGTACCACGACTTTTTAAACATATGGTTTCGGCTGGTGGCTTGGAAAAAGGGGACCTACTACCTCCTGGCCATCTTCATTGCTTTGCCAGATATGTCTGGAAGTCCCATGATTGGGCCAACCAGGTCATAAGTTTCTTCGGAGAATTTGCAATCATCATCCCATTTCACCGGCTGTTCACTAGCCGTATAGAATATTGTGGGTTGGCCCTCAGAATTGGGCACCTCCAAAATCTTCAGGAATTCGACTATCTGACAGTCTGTATTTATGAGGGGCTTCACGATCCCTGGAGGGACCTTCACGTACCCTGGCAAATCTTTGAGCATTAGTGTCTCCGGCTCGAGGTAACTATTTGATGGGATCGCTCGAACCACCCCTTCGACTTCAAAAATGTGAGATACCTCCTGCGAAGCCACATAGCCGGGCGGAGGCGAAGGGAACCAGTCGTCATCCTCTGTTATCTTCTTCCCCTTGCTTTGAGCTTGCTAGGGAATCTGCTTCAGCTTCTCCACATAGAGTGATGCATCTAGCAGATGGCATTCAAACACCTCAAATGGGTGTAAGTCAGCTAATATTCTTTCTTCATTGCTGTCTAGGGAGTACTTGATGCACTGGTGCAAAGTAGAGGACACTACCCGATTTTGATGCAGCTAGGGGCGGCCTAGCAATGCTTTGTACGAAGTATCAGAGTTAATAACGTGCAATTGTACCTTAGTGGTGAAGTCTCCCAGTGAAAGTTCGAACTCCTCTATGCCCATTGGGACTTCAAATTTCTGGTTGAACCCAACTATTTTCATGCCCCTGACCTCGATCAGGTGTACATCGAAATGATGCTTCTGGTAGACCCAGTAGGGGAGTATGTTTACTGCTACCCCTGGGTCGATCAGGATTCTTTTTATCGGGTGGCCGTTCAGTTGCCCCCTCATGTACAAGGGTCTATTGTGGCTGGCCGAGGGCAAGAGCATATCTTCTTCGGTGAAAGTGATGGCTGTCCCCAAATGCATTTCGTTGAAGCAGCTTTCGTAGTGTGCTGGGGTTTGCATGGCTACAATGACGGCCTGCCTATATTCATCATCACGAGAGAGTATCTCCCAGACACTGAATCTTGCCAGAATTCTCTTCAGTTGTCTCATTATCCAGTTGTCGGCTCTGACATTGGCCAGCTTTCCTTCTTCGGGCTTGCCGTGCTTCGGCACCTGAGGAGTCGACAGAGAAGATAGTTTATCTTCATCTTCAGGGGTCACCTGGTTCCAGCCTACTTGATCGGCCTGCTCCTTTATCTGGACGGGCTTAGCCGTAGAAGGGATGCCCTCATTATCTTTGTTTACCGGGGATGGCACTTTTGAGGTCGAGGCAGAACTGCTTTCGACTTTTGATTCGGCCCGTTGGCCTGGCCATTTACCCTTCTACACCAGCAAAAATTCGGCGAATGAGGGGACCACTTCGTCGATTGTATCTTCAGGGTAGAGGCCCGATGGAGGCGGGATTCTTGTCCCTTTCACTTCAAGTTCAGGGATTTGATAAGTTTGTTCACCCCGGAAGATGATGTTCTGGTTAGCCGGGGAGAGACGCCCACACCTCCTCCCAGATCTAGTGGCATGCTGGGAAGTGGAAGCTTCGGCCTGATTTGCTTCGACTGGCACGAAGCATATTTCTTCATCCTCCTTTTCGGAGTCTTGGGCTATGTTGAACAAAGACGACAAGGTATTGCATGACATAATGCTGCATTGTTTTTTATTCTTCACCTTCTTTTTCTTTTTCTTCTCCTTTGCCGCTTGCGGCTGTTCTTGGGAAGGTTGCTCCCATATCCCTAGTTCTTCCGCTCCAGCTTCGGCTTTCTCGGCCAAACCCAAGGATTCAAAATGCTCCCATGGGACGTATTCCTTCAGCTACACTGGCTAGATCTTGGGTTGTTCATAGTCTTCTAACCCATCAATGATCGTGTAGTGCCCCAAGAATTATATAAATTATTTCTAGATTATTTTAAGAATTTTCTAGAATTTATTAGGAATTATAAAGTTTAAATTGATTATAAGGCCCAAGTATGTTGAATAATTAATCCAGCTTTGATAAATAAAACCGATAAGGTTTAAGGACCAAGCCCATTAAGTTTGGCCCATATTCTAGAAGGTTATTTAGCATATTCATGAATTTTAAGGATAAATATCCTTTTTTAGATAATTATGTGGATAAAACAAATAAAAGAGTTTGAATTAAGTTGAATTATACACACAGTAGCTATAGCGATCTATCGTGCGACCGCCACAGGCATGTAACGCGCCAAGAGTCGACTGTCACGCTCTATCAGTTCCGTGAATGGAAGAAAGAGCAAAAAGATTAGATTTTTGCTACTCTATCTCTTAGGGATCGAGATGGGAGGACTAGTAAATGTGTTAAGGACTATATGAAGTCGATCTAAGCTTTAACAAGGACTCTAGAATCGATCTAATCTACAAAACCCTAGCTAGAACCTATAAATAGACCCTAGTTTTGACCTGCGCGACCCCTACATTGGCTCGCGTGGAACTAAGGTAAGGAGATAGTATTTCGGGTAAGTTCTTTAGAACTTTTTATTCATTATACATAGGACTAATCTTCCTCAAAATTTCGTGCTAGGAGATCAACTACACAAGGAGTTTGAAGCTTCCAATGTTGCTGGTTCGACTATAGTGACCTAGGAATCTGAGCGAAAGTCCACTGAAGATCAGGAGATTAGAACACCAAATCGAGGTAATTAGCCTAAGTGTCTTTAGAACTTTCTATTCCCCTTAATTTCACCTTCTTACCCTCCAAATTTCACATCCTTAGGTCAAGAGATTGAGGAGTTAAAGCGACGAGAAGTTGCTGAAAACTCACAGGAAGGGAAGAACTAGGCGTGTCTTGCAGTCACAAATTGGAAGTTGAAAGCCCAATAAAGAGGTAGGTTATCTCATGAATGGAAAGAATATCATGATAGGAGTAAAATCCCTCTTGTTTTGATCGATTTGATGTTTTATATGCGAAGAATTTCATGTTCTAAAAGGAATTATGCACTTGTATCTCATGCATGCATATTCTTAGCCCTAACTAAGTTAAAAAGGAACCTTCTTGTCAATTCACAGAAAACCCATGCATACTGGTAGTTTAACCTTTGTTCTATTAGGTGGAAGTTTATATATGATTTCCAGACATGATGTGAGTTAAAACCTTAGAATCTTCCTATTCTATTTACTATCAGCAGTGCTCTGACGGATTATAGATCGACCGCCACAGTCGTCTAGCGGTCTTACGATAAGCCGTCACATGCTCTGTGAGACTTATGTTTTCATATGAACTCTGACAGACCACGAGCAGAGCGTCACAACATTTTTACGGCTCCACGATAAACCGTCACATCACAATGACGCACCGGACTTAGACCGTCAGAGTCTGTGTTCTGTCAACCCGAGACAGGATTGGCATCAGTCCAATAACTTATGTATATAAGCCTAGTTAGCTAGATTTTAACATGTTTTCATGACTCGAAGTTTGTTTACTGTTTCATGATCCTAAATGCATGGTTGTGAGTACATAAACCTATTTTTAAGCATATGCTAGTTTCAAGCCAAGATCTTATATTTTGTATTAAATCCATGATTTCCAAGTTATATTGGTGAGATTTTAAACGTTGATTTATCATTGCTTCACTCTTTTCTCATCACTATAGAGTCAATTTCTCTAAGTATATGGCATATATTCTGGTATATGACCATTAGTTCACACTTTGAACAATAGGAATATCATCTTGGACTTGAGGACCTCTCTATTGGAAATTCCTTCCAATGGACTAGGAAATCTGGTTTCAAAGCCTCCGTAATTCTCCGCGAGCCTGGGATTCCCACTAGGACGCCGAGTTGGTTGTACCATTAAAGCCCAATTGTTTCGAAAGCACTATCGATGTTTTCTGGTTTTTACTATGTAATGGCCTATTACTCGACTGTCAGGCCCATCTAACGGTCCAGTATACAACCGTCACATATACTGAGTCCAATTTATTCTTTCTAGATTCAGCCCGATCTAACGGCCCAATTATAGACCGTCACATTCATGTAACGACCCATTAATTGACCATCACAATTCCTGAGTACTTTAACCCGAGGTTTGACCTAAGGGATGATATTCCAAAGTTCCTAGATGGATTATTGATGGTCTAAGACTTGTCATATTGCTTAAGATACTTAATTTTATATTATGGAAGATAAGGAATGTACTATTATGTTGTCGAATTATTTCAATGAGCATAACCTTATTTTAAGTCATTCTTGACCCCTCGCATCCTTAAATTGAAGCGTTCATTCATTGAAACTTATTGAACTTGTTACATTATTGGCCATATTTTTGATGAGGGATGGATGACGACCGGGCTAAGACATACGACGGACTTGATGTGCGGCCAGCACTAACACGCTAAAGGCAAGCCGGGCGGCTGACCACCGTGGCGTTCTCCGGGTGGAGACGTCTCTCAACAACACTCTAACTAGCCTGACGATCGTGCCTTGCGAGGGAAACGTGTGGATTGCAGCGGTTAAAGAACCACTGTCGCCTAGGGTGGTGTAGTCCGAGCTCGGTGCTCGATTGGAGCTAAGGAACGGCTCTCATTCACACACAATCGCGGTAATTGAAACTAGCTAACGGCCATAATCACACAAACGCAGCATAATAGACCATATACTAAACCAGCAATGTGAGAGAGGAACAAGCACGTACCTCCACGACTAGGCGTGGGGAAGAATTCCCGGCCGAATCCAAACAACCCCCAATACACACAACTGTCAAATTACAATTTCAGAACCCAATGCCCACTCCACGCAGGGAGGTAAAGGGATACAAACACCAATTTTTGGGTTGTTGGAACCCGGGTTGACGGACCGCACTCGCAGGAGGCGAGGGGGAGCAAGTCGGAGCCGATTGGGTAAGCCGATTGGAAGCCGACTTGGTTCTGCCCGCGCTGGTCACCCTGCGCAGCGAACTTACGAAGGCCGGTGCTCTAAGATCCGATGCCCGATCGAAGTTCTGTTTGTTGGAGAACGTCGGCAATAGGACGAAGATCGTCTGCTCTGAAGGGCGTGATCAGATCTTTTCTGATCTGGGTGCAGAAGTGACTGATTTCAGCTTCTGGTTCTGTGTTCACAGAACTGCACAGGAAGACAAATAATTATGGGAAAATTGGTTGCCGATGTCGGATCGAGGCGCCGTTTAGGGGAGCTCGTCGGTGACCTCCAGAGGAAGATGCAGACCAAAGCGCTTGCACAGATCTGCACGGGATAAGGCAGGGCAGACTCGGGAAGTCGGCTCTGGTGCGGAGTCGGGTCTGCACATATCAACTAGCGCGATCCCACGAGAAATATCGCCACGATCAGCACAGATCTCGGATCGAGACGAGATCTGTGGCAGCGCGAAGAGGACTCAAAATCCTACGATCACTCTGAAAGGAAGATCCTGATGGCTTGAGAGGAGATCTAGGAAAATTTGGAATCAGTAAACTCCAGATCTGGACAGCAGGCTCGGGCAGATCTGCGCGCCGTCATGAAAAGAATTGCTGCCGACGATCCAGAACTCCGATCGACGCAAAACCACCTCTGAAATCTTCCTGACTCAATGAAGTATAACAGATAATTTTTGTGAAACAAGATGAAAAGGGGATGGGGAGGATATAGGGGCGAGTCACACGCCCAGATTCAATCTTGTCACAGGATTGGGCAGGGCATCACACCCATGGCGGGGGGGGGAAGAGAATCACTCTCTTAACTCAAAATTCTTTCAGAAAAACTTCATTAGATTCTTCCCTAGCACTATACACATGTTTATATAGGAATTGTCAAAGGGTAGGGGGTGATACATTCGTGGGATCAAGGGGCGGGAGAGGGGGCTGCGCCCCTTTGACAATGAGAGGGGGAGAGGGGGACAAGGAGACATAGACTCACCTACCTTTGAAATTCAAAGGGGAGGAGGACAAGCATGGTAGGTGGCAGCCATCCTCTTGGACCAAGAGAGGGGGGGCACCCCTTCTAGAAGCCCACAATCCACTACTCCTTAATCCTCTTTCACACATAGCACATAACCCCCTTTTACATTGGTGACCCATTCACATTAGATCCATGTTCACACTATGATCCCTGTTCACACTATGCCCTTTTCACACCTAGCCACTAGACTCATGGACCTTTTCACACCTTGGCCCATTCACAATGGTTAACCCATTTGACCCATTCATACCTAGCCCATGGGCTTGGCCCATTTAAAGGCCCAATAGTCAAGCCCAATACTATTCTAGCCCATTACAAGACCATAGGCCCATTATCCTTATTATAACACATTAATCATCCATAAGTTCCAAATAGGGCCTACCAAGGCCAAATAAATGGGAAATGAAGGTGAAGGCTCGGTCGATGCGTCCACGTCCTCTGCGAGCTATCTGGGTCCCGCCATGTCCTCGTCCACTGGCGTGTATAGTGGCATGTGTCCGCACCAATTCTCCCCGGGTGGGAGGAACTCGACTCCGTCGAGTAAGGGTCCCGAGGCTTGAGCTCTCCGCATGTGATCAAGGCGTTGTTCATCGAGGGTCATCCTCGCCAACGCACTATGAAGTGTTGGTAGGCTCCGTTCCTGGTGGTGATCACCTGCTCATCCAGTATACATTCTATATGCGTGCGTTGGGGCTGGAAGAGGTGGACTCTCAGGTTGTGTGTCACTCACAACAGTATGAGAAAGCCCGAAACTCACTAGGGATCACCGCGAGTTCCGATATGCTACCAGATCAGAAACATTGAACGTCGAACTGACACCATAGTCACCTGGTAGTTCAATAACGCACGCATTCGAACCCACTTGTTTCTTGACCCGGAAGGGCGGGTATCGCGGACCTAGAGTTGCTTTACAGCCCCCAAGAGGAAACCGTTTAGGTATGACCCTGATCTTGACGTACTCTCCCTTTTGAACTCACGGGCATGTAGCATGCATCAGCTAACTCCTTATACGTGCATGGCTAGCCGTTTATTGGGACACGACTTAATACAAACCATATGTATGAAAGAAAACAAACTGTAGAAACAAACAGACACACACATGACCTTAGACATACATAGACATCAACAAACAATGCAACCAAAAGCTGGAGACTCTTAGACATCTAACATGAACCTACTGACTTCTAAATGGGGGTTCAGAGGTTCGGGAGGATCACACCCAAGTGCACATTGCCCTGGGTACCCGGGTCGGCAGCATGCTCTTCTAAAAGCGCATCAAAATACTTCTTCTCGAGTTCGGGGTCCGCCTCATAGAGGACCTCCACTAGCTCCGATGTGGCGTCGCGGACTGGAGTGTCCGAAATATCCAATGATTCCCGAGTGGGACACTTGGCCGCAAAGTGGCCAATTCCACCACACCTATAGCACTGGTCACGTGACCCTGTGCTAGAAGATGCTCCACCAGTCATCGGCCTTTTTCCCTTGTCTTCTCGACGGGCTGGGGGTGGTGGGAGCTGAGGTCGGGCAGGCAATGTGGGCTGCTGGGGGTATAGGGTGGGGATTGGTGCTTGTGGGCGAGGGAGAGGGTCCCTTGGAGGGAGGGGGCGAGGCCTGAGAGCAAAGGGGTCATGGCGAGGGGGTTCCGGAGGACGAACCACCGGAAATCGGCTATAGGAACTAGGTGTGGTCCGAGAGTCGGACCCACGCTGATGGGTGGTCCCCGGTCGCTGGACGGGAGTGAACTCCAACTTGAATTGCTCTAACTCGAGAGCAACCTGATATGTAGCCTCGAGGGTGGTCACATTGCGGTGAAAGAGTTCGTACTGATAGTGGGGCCGCAGACCACGACGGAAGCGGGAAACGGGCATCGTGCTCTCTTCTGAGATGTCACATCGCAAAAAATATTCATCAAACTCTGTGATATACTCGGACACGGACCTATCACCTTGGGTGAGATTCTACCACCGATCAATGAGCCGTTGACGGTACGAGGTGGGAAGATACTTAGTTCTAAGTCTATCCTTCATCTCATCCCAAGACTCAACCGGGGGCTCTCGACGCTGATAGAGCAAGCTCTCCACATTGTGCCAATAAGTTTGCACTTCCCCTAACAACTTCATTTTTGGAAACCTGACTCTCCGGAGGTCCGTCATTTCGAACCACTCGAAGTACCGGTCCATGCCAGCCTCCCAATCGAGATAGACCTTTGGGTCCAAAGACCCGTTGAAAGTGGGAGGGTCTGCTCACACGGTCCTAAGGACTCTATCGTCTTCCTCATCTCTTGGCTGATGAAAGCCATGACGGCGTCGGCCATTCCCCCCATACGCATTATCGGACCCATAGTCTTCTAGACCAAGGTCACGATGTTGTGGTTCGATGGCCTGTTGCCGGGCATTTTGAGGAGCGGGAGGGGGCTGGTTTTGGGCCGCGGGAGCAGCCTAGACTTGGGCCATGGGAGCGGGTTGGCCTTGGGCCACCGCGGGAGGAGGTGCGGGTGGGCCCTGAGCCGTTCCAGGGGGGTCCCCGTGTGACATTCTATCTAACCGTCCAACTAGATCTTGGACAGACTTGTCGGATGTCTCCATGCGTTCCTCCATGGCTCGAAGGCAACCATCCATATTTTTGGAAAAGTTCCGAAAGGTGGCTTCGGACCGGTCCATCCGAGCCATAATGGCCATCATTGCCTCATGTAAGGAGTGGAAGTCTCCCGAGGCGACATCTCGTGGGTTAGCCATAGGCGTAGGGCGATGGTATTGGGTACCTCGCCGAGTGGGCATGCAACAACACACGGGCTAGGAGACACCGACTAAATGTAAAGATGATGCACCTAGACCTAAACCAGTATCCGGTACGTGGCGGAGATAATCGATCCGAAGATCACTCGTGCAAGTGTGTGGTCTTCCCGATAGACGTAGCCTAACGTTCGGACAACACCTTTTTTATATACCGTGTTATTGGGATGAAATGCAACCTAGACCCACTTAGACGATGACTAGACGTAAATGACACTTTTTTTTATTTTAAACACCCTAGACTCAAACTCGCTCTGATACCAATTTGATGCGGGACGGATGACGACCGGGCTAAGACGTACGACGGACTTGATGTGCGGCCAGCACTAACACGCTAAAGGCAAGCCGGGCGGCTGACCACCGTGGCATTCTCCGGGTGAAGACGTCTCTCAACAGCACTCTAACTAGCCTGATGATCATCCCTTGCGAGGGAAACGTAGGGATCGCAGCGGTTAAGGAACCACTGTCGCCTAGGGTGGTGTAGTCCGAGCTCGGTGCTCGACTGGAGCCAAGGAATGGCTCTCATTCACCCACAATCGCGGTAATTGAAACTAGCTAACGGCCATAATCTAACAAACGCAGCATAATATACCATATACTAAACCAGCAATGTGAGAGAGGAACGAGCACGTACCTCCACGACTATGCGTGGGGAAGAATTCCCGGCCGAATCCAAACAACCCCCAATACACACAACTGTCAAATTACAATTTCAAAACCTAATGCCCACTCCACGCAGGGAGGTAAAGGGCTACAAACACCAATTTTGGGGTTGTTGGAACCCGGGTTGATGGGCCGCTCTCGCAGGAGGCGAGGGGGAGCGAGTCGGAGCCGATCGGGTAAGCCGATTGGAAGCCGACTTGGTTCTGCCCGCGCTGGTCACCCTGCGCAGCAAACTTACGAAGGCCGGTGCGCCAAGATCCGATGCCCGATCAGAGTTCCGTTTGTTGGAGAACGTCGGTGACAAGATGAAGATCGTCTGCTCTAAAGCGCGTGATCAGATCTTTTCAGATCTGGGCGCAGCAGTGACTGATTTCAGCTTCTGGTTCTATGTTCACAGAACTGCACAGGAAGACAAATAATTATAGAAAAATTGGTTGCCGATGTCGGATCGAGGCGCCGTTTGTAGGAGCTCGTCGGCGACGTCCAGAGAAAGACGCAGACCAAAGCGCTTGCATAGATCTGCACGGGATGAGGCGGGATAGACTCGGGAAGTTGGCTCTTGTGTGGAGTCGGGTCTGCACAGATCAGCTCGCGTGATCCCACGAGAATTGTCGCCACGATCAGCACAGATCTCATATCGAGACGAGATTGGCGGCAGCGTGAAGAGGACTCAAATCCTACGATCACTCCGAAAGGCAGCTCCTGATGGCTTGAGAGGAGATCTGGAGAAATTAGGAATTAGTAAACTTCAGATCTGGACAGCAGGCTCAGGCAGATCTACGCGCCATCACGAAAAGAATTGTTGTCGGTGATCCAGAACTCCGATCGATGCAAAACCACCTTTGAAATCTTCCTGACTCAATGAAGTATCACGGATAATTTTCGTGAAACCAGATGAGAAGGGGATAGGGAGGATATAGGGGCGAGTTACACGCCCAGATTCAATCCCGTCATAGGATTGGGCAGGGCATCACACCCATGGGGGGGAAGGAGAATCACTCTCTTAACTCAAAATTCTTTCACAAAAACTTCATTAGCTTCTTCCCTAGCACTATACACATGTTTATATATCACAACCAACAAGCGACAGGAATTCTCCCGAAAATGCCGAACTACCCACCCGGAATGGCTGACGCGGATGAGACATGTATGGAGAACTAAACTAAATGAAAAGGAAAACACATGATCAACCTCATGGGGGACACAATCCCTCGGACCAATGAGAAGATCGGAATAAGCAGTAACGAAAATAAAAGGAGGCAGACTAAGCTCCAGATAGGAATCACGCTGGCCAACCAGACCAAGCGGGAAGATCATAGAAATCGTTCAAATTCAGAGTGGAATGGGGATCTCTTATCCAAGTGAATTGAAGTGCAATTAACCATTACTGAGGAACAACCTTGAACGGATCACGAGGCGTGCATGCTAAAAAATGTGACATGATACATGCTGGGCAAAAATAAAGAAATCATCAAAACGAATGCAAAGAAAGTTAAAATAGAAAGTACTCGAGAATAGTATTGCTAGACCGGAACAATAAGGTCAAGACACTATCCGCAACCACGGCGTGCGTGATAGAACCATCATCCCCTAATTTTCCCAACCTAACGGCCTATCCGATAATTAAACATGTGCACCTAGATCATCATCATTTTTGTTAGAGGGGAACGTTAGATCCTGAAACACATGAATGACCAGCCGGTTCTCAAGATAATATAACAATATAGATACCGCATAGTAATGCAACAATGAGTAGGGATAGAGAGCCATACCTGACTTACCTGCGCAGGCGAAATGGCATTTTTTTGATTTTCATTTTCTGATTTTTATGAATTTGCATGTATAAGATAAATATGATAAACAAGCAAGTACAAACATAGCGTAGATAACATAACGATTAACTGAACGTCAAACAACACGACATAACATAACGATCAAATGAAATGGGAGACAATGCAACATAACATAACAAAGGCAAACGAGCACATATGCAATGGCATGAACAGACAACATGCATGCATGAACACGGTGTGACAAGATAACAACGCGGTAGGACAACACATGGTTGGGACAAGAACATGACGGATGACCACACGGTGGGGACAAGAACATAGGACATAAAGGGGTGACTGACAACATGTGCAAGACAACTAACAACATGTGGTGAGGGACAAAACAACATGTGTGGGACAACACGGTGGGACATAAACACGTGACAAGGACACGGCGGGACAAAAAGACATAAATAAATACGTCCTTCAATCAAAACCCAAGATCAGAATGAAGCAGAACCGCCAGGTTCATAATCGTGAGGCAAAGCCCTCTCATAAAGATATGATCATTGCAAACAAAAGCTGAGAAGGACATGAGCTTCAGAACAGATCGAGAGAGTGGATCGAAGAAGGAAAGAACAGATCAAAGATGTGGATAGGAGGCAGAGCACAAAGATATAGCAAGGAATGCCTGAGTACTTGCAACCTGCACACTTAGTAAATGGATTACGTATCTGTCCTTAAAATAAATGCAAATGCATGAAAAAGACACATTTTGTTGATTTTTTTTGTAATTTTTTTAGATTTTCAATAGTATTTCATTTTTCTGGATTTTTTGAAGTATTTGATTTTTTAGGTATTTGAAATATTTTTTTTTTTGAAATTTTGAAGTATTTGATATTTTTTTTTTTGGATTTTTGACAATATTTGATTTTTTGGGATTTTTTTGAAGTATTTGATTTTTTTTTGACTTTTGGTAATATTTGATTTTTTTGGATTTTGACATAGCAATCCGCAGCACCTAAAGACGGGCTCAAACTATCGGCCAGGGATCATCGTTCCTACCCCTTTCATTAAAGGCTTCCCTTAAGCAGGGCGTGCATGTGAGGGTGGCTTACTACAACCAACCGCTTCTAAAGAACGGTGCCCCTACTAAGGTTGTACCCGGGATACAACCCAGCCTAAGAGGGAGAAGCAGAAGAAAAATTAGAGATAAGCTTCGTGCACGATGGGAGATATCAAGGCTCGAATTCCTTCTAGGGCACTACCCCTCAAAGAGATAGCCTGTTGCGCCGGGGCTTTGTGTCTTTGATTTTTAGACCCATATTTATTAGGCACACATGGGACCGGGCTCATGATGTCCCGCGAGGAAATATACTGCCACTCTTGCCATGCCTTTGATTCATAATTTTGTATTCATTGATCTTCTCATTCATAGCCTTTACTAGCTAGATTTAGTGTGAAAACTCATTTTTGAGGGTCAAGACTGCCCCTGTTTGAGACCTCTCCCATATTAGGGAGCGCCTAGGTTGGTCATCTTATCCATCCATCTCTTGCCCCTACACTTAGTCGAGCAGAGAAGAGAAAAAGACCTTTGTGCATACCCAAAGTATGGCCAAAGCAGCAACGGTGTTGCACTAGAGGGATCGGCTATGGCACGCTGTATTGTGTGTGAAAAACTCATACTCAAAGGTCACCCTCAATGATCGGGGAAAGAAACTAGACTCCCAGCATGGAGCTATCACTAGCCTAAAGATGCTGCAGAAGCGACTTATTTGACTAAGCAAACTAACTAAAGCCTAAGGCCACTCAACCATGTTTTAAAGAACCAACATTATAAGCGCGTGCAGAAATAACAGAGTAATAGCAATGATAACATGTTCTTGCACAAAATAAAAGATACCTTTACAAATCCATGGCGTGAAAACCGACACCCTGAAGCGATTTCGATCATCGAGCTTTGAGGAGCGTGAACTTTATTTTCCTTGCTTATCAGGATAAAGGATGAAAGGAGAATAAAGGATTGGATTCCTCGACATAGAGGAGTGGCAGACCACACACTGGACAAAGAAGGCATAAAAAAGGAAGAGAGACGAGGGCTAGAACTCCCTCGTTAAGGCACTGAGGCCCTGATAATAAGGAACCAAGTACAGAATAACCAATGATTAACTGAGATCAAGGTGGGCTAAAGCCTCGAAAATAGCAAGAAAAAGGGTAATGACCCTAAAAGGGTGAAGAGGAATGAATAGAGAGAGGGGAAAAAGAATCATCCGACATGGTCAGAGAAAAGGAACGAGAATCATCCGACAGGGTCGGAGAAGAAAAATGAGAATCACCCGAAAGGGTCGGGGAAAGAGAACAGCAGACACCCAACAAGCTTGGGGAAGGATGTGAAACAGAGCCTGGGGATACCGGAGGAGAAGAATTGGGAGATGTCCCGAGATCGGGATTAAAAGACATAGGCCGAGGCCTAGAATAACACGAATGTGGAAAACCCAGAGGCCCCATATGAGAAGAGAAAGAATTGTGGTTTGCAGACTCGGGAAGAGAGAAGAGAACCCTAGAAACGGGATTAGAGGAAGGGAGAAACACCACCGGTGGGAGCTGAGTAGGAGAAAGGATGAATGAAAGGAAGAAGAAGGTGAAGTGGACCCTCGAGTGCACAACTAACGGCCCTTAAACTTATGTCGCCGTCTCTTCTTAGCTGACACTTCTTGAACATGGATCCTCCTGGCGCGGACTCGGACCCTTGGGCCTCTTGTCTTGCAATACCTTCTCAAATAATGGGCCCATCTGGCAGATGGCCTGGCCCGGCTATGAACATGCAACCTTATCAGGGCGGTTGCCCCTAGACACCCGGTGCTAACAATATTAGATGAACATTCTTCGACAGATAACTCCCCAAATGAATGGGTATCAGAGAACCACAGAGTTTTGTCACTTGGCACTAGCAGCATGAGATTAGGCATCTCCCCTTGGCAATCAGGCATGAAGCATAACCCCCTTACCAGAAGAGCAGGACAAAACTGAGGGAGAGTAATGTATGGTGTTGACGTGTCCGGCTCACCAATAAACCGAGGAAGATTGCATAGGATGTGTAGAATGTCCTTGGAAAATGCAGAAGATATGGCCAACTGCCCCTTGAATAGGAAATTCATCAGGCTCTTGGCAGCTGCTTGGGTTAGCACAATCTGAGTAGAGAACCCCTCTTTGCCAGAGAACTGAACAGCAATCGAGCGAGACGTGATAACAGCATCAATACTAAATCCTCCGGCAAGTAATGAGATTGCCACCGGCCTCGCTTGTGAAGAGACTGGCACTAGTGCAAGGGAACTCTTCTTAGCAATCATCTTCAGAGAAAATGTAGGCTCATTATCCCAAAAATGACCGGGGACCAGGACTCGGACTAGCATGCGGCAAATGAAATCTTGAATCTTGTAGTGTATGACCGGCACCAAACTGTCTTGACTTGGCTCATCATTTCCCCGGGGACCAGACCTGAGGGGCACCAAAGGTAGCACACACCCGCTCCGTGGGGTGGAAATGGATGGGAAAGAAATGGAAGTAATAGGTTTGGAAGGCGAAGGTTTAGAAGGCGTAAGTGGGGGTAAGGGCAATGCGAGTGGTGGAGGGATAGCGGCGGTAATAGGCTCGGGTGGAGGTAAAGGAAAAGGTGGAAAAGTAGGAGGGGGTAAAGGCGAAAGTGGAGGCGTAGGTATAGCCTGCTCAGGCTCGGGCAAAAATGGCGAAGGGGATGGCAAAGGCTGTGGAGATGGTGCACGTGATGGGATAGGAGTCTTCGGGGGAGGAGGCGATGAAGGCGGTGGTGATGGCGGTAGGGGTAGTGGAGATGGTGATGCGGGCAATGAAGGTAATGGAGCTGGAGATGGAGAGGGTGAGGAAGGAGGTAAAGGGGAAATGGAAGGTTGTGGGACCCAACGTCAACGTATTGACATGACACGCCGAGCAGCATTGGGGGTAGGAGTAGTGGCAGTGGAAGTGGCGGAAGTGGAGGCACAAGCCTGAGCAAGGGACAGGGTAGGCGGAGTTTGTTGAGATAGGGTAGGAGATGGAGAAGGTGGTATAGATAACAGAACAGGTGACGGAGCAGGTGCATCACTAGATGAGGGATCGCAGGGGTGCCCCTGGTCTTGTAGTAGAGACGGCTGCCTGGGCGACGACTGTTGCTGCTGCTTGCTACGGAGATTTAAAATAGCTTCATGCATTGCGGCACAATCGATCCTCTTATTATCATCTAGGCCATAAACAAGTTCCTGAAACTCGGGGCAATCCTCGACCAAATGCCCCTACTGGCGATGGTAATCACAAAATCAAAGTGTATCCCCGACCGCGGGTCGGCAGGGCATAATTGGAGTGGGCGGCAACGCGTGAGTGGCCATCAAAGCCTTGAAAATATCTGAAAAACACTCCGGCAATGGAGGACGATGAGGAGCCTGCTTCGGATAGGGTGGATGTCGAGGGGTATGGAAAGGTAATGGAGATGGAAGTGGAGAAGGAAGTGGGGGTTGCGAAGGCAAAGGCGCATGGCAACTAGTAGAATGACTCGGTGGAGGCATATGTGGAGAGAAAAGGGAGGTGGGAGGTATGTGGATGGCATCTACCTGCTCGGGGCATGATGTTCCCTTGACTGGAGGGGAAGACAAAGGCGGAGACACATATGTGGAGGTGGAGGGCTGACGTGGATGGCGGCAGGTTGACTCGTGGAGGGTTGACACGCGGAGGTATATGGGTATGCGGGAGCGAAAGGCTGACTCGTGGAAAGATGTGTGGAGGGATGTGTGGATGTATATGTGGGAGATGATGGATAGGAGGCGTATGTGGGCATAGAAGGTAGAGGAGACTCGGGGTCAAGGGAACCTCGGAGTTGTTGGCGGATGAAGCGGGCTCGGCTATAAAGTTGTTGCCAGGAAGTGATATCATTCAAGGCTAAGATGAAGCGGTACTCAGGCGTTGAATTAGAAATGATCATTTTGATTTGCTCTCCCTCTGGAATATGCCCCTGGACTTGCGCGGCCAGGCGACGCCAGCAGTCAGCGAAGGTAGAGAATTCCTCATCGAGATTCATCTTCTCATGGGCCAGATCAACCATAGAATACTTGGGCCCAACCTGGTCTTGATACTGTTGAAGAAATCTCTCTTGGACGACTTAAAAATCCACAACTTGCTCTTGCAGAAGAGAAAAGAACCAATCACGAGCCGGGCCTTCCAACGACAGACCAAATAAATAGGACATCAAGCGTTGGTCATGTCAAAATTGGGCCGACTCATAAATGAACTCCTTTCAGTGCACATAGGGGTTACCAACTCCACCATAGTGACAATAGGTAGGAATTTGTGAACGCGGTGGAAGCTGAAGACCTTGGAATGCAAACGGGACACTCAAAGAAGATTGGGGATCAATTCGACGTTGAAGTTCACCAATATGACATTGGGCTTGAGCAATCATCTCCTCAATGGGGAGAGATTGGGAAGGACGCAAGCCAGCCTGAGCAAGAGATTGTGGATTTGGACCAGGGTTATGATATTGGGCCGGATAAAGAGATCCGGACTGAGAAGAAGGAAAGCTGATTCCAGGAGTGGAAGGATATGTAGGCCTGGAAGGATCATGAATGTGGGAATAAGAACTGATTGGGCCATCAGCAACATGGGTAGAAGGAGCGGGCCTATTAAGAGAAGCAGGCCCATTAAGGGAATAAGAAGGTCTGCTAAAGGAAGGGGGCCCATTAAAAGAGCGAGGCCCATTGAAGGAATAAGGCCCACTAAGAGATTGAGACTCAGTAAAGGAAGATGGGCCACTCGAGGAATATGGTCCATTAAAGGAATGAGGCCCATTAGATGATAGAGGCCCGTTATGAGGATGAAGCCCATTAAGATGATTAGCAATGAGTTTTTGGGCCTGGACCGGGTCCATTTGGCAAACAAGAGGTGATAAGTGGGCCATGAGATTTGCTTGTGAGTCGGAAGGGCCACGAGGAGATGGGCCCGTGTGGAAAGAGGAATCCACGCGAGAATAGGAAGATGGGGATGAAGAAGGGTAATATGCAGGAGAAAAATGACGCTCCATGAAGGCAAATGGAGACTTTATACAGGAAAATCAAGGAAATATAATAAGGGAAGTAAAGGGCTCGAGGATCAAAGAGGGGGACTGACTCAATAATGCAAAGGAAAAAAAAGAAAAAGAAACTTAGGACGATAAGACTAGACAAATGGACACATAGAATGGACCAGTCTAAATGGGCCTAACAACAAAACCTATATGGATGATGGGGGATGCAACATAAAATAACACAAGTGGGCTGGGACAAGCCCAAACAACACAAACAATATGAAGGATTTCACCCAAGTCAAACAAGTTAATATGATGGGAAGTATTTTATTGTCAAAGTTTTGGGCGGGCCTTTTAATGATTTGAATTGAGATTAATTTCCTCAAGATAGGTATCCTATAGGGAATAAGGTCCAAACTTTAGTTTGACTATGGTTAATTCTTTCACAATGTATGCAAATGCAGGTCTATTGGGTGGAAAGGTGCAACCGGCCCGGCGTCCGTGTGGGAATCCACAGCTCGCGGGGACTTACGGAGGTCCCGGATAAGATCACCTAGTCGAGCCCAAGGAATATGAGAGCGAGAGGATCACTTTCCGAGGGGGAATGGAACTACAATATGCCAATATGCATGATCCTATGTGCACCGGAGTGCATGAAATTTCTAGCCTAAGTCTAGCACATCAAGAGAATAATGAAAATATGCAAACATCACAGAAATGTATGAAACAATGTAAAAAATATGAATAACAATAATGCAAGACCATAAATAGGGACAACTAGGCACTAAAAGATAGGGAAAACCATAAAAGAACAACGTACCTTTGTGTTTGCCCCTGAACCTGCATGCAGATTTTATGCATAAAATGCTAAAATGATGACAATATTCAACTAGGAAAATGTGACTCAAATGATGCAAGTAGTATATTGATGGAAAGACAATACAAAGGTCTACACAACGAGCCTAAGAACAGGTCAATCCGATCTCGGGAGGCCAATTAAATCATCCAAGAAAGATGCCCCCGTAAACCTATGCGCAGACTGCATGCAAACTATATGTAGAAAATGTAAAAATGGAGACACTTTTTAAATATGCAAATGATGTCCAAATGATGCAAACTTTATACGTATGGAAAGACAATACAAAGGACAACACAACGCAAAAAGAATCAGCCCAATCCGACGTTGGGAGACAAAGTTATACCCAAACGAATAAGGCCCCTACAAACAGAAATCCTGCCCGGCCAGAACCATTAAAAGGTCCCTGGATGACCGTTTTAAACCTTAAAGCAGTCTACTGGATGACCGCTGAATAGATGGACGGTCCACGGAGGATCGTTTATAACCCTACAGGGTTTGGGCGGTCTTGGAGATGCCGTTTAAAGCGTTAGGCGGCCCTACGATAGACCGTGTAACGCTGACAGACCCGAAAACGGACAGAATGATAGAAAAATGTGGAGAAGACTATCCAAACATGCATGAACACCCACCCAACATGCAAGAGACTAAAAATACAACGTGATGAGCACTAGGTGTCCCACCGTGATCGCCAAAAAATTGTAGGATGTAAATGTAATCTACCCCGCCCCGAACTAAACAATATAAGCATGCATATAAACATAAAATTGCATGAAACCAAAAGGGGCGACAAGGAATAGAGAACTAACCGTGATCGCCACCAAGGACTTACAGCACCAAAAGGATGAAGAAAGGATGAAGGTGGCACCGTATACCTTGGAAAATATGGAGAAAGATGCGGCCTAACGGGAAGCCGAAAGATGCGGCCTAACGGGAAGCCGCTACAACGTGTGATCGCGCTTGAAATGGGACGCGGGGAACCGATGTGGGTGCACCTCCTCACCTCCTAGCCGGCCGGAAGGCAAGGGCCTCACGTTTTATCAATAGTCTCCTACAAAAAAAAGCTACAAACATAAGAGAAAACTCATTAGAAACATGAGTGTAGCATTTGTCCCAAAATGATGAAGTAGCATGAAAGAAAGGGGGAGAACGCACCGGGGGAGGGTTTTTAACCCCTATGAGTGGGTGCAAAAGCAAGGTGGGAGTGTTCTGCATACATAGGATTTGAAATCATGGAATTTGATGGAGAAATGGGGGAGAAAAATGTTGTGCAAAATGGAGAAAAATGCATAAACATGCAGCAACAGTGCAAAAAAAACTAAGTGTAAAATTGTGACGATTTATGAAAAGTAGAGGGAGAGAACTAAGCCTAGGTATGAAGAAAGAGAGCCCGGAGAGATGAAAAATGAAGAAGATACTCCCCTCTTCAGGATGAGACCAATGGAGGATGAAGAGGATGCCGGATGACTCCGCCCCGAGCCGACGAAGGGCACCCCGTCGCACAGGTTCAAGAACTCGTAATGATTTGCAAAAAGTATGGGCGAAGTTAGGAGGGCAAACAATGATGAAATGAAGTAAATAAGGTATCAAAACAAAGCCTATACTTCCCTCAATATCTTGGGGTCGAAAGGTTGAGTGGACGATCTGGCATGGCTTCGCCCCAGGTCGAAGAAGAGCCCCCCGTCGCGCTGGAAATCTGGGCAGGTTTATATAAAAAAGTGGTGAAAACCCCAACTTTCTCCCATGATTCCAGAAGATATAGTCCACCAAATCTCGAGATCTCTAGATCATTCTCGAGATAATAGTCAAGATAAGATGTAGGAGCAAACGGGACTCTTTTTGGTTGAAGATTGTGGAAGTTATGGCTCTTAGAGAAGCTTCTAGAACCTAATATATCTGCATGGTTTTTGATTGCACGAAAAGCAGAAAAACCTGATATTGCGACCAAGATTCCAGGAGATATGGTCAATTAAAAATCATGCTCCATATACCAAATTCAAGATAATACAAAGGGGAAAACACAGCAATAAACGGGGCTCAATTTCGTGGAGTATTCTAGAGGATAGAGCCCTAACAAGGAGGCCATGTTGCACAGGTTTCGGCCTTAGAATCCGGCGGCAAAGAAGATGGAGTTCAGGACTTTTTGGACTCTTTGGGGTATAAACGGTCGCACGATAGACCGTTCTATGAATGGGGCGGTCAAGGGGTAGACTGCCCAATGAACTAGGGGGTAATCGGGAGACTTTTGGCACAAAAATTGGATAAACGGTCATCCACAGACCGTTTTATGAATGAGGCGGTCCCAAGAAGACCGTTTTATGACATTTTAAAAATAAAAATAATAAAAATAATTTAAAAAGTTACTGTTCATGGGTGGTCAACTGTTGACCATTTTTCTTCATTGGGCGGTGTAGATATATTTCTCCTCCTGTCCGTTCTTTAATGCCCCCCCATGCCTATCTTACCACATCCAACATGGGAAATGAACAAAGACAGAGGGAAAGGGAGGAGTAGAAACATGTGATCGCCACCGAGGTACCGTACGTGATGGACACGCCATACCTTGGAAAAAGGGAGAGACACTCGCCCGGTGTGCAACGCTACAATGATGTACGGCTCAGGAGGAACCGCCTATTGAGATAAACGGTCTAAAGTCACACCGTCTATGAACGCTGCAAAAGACGTGGGATGAGGTATTCCTGGCTGACGAATGGCTCCAAGTCGACCGCAGTAAGTAGAAGAATGGTCCAGATTGCACCGCTCGTCTGCTTGAACGGGTAGTTGGGAACCGCACAATGCCACCACGTCAGAAGTTGCAAAGAGTTCAACCTCCACCCTTTTCGGCTGGCCAGAAAGGATGGGCCTCGCGTTAGTGTGCTGCTGACCTGCGAAACAAAGTGTAGAACACAGGAAAAAAAAAATCCAAGTTAGGAACGTGGAGTGTAGCAAATGCTCTAATGAAGGGAAATGAACATAAGTAATTGAATGGGGGATACCTGGGGATTTTTAAACCCCTAGGGCGTCAGAAAACATGGGAGGGTGTGTGCATGACAGTGCAAACAAAGAAAAATGTGGGCGAATAGACGTGTAGAAACAAGCACGCAATGAGAAGAAACGGGACTGTCAAATGCAAAAGACTCAAAACTAGGACTACTCCCTGAACCGGGGGCCTATATGGACGTAGAAGGCCTCCCTCCTTGGTGCTAGGTCGCTCGAAATTTCAGCAGGGCTTCACCGCCGACCAAAATCTCCCCCCTCTCAAAGGTAGCCTTTAGGGTCTATTTATAGAACCCCCAAATGCTAACCCCGAAATTAGGGTTTCTGTGCATTTTTAGGTCGAGATTATCAAATAAAAGATGAAGATAATTCGATTATCTTTCATCTGGAAGAAACAGCACTCAAAATGGTTAAGGGTTCGTGGAGAAATCATCGGAGGAAGTTCGGGATAAATCCACGAGGAGAGAGAGAAAATCTGTTGAATCTTCAGCAAACGAGAAGATGAACGGTCTTACGATAGACCACACATCCATATGGGCGGCCTATCCTTGGCCGTCCAACCCCGCCGGTGAAAAATCAAATATAAAGGAATTATCCACCATTTATCCATTAAACCAACCGATAATCTCGCCGTTGGACTCTCACAAATGAACGGCTAGGATTAGTCCGTTCAAGTGGAAGAGCGGCCAAAGGCCGGCCGTTCTAGCCTTGTCGGTGATAAATAGATAAATTGGGTAATTATCTGAGAAAACCACCAAGCATAGGACTCTGGGAGAAGAACGGATATCATCCGTCCGTCCATCACTTTGGACGGCTATAAGAAGACCGCATAAATGCTTGTTGGTGGAAATTCATAAAATTAACCAAAATATCCATGAATGTATGGACAGCCCACAGGCAACCGCACAATGATTGAGCGGCCAGGGATGAACCGTACATGTATATGGGCGCTTGAATCTCATATAAAAAAAACCCTATCAATCAAAACTAAGGCCCATTAAGCCCTGAATCAACTCGGACCTAGCCAGGGAGGGAGGCTACCCATAAAATCGGCTCAGAACGTGCCATAAAATAGCCCAGCGAGTGACGAACAACTCGAGGCATCAATAAATGGGAGTAAGAGGAACGACTCAACTTATCGGCAAAAAATGGGTGTCAACAGATGCCCCTCCTTAACGTCCTCTTTGTAGGGGAGCGAGCGGAGGTGAAGCGAAAGTGACATGGAATATGGAGATGAAGCGGAGATGAAGCAGAGTGGACCGAAAAGTAGGCGTTAAGGTAAAACGACACCCGTTTTTACCAACAAGCGACAGGAATTTTTTGAAAAACCCTGAACCAAACGCAAGGAATGATTAAACCAAAAGCGACACCAGTCTGGAGGAACTAAACTAACGAAATGAAACAAATCGATAAGACCAACCTCATGGGGGACACAATCCTGCGGTCCAATGAGGAGGCCAAAAGCAGGCAGTAAAAGCAAAGGAAATAGGCTAAAGCTCCAGACGGGGACCTCTTAATCAACCAAACCAAGTGAATTGACCAAAGAGAACCTTCCAACTCAGAGTGGAATTAGTTCCTCTTACCCAAACACTGAACGCACAGCTAACCATCACTGGTGGGACATTCTGCAGGCAAACCATGGGTCATGAATGCTCAAAAAAAAATGTGTATGATGCATGCTGGGCTAAAATAAAAGAAATCATTAAAACAAATGTGAAGAAAAAGATAAAATATAAAATACTCGAGAATAATGTTGCTAGGATGGGAGAACTCGAGTCAAGACACTATCTGCAACCACAGTGTGCAGGATAGAACCATCATCCCCATGACATCCCAACCTAACGACCTATCCGGGGATTAAACACGTGAACCTAGATCATCATCATTTTTGTTGAAGGGGAACATCAGATCCTGGAACACGCGAGCAACCAACTGGTTCTCGAGATAATATACTATAGCACCATATAATAATGCAATAAAGGTGATAGGGTCAGAAGGCCATACCTGACTTACCTGTGTAGGCGAAGCGGCAAGTGAAAGTTTGATGCTGCACATAAGATTGTTAGCAAGATTTCTAATAATATCATGAAATAGCCAAAATTCATCAATTGAATACCACGAAATAAGAGAAAGATCATTTCTTCAAAACATGCACGATCAAGAACAAACCGCCCAAATGGAAGGATAGCTAGATATTAGCCGTCAATATACCTGGAATTCAAACTGACTTAGAGAGCATACCGTTGGAGACGAATGGTTACATCCAAACCACTCAAAATGAAGGACGGTCTATCGTTAGACCGTATAACCTCTACAACTTCGAAAGGCTAAAACCCTTCATCTCCCTCCCTCCACCGTAACCGACGGTGGGAGGGAGAACGAAGGGGTAACCCACACACAACCCCCCCCCCTTTCTCTCGATCCCTCTCACTCTCAATCTCTCTCACTCTCCCATTCCCTTCTCCGATGAGGACGAAACATCAAGCTCAGTGCCCCGCCATGGCCGGCGAGGACGAGGCCCCAACATTGGTCGATGAAGTGCCACCGCCACCGCCACCGCCGGCGGCGGCCATCGCGGAGGGAGAGGTTGCGGTGACGCCCGCCGTCGAGGAAAACGCCGTTGCGCCCGCGGTGGAAGAGACTGCAGTTGCCACCGCTGACGCAGGAGAAGATGAGGCACTGGAGGGAGACGCCGGTGAACCCGCGGCGAAGGTGAAAGCGGCCCGGGACCCCGAGGTAGGCCCCCCCTCTTCCCTAGCCATTTTCCTTTTATTTTTCATGCATGCATGTTAGTTCTAGGAATCTTTTAGGGGGGTTAGGGTGCTTAGGAGCCGGTCCGGTGGCCCATGGAGCGCCATCGCCGGCGGGGGAAGCCCTCACCGTCGTCGGGGAAGACGACGGTTGAGCAGTTCAAAATAAACTGTACAACCTAAAACGTGTGGCTCACATAGAGCCGCCCATAACACATGCGACCTGGGTATGGCCGCCCAAAACCAGAAAACAACCAAACCACACCTGAGTATGAACGGTGGCCTTTCTACCGTACAAAAGAAGAACGGGACCCAAGGGACCGTTCGAACCCTGGAGACTCAGAACCACGTGACCCACTTCGGACCGCTCAACCTTCAAACGGCCCTGGAATGGCCGCTTAAGTCTAAGAAACCCAAGGAAAGAACGGTGCATCATCAACCGTTGAAGATGAGAACGGCTAACATTGGTCCGTTCAAAACTAAGAACCTGAGAATTGGAACGGCCCATATGGGACCGTTTATAAGGAAGAGTGGTCCAAGGTGGACCATTCTTATGACAGAGCATTGAACCTTGATTATTTTCATTTATTTATGAAATAAAATGCCCAAATTAATTACTAAATGCATGGAATGAATGAATGAATGCAGGGAAAGCGCAGGACCCGCACCTCGTGGCTACAGGTCCGCGTAGTGTATTTAGCACTACCGGACTTTCAGCGGGAGCGGTTGGCTGCCATGGGGTTCACCCCATTCCTGAGCATTGAGGTGTGTCGGTTCGACACAGCTCTGCTCTACGCCTTGCACGACCGCTGGGATCCAGTGAGTCAGACGTTCCTCTTCCCGTGGGGCCATATGGTCCCCACGCTGGAGGACGTGGCCAGACTCACTGGCCTTCGAGTGCACGGGCTACCAGTTAGCGGGACCACTTTTCCCGACTACCGGGTGATGGCTCGGGCGCTGTTAGGCTTAGAGCTGCGGCGCCCCGAGAGGCAGTCGACCCTCCTACCCCGGGCTAGTCTCCAGGATAGCCTGGGATTATGACGGGCGGGAGTTGCAGTTGGTGAGTAGTCGGAGGAGTGTAAGGTTCCACACAGCACCCTTGGGCAATGCAGCGGATAATAAAAATTTTTATTTGCCCGAACCCGGCTTCATGGAATCCCAGATCCATGCTCTGATCAACGTTTTAATCACCCCAACCCCTAACTACGGGTTGCGTATTTATACCTTACGCGGAACGATACTGCCCGCAAAGCCCGATGCAGAATACCGAGCCGCACAGATGCACGGCCTCTAGAGCTGATCCATACGGATCCTTGCGCAGCGACAATACCCCCCGACATGACCTTCCCTGACCCTTTCACCTTCTGGAGAGAGAGAGAGAGAGCAAGAGGGAGGAAGGGGGGAGGAGCTAATCCTCCTCTCTTAAGCTTTAATGCTTGATTAGCCAAGAGGAGGGAAGAAGCTCTCGTAACATGTCTATATATAGGATTTGGCCATTTCTAAAAGAACCCATAAGAATCGAAATCATATATATATCCTTTTATTATTATACATATATATTATGCCCTCTTTTAAACTCCTTTCCAAAAGGAATCAAAGGGAATTAATATATGCATTTGTACAATAATAACCCGTCACCCAAGAATCCATTGTGTGTGATTCTCTAGGCCCTTAGTCACTCTAGTTTAAGGCCCATTAACTTCTAATTCCCAATTAGAAGTAAATTAAACTTATTATTCGCTTCTACTAGAGCCGAATAATAGTTTAATTTATTTCGAAACTTTGATCACGTTGGGTCAAGCAAATCCGCGTGATCCTAGAGGACGCCGGGTTTAAATCAGCCGGTCTGGTACCTGTAAGTCCATAGTTACCACATCGATATAATCCCTTGCTCCTTCTATGAGTCTGGTACGATCGAGGGTATGGTTTCTGTCAAACCCCATGATCGTGCCATTTGACTATGACCTCCTTAAAGTGTATGACGTCCGTTCTAAACGAACTCACACGACCCTGGCCAGGGATTTAACGGAGCGTCAATGTCATGACCCATTAACTGTCTGATATATACCCGACAGTGAGCGATCCCCTCTTGACCATTGATGATCTTCACACGTCTCCTGAAATGGTTAATGACTCGACAATTCATGACTTATGGTTAAAGTCACTTAGCCAAGTAATTAAACCATTCCATTCCTCCTGTAAGATCCGATCAATGTCTTAGGTCAAAGGACTAACGATGCTACTGAGACAGTTGGATCTTCAGTTGACGTTAGGTATAATCAACCATCTGAAGATCCAATAGCGGATCAGTTCAGTGCACTTCCTCCCAAGACGTACACCTACACATATGTGTTGGTGCCCCGCACCAATGACCATGAGACTAGTCACTAACACATCATGCGTACTGGTTTAATAGGTAATCAAAGTCCCCGAGTGATTACCCTCCAACCAGGCACAGTTTAAGGTATGCGTCCATGTAAAGTCAGTCTCATGTTCGAGATCCCATCTCGAGCTGACTTTACAACCACATATCTTAGGGACATCGTAAAGTAATACACAATCACATATTTATACTCAAATACCACTTTATTAATAATGAACAAGATCGTACATCTATCGGGTCTACCCGACCCTAAATTGGCCTGTAGCACACAAATACTAACAATCTCTCACTTGAACTACAACCAATTACCCAGAACTTTGAGGCCCATCTTATCCCGATGGCGCTCAAATACAGTATGTGTCAAAGGCTTAGTCAGTGGATCTGCTATGTTGTCTTCTGACAGTACACGCTCTACCGCCACATCTCAACGATCAACAATCTCCCGAATAAGGTGGAAGCGCCTGAGAATATGCTTCGACCTTTGGTGAGATCTCGGTTCCTTCGCCTGGGCGATGGCCCCATTATTATCACAAAATAATGGAATGGGAGCTGATATCTCGGGAACTACGCCAAGTTCCAAGATGAATTTCTTCATCCAGACTGCTTCCTTAGTAGCTTCAGCAGCAGCAATATATTCTACCTCCGTCGTCGAATCTGCAGTCGTATCTTGCTTGGAGCTTCTCCAACTGACTACCCCTCTATTCAACATGAATACAAACCCTGACATGGATTTGCAGTCATCTAGATCTGACTGGAAACTAGAATCTGTGTAAGCTCTAAGCTGTAGGTCCTCTCCTCCATAAAGTAGAAAAAGATCCTTAGCCCTTCACAAGTACTTAAGGATGCCCTTTACTGCCTTCCAGTGCTCTTCGCATGGATTTGCCTGATATCTACTGACAATGCTCAAAGCATTGGTAATATCAGGCTGTGTACATAGCATTGCATATATGATTGACCCTATGGCCGAAGCATAGGGTACCTTATTCATGTGTACCACCTCCTCAGATATTTTAGGGCTCATCCCTTAGATAGGCAAATTCCATGTCTCATAGGAATGAGACCTCTCTTGGAATTTTCCATCCTAAACCTTTTGAGGATAGTGTCTATATACATGAATTGGGATAATCCTAGCATCCTTTTAGATCTATCTCGATAGATCATTATGCCCAGCACATAGGATACTTCTCCCAATCCTTCATAGAGAAGGTCTTGGATAACCAAGACTTAGTTGATGTCAACATCCCTACATCATTCCCAATGAGTAAGATGTCATCAACATAAAGGACCAAGAAGGTCACAGAGCTCCCACTGACCTTCTTGTAAATACAGGGTTTCATTTTCATTTCGGATGAAGTTGAAAGATTTGACAGCCTTATCAAATCTTAAGTTCCAGCTTCGAGATGCCTGCTTTAATCCATAAATGGACCTTTGAAGTTTGCATACCTTATTAGGATGTAGCTTGGGGGTGAATCCTTCAGGCTGTACCATGTACATCTCTTCTAACAGATTTCCATTAAGAAAAGTTATCTTCACATCCATTTGCCAGATCTCATAATCTAGGTATGCAGCAATGGCAAGAAGGATTCTGATTGACTTAACCATGGCTACTGGTGAAAATGTCTCGACATAGTCAATGCCTTGCCTTTGACGATATCCTTTCGCCACTAGTCTAGCCTTGTATGTGTCAATCTGTCCATCTGCTCCGATTTTCCTTTTAAAAATCTATTTGCAACCGATAGGGACTTTCCCTTCGGGTACATCAACTAAGTTCCAAACTTTGTTGGTGTACATGGACTGGATCTCAGAATCCATTGCCTCTTGCCATTTCTCGGAGTCCGCACTACGGATTGCATCCTGGTACGATTAAGGATCTTCATCCTCATCGATACATACCTTAGAGGACCCCTCTGAGACATGTCCAACATATCTCTCAGGTTCTCTCGGTAGTCTACCAGATCTCCGCAGTGTCTGTATTTCACTTTGAATAGGATCAACCGATACAGCCTCATCTAATGAGTCTATGTCTACGGGTTGTGGTTCTTGGACCTCGTCCAATTCTATCTGGCTCCCACTATTTTTCTGGAGTAGATATTCTCTTTTCAGAAATACAGCTCTCTTAACCACTAAGACCCTTTGCTCAGAAGGGTGATAGAAGTAATATCCAAACGTCTCCTTTGGATATCCCACAAACCTACACTTATCAGTTCTCGACTCAAGCTTATCACTATCATTCTTCTTTACATGAGCAGGACACCCCCAAATTTTAATGTGATTAAAATTTAGTTTCCTGCCCTTCCATATCTCATGTGGTATAGAAGGAACATATTTACTTGAGATCCTATTCAATAGATAAGTCGCAGTCTCTAATGCATAGCCCCACAAAGATAAGGGTAGTCCTGACATAGACATCATGGATCAGACCATGTCTTACAAGGTCCTGTTTCTCCTTTCGGATATATCATTATGTTATGGTGTATACGGTGGAGTCCACTGAGAAACAATTCCATTATCTTTAAGATAAGAAGTGAATTCATGGCTAAGATATTCACCTCCTCGATCTGATCGAAGAGCCTTAATACTCTTACCAGTCTGTTTCTTTACTTCATTCTTGTATTCCTTAAACTTCTCAAAGGCTTGTGATTTGTACCTCATTAAATAGATATAGCCATATTTCGAGAAGTCATCAATAAAAGAAATGAAATAGAGGTGACCCCCTTTTGCCTCAATAGACATGGGTCCACACACATCTGAGTGTATGAGCTCGAGAAGGTCAACAGCCCTCTCACCATGTCCACTAAAGGGAGCCTTGGTCATCTTCCCCATGAGACACAACTCACATGTATCAAATAACTTGTATTCGAATGAATTCAAATACCCATTTGAATGTAGGTGAGAGACTCTTTTCTCACCTACATGACCAAGCCTGCAATGCCATAGATATGCAGAATTCACTTCATCAGCATTGGAAACTTGCATAACATTAGAACGTGTATCTAATACATAAAGACCATTGACTAATGAACCATTGACTATAACCAAACCATTATTCATTATAGAGCACCTAGTGCTATTAAAAGCTAATGTATATCCAATGTTATACAAACCAGAGATTGAAATAATATTCTTAATAATATCCATCGCCCATCCTCAGTTCAATCTTCTTTTTACCCAGCCGCCTTCTATTTGCCAGCACCTGCACAGAGTTGTAGATATGAGATGCACATCCAGTATCCAATACCCATGATGTGGATTTCATATATGACAAATTAAGGTCTATGACAAAAATACCTTCATTTAGAATTACCTTACAATTCCTTTTCCAATGCCCTGTTTCCCCGCATCGAAAACGCTTGTCTTCTTTTTCATTCTTCTTGCCCTTCCCTTTGTCAACTTTGGCGAGTTGCTTACCCATGACCTTCTTCTTTCCCTTCCCTTTGTCACCTTTGGTGGATATCTGGGTGGCCTTCCTTTTCTTGTTGGCCCGGCCAACAATCATTACAGAAGAAGATGGATTATCTTTCTGCATAGTTTCTTCAGCACTCTTTAACATGTTGAGCAGCTCCGGGAGAGTTGCATCAATTCTATTCATGTTAAAGTTTATGATGAAGGAAGAAAAGGAATCGGGCAATGACTGGAGTATAAGATCAATGCACAGTTCAAGATCCAACTTGAACCCCAGTGCATTGAGTCTCTCAATCCACTCCATCATTTTCAGTACATGAGCCTATACTGAAGCACCCTCTGACATCCGTGTCCTTAAAAGCTTCTTGGAGATGTCATACCTCTCAATCCTACCCTGCTCCCCGAAGAGCTGGCGTAGATTAAGAAGTATACTTCTACAATCAGTCTTTTCGAATTGCCTCTGCAGCTCGGGAGCCATAGAGGCCAACATGTAACATTGGGTAAGGGAAGAGTCTTCATACCATTTGGCATAAGCCATTAACTCGCCCTCGTCGGCATCAGGAGCTGGCTCAGAATGAACTGTGTCCAACACGTAAGCTTTTTTTTTGGCGGTGAGGACTATGCGTAGATTACGCAGCCAATCCGAGTAGTTCGGTCCAGTCAGTCTATTGACATCCAAGATGCCGCGGAGGGGGTTGGACGATGACATTGTAATCTGGATAAGAAATAAAAGATAACTAAGCCTGTGTTCAAATTCTAACTTAGATGTGATTTTCTATCTTAGTTAGTCCCACTATTTTTCGATCGAACTATATAACCCTCAGTATATAGAACAGGAGATCAGCGAGATCATCCTAGTGGGTTGGAATCCCAACGAGACTGAGGTACGACCTTGTGGAAAGTACAACAAGTCATACACCATCTCAAGGGCAGTCAACAGGCATTTGCATCTAATGTAATATCCGATATTCGGCCCCCGAGAAATCATCCCCTTGTGGAAAGCACAACAAAGGATATTCTCGGTTAGATCTAACCATCATTACTACATAGCAATGAGTTCATGACCCGGCCCTTGTGGAAAGCACAACAAGGCCGAGTTCAATTCCTCACCCCATTGAGGCCGAGCCTTGGAGTTGTATCCCGTCCCCAAACTCATGGACCTTGTGGAAAGCACAACAAATCCATGAAATGAATACGTTCATTCACTCCATAATGATGGAGGGCCACGACGACTCCTAGAGCCACGCTTACCAGATCTAAAATTTTATCGTGAGGGAATTTGATTTTATCTTGATCTCATCTTAGGTGGTAATATAAATATATCCAATATATTTACTGTACCTAGTAGTTTGCACAAAGTAAATGCATCCAATGTAAAATTAAATCGCAAGTGATCATGGACTTTATTCCTAATGTAACTAAGACATCCGGCCCACTTCCGAAGCAGCTGGATCATCCTCGACGGGTGTGCTCCACGCTTTCAAACTCCGACGCCGCATTAAATACAACTTTTACACGGCACGCAGGCCGGGAAAATGTAAATTACATGTCAATAAAATTCCAACAGCCCTTAGGGTGAGTACAACATTAATGGGAGATAGAAGTACATAGGAATTTTAACAGAGAGAAAAAGGAGGTTCGCAGACCCCAATTAATTACATTAACCAACTCCATGATCACTTGCCAACCCATTCATATAAAAATCAATCAAGGGTTATTTTCTGAAAATAATCCTTACTTTTGGATTTAAAAATGGGATGTGCAAATAAAAATAGACTAGCTTTGTTTAATTTTAAAAATCGAAGCAGGATTAACTAAAATTAAACATATAAGCAAGCCAATGCAAGGTAGATTAAGTAAATCACGTAAAGAACCATAATTTATAACAGGGGCATGCATATTTGAATCTGATTCAAATAAGTCAGATCATCATCATCACCATCATCATCATCATAGCCTTATCCCAATTAATTGGGGTCGGCTACATGAATCCTGTTCCGCCAAAGATTTCTATCAAGTGCAATATTCATATTTAAACTCAAGGAACTAATGTCCTTCCTAATAACATCGCACCATCTCATTTTAGGCCTTCCTCGAGCTCTTTTGCTAGCATCCACTAAGATTTGATCACATCTTTTAACCGGCGCTGAGTTAGGGCGACGAAACACATGTCCAAACCACCTGAGTCAATTTTCTCTCATTTTACTATCAATTGGAGCTATCCCTAAGTCCTTACGGATGCGCTCATTCCTAATCTTGTCTTTCTTAGTCTTGCCACACATCCATCTCAACATCCTCATCTCTGCTACACACATTTTGTGGATGTGTTCCTTTCGTACTGCCCAACACTCGGTACCATATAACAGAGCAGGTCTCACAGCCGTTCTATAAAACCTCCCTTTGAGTTTCACAGGCATACGACGATCACAAAGGACACCTGATGCACTTCTCCATCTTAACCAGCCTGCCTTAATCCTATGTGTAACGTCATCATAAATCTCCCCATTCTCTTGTATGATAGACCCTAAGTATCGAAAGCTACTACTCTTCGGAATGTTATGTCCGTCAATTAGAACCATGTCTTCCTGAACCACTCTCCCATTACTAAAATTACAGTGCATAAATTCTGACTTGCTCCTACTAATTTTAAAACCTTTAGACTCCAAGGCAAGTCTCCAACGCTCTAACTTAGCATTTAGAGCATCAATACTCTCATCAATTAAAACAATATCGTCTGCAAATAGCATACACCAAGGGATATCATCATGCAATTGTTTAGTTACTTCATCCATAACTAAGGCAAAGAGATACGGACTTAGTGCAGAACCTTGATGCAAACCTATAGAAACGGGAAATTCACCAGTCTCCCCAGCAATAGTTCGAACACTAGTAATAGCACCGTCGTACATATCCTTAATCAAATCAACATATCCTTGAGAGATTCATTTCTTTCTTAATGTCCACCAAATCAATTCTCTCGGTACTCGATCGTACGCCTTCTCTAAATCAAGAAAAACTATATACAAATCTTTTCTCATCTCTCTATACTTCTCCATTAGCTGCCGTAGCAAGAAAATAGCTTCTGTAGTATATCTATTTGGCATAAAACCAAACTGATTTTCCGACACAGTAGTCATACCACGGAGGCGTTTATCAATTACTCTTTCCCAAAGTTTCATAGTATGACTCATAAGCTTAATTCCACGATAATTATTACAACTTTGAATATCTCCTTTATTTTTATAGAAAGGAACTACAACGCTTTTTCTCCAAACTTCTGGCATTCTTCGTTCCTTTAAAATTTTATTAAAAAATTTAGTTAGCCACTGAATACCAATATCTCCTAGGCCTTTCCATACTTCAATAGGTAAGCCATCTAGTCCTAAGGCCTTGCCCAATTTCATTTTCCTTAAAGCATCCTCCACTTCTGACATCTTAATACACCTGAAATATTGATATTTATCAAATATTGTGGACTCTTGGGTACCTTCTAAAGATAAATCCTTGACGGAATCTCCATTAAGTAACTTCTGAAAATAGCTATGCCACCTCCCTTTAATCTCAAGATCCTTAGTTAAAACCCTTTGATCTTCACCTTTAATGCACCGAACATGATCTAAATCTCTAGTTTTCCTTTCTCTTAATTTAGCTAGTTTAAATATGTCCTTTTCACCCTCTCGGGTTCCTAATTTATTATATAAATCTTCAAATGCCTTTGATTTGGCTTCGCTGACTATTTTCTTAGCTCTCTTTTTAGCGATTTTATAAGCTTCTAGGGTTTGAGCATTTTTGTTAGCTTGCCAAACTTTAAAGCATTCCTTTTTTACTTTAATGGTATTTTGAATTTCCTCACTCCACCACCAAGTCTCTTTTTCTAAGTTCTTTTTACCTTTAGATTCGCCTAAGAGTTGTTTTGCAACCCTCGTTATACAATTTGTAACATTATTCCACATTACATTAGTTTCTTGTTCTAAATTCCAAATATTTTCCTTTAATAGATGATTTTTAAATGTTTCTAAACTTTTACCTTTTAAATTCCACCATTTAATCTTGGAATAATTATTTATAATGATCTTTCTTTTGAATTTAGGGATAGTGACATCCATTACTAACAATCTATGTTGAGGGGCTAGACTCTCACCAGGAATAACTTTACAATCTTTACATAAAACTCTATCGACCTTCCTAATGAGAAAATAGTCAATTTGACTTATATGTGTTCCACTCTTGTATGTTATTAAGTGTTCGTCCCGCTTCTTAAAGAAGGTATTAATAATTGCTAGATCATAGGCCATAGCAAAATCAAGAATAGTGTTACCCATATCATTCCTATTACCAAAACCAAGCCCTCCATGAATCCTCTCATAGCCTCTATTATCTATACCCACATGACCATTAAGATCCCCTCCAATAAAGATTCTCTCTTCACTAGGGATATTTTGGATCAAACTATCAATAGCCTCCCAAAATTGCTTTTTAATGCTCTCTTCTAATCCTACTTGAGGTGCATATGCACTAATTATATTCAAAATATCATCACCTAAGATAAGTTTAATTACCATTAGTCTATCCCCCAATCTATTTACTTCCACAACTCTGTCTTTTAAGTTTTTATCTATTATTATAGCAACACCATTTCTAGAGTTATTATTACCCGTATACCAAATTTTATACCCATCAATGTCTTTAGCTTTATGTCCTTTCCACCTAGTGTCTTGTAGGCAAGCTATGTTAACCCTCCTGTCCTTCATTAATTTAACTAATTCTAAACCCTTACCCGTTAAAGTTCCTATATTCCAAGTAGCTAGACGGATCCTATGTTTTTGGACTTGCTTCTTTACCCGTGTGCGTCCAACCCCACACGAGAACCCTTGCCTATTTGACACCGCAATCGGGCGCCATTGCGGCGCGTCGCTTACGGGGGACGCCCTAGCTAGCCCTTGCTCACTTGTCATTCCATCCGGGTTCCGATGTAACGCGTCGCTTACGGGGAACGCCCTAGCTGGCCCTTGCTCACTTGTCATTCCATCCGGGTTCCGATGTAACGCGTCGCTTACGGGGAACGCCCTAGCATTAGCACATAATGTATTTGGATCAGAATTCATGTTGGAGATGTGACAAAATTTTACTGCTGGCTGTCGACCTAACACAAACCCTCCTCTTTTCTCACCCGGGCTTGGGACCGGCCATGGCAGAGTTGATTCAAATAAGTCAGATAATTAAGATAATTATTTAAATTTAAATTTAAATTTAATTATCCAATAATTAAATTTAAATTATAAATTCAAACATGACAATCATTTAAATTTAAATTCAAACTAATTATCCAATAATTTTTGTTTGAAAGTAAATTTAAATAATGTAATTATTCTCAATTATAAATATTCTAAAATTTCAAATTTGAATTTAATAATTATCTAATAATTAAAAATTCAAATATTTGAATTTTATACATTTCACTTCAATGAAATTCAAATTCTGAATTTACTAATTATCTAATAATTAAAAATTCAAAAATTAAATTTTATTGAAGTAACTTCAATTATTACCATTTTATCTCAAGGTAAATAGTAATTATCTCACCTCGATAAATTCAAAAGTTAAATATAATTTAATATTTGACTTTTCTGTTGAGATAAGATAATTAATATTTAAGATAATAATTTATTGTGCATTTATATATATATACTGCATTTAGCATAAAAATTATTAAAAGTAAATTTTTTTTAATTAAAAAAAATGTCGGCAGCCTCTTATCGGGTGCGCCGCCCACGCGAGACGCGTGGGCAGACGCGCCCGCCACGTGGCAGGCTGCGCCCGCCACGCGGATGCACCCGCGTGCGCTGCGAGGGCGGCGCACGCGGTGCGGGGCAGTGCGCCCTGGGCGCAGTGCGCCCAAAACGGGCCAAATATTTTTTTAAAAAAAATTGCTGCACTGATGCCCAGCATCCAGGAAGACTAGAGATGCCCAGCATCCCATTCGATCGATAATAATTGAAGATTTTAAATTGCCCCTAAAACATGGTTCTATACGGCGATAAAACATCGACCAGAGCGCGAACCTGGCTCTGATACCACTGTTATTTGTATGGTTTGATTATTTTCGTTGTATGGTCATGTAGGAACGGAAAGTTTGAGAGAATTAGTTAATTGGTTTTCATTTGCTAATTATTTTTTATCACATATTTTTTAAAAAGGGTAAAAGTTTTCATAAAATTGTTATCACCCAATTCACCCCCCTCTTGGGTGTCATTGATCGCGGGACTTCAATTGGTATCAGAGCCAATGCTCTAATTTCATAGATCTAACGATCTAGAGTGATCCAGATCAATGACTACCGTTATGTACACTTTGAATTCTCCACCGGTGTTTGATGGTTGCAATTTTGATTTGTAGTTAGGAAGGATGTGCAGTCTAGTCAACTCATATGATCCTAAGCTATGGAAGCTTATCTCACATGGTCCTTATGAGTTGCCTAAAGATAAATCTATCTGGACCGCAGATTCCAAGCTCAAACATGATCAAAATTGTTTGGTTCTAAAATTGCTTATTACTGCAGTTGATTATAATCATTTCCCTTTTGTCTCCCATTACAGATCCGCGAAGGATATCTTGGTTGGCTTAACCAAAGTCCGGGAAGAGCATGAAGATCAATATCTTGTGGCAGGCACGAGTGATCAAGGGAGTGATCAGCAAGTTGAATAAAACACAAAGGTAAATTCTGATTCTAATAATGAAGATGAATTTAGCTATGAGGAGTTATTGATTATATATGATGAGCTTGCTGATAAATACGAGAAGGTTAAGTCTGAAAATAAAAAATTGAAAAAGAATGTTGGACAAAATAAATGTGATTCTCCATGTAAAGAATGCTCACACTTGAAGGAATTGATTGATGGTCATGTGTTCGACATTGAAATTCATAAAGATCAAATTTCTTTTCTGAGAAATTAAAATAAAGAGTTGAGAGAGAGAGTAAGTCTTATGAACAATGGTCAAAATGAGTTTACTATTGATAAAAATCCAGAAATAGAAAATGAGAAACTGAAGGAATTAAATAGAACCATTTCTGAAAGATTGCTTATTTTTGAAAAAGGAAAATCTATGAATATTGATCAATCTGAAAAAGTGCATGCTTTGTTGTAAGAAATTGAAAGTCATAAAACAATCAATTCTATTTTACATGAACAAGTCAATTCGTGTGAAAATAAGATGGTTTCCTATGAATTGCACGTTGCATCTCTTGAATCTGAAATCCTTGATTTGAATGCTTCACTGTCTAGATTTGTGAATGGTCAAGGAAATTTGGACAAATTATTGGGGATGAAAGTGAACTTTCAAAGAGAAGGGTTGGGGTTTAATCCTGTGAATAAGAAACAAATTGAAAGCAAGTTATACACTTCATTTGTTCATAGCACATGTACACCCAGCAGCTCTAAATCTAACTCCCAGCAACCCATTGTGCCAAGAACTCAAGCCAATCTGAGAAACAGTGTGAACGTTCAAAATGTGCATGCTAAAAACTTTCATGCAAAATCCCATGCATCCAACAAAAGAAACATGTCTTGTCTTTACTGTGGAAAACTTGGACACCTGATGCATGATTGTTTCACTATGAAGAATGATGACTTGAGAGCATGTAGAAACCAAGCTGTTTTAAAAAATGTAAAGAGAGCTTTCACCACAAAATCTTCCATGCATTGTAATCATTGTGGTAAATGGGGTCATACGACTTCACATTGCTGGTTCTTATTGAAGAGAAAGAACTCCCACTCAACACATCATGCTCACACACACAAATCAATAGAACCCATGAGAAGGAAGAATATGATGCCACGTGACTTCTACCATCACTTTGACAAATCTGGGAATGTTAAGTATGATTATTTTCTAAAGAAAAATGATGATTTGAATGTTGTCAAAAGTTAGAAATCACATGCCCATGTTGCTGCTAACCCACAAGGACCCAAAAGGATTTGGGTACCTAAGAAGGCCAAATGAGAAATCTGTTTTGCAGGTGTGACTTGGGAATGTAAAGCATGAAATTTATTTTCATCAAGAAGGTAAGGTACACAGGTCAAGTGGCATAAGTCAGGTTGGAAGAAAAAATCAAAAACTGAAATTTGGAAACTCAGGTGATATCCCTCTCACTCTCTTCAGTAATTGTGTCATGGTTTGATTCATATTGTGTTGAATAGTCTTGTGATAATGCACATGTCTGTACATGCACTCCATCCATAGTTGTTTACATATCTGTGTGTATATCACTTGTCATATAGCATCTTGTTGTAGGAGAGCTTAAAGTTTCTTCAGATCATATTTTCACTACATATATTGAGTTGGCATACACTTTCATACTCTGTCATGCAAAGGTTGAACATTATGTATTCATGCCATAATGCATTGCAATCCTCCTGCCTTCGTCATCCATGATTACATAGTATATCAAATGGTGACATGTGGAAGGGCAGGTTAAGCCTGTCTAGAAACTATTACTATGCGTGAGGTGATCTTCGGATCTAAGTTCTCCGCCTAGTACTGTGAGTCATTTACTTTTAAGGCTGCATATGGCATTGGATTGTTACTGAACATCTTGCATTCATGCATACACGAAGGGGGAGCAACCACATTCGTCATATGGGCTTAATGTTTACGTTCACACATGAGTCATGTATTACATCTAGAGCTGTCTAGGGGATGTTGGTTGTTAAAATTATTTTTCATGTCATTATTAATAAATTTGAATCGAAATTAACAAATCAAATCTTTCTGTCTTTGGTTGCAGATTATACTCCCAAAATCTAAATGATGATGGGCTAGTCATGACCAAACTTGAATCAACTGGAAGAATACCTTGCAAGGATGAAAATGATGAGAACCCTCTCAAGTTGCTACAAGAAGAAGGGCTACTTTGTGTAGAACAACTTCCAGGATCGACGCAAGTACAAGGTGGTGAAAGTCTTGTACGTGTTAAAGTAAATACCCAAGACATGGTATGAAAGGCACGCATCTCTTTTAACCAAGAATGGGTTCAATAGGTAAGGTTGATCAACCACCTCTCACAAGGTAAATCAGGTGGAAGGCTTGGAAGAAAATAGATTCTCAAGGCAAAGGTAAAAAAGTAAAATCTGAAATATCAACCCTCGTGAGGTTGATGATCTTAGTGATTGAAGGCTTCCAATCTTATCTCTTGAACTAAGGTAACTCAACCTTATCAATTCATGCAATGGCCTTTTGTCACTTAGTGACACCTTTATATGACAGGTATTGACTCTACAAACTTGATATGTCATCTACTACCCTGCTGTGATGGACTTGTCAAAATTGGTTGAATCAAATTGAAAATCCTGAGAGTTGTGTGTGAAGTGATTCCATATTGAATATTTCTCAGTTTGAATTGCATGATCACATTTAAATTGAACTGCACATCTGGTATATCAAATAGCATTTATGGAAGAGTGGACTATGTCCACTTGGAAGCATTCCCTATGCGTTGAGCTGGGTCTTCGGACTAAAATCTCCGCCTCGTACCAGATCTTGAAAATTGTGATTGGTTGATTTGTGAATGAATCCTTGAGCTGAGCTATGTAAATTAAAAATATGTTTGTGATTAAATGATTCATACATTTGACTTTTAAATGAATTCTCATTTTAACACCTGTGTATGGCCTTTGAAAATCTGATTTTGAACAATTCTAAAAATTGGGTTGCACTGCTTAATTTTGATCTTTTATGCACCCTTATTCATAAAGGCCATGTCATAAAAATATTTGTTGACACATTAATATAATGTGAATGCTCTAATGTGGATTCTGTCTCATGATTTGAAGATCAAGCCCTCCTATGCTACATTTGCATCTTGCATCACATGCTCATCTAGGCATAGATTGCATGCATTACAATTCATACATTAGCTGAAGTTAGGTCATTCATTTGGCATCAAAAGTTTTGCACCACATTGCATTTTATCTTGGCATGTTGCATTTCATTACTATATGATCAAAGGTTGCATTGCATTAGAGCTCATGCATTAGCTGCATTCACTTCATTCAATTGGTATCCATTTGTTTGGTATCAGTTGCATATTTATATTGCATGTTGCATACATTCCCTCTGTGTGCTTGCTTGCTATTATATGTTACTTAGCCCCATCCTTGAAACTTCTACGACCTTATGTCTTCTTAATAAATAATGATGCATTTGAATCATTATTGGAGTGCCTCATGTCGTACACTCTGGGAGACTTCTTTTTTCATAAGTGCATCTATTTAGGGGGAGCTGCCTTGTTATGTGTTCATGATATTTTCGGTATACATGCTGAATCAAATTCGTACACTTCATGCACAAAATGTGAAAATGAGTGTTAAAGATAAGGATATATGAATTTCTTTTCAATACTCTCGAGATGTTAAACTTGCTGCATGTATGTTGACGAGATAGTTGAGAAAAAAGCTACCTACCCATTCTTGTTAAAAAATCTAAAATAAAAATGGAAGATAGAGCAATGCACGGTCTCACTGAGTAAACTGGGCACATGTCACCTGAGACGTGATGTGGTTCATATCTGAAAAGTGTTGACTAGTATCTCTGATCAAAATGAGGTGAAATGGTTCAGTATTCTGAGTAACCGGGGATTCTGGCATGAGCTCCATACTTCTACTCGCGTAAAAAGGGATTATTTGAACCTGATCACTCTTGAAAAATTCTGACTGTCATGTGATATTGATTGAGTTGAAAAATATTGGTGAAAACTCATTGTGGTAGAGCGTAGCCTCCAATACGCTATTCTCAAAATTAAAGTGCAGTCTGTAAAATGTCTCCTTGTGTTGATCTGAAAATCTGAATATCCATATTGTAACTATCATTTTTCATGTTACTCACTTACACATCTAGAAATTTGATTTAATATATATTCAGAAAGTTGATTGATTTCTTCAGCAATTGCATGAATCTCCTATATGATTGCACAATCTCTCATGTGCTACACATGTGCATTCCGGTTAGTATGACTCTCTTGCATCTTTCTTATACCCATTCCCCTCTTCCATATGTACGGGGGAGATTGCATGTATGTTTATATGTAACTGTTTGGTTGCATTGTGTGCACTTCATGAGTCACCATTTGCATGTGTTGCATTTCATGCATTTCAAACCAAAATATAAAATTTTGAAAATCAAAGAAAATCCTTTTGATATGCCCTCCTGCTCTTGCTTGTTGTGAAAATCTGACATAGGTTCTAGATTTTGAAAGCTATCCTGTTAAACACCTCATCTTGTGAACATCTTGCTCCACTGGTTCATATCCTTGAGGCCAATCACCACCTTCAATTGGTATCAATATATGTTTCACTGTATTTACTTTGGATGGTATCATATTGATTTGTGAGAATAATCCCTAATTGGTTTCCTCTGATTGGAATCATATTGATTTGTTCGTCTATGATTTGCCCTTTCTTCTTCTAATTTGATATGATGGGCTATTGTTGTTTCAAAGGGAGTTAATCTTGTTCTTCCTTATTTGGCTCCTTCCAGCTCGCTTGATACTGCTATTGTGGGAGAAAGAGTTGCATTATCCCGCCTTTTGATTATGTCAAAGGGGGAGAAAATTTGATGATTGTGTGTGACAGGGGGAGACGAATATATGTGCCATTCTGTTGTATCCACTCTGTTGTATCATCATTAATTAGTTTATCATTAAGTTTGTCATCATCAATAAGTTTGACATCATCAAAAAGGGGGAGATTTTTGAGTTATGGTTTTGATGATTGTTGTGATTGTTAAGTTATGGTTTTGATGATAACTAAACTGAATGTGTGATTAAGTGATGATAACTAAACTTGTGGTTGATTGCTCATGCTCTTGTTATTTATGTATGGTTGAGATGGCAAATGGGAATGGTTACATGGTCTTGATCATTGGTTTGCATATGTTAATTTTACAAGAGGCAAGAGGTTTCATAACCTCTTCAACAGGAACAAGCATGGTCTTAACCTTGACTATCTTGCTTGCAGGATCAAACACATGGCAGTCACCTGGTGAACCAAACGTGTGGATAAGCACCCTGCTCCTCTACAATCCAAAACAGGTGGTATATGTCATTTACTGTCAAGAACCATTGGCGAGACTCTTACCTTATCTTAACATCGATCTCACCATGTGTATCTCATATACCTCTCCTTCATACACCTCATTCATGCACATTAAAACATGAAACCCTTCTGGCCATCGTGCACCCTCGCCCGCGGATCGACCTGCGCGGTCAGGTCACAGAGATCGATCTGCCCGGTCAAATGGTTTGCATGAACTTCATGCATTTATCATATAGATGGTTGAGCTATAGTTCTAATCAATTATGTATGCTTTTTGCAGGTCAAAACACTCAGTAAAAATCCACAAGATCAAAGACTCAGTTGACACCTTCTAAACTGTCAAGGTTGATGCCACAGACATGAACGGGCTACTAAAGGACTTAAGCGACGGAGCTGAAGAGGTTAACGGACCGACCCGGGAAAACCCGGGGTCTACCCAGCTGGCGGTCGACCGCCAGCTCAGGGGCGGTCGACCGCCCCTGCCAGCAGCTCACCGCCTACAGGGATTCACAGTGGCGGTCGACCGCCAGCCCAGTAGCGGTCGATCAGAATTCCCAGAAACCAACGGCCAACAGTTCTCTTAGTAGCGGTCGACCGCCAGCCCCGATAAGCCAAAAATATTGACTTTTGTCCATCTTGAAAGAAGCATCTCCTCTTGCTATTGTTTAATCCCAAAGCCACCAAACCCTCCAGAATTTGTGAATCTGGTCTAGGGCTTGTCCATAGACCTTCCAAGGGTTATAAAACATCCTATTAGAGTCATAACCCTAATTATCCAAGAGATCCAAAGGGGAGGCTATCCAAGGAGGAAGAAGAGGTACTATAGCTCCGTGAACAGTACCTCGTGCAGCAAGCTCTTCATCTATCTCCAACCCATTCAAGGTATTTCTGAAGCCATCTACCTCCAAGAAGGTGGAGAAGTAATCAAGGTTCAAAGCTACATCCATACACCTCTTCATCAACTCAAGGTGATCCAAGGGAAGAAGAAGAAGGATGCTACAAGGAAGAAGGAGCCATTCAAGCATCATCTGAATGTACTCTAGCTCCATTTGAAGTCAGCAGTCTCAAAGGAAGAGAACAAGCTCACAAGCATCAAGAAGATACATGGATTTATCCAAGGAAGAAGGAAGGGTACTGTAGTCGTGAACAGTACTCCGTGCAAGAAGATCTACATCAAATACAAGGCCATTCAAGCTGAGTCTCAAGCTATTCAAGTGAAAAAGGAATCAACGTGAACATCCAGAGCACACACTCAGGGGGAGCCTAAATCAGGAGCTTTCTAAACTGTGGTTTATTCATGTTTGTGTTTTGTGCTTTATAGTTTCAGATTTGTGTTTCTTATAAACTACAAACTCGTGTGTGTATGGATCGTTGTTGGATCCATGGTCGTGTGTGTGTGTGTCGTACTTGATTCATGTGTGCGTAGGTCTTCTTAGATCTACGTGTGTGTGTGGATTTATCCAAATCTTAGTGTTTGTGTGTGTGGAGTGCTGCACTTGTCGTAGCGTGTGTGTGTCTTGTTGATCCGCTTGTTGGATCGTGTTGGAGACTTCGTCTCCGTGTGTGTGTGTGTTTTGGGGCACGTCCCCATTTGGGGAGATGGATGTAGGATTGCCGTCGTTGCATCCGAACCACCTTAAAAACTGCTGTGCATTGTGTGTTATTTGTGTGGTTTGATTGTTTTCGTTGTATGGTCGTGTGGGAATGGAAAGTTTGAGAGAATTGGTTAATTAGTTTTCATTTACCAATTATTGTTTATCACATATTTTGTAAAAAGGGTAAAAGTTTTCATAAAATTTGTTATCACCTAATTTACCCCCCTCTTGGGTGTCATTGATCGCGGGATTTCACAGCCTTGGGTGGTTGGCGCCCTCGCTTTTGCCGGACGAGACGTGTGGCTTCACTGCATGAATGTGGTGGAGCCACTTCACTACAGATTGGTGATGAGGACCATCGGGGTCCATCAGCCAACGGTGGAGTTCCCGACACCAGAGAAGGCGGGGGAGCGCATGACAAGGACTACTCGGGGCCTGGCGGCAGCGTTTGATTGGATGGCGAGGAACGCTGCGCAGGTGGCCGACTGGACAGCTCTTGGGCGGGTGGTGACCGCCCTAGCCGACAGCGACTCAGCGTACTACACCGTGTACGCTAGGCACTACCGGGACCAGGTGTTCTGGGCTGCCCACCGACCAGTATGACTTCTAAACTTAAACTCTGCCTGTCACGCCCCGAGCGCGGAAGATACCCGGAGATGCGCGACGAGTTTATATCAATCATGTCAATCAGAGTGGTCGTGTATTCGACACAAAGACAGAGATGCGCAAAATAGCAAGATAACCCAATCCTTTATTTCATAATGGATAGACTATTACAAATCCAATACTCTGTTTAAATAAAAAGGAAAAGAATATATAGTTGACTCAAGAAACTATAGAAAAGACTAGATGACACTTGGAGAATCTCTATCACTTCACTCTTGACCATTCCCATCCGATTGACTTCCATCGTCGTCGGACTTACCTGAAAAGTAAAAAGGGACAAACAGAATGAGCGAACGCTCAGTAGGAAATTATATCTCAAGTACTAGCAAGGGGTTTAAGTAATTACATCTTTCATGAATGCAATAAAGCTATGCATGCTCACATAAAACGACAAGATAGAGAGAATGTAATATCAAGGAATAAGATGAACTAATCATGAACTTTCAACAAGATAACAAGTTTATTCAAGATATTCAAGCAAGTACGTTTAACAAGTCATGTCAAGAACTTTGGCTACTATGTATCAAGCAAGTAAATTACCCTTTTTCGGGCCACGCATTTCATGTCAAGTCAAATACGATTCAAGTACAAGATATGTGTGGAATGTCCAATCAAGCAAGTCAAGTACTCGGTATAATGCCAGATACCTTATCATTTTAACTCCCATGGGCACAAGTACTTTCGGGTGCTCCTCCCAGGACCAGATCGGGCCCTATATGCGCAGGCATTTATCATGTGTTTTGACATCCACTCTTGTTTATAGCCAACATAGAATTTCAATAATCAAGCTTGTAGACATGTATGACAACTTTGATAGAATAGAGTCCAAAATATGACAAAGGACATAGATTGGCGATAATAACGGTATAATCACGATTAACGATAAAACTAGGTAGAATATGGTTCCCTTAACTTGGGTCCCATGACAAATCAATATGGACATTCTTTATATAGAATTGAGGTCCACATGAACAGTATATCAAAGGTAAGATACTCTCATTCTTATCATAGAATTGAGGTTTACAAGAATGACATGATATGGCATGATATCATCATCCCATTAAGAATTTCTCATGATATACTCTTTGTATAATCATAAGGGCCGGTATACCATGTTTCTTTAGAGTGACATGGCATCAATGGTGTAATGGGTTTTTAGGGTACAACCAGCTCAGTCGGCCTTGAGGGAATCCAAGGCTACGAGGAGTCTTACGGAGGTCTCTATGACTAACTCGCTAGTCCAAAGGAACGGAATGTCCAATGGAGAGCTTGTATGTCAATGAGAGTTGAGTGTGACCGATAAAACAACATGAAACGTGGGACTATACTCACGGAGTGGAGAATAGTGCCGATATATATATTATATAACATATGAAACCATCGGTTAGTAGAAATAGTGGAAAATCAGTTTTACAGTAAAATAACGACTTAATCAGAGTCGTTTATCAAGTAATTAACGCCTAACAGAAGGGCGTTTACACATGTTTCCATTTTTCAGAATTTCAATATTTCATTAATTTATCTAAAACGCGCCCTGGACAGGGACGTTTCTTTGCAATGAGACGACTACAGTAGCAGGCGTCTTTTATTTACAATATTTTTCAGAACATAATTATTTTCAGAAATTATCAAAAACGCGCCCTTGACAGGGGCGTTAATCATTAAATTTCTTATTTTTACAGAATATATTGTTCGGGATTTTAACAGAAATGCGCCCTATGAAGGGGCGTTACTTTTCAATTCACGCCCTGTAACGGGGCGTTAACATATGGGAAACGACCTTGTCGAAGTCGTGAATTCAAGAAATTGCAGTAATTGACAGGAACAGCCAGAAGTTTCACAATAATCAATGTACATGATGGTATTTATATAGTCGTGACAGGAAGAATTTCACAGGGAGAGTCATGCATTCGATATTTCCTATTTATGGATTTTTAAACATGAACAATTTAATTACATGTGATTTTCGTGGATAATCAGTTCTTAAGATAGCTGATTAACATTTACATGAAATTAACGCCTGTGTACAGGGCGTCAAATATGAAATTGACGACCTGGGCAGGGTCGTGTCTTGTAAATTAGCGCCCTTGACAGGGGCGTTACTTTGAAAATATTGCAATAAACACAATAAAGCCATATTAAACCGTATGCATGTCATGTCAATATGTATATAAATCTTGTCTTAATTTATTTGGGCTACAGTAACTTGAGAAAATCCTACCTTAATTGATAATCTGAAGATTGAACCGTGAAAGTTTTGGGAAGAGGATCGATGCTCTGTTTATAACAGACTCATAAGATGGCAGCTACTGGCTGATGGCTTTGATGAAGAGGACGCAGAAGAAGAACCTTTGTTTCTTCAGGAAGTTAGGAAAACCTTCGTTCTTCAATAAATCAAAAGATGCAGATCCTACAGAAGAAACCAATATTAATTTCTTCCTCGTGTCTGACCAGAGGGGAAGGAAAAGAACAATACCTTGTTCTTTCTCGTATGCAGAACTCCCTTAACCTGTATTAGAGGAAAAGCAGATGAAGAACCATTAGTTCTTCATGTAACCGAAGCAGAAAACATAATAAGAAGAACATATGTTCTTCACGTACCTTAGCAGCAGTAGGTCGTCCAAATAGATTCTAGGGTTCGGCTGACAAGAGTCTTTATAGGATTTTGGGAAATCCTATTAGGGTTAGTGATTGTGTGGAAGTAATACTTCCATGATAGAGTCATTACCACCTTTTAACTCTTTCTAATACTTATCCATTACCCTGAATAAGTTTCCAGGTCGAACGGTTCACAAACGGAATTAACGACTTTGGTCAGGGCGTCGATTCTTGAATTGACGACCTGGTTCAGGTCGTTTCTTAAGAAGCGCCTTGTGTAAGGGCGTTCTTTTCTTTAAAACACGCCCAAGATTGGGGCGTTTCTTGGCCTTACCCTTTTTGACGTTGGAATTTGACGCCGTGTGGTCAGGGCGTCACTTCTTGAATAACACCTTATCTAGAGGCGTTTCTAATTTGAATAGCGCCTTTATCCGAGGTATTTTTTTATTAAATTAACGCCTTAATGAGAGGCGTTATTTGCATCTTGGGTTTTATTCCTCCATTTAACCCTCTTCTTATTATCTGTATTACTTCTGTAATATATATATTTTAATTCATTTCAAATATTCATTTATCAGGGTTGCTACACCCTCCCCCACTTAAAAAGAATTTGGTCCCCAAATTTAATTGCATATTATGTATACACGCGGAGAGTGTAGAGTATATACCTCTTAGATTAACTCGGGAAATCGTTTCTTCATAGATTCCTCTGTCTCCCATGTTGCTTCGTGTTCAGAATTCTTATTCCATTGCACCTTAAGCATGGGAATAACCTTATTCCTTAGTGCTCGTATTTCACGATCTAAGATCTTCATAGGCTTCTGTTCATATGTGAGATTTTTCTTGATCACCAGATCTCCATGTTCAATAATGTGTGATGGATCGTGCACATACTTCTTCAACATAGATATGTGAAACACATTATGCACGTCGGACAATTGAGGAGGCAACGCGATGCGATAAGCAACCTCGCCAACTCTTTCGAGTACCTCAAATGGTCCGATGAATCTTGGCGTAAGCTTGCCCTTAACACCAAATCTTCGTATGCCACGTCCAGGCGATATTTTAAGAAATACATGATCTCCAACCTGGAATTCAAGATCTCTTCTTCTTGTGTCAGCATAAGCCTTTTGTCTGGTCTGAGCAACTTGCAATCTTTCTCTGATTACTTGTATCTTCTCAGTTGTATCCCTTACCATGTCTGGACCTAACAGTTGTTTCTCTCCAACTTCGTTCCAGCATAAGGGTGATCGGCAACTCCTTCCATATAAAGCTTCGAAAGGTGCCATTTGGATACTAGCTTGGTAGCTATTATTATATGCAAATTCAACTAGAGGCAAGTGATCGTGCCAGCTTCCTCCAAAGTCAATGATGCATGCTCTAAGCATATCTTCAACAACTTGGTTAGTTCTCTCGGTCTGACCATCCGTTTGAGGATGAAAAGCTGTACTAAAATTTAGTCTTGTTCCCAACGAATGTTGTAATCCCTTCCAAAAATGAGAAGTGAAACGGGGATCTCTGTCAGACACGATTGAGACAGGAATACCATGTAGTCTGACTATCTCCTTGATGTATAGTGCAGCTAGCACATCAATTGACCATCGGCTTTTTATTGGCAAGAATGCGCCGATTTAGTTAATCGGTCAATGATAACCCAGATTCCATCGTGTCCTCCTTTTGATTTAGATAAACCCATGATGAAGTCCATACCAATATCCTCCCACTTCCACTTAGGAATATCTAGAGGATGTAGTTTTCCAGCAGGCTTTTGGTGTTCCGCCTTGACCTGTTGGTATGTGAGACAGCGTGATACATAGTCCGCTATTTCTCTTTTCATGTTGGGCCACCAAAAGTTCCTCTTTACATCTTGGTACATTTTAGTTGATCCAGGATGAATAGTGTACCTTGATCTGTGAGCTTCATCTAAGATCTTCCTCTTTAATTCTGGATAATCCGGTGTACAAGTTCTGTCTTTGAACAATAATCTTCCATCAGAAGTTAGTTGAAAATCAGATTGTCCTTCTAATCTACCTTTGATTTCTACTAATATAGGATCATCATCCTGAAGTGCTTGTATCTCAGATAATAAATCTGACTGTATGCTTACATGAGATAATGTAACAAATTTGGCTTCCTTGTCCAAGCTTATATTGAGCTCGGAGAATTGTTCTAGCAACCTCCATTCTTGTATCATACAATTGGCTATCATTACTCTCGGCTTTCGACTAAGGGCATCAGCAACATAATTACCCTTTCCGGGATGGTATTGTATATTGAAGTCGAAGTCCTTGAGGTATTCTAGCCAGCATCTTTGTCTCATGTTTAGCTCCTTTTGTGAAAATAGATATTTGAGACTTTTGTGATCGGAGTATACAGTAAACTGCACTCCATATAAGTAGTGTCTCCATATCTTTAGGGCAAATACCACCGCGGCCAGTTCTAAGTCATGGATGGGGTAATTCTCCTCATGCTTCTTCAGTTGACGTGAAGAGTATGCTATGACCTTTCCTTGTTGCATTAGGACACATCCGAGGCCAATGCCAGAAGCATCAGTGTAAACCTCGAATTTCTCTCCTTCTATTGGTAGAGCTAAGACCGGAGCTGTAGTAAGATGATCCTTGAGAGTTTGGAAGCTTCTTTCACATTCCTCACTCCATTCATATCGGATCTCCTTGCGAGTTAACCTTGTAAGGGGCACGGCGATCTTGGAGAAATACTTGATGAATCGCCGATAATATCCTGCAAGACCTAAGAAACTTCTGATCTCGCTTGCGTTAGTGGGTCTTTCCTAATTTCTCACAGCTTCGATCTTTGACGGATCTACAGATAAATCGTCCTTGGATATGACATGTCCGAGAAAAGCCACTTCTTCAAGCCAGAACTCGCACTTGCTGAGTTTTGCATATAATTGATTTATCCTCAAGACTTGCAATGCAATCCTCAAATGCTTTTCATGTTCTTCCTTAGTCTTGGAATATATCAATATATCATCAATGAAGACTACTATGAATTGATCCAAGTAAGGTCTGAATATGCTATTCATTAACTGCATAAAGGCAGCAGGGGCATTTGTTAGTCCAAAAGGCATAACAACAAATTCGTAATGGCCATACCTGCTTCTGAATGCAGTCTTATGAATGTCATCATCCTTGATTCTTAACTGATGATATCCTGATCTGAGGTCAATCTTCGAAAAATATTTGGATCCAGAAATTTGATCAAATAATTCATCGATCCTCGGCAGTGGATACTTGTTCTTGATAGTGAGATGATTCAACTGTCGATAGTCGATGCATAGCCTCATGGATCCATCTTTCTTCTTTACAAACAGTACAGGTGCTCCCCACGGGGAAGTACTTGGTCTAATAAACCCTTTTTGAATTAATTCCATCAATTGCTCCTTCAACTCTTTGAGTTCAGCAGGGGATATTCTATATGGTGCCCTTGAAACAGGACCAGCACCAGGGACTAAGTCAATGGTGAAGGCCACTTCTCTTTGAGGGGGTAATCCCGGCAAATCTTCCGGAAATACGTCTGGAAATTCTTGCACTACCTGAATGTCTTCTATCTTAGTATCCCTTGTTTCTTTAATGGTGACAAAAGCAAGGAAGGATACACATCCTTTCCTGACGAGCTTGCTAGCTCGGAGAGCCGAAATAAGAGGGGAATTGCTCCGACTCTTGGGGCGAGTAAAGACTAATTCTGGAAAATCTTTGAAAGCAATCTGGCTATTGCGGCAATCAACCGTTGCCTGGTATTTGGATAACCAGTCCGCTCCCAGTATAACATCATACTCCTTTAGATCAAGGCATATGAGATCTATAGGTAAATTCCTACCTTGAACCATTACCTCACAGTTTTGGTAGTGATGAGTAATATCATTTTCGCTTCCAAGAGGAGTAGTTAGAACTATTTTTATCCATTCTGGTTCTAACGGTAACGGGTCGGCAAACTTCTTAGAAATAATGGAATGCGATGCACCCGTATCAAATAAGACGTAAGCACTTTTGGAACAAACTGTTAATGTACCTTCTACCAGTCCACCTTCTTCTTGCTCGGTCTCCTTTATTGCATGAAGTCGAGCGTTCTTTGTCACCGGGCGTTTACCGTCACCGGCTTGGTCATTCATTAATGGACAATCGGGAATCCGATGTTCGCGACTCCCACAACGGAGACAAGCTTCTAATTTCCTCCAGCATTCTTCTGTCTTGTGACCAGCCTTGTCACAATGCTTGCATACTGTATTAGAAAGGGTAGTTGTGATAGAGAAAGGCTTGGTCTTCTTGAATTTCTGATCTTGAGAGGAAGAACCACCATTATTGGGCCTCTTCTTAAAGTTGGGTTTGAAAGAACCCGAACCTGTGACTTGCTCCTTCTTGTCTTTTCCACGGATCCTGTCAGATAGTTCCGTGGCATCTTCAAGTAATTGAGCTCGGCGCACTATTTCAGAATAAACTTGGATGTCCATAGGCGCTAGTTGAGTAATATAGTGGGGCCTAAGCCCATTAAGAAATCTACGGGCTTTCATCTTCTCTGTGCTAATAAGATGCTTAGCATATCTAGACAGCCTGGAGAACTGAGCTTCATAATCTGCTAATGATAAAGATCGTTGCTTTAATGCAGCGAATTCTGCAGCCTTCTTTTCTTGGACTCGGTCCGAGAAATATTTAGCATTGAAGTATTCCATAAATTCTTCCCATGTTACTTGAGTAGGATCGATGGTTGCTTCAATAGACTCCCACCAGCATCTAGCATCTTTCTCTAACTGGAATGTAGCTAATAGAACTTTGTCCTGATCCGTGCATTGCATGACACGGAATATGCGTTCGGTTTCCCGAACCCAATGCTCGGCATTGTCCGGATCGGTCGATCCCATAAACTTCGGGGGATTCATGTTCTTAAAGGCTTGGTGTAAGCTTCCAGCTCGTGGAGCACCACCTTGTGCTACCTGTTGTAGCACTTGAGTCATCCCTTGGAGGGTACGCTGCATGTTGCGCCATTGAGCACGTTCGGCAGCCATTATCCTACAATTACAATAACTATATCAGTACGTGATCGTATTTAAAGACTCGTACACTATGTTAAATTTAACCCTTGGTTCTACCCAATCTCACTGGTTTAAAGGTTCAAACTTATCCTTGGACTTGGGTTTTTCCTAGGAATTGAATACCCTAGGCTCTGATACCACAAAAATTATCACGCCCCGAGCGCGGAAGATACCCGGAGATGCGCGACGAGTTTATATCAATCATGTCAATCAGAGTGGTCGTGTATTCGACACAAAGACAGAGATGCGCAAAATAGCAAGATAACCCAATCCTTTATTTCATAATGGATAGACTATTACAAATCCAATACTCTGTTTAAATAAAAAGGAAAAGAATATATAGTTGACTCAAGAAACTATAGAAAAGACTAGATGACACTTGGAGAATCTCTATCACTTCACTCTTGACCATTCCCATCCGATTGACTTCCATCGTCGTCGGACTTACCTGAAAAGTAAAAAGGGACAAACGAAATGAGCGAACGCTCAGTAGGAAATTATATCTCAAGTACTAGCAAGGGGTTTAAGTAATTACATCTTTCATGAATGCAATAAAGCTATGCATGCTCGCATAAAACGATAAGATAGAGAGAATGTAATATCAAGGAATAAGATGAACTAATCATGAACTTTCAACAAGATAACAAGTTTATTCAAGATATTCAAGCAAGTACGTTTAACAAGTCATGTCAAGAACTTTGGCTACCATGTATCAAGCAAGTAAATTACCCTTTTTCGGGCCACGCATTTCATGTCAAGTAAAGTACGATTCAAGTACAAGATATGTGTGGAATGTCCAATCAAGCAAGTCAAGTACTCGGTATAATGCCAGATACCTTATCATTTTAACTCCCTTGGGCACAAGTACTTTCGGGTGCTCCTCCCAGGACCAGATCGGGCCCTATATGCGCAGGCATTTATCATGTGTTTTGACATCCACTCTTGTTTATAGCCAACATAGAATTTCAATAATCAAGCTTGTAGACATGTATGACAACTTTGATAGAATAGAGTCCAAAATATGACAAAGGACATAGATTGGCGATAATAACGGTATAATCATGATTAACGATAAAACTAGGTAGAATATGGTTCCCTTAACTTGGGTCCCATGACAAATCAATATGGACATTCTTTATATAGAATTGAGGTCCACATGAACAGTATATCAAAGGTAAGATACCCTCATTCTTATCATAGAATTGAGGTTTACAAGAATGACATGATATGGCATGATATCATCATCCCATTAAGAATTTCTCATGATATACTCTTTGTATAATCATAAGGGCCGGTATACCATGTTTCTTTAGAGTGACATGGCATCAATGGTGTAATGGGTTTTTAGGGTACAACCAGCTCAGTCGGCCTTGAGGGAATCCAAGGCTACGAGGAGTCTTGCGGAGGTCTCTATGACTAACTCGCTAGTCCAAAGGAACGGAATGTCCAATGGAGAGCTTATATGTCAATGAGAGTTGAGTGTGACCGATAAAACAACATGAAACGTGGGACTATACTCACGGAGTGGAGAATAGTGCCGATATATATATTATATAACATATGAAACCATCGGTTAGCAGAAACAGTGGAAAATCAGTTTTACAGTAAAATAACGACTTAATCAGAGTCGTTTATCAAGTAATTAACGCCTAACAGAAGGGCGTTTACACATGTTTCCATTTTTCAGAATTTCAATATTTCATTAATTTATCTAAAACGCGCCCTGGACAGGGGCGTTTCTTTGCAATGAGACGACTACAGTAGCAGGCGTCTTTTATTTACAATATTTTTCAGAACATAATTATTTTCAGAAATTATCAAAAACGCGCCCTTGACAGGGGCGTTAATCATTAAATTTCTTATTTTTACAGAATATATTGTTCGGGATTTTAACAGAAATGCGCCCTATGAAGGGGCGTTACTTTTTAATTCACGCCCTGTAACGGGGCGTTAACATATGGGAAACGACCTTGTCGAAGTCGTGAATTCAAGAAATTGCAGTAATTGACACGAACAGCCAGAAGTTTCACAATAATCAATGTACAGGATGGTATTTATATAGTCGTGACAGGAAGAATTTCACAGGGAGAGTCATGCATTCGATATTTCCTATTTATGGATTTTTAAACATGACCAATTTAATTACATGTAATTTTCGTGGATAATCAGTTCTTAAGATAGCTGATTAACATTTACATGAAATTAACGCCTGTGTACAGGGCGTCAAATATGAAATTGACGACCTGGGCAGGGTCGTGTCTTGTAAATTAGCGCCCTTGACAGGGGCGTTACTTTGAAAATATTGTAGTAAACACAATAAAGCCATATTAAACCGTATGCATGTCATGTCAATATGTATATAAATCTTGTCTTAATTTATTTAGACTACAGTAACTTGAGAAAATCCTACCTTAATTGATAATCTGAAGATTGAACCGTGAAAGTTTTGGGAAGAGGATCGATGCTCTGTTTATAACAGACTCATAAGATGGCAGCTACTGGCTGATGGCTTTGATGAAGAGGACGCAGAAGAAGAACCTTTGTTTCTTCAGGAAGTTAGGAAAACCTTCGTTCTTCAATAAATCAAAAGATGCAGATCCTACAGAAGAAACCAATATTAATTTCTTCCTCATGTCTGACCAGAGGGGAAGGAAAAGAACAATACCTTGTTCTTTCTCGTATGCAGAACTCCCTTAACCTGTATTAGAGGAAAAGCAGATGAAGAACCATTAGTTCTTCATGTAACCGAAGCAGAAAACATAATAAGAAGAACAGATGTTCTTCACGTACCTTAGCAGCAGTAGGTCGTCCAAATAGATTCTAGGGTTCGGCTGACAAGAGTCTTTATAGGATTTTGGGAAATCCTATTAGGGTTAGTGATTGTGTGGAAGTAATACTTCTATGATAGAGTCATTACCACCTTTTAACTCTTTCTAATACTTATCCATTACCCTGGATAAGTTTCCGGGTCGAACGGTTCACGAACGGAATTAACGACTTTGGTCAGGGCGTCGATTCTTGAATTGATGACCTGGTTCAGGTCGTTTCTTAAGAAGCGCCTTGTGTAAGGGCGTTCTTTTCTTTAAAACACGCCCAAGATTGGGGCGTTTCTTGGCCTTACCCTTTTTGACGTTGGAATTTGACGCCGTGTGGTCAGGGCGTCACTTCTTGAATAACGCCTTATCTAGAGGCGTTTCTAATTTGAATAGCGCCTTTATCCGAGGCATTTTTTTATTAAATTAACGCCTTAATGAGAGGCGTTATTTGCATCTTGGGTTTTATTCCTCCATTTAACCCTCTTCTTATTATCTGTATTACTTCTGTAATATATATATATTTTAATTCATTTCAAATATCCATTTATCAGGGTTGCTACACTACCTATTATGCTTATTATTTATATATGATGATGTACTGACACTGGGACTTCTAAATGCAGATTGACCCTGAGGGACGACTTGCGGAGCTGCAGGGGCTCCTGCACTCCACCATCAGGGAGCAGGACGAGGCCCGGCAGGCCCTGGCCTTACTGGTGAGTTTTCTAAATCCTATACTTCTTAAATTATGCGAATGCTTATGATTATGGTTATGCATGTGACTGACCTGGAGTTTTGGATGCAGCGTGCCGAGGGGGCCCAGCGACAGGGGCCGATGCTCCTTCTTCTTCTTCTACCCAGACTCCTGCAGATCGGGCCGAGCGGGAGGCCGACTTCACTCGGATGGTAGCGCGGGCCAAGGCGGCCGAGGTGGCGCTCACCGAGAGGGTACGCAAATCATGACACTTTCCCTTGTTATTTATGCTTATGAAATGCAGCTGACTAATAATGATATGTGCATGTAGACGTCCAAGCTGACCCGTCTTAGAGCAGAGCCGGGCAGCGGCTAGGGAGGAGGTGGCCCGTGTACGGGAGGAGGCAGCACAGAGCCGGCCAGCCGACACCCTCGAGACGGCCCTTCTGCGAGCGGAGCTAGAGCAACTCCGAGCTGGAGCGGAGGAGCTGGTGCGGGTCCGAGCGGAGTGAGATCGGGCTCTGATCGAGGCGTCCGGGCTAAGTGGAGAGCTGCGGGCCTATAAGGAGATGAGCCGGCCATCACGCAGCGGGACTCCGAGCGGCAGCCATGGCACCCACGACTCTGTGAGGAGTTACTTCACGGGTTCCTCCGGTCACCGAAGGAACAAGGAGGATGAGCAGTGCCGGCGACGTCAGCGTGACAATGCGACTTTAGCGATGCCTCCACCAAAGAGGCACGAGGGCAGTGGAGACAGTGACAGGGGCCAGGGAGAGGGACAGTCCTGACTTTTGTACTCGGGGCCAGACTTTTGTACATGATATGATATGATAGTGATATGCCTTTCTTTGTTTTGATTTTGTGGATGTATGAAATGTATGAATGAATGCAAATGACTGACACTGACACTGACTACGACACGAGTGAGACGGACACGGGTGAGAGAGAGAGAGACGGCACGAGTGAGTGAGTGAGGAGAGAGACACGACAGAGTGAGAGAGAGACGACACGAGTGAGCGAGAGAGAGCCGAGTGTGAGTGAGAGAGAGGCCGACCCAGAGTGAGAGAGAGACGCCAATTGAGTGAGAAGAGGGATGCCAAGTGAGTGAGATGAGGGACGCCAAATGAGTGAGATGAGGGATGCCAAGTGAGTGATGTTGTGGCCCCTGTGCCTTGATGATGTCATATTGTTTTAATGATAGCAACCACTAATGAATCATGTGAGAGAATTAATAAATGTCTTGCATGCTTCATACTTCTTCATACTTCAGCATATATAGTTCATACATTAAGAGTAAAAGGGGTGTGCGTTGACACAGTATGGGCATTGCATTGACGCAGCTATACGGTGCATTGTCTATTCTCTGCATCAGGTCTATTCTAGTTCGTGCATAGCTAGCATTGGTGCATTAATTATAGTTGCACGCCACAAAGTCAGTGCATTGACCATCTCTTGCATATCACTGATCGATGCGTGTTTGCATGCGTTAGCCATAGTCAGTGCACTCGTTTGTTTCATGCGTACACTAAGTCTGCACACTGTTGGTTTGATGACTGAGCAAGTCTATACATCCATTAGCTGATGATTGAGCAAGTCTATACATCCATTAGCTGATGACTGATCAAGTCTATACATCCGTTAGCTCAGCTCGTGGCTTAGTCAGTGCATCCATGTTCATTGTGCATGTGTGCATCTTTCTCATCAAAGTCTGTACATTCTTTGGTGGCTAGTATGTACAGCCTCCGTTGTTTCACTCGACCAAGTCAGTACAGCCAGTGTTCTTCATGCATATGCAAAGTCAGTGCATCACGTTGCCTTATGCATACACAAGTACACAAAGTCTGTACAACCTGTGATGATACTAGCAATTAAGTTCGTGCATTAATTCATAAGTTTGTACAACCGTTGCTGGCACGAGCATTTAAGTTCATGAATCATCACACCAGCAAGTATGTACATCGTTGTCGCATGCACACTAAGTCCATACACTCGTTGATGGCATGTCCGAGCATTCATCTTCAATGTGCATACTTTCCTATATGCATATCGCATTACAAGCCAGCAAGTCTGTACATCGTTGTCGCATGCACACTAAGTCCATACACTCGTTGATGGCATGTCCGAGCATTCATCTTCAATGTGCATACTTTCCTATATGCATATCGCATTACAAGCCAGCAAGTCTGTACATCGTCTTGTACATTGCACACAAAGTCTATACATTCTCTGGTGGCATGTCCATGCATTCACCTTCATTGTACATACTTTCTAATATGCATACTGCATTATGTGCATCAAGTATGTACAGGCTTAGATCAAATCTCGAACCAACTCTGTGCTCTAAACTTTGCAGGATATCTGCTCGAAGAAATTAAGAAGGGCACGTGATCCAAGAATGAAGGATGTTCCAGGATCGTGACATGTGTAACGCGGTGAGCTGAAATGCTGCCACGTGGTCAAGGTGCTCTGGGCGGGATTTGTGGAGGACACACGCCCACCTCTCTGATGCTATAAATAGAAGACTTCTCCATCTGGAGAAATTGATCATGCAAGAAGATCCGTGTGTGCTATTGAGAACAAAAGGAAAAGACAGAGTGCAGCAGAGAAGAAAAGAAACGATCCAGAGAGAAGAGAAAAAGATAGTTGAGTGAGAGGAGTCTGAGAGACTTTCTCTGAATGATTGTTCATCAGTTTCTTGGTTCAGATACCAGAACTGATATTGCTCAATGTGAGCTACATTCCATTTGAGATTTCTTATTTTTCGTTTGTTTCTATTTTGTTTTCTGAAACCTTATTTTCAAGCTGTTAGTCAGCAGAGCTAAGCTGTATTGCTCAGCGGGCAGAGGAGGATTCCTCTGGACGGGTGAAGCTGTAGTCCCCAGCGGTTGGCGAAGCTATAATGCCCAGCAGTCAAGCTGTTAGTCAGCGGTTGTAGGCAAGCTGTGAGGCCCAACAGTTGAAGCTGTGAATCAGCGGTTGAAGCCACATTCCAGGTTGGAGTGTGGGGTGGACGTAGATCTCGGGTTTGAGATCGAACCACCTTAAAAACTTCCTATCTCCTGTGTGATTGCCGTGTGAATTGTTGTGCATCATGATCATTTCCATTATACGTTGTAGATGCATGCTTAGGTCCGTCTAAGTTCAGATCTGCTATAGTTGGATTTCTGTGACTACTCTCTCTTACATTTCTGCCGTCCAGCAGCAGTTTGTTTTATTTCCGCACTAGAAATTGTTACAGTAGATTTTATTGGGTGACTGATCTATTCACCCCCCCTCTAGATCGTTCATAGACCCCCATCACTTGGTATCAGAGCCTAACTCTTTTTCAGGGACTAACATCCTAAAGAGGAACGACCATGAACGCTAAGGGAATGATAGCAGAAGGACATTCAACCTCCAAGCCTCCGTACTTCGATGGCTCTAACTACGCCTACTGGAAGAACAGAATGTAGGTCTTTTTGAGAGCGAAAGACTACGAGATCTGGCGAGTAGTGAGAAAGAGACCATTCGAACTGCACGAGAATGAAGAGGTTTGGATGAGAGAGGAAATCAGAAAATCTACTTTGAACTGGAGTGCCATCAACGCTATCTAGTGCGCACTTCATCCTACTAAATTCTCCAAAGTGTCATCGTGCAAAACCGCCAAGGAAATGTGGGATACACTGGAGGTTATCTACGAAGGGACATCACAGGTGAGAGAGACCAAGGGGAACATGTTGGTCTCTGAATATGAAGCATTTTGGATGAAACCTGGTGAGACTGTGACTGAGATGTATGCTCGTTTGACTACCATAACTAATGGTCTGAGGAATTTGGGAAAGAGCTATTCAGACTACGAGATTGTAAAGAAGATCTTGCGGTCTCTGACTCCTGTTTGGCACACAAAGGCAACAGTGATTGAGGAGTCAAGAGATCTTCAGACGATGAAAGTTGACGAGCTAATAGGTTCTCTAATGGCATATGAGATGAACCTTCCCAAAATTGATGAGCTCAAGAACAAGAAGAAATCAATTGCGCTGAAGGCTAGTTCCAGCAAAACAAGCAGATCCAGCCACAGTGGATCATCAAGCGAGCAGAGCAGCCTATCTGGGTCAGAAATCGATGGAGATCAACTTGCTATGTTGACAAGAGAGTTCAGGCGATTCTTAAGAAAAGAAGGCAGAAATTTCGGCCGAAGACAATTCAGCGACCGGCGACACAACAGGTATAGGTCCAACCAAGCTAAGAAACCTGACACTAATGTTTGCTATCATTGCAGGAAGGCTGGGCATATGAAGGCAGATTGTCCAGAGCTCCAGAAGCTGAAAGAAAAGTCCAAGAAAAGAGCTCCTAAAGGAAAAGCAATGGTGAGCATATGGAGTGACGAGGACTAGGGCAATTTGAGCAGTACATCAGAAAGTGAAGACGAAGAAAAGCTCATCTGCCTGATGGCCAGGAATGATGAAAAGGAAGAAGAAGACTCCGATGAGGTATCCTCTCCCTTTGAGCACTATACAATTTCTGATTGGGAGGATGCTTACGGAGACTTTCTAGATAAAGTATATGATATTAGAAAGGAGAACATGCATTTGAAGAAGAAAGTAAACTCCATTTTGAATGATAAAACCATGTCTGATAAAATAGCCTGTCTGCAATCAGAAAATGACAATTTAAAATTTTCATGTGCTGAGTTTGATGATTTGAAGTTTGCTTTGACAGATACTAGAAAGGAAAATGAATTGTTAAAGAATGTTATTGATGATTTGAAGCTGAGAGTTCAAATGTTTGAAAATGAATCAAAAATTTCAAATGAGAGATATGAAGCTGTTTCGTGTGTGAACTCTGAATTAAAGAAAACAGTTGAAAATTTAGAGAAAGAAAATGTTGACAAAAGGAAAATAATTGAAAATATGACCCAAGGCACAGATAATCTCAATGCTCTGTTAGGGTCAAAGGTAAATTTCAGAAAAGAAGGTCTTGGATTCAACTCAACTGCCACTAAAAGCCTTGCCATGAAAATCATATCATTTGTGACAGAGAAAAAGAAGGGACCTCTCATAAAAATGGTAAGTGAAAATTCTGTTTCAAAAATTGTTAATTCAAAAATGTCCTGTGCCAAGGACAAGGGTAAACAGAAGGTAGGTGAGCTTAGCAGATCTTGCCCTTCACCCAAATATAAGTCTCAGGTTCGGGGTCAGCCTCCAAGCAAGTCTAAACCCCAGGACAAAGCCACCAAGTCTCCACCATCATCACCTGTCCAGAAGAAGACCCAACATAAACCTGTACAGAAGTCTAGTGGGTCAACAGTGCAAGGGAGACATAATGCTGCATGTGGCCAGAAAAGCCATACTTACCAGCCCAAGGTTCAGACCTATTACACCTATCCTCAGAAACAGGTCCAACCATTCTATAGGTCTGGATGGAATCAGGTCCAAGGGAGGTCTAGATATCAATCTTTTCTCACTCATTGGCATAGACCTCAATTTGCTAGATGGGTTGGTCAGTCTAGGACTACAGCTGGCCACAATTATCTGAGGACCTATTGGCCTGGGCATTGGCACAAAAACAATTTTGTTGCTAATAAAGATGGAGCCAGAACTCAATATAAACCAAAGCATCAGAGGAATAAGGTTCAATCAGTTGGTGCTGATAGAAAGAAAGATGATGAACAGAATGTCATGAATTCCACTAAACCAACCATGTTTAGACAAATGTGGATTCCTAGACAATTGATGCCTTGTTTCAATTGTTTTGTTTCTGCTTCGGAGCCTAAACAGTTTTGGGTTCCAAAATTCTCTACCTGATTGTGATTGCAGGTATGCCTGGCAGCCAGAAGCAATATGTGGTATCTTGATAGTAGCTGCTCCAGGCATATGACAGGAGACAAGACCAAATTTTGCATGATGACTGAGAAGAATGGAGGTCTTGTCACCTTTGGAGGAAATACAAAGGGTAGAATCATCGGATCAGGTAAAGTAGGTAATTATACTACCTGTTGCATTGAAGAGGTACTGCTGGTTGATGGTCTTGCATACAACTTACTTAGTATCAGCCAGCTATGTGACAAAGGACACAAGGTAGTATTTGACTCTCAATACTGCAAAATCTTTGAACCTGATTCTGATATAGTTAAATTTTTAGGAAAAAGGGTAAATAACATCTACTTGGTAGATTTAGATGATTTAGCTCATTCTAATCTTTGCCTAACTGCAAATAAAGTTGACTTAGCATTCTTGTGGCATCGTAGATTAGGCCATGCCAGCTATACGGTTTTGCATAAATTGAATAAACATAGCATGGTTAGAGGACTCCCTGAAGTTTCTTTCAAGAAGGAAATTAAGGTGTGCAGTGCGTGTACACAGTCCAAGCAAACTAGGAAGTCATTTAAATCAAGAACTGAAAATATGTTCTTTAAACCTTATGAGCTGATACATATGGATTTATTTGGACCCACACGTTTAGTCAGCTTGTCAGGGAAGAGATATGGATATGTCCTAGTCGATGACTTCTCTAGGTTTACTTGGGTCTTTTTCCTTGCACATAAAAATGATGCATTCATAGAATTTCAGGAGTTCTATTTGAAAATAAAATAGAAAAATGAAAATTTAATTGAAAATATTTTATCTGATCATGGAGGTGAGTTTAAGAATTCTCAATTTGATGAATTTTGCAGGGTCAATAGGATTACTCATCGGTTCTCCTCACCAAGAACACCTGAGCAGAATGGAATAGTAGAAAGGAGGAACCGGACAATTGTGAAGATGGCCCGTACACTGCTTGTTGAAGGTGGCTTACCAAGAAAATTTTGGGCAGAAGCAGTTAATACTGCATGCCATGTAATCAACAGAGCCATGATAAGGCCTTTCACTCAGAAAACTCCTTATGAGATTCTGAAAGGTAAGAAGCCTTCAATTGCTTATTTCAAGGTCTTTGGCTGTAAATGTTTCATTCATGTTAATGATAAAAGAGATCTTGATAAATTTGAACCTAAAAGTGATTCAGGAATTTTTCTTGGGTATTCTGAATACACTAGAGCATATAGAGTGTACAATCTTAATTCTAAAACTGTTGAGGAATCTCCACATATTATCTTTGATGAATCCCTGACTAAATGTGAAAATGGTCTGTTCAGGAAAGAAGATGATGGAGAAATATTAAATGAAAGACAATCTGCAGACCAATCAGATCAAGAAGCAGAGCCAGAAGAAAATAATGCAGAAGAGCCTGCTGTTCAGGGGGAGGTAAATGAAGATCAAGGTAACCAAATTACCAATGTCAGATTCTTAAGAGACCATCCTATTGAGAACATCATTAGTGATTTGCATGAACCTCCTAGGACTAGAGGTTTTCTTAGAGCTCAAAATGAATTAAATGCATATGCATTGGTTTCGCATGTAGAACCCAAGTCCATTGACATTGCCCTAAAGGATGTGCATTGGATCAATGCCATGCACGAGGAGCTTAATCAGTTTGACAGGAACAAGGTGTGGCATCTAGTTCCACCTCATGTTGATGGAAATGTCATTGGGACAAAGTGGGTCTTTAGAAATAAAACTGATGAGCAAGGTAATGTTGTCAAAAATAAGGCCAGACTTGTTGCTCAGGGGTATAACCAAGAATTCGGAATTGATTTTGAAGAATCATTTACCCCTGTAGCCAGGTTAGAAGATATTAAAATTTTGTTAGCTTATGCATGCTCCCTTGGAATAAATCTCCAGTAGATGGATGTAAAATCTACTTTTCTCAATGGGGAAATTAAGGAGGATGTCTTTGTTCATCAACCTCCTGGCTTTGAATGCTCAGACTTCCCTTCTTATGTATATAAGTTGAATAAAGCTCTCTATGGTTTGAAGCAAGCTCCTAGAGCTTGGTATGACATGCTCAGCAAATTCCTTACCGACAAGAAGTTCTCAAGAGGTGAGATTGACCAAACGTTGTTTACAAAGGTAAGTCACCCTAACATACTTATTGTTTAGATTTATGTGGATGACATTATTTTTGGTTCAACTAACCCAAAGATGTGTAAAGAATTTTCTAACTTAATGACACAAGAGTTTGAAATGAGCTTAATGGGTGAGCTGAAACTCTTCCTTGGATTGCAGGTGACTCAAACAAAAGATGGAACCTTTATCACCCAGTCCAAATATATTAGGGACCTCCTGAAGAAATACAAGCTCGAAGACCTCAAGGACATTGCAGCTCCAATGGGTACCTCCACAAGTCTTGATCAAGATACAAAAGGTAACCCAGTGGATCAAAATTTGTATAGAGGTATGATCGGATCCCTTTTGTACCTCACTGCATCTAGGCCTGATATACAATTTGCAGTATGTTTATGTGCTAGATTTCAGGCTAGTCCTAAGGAGTCTCATTTTAGTGCAGTGAAAAGGATTTTTAGGTATCTGTCAGGCACCCAAGAACTTGGTCTTTGGTACCCTGCTAGGTGTGAGTTTGAGCTTATATCTTACACTGATGCAGACTATGCTGGGTGTCGGATAGATAGGAAGATCACTAGTGGATATTGTCAATTCCTAGGTGGTTGCCTAGTATCTTGGGCCTCTAAAAAGCAACACACTGTAGCACTCTCAACTGCAGAGGCAGAATATGTTACTGTAGGGAATTGTGCTGCCCAGGTACTATGGATTAAACATCAGCTTTCAGATTATCAGATAAGTCTGGGATGCATTCCTATTCTATGTGATAACACTAGTGCCATCTGCCTTACCAAGAATCCTGTTCACCACTCTAGGACTAAGCACATTGATATTAAACATCATTTTCTTAGAGATGCTGTGGGCAAGAGTGAAATTGAATTAGTCTTTGTTGAAACTGAAAAATAAGTTGCTGATATTTTTACAAAACCTCTTGGAAATGAAAGATTTAAATATCTAAGAAGAGAATTGGGGCTTTGTAAATTTCAGTAGGAAAATGAATAATCTTTTTCTCTTGAGATATCTTTTAGAATGCTTGCAATAATTGGGTGCATGTTCTTAAACTTGTGGATAAAGTTGTTTGATGATAGAATAATCTCTTGTGGACTGAGTACTTAAGTTGATGCACATCATCAGTTGGTATCATGAGTTGGAGTCAATGCATAGTCGGACATATAATCGACGGATGGTTACGCATGTAGTCAATCAATTGCATTGTATAGACCTCATGTCGAAACATGCTCTACTCATAGTCTATGCATTCAATGTGTTAACTGCATGATAGGTCGAATCATTGCATAGTTTAGAAATGCATATTGTTGTCAGGGGGATGTTTGCATTATCAGAACTAAGTTCAACCCCTTCACAGAATGGATAACAGTCTAGTGATTGGTTCATTATCGTGAGCTGAAATTATTACAACCCTTCTGTTATAAGAATCACATGTGCTTACTGATTGAAACTAAGGTTTAACTTTATAGACTGTAAAGTTTAAAAGACTGTCTTCTGAAAATAAGATGATAGAAAGCATTTATAGCTCTTAACCTCTATCTCATGATTATGATAGAACAAGTCCTCACAGTACCTGAACATGACAGATTTAGTGTTGGTTAAGGTTTGAAAACCAAAAATCATGTATTGTTCTTAAACAAGTCTCTCCAAAAATCACAAGGGCAGCTAAATTTAAGATCATCAAAGAAAAAGAAGTGAACAAAGTGCCAGAGCAATGACTGAGTTTCACTGAGAAACTGAGGTCTCCATCAAAGAAATGGAGAGTACCTTAAGTCATGAAGTGACTCAGGTTATCTCTGTTCATTTGGTCGAATCTACAAGAGAGATTTCACTGAGTAACTAGGGGTATTGGCCTCTGATCAAGGTATACCCTTAACGTCAAAGGTGCAAATTATACCTGTAGCTTTGATCAGAAATAGATATAGTAGTTTGTGCTTAGTAACTGGGGGTATCAGCCTCTGATCAAGGTATACACCTAATGTCAACGGTATAAATGATACTTGTATGTTCAATAAGTTCATGTTTCAGAAGCATGTGAATGAAATTGTTGTAACCCTTAGAAAACAAATATCATTGAGTGCCAATTGTTTAATCTCAATACAAGGTCAGGTGACTTTCCTTGCCTTTCACTTTCTCTGAAGTAACTAGGGTATTGTATCGACCTAGACTATTATGGTCATGTGACTTAAGTTCATTGCTATAACTGAATCATATGATCCTATCTCAGAAAGCCAGTTCTTTCTCCTCACCTTCTATCACTGTTAAACCTAATTGACATCAAGAAAGCCATTGCTCGATTCATATATTTTAAGGATGGCGTCATAATGTGCTCACATTCTGAACTGCCACATAGAACGTTGCTCATGTCTTTCCTCCTTATTTGCTGATGGCAAAGGGGGAGAATATGCAGGGGGAGATGGGAGATGGGATAGGAGTCTCATTTAGTGCATACGTCTATCAGTGCATAAGTCTGTACATCTACTAGTGCATAAGTCTGTGCATGCATGAACCGATCTCATGGCATCTATTCATTGTGTTGCCATCATCAAAAAGGGGGAGATTGTTGTGCCCCATGTGCCTTGATGATGTCATATTATTTTGATGATAGCAACAACTAATGAATCATGTGAGAGAATTAATAAATGTCCTACATGCTTCATACTTCTTCATACTTCAGCATATATAGTTCATACATTAAGAGTAAAAGGTGTGTGCGTTGACACAGTATGGGCATTGCATTGACGCAGCTATACGGTGCATTGTCTGTTCTCTGCATCAGGTCTATTCTAGTTCGTGCATAGCTTGCATTGGTGCATTAATTATAGTTGCACGCCACATAGTCAGTGCATTGACCATCTCTTGCATATCACTGATCGATGCGTGTTTGCATGTGTTAGCCATAGTCAGTGCACTCGTTTGTTTCATGCGTACACTAAGTCTGCACACGGTTGCTTTGATGATTGAGCAAGTCTATACATCCATTAGCTGATGACTGAGCAAGTCTATACATCCGTTAGCTCAGCTCATGGCTTAGTCAGTGCATCCATGTTCATTGTGCATGTGTGCATCTTTCTCATCAAAGTCTGTACATTCTTTGGTGGCTAGTATGTACAGCCTCCGTTGTTTCACTCGACCAAGTCAGTACAGCCAGTGTTCTTCATGCATATGCAAAGTCAGTGCATCACGTTGCCTTATGCATACACAAGTAAACAAAGTCTGTACAACCTGTGATGATACTAGCAATTAAGTTCGTGCATTAATTCATAAGTTTGTACAACCGTTGCTGGCACGAGCATTTAAGTTCATGAATCATCACACCAGCAAGTATGTACATCGTTGTCGCATGCACACTAAGTCTATACACTCGTTGATGGCATGTCCGAGCATTCATCTTCAATGTGCATACTTTCCTATATGCATATCGCATTACAAGCCAGCAAGTCTGTACATCGTTGTCGCATGCACACTAAGTCCATACACTCGTTGATGGCATGTCCGAGCATTCATATTCAATGTGCATACTTTCCTATATGCATATCGCATTAGAAGCCAGCAAGTCTGTACATCATCTTGTACATTGCACACAAAGTCTATACATTCTCTGGTGGTATGTCCGTGCATTCACCTTCATTGTACATACTTTCTAATATGCATACGGCATTATGTGCATCAAGTATGTACAGGCTTAGATCAAATCTCGAACCAACACTGTGCTCTTTCCTTTGCAAGATATCTGCTCGAAGAAATTAAGAAGGGCACGTGATCCAAGAATGAAGGATGTGCCAGGATCGTGACATGTGTAACGCAGTGAGCTGAAATGCTGCCACGTGGTCAAGGCGCTCCGGGCGGGAATTGTGGAGGACACACGCCCACCTCTCTGATGCTATAAATAGAAGACTTCTCCATCTGGAGAAATTGATCGTGCAAGAAGATCCGTGTGTGCTATTGAGAACAAAAGAAAAAGAGAGAGTGCAGTAGAGAAGAAAAGAAACGATCCAGAGAGAAGAGAAAAAGATAGTTGAGTGAGAGGAGTCTGAGAGACTTTCTCTGAATGATTGTTCATCAATTTCTTGGTTCAGATACCAGAACTGAGATTGCTCATTGTGAGCTACATTCCATTTGAGATTTCTTATTTTTCGTTTGTTTCTATTTTGTTTTCTGAAACCTTATTTTCAAGCTGTTAGTCAGTAGAGCTAAGCTGTATTGCTCAGCGGGCAGAGGAGGATTCCTCTGGACGGGTGAAGCTGTAGTCCCCAGCGGTTGGCGAAGCTGTAATGCCCAACAGTCAAGCTGTTAGTCAGCGGTTGTAGGCAAGCTGTGAGGCCCAGCAGTTGAAGCTGTGAATCAGCGGTTGAAGCCACATTCTAGGTTGGAGTGTGGGGTGGACGTAGATCTCGGGTTTGAGATCGAACCACCTTAAAAACTTCCTGTCTCCTATGTGATTGTCGTGTGAATTGTTGTGCATCATGATCATTTCCATTATACGCTATAGATGCATGCTTAGGTCCGTTTAAGTTCAGATTTGCTATAGTTGGATTTCTGTGACTGCTCTCTCTTACATTTCTGCTGTCCAGCAGCAGTTTGTTTTATTTCCGCACTAGAAACTGTTGCAGTAGATTTTATTGGGTGACTGATCTATTCACCCCCCCTCTAGATCGTTTATAGACCCCCATCAAGTGAGATGAGGGACGCCAATGGAGTGAGATGAGGGACGCCAAGTGAGTGAGATGAGTGGCGGACACGACTACTAGTGGCACAGGTGTACAACTGTTGAATGAAGGCCTCAGATCAGAAGGACGATTTCAAGTGGGCCACCCAAAGGGATGCACGGTCTTGAGTAGACCGTCCAAAAGAGAATTAAACGGCCTTCTATCCACCGTTCAATGAAAAGAACGGTCTATAATCAACTATGTGATCAAATAAATGGTCTAATTCAGACTGCTCAAACTTCAGCACTCGGACTCTCTGGTAGGTGACAAACGGTCCCTGCTAGGCCGCTCAATAGGATAGGCGGTCTATCGTGAGACCGTCCAAATGGATGTCCTGCGACTTTGAATGGGACTCTCTTGGAGAGTCCTAACCCGAGGGTAAACCACTTTAACCCAATCCAAAGCTATCTTATCCCTTCCTAAATTTATCCAATCTCATTCCTAAGGGGTCTAGGCCTCTAACCAAGCCCTATAAGTAGGAAGGGGGTCCAAATTCGTGATTCACACACCCTCCCTCTTCTAAGCCTTGAAACCTTTGCCATGCTTCACCAAACCATCATGAAGAGGGCCCTAGAGGGGAGTTCCATGGAGGGAGCATCTTTTGAAGGGCCAAAGTCGGCCAGGAAGGAGCGGGAAGTGCTCCAACGACTGACCGCGATCCCACGACATCTCAGCTCGAGCCCTCTGAGAGAGGTAAGTTAATCATGATTTCCTTCAGTTCAAATCTTTCATTTACTTACGTGCTCTTCTCTTCTATCTCTTTTTTTCCTTCCACCTCAGCTTCTCCCTGACCCTAGGCGCTATTCCACTTTGAAGTGGCTGGCTCCCATGGTCCATGCATTGCCCCTAGGAGTAACATCCATCTTGAGATCTTGGCACCTACAACCCCTACTAGTATTAGGTCAGAACTACCCAAAGCTTTCTCTTGATTGGCACAGTATCTCGGCTTTAGTAGAAATCTGGCACCCTCAGACCCATACATTCATATTTCCATCATTTGAGGCCACTATCCTACTAGAGGAGGTAGATACCTACTTTTTTTTACCCAGGTCCCAGGTCGGAGAGGAGGACTCGGTGTGTCACACTGTTGCCCCTGTAGATCCTAGGCTCATCTTGGGAGGGTTCATATTAGACAGTAGGGACGTCCACACTTTCATAGGCCCACGTCAGATTCACCTTCTTCCTCTTAGTCAGTGGGTAGTGGAGCATTGCAGGAACAGGTGTGGGTGGGATGAAGCCATAGCTAAGGCCGTGTCCATTTGCCTGTACGGGGCTATCCTCTTTCCTTCAGTTGACCATGTGCTAGAGATTCCCCTTCTTAGTACCATCAGCGGCCTATGGTAGGGCCTTTCTATTTCGCAGGCCATCCTAGCTTACTTGTACAAGGGCTTTACTTCAGCAGCTTTAGGAGGTCCCCTGTTTGGTTCCATGATCCTTCTAGAGTGTTGGATGGGTGTCAGGATGAAATTCGTCTACAAGGAAAATGTTACTTCAGCTAGCAGGATCTTAGGGAGCCACCCCCTCTTCATCATAGGTGGCGCATTTGGATTCTCTCCACCTGTAGAGTGCAGGACAGTAGAAAAGAAGACCAGGGATGAGTGGCGACTGCACATCAATAGGCTGCCCCTGGATTGGTTCGTGATGCAACCAGACTTCCTCCATGACACCACTGTCAGAGTTGCTAGGAGGCCAGGCTTAGATCTGAGGCTCGTGAGTGACACCGCACTGGCGATGTACAGCCCGCACCAGTGCTACCTACAGGTTAGACTACCCCGGACTGTTCTACCAGCACTACCCCACCTTCCCGCACTCCAGGCGAGGAAGATCGGTACGGAGGAGGACGAGCAGGCGGTCAGGAGTGCCCTGATCATGTGGGAGGTGAGCAGGGTGCTTACCCTACCAGCAGAGGTTGCAGAGATCCCGACAACACACCAGGCCTACGTTAGAGAGCTGAGAGAGATTCGTCCCCGTGGGGATGCCCAGCGGAGGACTGAGTGATTTTCTTTTGCTCTTTTCATGATGGTATTGATGTAGAGATTTGTGCTTTTGATATGAATGAATAAAGCTAATGATTTGATTTGAGTTGAGTTTGGGCTTTGCTGGTGTGAATGAGTGAGTTGGGATATGATTTCAGCATTTACGCGGTCACACATAGACCGCTCAGAGATTAGGACAGCTCTCTCGGAGCTGTGCATCAGATTTACAGCATGTTTGGTAGAAGGGAGTTGAGCGGTGTTGATTTAAAACCGTGTGAATGGGTGGACGGTCCGACCAAGACCGTTGAAATAAAACGATTGACAACTAGCCGCGTAAAGGCTGAAGTGCTGAGCCTTGAGCTTCAACCTGTCCCTGCACACACACAAACGTAAACAGAAAAGACATATTAAATCTGTTTTAGGCTTAACCCCTTGCCTATAGCAAGTTAGGAAATAACCAGTTCTTGGTTTTTGGTCAAGGGGGTAAGCCTTATTAAATAGGCAAATGAAATGATGATGAATGCAATGGATGTTATGAATGCAAATCATAAAACCTTTTTTTGTAATTTTAAAATTTTTTTTTTAGATTTTGGACTGTTTGATTTTTTGTTTGAGTTTTTTTAAAATATTTGATTTTTTTAGATTTTTGAAATATTTGATTTTTTTGGATTTAAAATATTTGATTTTTTTCAGGTTTTGAAATATCTGATTTTTTTAGTTTTGAAATATCTGATTTTTTTGAATTTTAAAATATTTAATTTTTTGTGAGTTTAGATATATTTGATTTTTTTTTTGGATTCTGAAATATTTGACTTTTTTGAGTTTTGACATATTTGATTTTTTTGGATTTTGAAATACTTGATTTTTTTTTGGATTTTGAAATATTTGATTTTTTTGTTGGATTTTGAAACCAGCTTAAACCTAACGACGGGGAACCTCCCATCTCACTAGGGGTCTCCCAGGTCCAACATGTGCTAAGAAGGGACCGCCCGTGGCCGGGGCCAATTTCGCTTAATGGTGTTTCTACCGAGGCCATACTCGGGGCGGGATCCATTCCTTGGAAAAATAAAATAAGATTTAACAGAGAAGCTGGCGATAGGTATAGAGGTTTTTAGGGCTTGAGTTCTTCTCACGACACCCCCTTTTCGAAGAATTTGGTCTGTTGCGCCGGGGCTTTGTGTCCGTCATCGAACCTACATCCGCTCTACGCACGCATACGACCGGGCTCATAACGTCCCGCGGGAAAACTGTACTACCACTCTTGTCATGCCTAGTTTTATCATTTTGGGGACTTTCAAACTTTTGAGAGCTTCGAGCTTTGGGTGAGCTTTTAGCTTTGATTTTTGCCCCTTTCTTTCTCCATTTCTTTTCTTAGTCTTTTTCTTGCTCTTTTATCCTGCGGAATAAGGTCATAACGGACTGCCCCTATTTGAGACCTCTTTTATCGGGGGGTCTCGATCAGTTCTCACCCCCTTATTCACCACTTGCCCCTATGTTCAGCCGAGAGAAGAACAAAAACAAAGATTTTTACCCTCCCCGAAGCATGGCCAAGGGAGAAACGGTGTTGCGCAAAAGATGAAACCGAACCACGGGGGGTCGTGTAGTGTGTGAAATGTTGAACCGGGGATCCCCCTTTACGATCAGGTGAAGGCACACCCCGTCGCCGGGCTATCGTTGGCTTGACTCTATGGATAAAAGCGTACGGGAGTAGCAACGCCTCTCGACGCTCGTCGAGATTAAGTTCTTTGTCCAGCTGTACCCTTAAGGAAGGGATCAAGATCTCGTACGGGAGTACCACCTCCATCCCATAGATGAGAGCAAAAGGAGTTTGCCCCGTGGGAGTACGGATGGAGGTGCGATAAGCCCATAGAGCTTCTATCAGTTTATCAGTCCAATCAGCAAATTTGTGTGACTCGCATATTTTCTTGATGATTTTAAGAAGGGTTTTGTTCGTGGCCTCAGCCTGGCCATTACCTTGGGGGTAGTATGGTGATGAATGATGCAGTGATATATTAAATTTCTTACAGAGGTCCCGGAGTTCTTGAGAAAGAAATTGAGGCCCGTTGTCGATGACGATATCACTTGGCACTCCAAACCGCGAGATGATATTCTTCAGGATGAAGCGGCATACTGTGGTGGCTTTGATCTCTGCATAAGCTTCAGCTTTCGCCCACTTGGTGAAGTATTCTGTATCCGTCAAAATGAAGGATTTCTACTTGACTGCGGAATTCGGGTCACCGAGAGGTCCGATGATATCAAAGGCCCACATGGAGAATGGCTAAGGAGCAGAGAGAGGATGGAGAGAAGAAGCAGGAGCATGGATCTTGTCAGCATGGAGCTGGTATTGAAGACACCTACGGACATAGGTGGAGCAATCTTCTTCTAAGGTTGGCCAGTAATAGCCCTGCCTAAGAATCTTCTTCGCCAACGCCTGCCCATTTATGTGCCCTCCATACTCACTGGAGTGAGCGGCTTCTACTACCTTCCAAGCCTCATCGTCATCCAAACATCTCATCAGAACTCCATTGAGAGCCCACCTATACAATTCTCCAGCCACAATTGTGTATCTTGCGGTGACTCTTCTAATGGCCTTGCGCTGCTCGGCGTTTGCCCTCTCGGGAAAGAAACCATCCCTGCAATACTGTTCAATCTCATAATACCACGGCAATTCTTCTTCTTCTATGATCTCCTCAAGCTCAGTTAACGAAACTTCTTTCACCTCTTCCCTTTCTGCCTTCCTTTCTATAGATTTCCTAAGGTTGTCAAACCAGGGATCCTGAAGAGAAGGAGCATCTAACCGCTGGACCACAATGGTCTCAATGGCGCGGCTGAGGGGAAATGAAAGAGAAGAAGCAAGTGATGCAAGTGCATCAGCCAGGATGTTCTGAGAACGAGGAGTATGAATATAGATAAGTTTTCGGAATTGCCTAGCCAAGAGCGTGACCAGATCTTGATAGGGCTTGAGCTTGGGGTCACGGGTGCGATAAGTTGACAGAACTTGACGCAGCACAAACTGAGAGTCTCCTATGATGTTAAGGTATCCCGCGCCCATTAGGTAGGCGTGCTTTAGACCGGCAAGGAGAGCCTCATACTCAGCTATATTATTTGTGACAGGAAAAGAGAGTTGATAAGCGATAGGGATGGTCACTCCTTCCGGAGTGAGGAGAACGGCACCGATTCCACGGCCCTGGGAATTAAGAGCACCATCGAAATGGAGGGACCAAAAAGGAAGATGAGTGATTACTGCCAAGTGTTCATCAGGAAACTCATCCTAGATCGAATCAGTGCGAGGGATAGAAGAATGAGCCAGATGCTCAGCAATGGTGTATCCCTTGATCGCTTTCTGGACGACGAAGGTGATATCAAACTGGGAAAGAAAGCTCTGCCAGCGAGCTAATCGGCTAGAAAGGATAGGTTTTTCTAACAGGTAACGAATTGGGTCCATTCTAGAGATCAGCTTAACCTCATGGGCAAGGAAATAGTGTTTGAGCTTTTGAGCTACCCACACTAGTGCTGTACAGGTCTTCTCCATGGCAGTATACTTGGATTCAGCGGGATTAAACAACCTTGAAAGATAGTATGCTGCCCTTTCCCTTCCTTCATCATCCACCTGAGCCAAGACAGCTTCTAGGGAATCCTCAATAACAGAAATATATAGGATCAGGGGTTTCCCAAGGACGGGTGGTTGCAAAACCGGGGGATTAGAAAGATAGACCTTAAGATCCTCGTAGGCCTTTTGGCATTGTTCATTCCACTCAAATTTAGCTCCTGCCTTTAATAATTCATAGAATGGGTGGCATCTTTGCGAATGTTGAGATATAAATCTTCTAATGAATTGTAAGCGCCCAATCAAACCTCTGAGCTCGGTGATGTTCTTAGGCGGCGGCATCTCCATAATGGCCTTTGCTTTATTCGGATTGATCTGAATCCCCCGTTTACTAACTATAAACCCGAGTAACTTCCCTGATGCAACTCCAAACACGCATTTCTTTGGATTCATTTTCAATTTATACTCCCTAGCCCTTTGCAACACCTTGGCTAGAATGGCGGGGTGTTCTTCTTTGGACCTCGACTTTACCAGAATGTCATCCACGTAAGCTTCTAAGTACACATGCATCATGTCGTGGAAGATAGCCATCATTACCCTCTGATAAGTAGCACCTGCATTTTTCAATCCAAACGGCATAACGATATAGCAGTATGTGCCCCAGGGCATAGTGAACGAGGTCTTCTCTTAATCCTCAGGAGCAAGACGGATTTGGTTATATCCATAATAACCATCCATGAATGAGAGGGCCTCATACCCAGCCGTGTTATCAACTAATACATCAATGTGAGGAAGCGGAAAATCATCTTTCGGACATGCCTTATTCAAGCCCCTGAAATCAATACAAATCTGAATTTTGCCATCTTTCTTCATCACTGGGACTATATTTGCCACCCATTGCGGATATAAAACAACTCTAATAAACCTGGCCTTTGTTGATATTTATTTGTCTATCTTCTATCTTTCTTTTGAGGTTTGGAGAGCGATATGGTAAGATAACAAACAAACAATCAAAGATCTACTCAAACCTATGAACATGAACCTAGGCAATCATAGCTAGCTCTAGCATGGGCATGCTATCTCAATCCAACTACGCTAAGGAAAAGGAAAACACACGCCAGGGCGTGGAACAAGGAATAAATAAAAACACACCGTGAAGGTGGAACAAGCAAGAAGAATAGGAAGATATGATGAAGAAGATAGCTAATGCCCAATACCAAGGAAAGATGTGATTGCCACCAAAGTAAAACAAGTCAAAAGAACCTGAATATACCTTGGAAATAGGTGGATGAAACACCCGCCCACGGGAGAGAAAACCAGAGAAAGCCTGCAGATTAACTTGGAAGTAACGGCCAGAACCCCGTGCGTCGCTTGGAAGCGACGGCCACGCGATAGACCGCCGGAAGAGAGTGACGCGCCTGCACAAGACCGTCAGATAACCTGCAGTAACAAAGCTTGAATTCTTTTAACTCCAACTCTTCCAGTCGGCTAGAAGACCTGGGCCTCGTGTCAATGAACCTGTAAACCTGCCAAAAATATAAAAAGACCAAACACAATAACCTCAATTAGTCCTTTTCACAAGCATAGCATCAATTCTCAAAGGACTTAACATCATCAAAAGGAGAGGGAATTACCGGGGAGTTTTGGTTTTTTAACCCCTCTAGGTGTTTTAAAAGTTTGGGAAGATGTTTATGTGCTTAGAAGACAGTGAAAAATGTGGAGAAGGAAGAGGGACAATGCCTTGATTGAGGAAAAACCAGGGAAGAACTCAAGCATGCAATGATGAACTTGAAAGACCAAAACTAAAGTACTCCCTTGATTATGAGATGGATGGACGTGGGAAGCAGTTCCTCTTGGATGAAGATGGCTCCTGAGTTTGGCAGCACTTCGTCGTGAATTCAAAATCTCCCCCCCTTTGGCCATAAAGTCAAGGGTTCTATTTATAGACCCTCAAACTCTTAGGTCGAGCAGAGGATAATTCAAACAAGATAAAGAGATAACTCTCAGCAAATCCTCGAAGATAATATCACCAAGAGTCCATAGAATCGAACGGGAGGTCCTGAGGATCAGATTTGAAAGAGATATCGTCAATCCAAACCCTTATCTCGACCACGGAGTAGCAGAGAAAAGGCCTGAACTGCCAAGACTCTCGGAAGGAAGTAACGGCTGCACGACAGACCGCCACTTGGAAGTAACGCATCAAGGAACGACTGCCATTTTCAACCCTATCCCAAAGAGATAAGATCAACGGGAAGAAAACCCAACAAGTTGGACTCCTCAAGGAAGCGACGGCCAAGGCATAGGGCGTCAGAATGAAACAACGGCTGCACGACAGACCGTTATTATCAACGTGGAAATTAAGGGATAAGCTTTACAACAAGGCCTCAAGCCTTAGGACTCTTCAAAGAGTAACGGTCCAGGATCTATCCGTCAGGAGGAAGCAACGCGCCCAGAGCCGACCGTTATTATCATTGAGGTTCAAGAATGAAAATGAGGGGCTTGCTAAGATTCATCCAATGAAACGCCACTTGGAGCCATATCCGATCAAAGAGTTTAGACCCAAGAAATAGGCTTCAACTAATCAAGAGACTCAATGAAGGGTGAACAACTCGGAGCATCGTATAGAATGAAACAAGGAGATGACCCGACTTATTGGGTATAATTCGGATTATCGGATTGAGAGTCCACGGAGCCGCGGTGACAGGGTGGACATACGGCGACTACCGAGAGATGGCGCAGCAGCTGCTCGGGCTAGATTTGATCAGGCCGGGACAGTCCTCCTCTCAGCTTTCAAGGTCAGTGTTGTAGGAGAGCTTAGGCTTGAGAGGAGCGGCGATCACCGTGGGAGAGCTACCCGAGGAGCATCTGGGTAGAGTGATAGACCAGGTGCGCCCTCGCGTGGCGGTGGAGGCGGGACCAGAGGGAGATAGAGTGCTCAGACGCTTCCCGATGTTGCTATTCGGGAAGCTCTGCTTCGCGACTCGGGCAGATGTCATCAGCTGCAGACTGCTGCCGATGATAGAGGATTTGGGCAGAGTCAGGAGATACGCCTGGGGAGCGGCAGTGCTCGCATTCTTGTTCGAGTCCCTCAGCACTATGGACAGGCAAACGATGCTGGGCGGCTTCTCACCTTTCCTACAGGTAAATGCACTTCTCATGTTTTTCTATTATGCCATGAATATTGATGCTATGATTTATGTAAATGATTTATGCAATGATTCATGCAATGATTTATGCAATGATTTATGCAATGATGCGACTGACTTGATTTCTAAATGCAGGTCTGGAGCTATATGTACCTCCCGGGCATCGGGAGAGGCGCATTACTCTATCCCGGCCGCATACCGATCGCGAGGCGTTGGTCGGTGGCGAGGGACACAGGGTCGATCATTAGACTGACCCGGACGATCCAGGACGACTTGGACTCCTTCCCGCATACATCGGTAAGTCCAGAACTCAAAATGATTTCTATATGCTTCTAAACGCTTCTAAATGCTTTCTAAATGCTTTCTAAATATCTCTAATATCTTTAATGCTTTTATATGCTAATGAATGAACTAAATCCCCTCAGGTGAAATGGACCCCATACCGCGACGAGGGTTATACGGGATAGCCATGGGTGGAGGCGGCCTTATCGTACCGGGGGCGAGACATATGGTTGCATTGCATCCATATCATCGAGCCTCTGCACTACAGGCTGATCCTGCGGACCCGGGGACTACACCAGCCCGAGGTGACCTTTCCACGCCACAGCGATGACCACCCCGGCAAGTCAGCAAGGGGCATCAGCGGTAATGTGGATTGGTGTGCCCGGAAGGTGAAGTACGTCCACGATTGGAATAGGCGGGGCCGAGCGGTGAAGGAGCGAGACGAGAGCGACGAAGCATATCTGAAGGCCTTCGCTCGACTCTACGGCGACCGGGTGTACCGAGATACCCGACGACCTGTATGCAAACTAAAACTCTAAACTTTTCTATTATGCAATGTGCAATGTGATATATGCTGACTCATGCTTTCTAAAATGCAGCTAGACCCTGAGGGACGGATAGCCGAGCTGGAAGGGCTACTCCACTCCACCATCCAACAGCGGGACAGGTACCGGTCTGCCCTGGAGCTCCTGGTGAGACTAAAAACTTAAATGCTCATGATTTATGCAATGATGTTCATGATGCAAATGCCAATGTCAACTAACCATGACTTCTAACTGCAGCGGGCCGAGGGAGCCCAACGCGCTGGACCGGATGCCCCATCGTCTTCCTCGCAGCCTGCGGGAGGCAGGGCTGAACAGGAGGCCGACTTTGCTCGGGCGGTTGCCCGGGCCGAGGAGGCGGAGGCCACCCTCACGGAGCGGGTAAGAGACTAAAAATGCTTATGATTATGCCTAATCAAATGCTTTATGACTAATGATATGAAATGCAATCTACAGGCGAGGGATCTAGCAGCAGCAGTGGCCGAGGCCAGCCAGGCGAGAGCTGAGGTAGAGAGAAGCCGGGCCGAGACCGATCGGGCCCGAGCAGAGACGGAGCTGGTACGGGCAGAGATGGCCCGGCTGAGAGCGGAGACCCCGCGACGCCCAGATGATGCAGAGATGGAACAACTCCGGAAGGAGTTAGCGCGGGCACGAGCTGAGGTGGAGGAGCTTCGGATCGGGACGGCTGACTTGGATCGCTACCGGACCGAGGCACGGGAGACGCGGCGTCAGATCTTTACACTGAAGATCGAGCTGTGGACACTGGAGCGGACGGTCCGGATGATGGGCCGGGGACCAGAGCGGAGTGCCTCCCAGAGTGGGGTACATAGGAGTGCTGCCCCGAGCGGCTCAGTAGGGAATTTCCTTGTCAGCTCCTCCACCCAGCGGAGGAATGAGAGGGCAGAGAGAGGACAGCAGGAGGAGAGTGCTTCCATAGCACCGCCACCCGTGAGGAGACCTGGGGATGGGGAGGATGATGGTGGCCCGGCTGATAGACCGGCCGAATGATGCCTTTTTATGTTCTCTTTATCACTTGTATAGAACCTTTGGCAAAATGGAATGAGATCCCTTCTTTTTAGTTTTCTGTTTTGTTTTAATTTTATGCGAGCGTGAATGAATGAATGTGAAAAAATGCAGGATGGATGAAATGTGAATGAATGAATGAGATGTATGCAGGAATGCATGTGAACGGGAAGAGAACGAGGTGTACAATGTGAAAGACAGCCAGGTCTAGGCAAGGGCAGAAGGAATAGCCTGAACTCAGCAACAGAGAAAGTGACGGTCTAAGATCTGACCGTCATAATCAAACGACGCTCTGGTGAGAGACCGTTAATCATCAGAGGCCCACTCTGGCAGTGGGGCATCAGGATAAACGACGGCCAACCGAGGGTGCGTCAAAGACAAATAACGGCCAAGGATCAGACCGTTGATCATGGCCGAACGATAGTTGGTCAGGGCAACTAGCAGGAAATGTGACGATCTGAAGGAGACACGTCAGAATCAAGAGACGGTCATAAGCAAGACCGTCAGGAAGTGTTTAGCCCAGAAGAGAAGGAACTGAGTGGCTGGGAATGCGACAGCTCAGGGTTTACGCGTTACAGAAAGTGACGGTAGACCCGTAGACCGTTATTCTCCACAGAACATGATTCGGGGAATTGAAACCCACAGAAAATGCGACGGCCAAGGGCTGGCGCGTCGGAAGGAAGTAACGGCCGCATGATGGACCATTAGAATATGGGTTGTAATCCGAAACGGATTGAGCCGAGATAACTAAAACCCGAGGTTTAGCCACTTAGTCCATCACTAGAACTTATCCTGATTGAAGATAAAGCCTTCTAGCCCGAGTCTTATCCTTCCAAAGTTAAATATAAGCCTTAGCAACTTGGAACCTTAATCAAAATCGCAGCTTTGCTGAAACCTCTGTTCTACGGTTTGAAGAGCTCTTCCAAAGAGCAGAAAGCATGATGAAGAGGAGCTTCGAGGTGATGGCTATGGAGGAGAAAGCTTACACCGGCCCCAAAGCTGCAAGAAAAGAGCATGGAGAACTCCAGCGGCTGACATCAATTCCCAAGCACTTAAGCTCCAATGCCCAAAGAGTGGTAAGTTCTCACAACTCATCCAAAGTTCAGAATTTTGCTGCACTTATTCTTTTCATGACTTCCTTCTTTCTTTTCTCAAGCCCCTTCCTGGTCCAAGGTGCTATTCCAATCTGAAGTGGGTGGCTCCCATGGTAAAGGCACTTCCCATAGAGATCACCTCAATCCTTAAAGCATGGCACCTTCAACCCCTCTTGGTTTTAGGCAAGAATTTCCAGAAATTATCCTTCGATTGGCCAAGCCTTTCAGCACTTGTGGAACTATGGCATCCACAAACTCATACTTTCATCTTTCCTTCCTTCGAAGCAACCGTCCTCTTAGAAGAGGTAGAGACCTACCTAGCCCTTCCTAAGACTAAGGTGGGGGATGAAGACCGGGTTTGCTACACAATAGAGCCTATCGACCCGTCCTTGATCTTGAGTGATTTCATTCACAATCCAAAGGACGTGAGAACCATGATCAGCCCACACCACATTCACTTGATACCCTTGGCACAGTGGATAGTGTCTCATTGTAAAAATAAGTGGGAGAGACATGAAGCAATAGCCAAGGCGGTGGCGGTTTGCTTGTGTGGAGTCTTTCTTTTTACCACTACCGACCACCTCTTAGACATCCAAAATCTTGGCGTTATTAGCGGGCTGTGGCGGGGAATGTCTATCTCTCAAGCGGTCCTCTCATATCTTTATGAAGGACTAAGCTCGGCTTGCATAGGAGACCCCTTGTTTGGTTCCATGATACTCCTTGAGTGCTGGATGGGAATAAGAATCAAATTCCTTCCTAAGGAAGACATAATTTCAGCAAGCCGGATCTTCGGGAGCCACCCTCTCTTCTTCATTGGAGGGGCATTTAGATATTCTCCTCAGGTTGAATGCAAGACGGCGGATAAGAAAACTCGGGACGAATGGCGCCTCTTCCTTAACATTCTTCCAATGGACAAGTTCATCATGCGACCAAGAGTCCTCCGAAGCACTCTTCTCAAAATACCGCGGCGTCAAGGCCTGGACCTCCAGCTAGTAGGGAACACTATCATGGCGATCTACAACCCGCACCGATGCCATCTTCAGATCGGATTACCTCGAATCAGCGTTTCTGCACTATCACACTACCCTCCCCTTCTACCTAGGAAGATGGGGACCGAGGAAGATGAACGAGCAGTCCGGAACGCGCTGACCATGTGGGAGATCAGCAAGGTGCGTCCGTGGCAAGCAGAAGTTGAAGAGAACGACAAAACACGCCGAGATTACATGAAAGAGTTGAGAAGAATCCGCCCTCTTGCGGATAAGAAATTGAATGTATCTTGATTTTCTTTTTTGTTCATGAGAGATATCATGTAATTGACAATCGAAGTTAAATTTATCAAGAATTATATTTCATTAATCTTTGCTTGAATGAGATGAGATTGCCATAGTTGAATGATCTTGAGTTCCATAGTTTGAAAGGCTAGAATGATATGAACAGACAGGGCTTCTGGAGTAAGAGGCGGATATGCACTGGGCCGCCATAAGGAAATAACGGTCCTGCGACAGGCCGTCATGATGAGAATAACAAGAGCCCTGTTTCTGAAGGATATGACGGATGGGTCTTGAGCCGTTATATTCAAGTAACGGTAGATCCCAGACCGTTATAGTGATGGTTCAACGAAAAAGAAGAAGGCCCATGTCTGAAGGGAAATAACGGTCAAAGATGGGCCCGTTATATGACTGTAACGGTCTGATTCTGGCGCGTTACACACTTTGAACCTGCATAGTTGTGAGCTTTTACTTTTGGACTTGTTCCTACGTTCTGCACACACTCAAACATGAAACAAGTTAGATCTATTCTTAGACTCAACCCCTTGCCTTGAAGCAAGTTAGATAATGACCGTTTCTTGATATTTGGTCAAGGGGTGGAGCCTTATTAAATAGGCGAAAACATAATGAAAATGCGCTGCATGCTATGCATATGATGGTATTTTTGGGAGTTTTGGAAAATATTTAATGTTTTTGGATTTTTGAAAATATTTGTTTTATTTTGGATTTTTTAAAATATTTGTTGTTTTGGATTTTTAAAAATATTTGTTGTTTTCTTGGATTTTGAAAAATATTTGATGTTTTTGGATTTTAAAAATATTTGATATTTTTGGATTTTGAAAATATTTGATGTTTTTTAGATTTTGAAAAACCAGTGCCTCTCTAGCAACACGAGACCTTCCTTGTTTTAGGTTGAGTCTCGAGATTGGCGTGCAATAGTGTGACAACCCCTGGCCAAGACCTAATCATTGTGACGGCGTTTTTACTAATGCCATACCTAGGGTACTCATCTCAGTCCTAAAAGGAAAAAAGATCATGGGGGTAAGCTTAGGCCAGATATGGGAGTTTTAGAACTTGATTCCCTCACCGTACAACCCTATTAGAGATTTGGTCTGTTGTGCCGGGGCTTTTATGTCCGTCATCGAACCTTTGTCCACTTAGGCATGCATGCGACCGGGCTCATAACGTCCCGCGGGGAACTGTACTGCCACTCTTGTCATGCCTAGTTTTCTTTTTTCTTTGGAGCTTTTGAAAATTCCTTCACAAACTTTGAGATGATGCTTTTGATTTTGTTGTAAAGAGCACTCCTTTTCTTTTCTTGTCCTTTCTTTCTTGTGGCGTCAGGTCATAACGGACTTGACCCTATTTGAGACCTCTTCTCGTTAGGGAGTTTGGATTGGTTGTCTCCTCCTTATTTACTCCTTGCCCCTGGATTCAGCCGAAGAATGAAGCGGACAGGGACTTCGACTTTCCCCTAAAGCATGGCCGAGGAAAATGGTGTCTTATAAGCAAGGAACCCGACCAGGGATGCCGTGTAGTGTGTGATTGTCTTACTCGGGACCCTCTTTTTGAAGATAGGGAGGAAGTTCTTATTGTCGGAGAAGCACATGGTTTAGATTTTAAGGAAAGAAACGCTTAAGATACAACCCATTCCACGGGTGAGAGAGCTCCTCACCTTCCGCGTTTACTAAACGATAAGCATTTCCTGGATAAGCCTCCCTTACTACAAACGGCCCTTCCCAGTTATGTTGCAACTTGGACCTAGGACCTGCAGACCGACTGAATTTTCGTTTCAAAACAATATCACCCGTCATGAATTTACGTTCAATTACCTTCTTTTGAAAATAACGCGAAACCCTCTTTTGATAAACAGAAACGTGATCAGCCGCATTCATCCTCTTCTCATCCAAGAGTTCCAACTGGACCAGCAACGCCTCCCGACGTTCATCGAGATTAAGTTCCTTATCGAGCTGCACTCTAAGGGAAGGGACTAAGATCTCATATGGGAGCACCGCCTCCATCCCATAGGTCAGGGAATAGGGAGTTTGCCCTGTAGGGGTACGGACGGAGGTGCGGTAAGCCCACAGAGCTTCCACCAATCTTTCAGGCCAATCAGAAAATTTATGTGCTTCGCATGTTTTCTTGATGATTTTAAGAAGGGTTTTATTAGTGGCCTCGGCTTGACCGTTGCCTTGAGGGTAATATGGAGATGAATGATGCAGTGCAATATTGAACTTCTTACATAGGTCCTTAAGCTCTTGGGAGACGAACTGGGGTCCGCTGTCGGTGATGATGCTGCTTGGCACTCCGAACCGCGAGATGATATTCTTCATGATAAAGCGGCACACCGTTGTAGCTTTGATTTCTGCGTACGCCTCGGCTTCGGCCCATTTGGTGAAGTACTCAGTAGCGGTGAGGATGAAAATTTTTGCTTGATCTGAGAATTAGGATCACCGAGCGGGCCGACAACGTCGAAAGCCCACATAGAGAATGGCCAAGGAGCAGTCATAGGATGGAGGGACGAAGCTGGAGAGTGAATTTTATCAGCATGGAGTTGGCATTTAAGACACCTCCGGACATAGAGGGAGCAGTCTTCCTCTAGAGTGGGCCAATAGTAGCCCTGCCTAAGGATCTTCTTCGCTAGAGCCTGGCCATTGACATGACCTCCACACTCACTAGAATGGGCCGATTCAGCCACTTTCCAAGCTTCTACATCATCCAAGCATCTCATGAGCATTCCATTAGTAGCACGCCTATACAGTTCTCCTGCAATGATAGTGTACCTTGCGGTGGCTCTTCTTATTGCTTTACGCTGCTCGGCCTTTGCCCCTTCTAGGAATGACCCTTCTTTGCAAAATAATTCGATTTCATGATACCAAGGTAATTCTTCTTCGTCCAGAATCTCCTCTAGTTCTGTTAATGAAACTTCCTTGAGATCTTCCTTCTCAACTCTCGCCTCTACAGATTTCCTAAGGTTGATGAACCAAGGATCTTGAAGAGAAGGTGCATCCAATCTCTGGATGACGATGGTCTCAGTACTACGACTGAGAGGAAAAGATAAGGAGGAAGCAAGAGATGCCAAAGCATCAGCTAGAATGTTCAGAGAACGGGGAGTATGGATATAGATCAGCTTACGGAATCGCTTAGCAATGAGCGTGACCAAATCTTGATAAGGTTTGAGCTTGGGGTCACGAGTACGGTAGGTGGACAGAACTTGCCGTAGAACGAGTTGAGAGTCTCCTATGATGTTTAAATAGCGCGCGCCTAGGAGATAGGCGTGCTTCAAGCCGGCTAGGAGAGCCTCATACTCAGCGATGTTGTTGGTAGCAGGAAATCGAAGTTGATAAGCGAAGGGGATGGTTACTCCCTCTGGAGTAAGCAAGACAGCACCGATCCCTTAGCCTTGGGAGTTGAGCGCACCATCGAAGTGCAGAGACCAAAAGGGATGATGAGAAAGGACAGAGAGATGCTCATCAGGGAAATCATCCTGAATAGAATCGGTATGAGGAATAGGGAGATGTGCAAGATGCTCAGCAATGGCATATCCTTTGACTACCTTCTGAACGACAAAGGTGATGTCGAACTGAGAGAGGAAGCTCTGCCAGCGAGCTAACCTACTAGAAAGGATGGGTTTTTCTAAGAGATAACGGACCGGGTCCATTCTAGAGATCAACCTAACTGGGTGGGCGAGAAAGTAATGTTTAAGCTTCTGAGATACCCACACTAAGGCGGCACAAGTCTTCTCCATAGCGGTGTACTTGGATTCAGCCGGATTAAACAGTCGAGAGAGGTAGTACGCAGCCCGCTCTTTCCCTTCATCATCTACTTGTGCTAAGACCGCCCCTAGGGAGTCTTCAATAACTGAGATGTATAGGATTAGGGGTTTCCCAGGGACAGGAGGTTGCAAAACCGGGGGATTGGATAGGTACTCTTTGAGGTCCTCATAGGCCTTCTGACAATCTTGATTCCATTCGAACTTGACACCCGCCTTAAGCAACTCATAAAACGGACGACACCTCTGAGAATGCTGAGATATAAATCTTCTAATGAATTGCAGTCTGCCAATCAATCCTCGAAGTTCCGTAATGTTCTTTGGCGGAGGCATGTCCATGACGGCCTGTGCTTTATTAGGATCAATCTGGATCCCCCGTTTGCTCACTATGAACCCTAACAACTTCCCTGAGGAGACTCCGAATACACACTTCTTCGGATTCATCTTAAGCTTATACTCCCTGGCCCTCTGCAGCACTTTAGCCAGGATAGAGGGGTGCTCTTCTTTTGTTCTTGACTTCACCAAGATGTCATCCACGTAAGCTTCCATGTATGTGTGCATCATGTCGTGGAAAATGGCCATCATCGCCCTTTGATAGGTGGCACCTGCATTTTTCAAACCAAATGGCATAACTACATAACAATATGTGCCCCAGGGTGTGGTGAAGGAAGTTTTCTCTTGGTCTTCTGGAGCGAGACGGATCTGATTGTAGCCCGAGTACCCATCCATAAATGACAGAGCTTCATACCCGGCAGTGTTATCCACTAGGACGTCTATATGAGGTACGGGAAATCATCTTTGGGACATGCTTTGTTTAGATCCCTGAAATCAATGCATATGCGCACTTTTCCATCCTTCTTGAGAACAGGGACTATGTTCGCCACCCACTGAGGATATAAAACCACTCTGACAAACCTGGCCTTATATAGCTTGTCGACCTCTTCTTTGATCCTTAAGGTCATGTGGGGGTGAAATCTTCTTGACCGTTGTTTCACAGGTGTTGCCCCTGGTTTAAGCACGAGTCGATGTTCCACTAAAGAGGGGTCAAGACCTGGCATGTCCTCATAAGACCAGGCGAAAGAATCGCTATACTTCTTCAATACCTTAATTAGATCTTCTTCTACCTGTGAAGGGAGATCAGCAGAAATAATGACGGGCCTTGGGTCTTCTTCTGTTCCCAAGTTGATTTCCTTTGTAGGTTCATCCACCGCCGTCGACGGCTGGTCGAATCTTTTTAGTCCTTGTGCATATAAGTCGACAGTGTCATCTACATTGTTGTCTTCATCTATCGGATCCTTCTCATCCAAAACCTCATAGACGCCTAATCCGTCGTCGCTCCATTCCCCTTCTATTTCCTCTTCATCCTTAATCACGATTGCTGTAGCGACGAATTCCGGACACTTCAAAAGAGCATGACACCGCTGAGCTATATCTTGCAAGAACCTATCAGGAACAGATCGGGACGGATGCGCAAGCGAGCGCGGTTCAGAATGGGAAGGGTTGGACGACCCAGAACAAGACCCTACTTCTCTAGACCTAATGGACTCTACTCCTCTAGACTCGACGGACCCTAATCCTAACCTAGGGGACAGAAGACCTAGTGGAAGGGGAGGAGCAGGGGACTCGTGCCCTTGGGAGGAGGAGGATGGAGACAGGATAGCGTAATCTTCCACTGAAATCTCCGTTTCAAGTTTGACGTTTTTTTTGGAGATCAGCGGAGACTACACAGCAAGATGGAGGAGGTGGGAGCTGCATAGGGAACAGCTCGGGGAATATGCAATCAAAGAAGGGATCAGAAGAAGAGAACCATATCTCGTGGAGCTGAGCGTTGGGAGGAGGAGGAGTAAACAGAGTGGATAGATCAATGCGTGGACACTTCCCGCCATCACAAGGAATGAATAGAACCTCCGGTGGATCAATGAAAGATGAATTTACCATAACAGGAGGAAGGCGGGGTATGAACTCCTTTTGTTGAAAGATAGATTGGAAGCGTGAGAGAGACCAAGAACAGACAACTGGAGAGCTCTCCTCCTTCTGTAGATTAACAATAAGCTGCTTCTTCGGCCTCCACTGCATAAGCCGAACTTCTTGGTGCTTCCTCTGAGATTCTTCCTCATAAAAGAGCCCCTGCAAGGCCTGACTGTAGTCGAGCATGTCATCATCTGACCCTCTTGGCAAGGGAGGCGGACTGGCAATTGGACAAACTGTATTCCTTTCTTGTTGAATCGGCTTTGGAGCTAATGTGCCAGGCTGGAGAGGCCCTTTGACAAAATGCTGACGATAATCCCAGGTGAGCGGCCCAGAATCACTTATCATAGATAATGCTGTCTCCTTGTAGCCGAGACCTCTCCTACCCATTTTTCTTCCCTTAGGTATAGGCTTAGTCATCCCTTGCAGTTGCGCACTGAGGCCTCTCCCCGGTTGATAGCCCAGTTTCAATATAATGTTCCACCCCTTTGAATCTCGAATCTACGACTTTACTTTGACACTAACTGGAGTAGCGACGGGCTTAGGGGATGTATAAGCCCAAGGAAAGTTCAAATCCAGCACTGACAGAACGGGCCGGCTGCTTGGCCAAAGTGTGGGAAGAACTTGCTCTGAAATAGCCTTTACTAACTGCACTGTGGATAAGCTCTTAACTTTGACGACCCTCCCTTGAAAGGGGAACTTAATGCACTGATGTGCGGTGGAGGGCACGGCGCCGAGTGTGTTAATCCAGGGACGACCCAAGATAGCCTTGAACATAGGGTCGATATCAAGAACATAGAATTCCACGGCCATAGTAAGGGGCCCGAGCTCTGCCTAAATGGTGACTACCCCGTGACATGCCCGCCTTGAGTTGCCATATGCCGCTATAGTGGTGGGGGTAGGCCGCAGTAACTCTTCAGATATGTTGCATGCCCGGAGGGTGCTGAGTGGGCAAACATTAATTCAGGCCCCTGTGTCAACCAGTGCTGCCTCAATGTCGACTTTGTTCAGAGTAATTGTTATGCAGAGCGGCATTTGCCGAGCCCCCGGGGGTGCAAGCTCGGTTTCAGAGAACGTGATTGCCGGCCCTTTGGAGATGGTTGCCAGTGCCGTCGGTAGGCTATCAACTACCATGTCTTCGCTAACCATTACCTTCTGTAGGAAATCCCTCAGTGCATCTTGATGAAGGGTAGACCTTTTGAACAGCTCCAACACAGATATTTTGGCGGGTACTCGATCCAGATGATGCAGCAAGTCATATTGAGTACCCGGCAAAGGTTCAGTTTCTTCTTGCTCGGTCACCGGCTGAGAGGATTGGGGATTAGAAGTAGTAGCATAATTCCGATGGAACATCTTCCCGCTCCTCAAAGCACAGCTGGCCGCGGCGTCTGAAGATAGTATGATGGGCCCTACGGGATGGGTGAATGGAACAAGTGGTGCGGGGGAGGCAGTTTGGTGGAGCATAGAGTTGGTGAGGTTAATGGGCGGTGCGTGGATGGTGGGTGAAGGATTGGTGGAAGGCAGGGTGGTGATGGATGTAGATGCGGGTAGAGGGAAGGCTAGCGGTTGGAAAAGAATGGGTGAAGGATTGGGCGGCGGTGTGATGGTGGTGATGGGAGTAAATGAGGGAGAGTATGATGGAATGGAGAGTGGTAGAGGATTTGCGGGAGCGGGTGTGAATGGGAGGGTGAGTTGAGAGGACGTCGGCTGTGCAGGGATGATGAAGGGAGGATTGCGGTGGTTATGGTGGAGGGCCATGACCTGCGGTGTGGTGCCATCATCATCGAAAGACCATCCGGCGTTGGGGGCCGGTGGCTGGACCATGTTTACTTGCGCTGGTGCTGGCGGCTGCTGCTGAGGAGCGGGTGGATGATTCGGCATCGGGTTCTGATGGATGCCCAGGTCTTGTACTTGTTGTGGCTGCTGCTGTTGTGGTGGCTGCTGCGGCGGCGGTGTTTGATGCTGCTGCACTTGCTGCCCCTGGGGCTGCCTTCTCTTTTCTTTAATCTCAACAATGGCCCTGTGCATTTCGGCCCAGTCGATTCTCTGCCCCTCATGTAGGTCATACACAAGATCTCGGAACTGAAAACATCCTTCTATGGTATGGCTTGGCTGCCGGTGGAACATACAATACTTAGTCTGATCGACTGCCGGGTTCCAAACAGGCCGTTCCGGAGGAAGTTGGATTGCATTCACAGACATGAGAGCCGAGAAGATATCCGTAAGTGTCTCGGGCAATGGAGGATACTGGGCTCTCCTGGGAGCCGGGCGCTTGCTATTTGGATTGTTGTTGTAGCCGTTGGGTGGAGGGATGTTATGGTATTGTGGTGGCGGTGATGGTTGTTGTGGTGCGGCGAAGGTGTTTTATGGAATGGTGAAGGCGGGGGGAGGGTTTTGTGGAGTGGCTTGGAAGTTTTGCGGAGCGACGTTTTGCGAATTGTGGGGGTTTTGGTTGTAGCGGAAAGGTGCGGCCTAATATGGAAAAGCAACGGCTTGTACTTGCTCATTTGTTTGGACTCCCTCAGTAACCGGCCCTTGTGGTTTCTTGTGGTACTTGGGCTTTTGGTTTTCGAAGAGGGAATGGATAGGGGAGTCCTTGAATTGAGTCTGGATGAAGCGCGCCCGGCTATAGAGTTGATGCATGTTGGCTATGTCATTCATTGCCAGGATGTTGCGGAAGGTCGGGATGGCATTGGAAATCAGCAGTTTGACCTTTTCTTCCTCCGGAATGTGGCCCGGTACCCTGGCGGCCATTTGTCTCCACCTGTCTGCATAGGTGGCGAACTCCTCATCTGACTTCATCTTCTCGGCCACTAGATCTGTAAATGAATATTCAGGGCCGACCCTGTCTTGAAATCGCTGGATGAATTTGTCTTTTACTATCTTGAAACTCTCGGCCTCTTCCAGTGGTAGAGAATAGAACCATTCTAGAGCAACACTGTCCAAAGATCGGCGGAATAAGTACGCCATGAGGCGATCATCATATTGGAACTGTGCCGATTCATAAAGAAAATCCCTTACATGGATGAAGGGATTGATGTTCCCATCGTACTTGCGATAGTTGGGGAGCTCTGACTGCGGAGGGAACCGGATGTTCTGGAAGCTCGGATAAGGAATGTCGGCCAAGGATTGTGGGCCAACCCTTTTCTGGAGAAAGTCGAGTTGTTGCTGCATGGTGGCCCATTTGTCAAGCAAGTCCTGCTCTCGGGAAGGAGCAGGGATAGTGAAGGATGCCGATTGTATTTGAGGGGCAGATGGGATGGCTGTAGCAACAGGCGGGAGCCCGTAAGAAGGAGTGGAAGGATAGACAGTGGAAATAGGCGGCCCGTAAGAAGGATATTGGGCCTGAGATAGGCTCGGATTAGCATGATTTTGGGCCGCTCCTTGCTGAGGGCGTAAGAAATCGGAAGGGTTCATAAGGAGCTGTGAAGCTACCGAACCAGAGTTGAGATGATCCACCTGGACAAAGGAAGGGATGGGTGACTTCCCTTTATCGAAAGATTGATGGGCTGAATTAGAAGACTGGCCCATCTCCATGCCAGTGAAAGTGATGGTCCGGGGTTGGACCGGAGTGAGATCAATCGGAGTGGGCTGAACGGGCGGCCCAATAATGGAAGGGTTAGATTGACCTTGGATAGTGGCAGAGGGAGAAGTATTGGACCCTTGCATAGCTTGATATAAAACTTGGAGTTGGGTCGGATCCAATTGGGCCATCATATGAAGGACGGAGCCCGCGGAAGGAGTAGAGAGAGAAGGGGTAACTTGACTACCTTCCATAGAAGTGGAGGAGGGGAGGGGGGCAGTCCCCTCCCCAGAGGAAAATGTAATAACCCTAGGGGGGTTTTCAAGGAGACTTTGAGGAAGAGAGTCCTCTTGGGAGCGAGGAGGATTGAAGGATGTCATGGTGGACTCGAAGAGGGGATTAGAATAGAACATGAAGAAGGAACTGACTCGAGGAGATGATTCAGACGGACGAAAACAACCCCACATGCAACGGGCAACCTCGGAAACGCGAAAACAACCAACAAAAAACACTCAATAAGCAATCAAACTAAGGTGATTCTAACAAGATGTAAGTGATAAAAGATGAAGACACTCAAATATCAACCAAGTTGTTTTAAGATGATGCAACAAAGTTCTTATGATTTCTCCTTTGGAACTTTAGTGAATTGATTGACACGTGCTCTCAACAACGGGTTCCTAGTAGGAGATGAATATGGGACTTGGTTTGACTCTAAGTGTGACCACTCCCTCACCTATGCAACCCTAGACATGGGGTGGGAAAGGTACAACCAGCCCGACGTCCGTGTGGGAATCCACGGCTCGCGGGGACTTACGGAGGTCCCTGTTATGATTTCCTGGTCGGCTCCAAGGAATATGGAGACGAGAGGTCCTCACAACAAGGTAGGAAAATGCAAGCTAAGATATGACAAGATGAATGACCCTATGTGCACCGGAGTGCATGCAAAGTCTAACCTACAATCTAACAATCAGTGATGCATACAATGATATGGAGATATGAGCAAAGCAAGGAGGAGGTCAAGTATCACCCAAGCAATAAATCACAGCAAAAACTGCGGAAATAAATGCACCTCGGATGTGTACTTGCCAGGAGAATAACGGTCGAAGGACCCTGCGTCAGAGCACAATAACGGTCAAAGGCCAGACCGCCAGATAATATATAACGCAGGGGGGGAGACCGTCAGATGAGCCAGGGAACCAAAACCAGACAGAAGTAACCAGAAAGCCCGTGGAAGCTCACACAGCAGAACCAAAGTGGCGGTCTAATGCCCCTGCGTCAGAGAACTGTGACGCGGGGACACCTGGCCGTCAGAGAATTCAGAAAACCAGAATGAGCAGTAATCAAAGGGGAAACCAAAGGCAACTCCACAAGCTGATGATGGCAGGTTTAAACAAGAATCAAAAGCACGATTGGCACAAGCTGTCCCACCGTGATCGCCAAAAAATTATCTGTTGATATTTATTTGTCTATCTTCTATCTTTCTTTTGAGGTTTGGAGAGCGATATGGTAAGATAACAAACAAACAATCAAAGATCTACTCAAACCTATGAACATGAACCTAGGCAATCATAGCTAGCTCTAGCATGGGCATGCTATCTCAATCCAACTACGCTAAGGAAAAGGAAAACACACGCCGGGGCGTGGAACAAGGAATAAATAAAAACACACCGTGAAGGTGGAACAAGCAAGAAGAATAGGAAGATATGATGAAGAAGATAGCTAATGCCCAATACCAAGGAAAGATGTGATCGCCACCAAAGTAAAACAAGTCAAAAGAACCTAAATATACCTTGGAAATAGGTGGATGAAACACCCGCCCACGGGAGAGAAAACCAGAGAAAGCCTACAGATTAACTTGGAAGTAACGGCCAGAACCCCGTGCGTCGCTTGGAAGCGACGGCCACGCGATAGACCGCCGGAAGAGAGTGACGCGCCTGCACAAGACCGTCAGATAACCTGCAGTAACAAAGCTTGAATTCTTTTAACTACAACTCTTCCAGCCGGCTAGAAGACCTGGGCCTCGTGTCAATGAACCTGTAAACCTGCCAAAGATATAAAAAGACCAAACACAATAACCTCAATTAGTCCTTTTCACAAGCATAGCATCAATTCTCAAAGGACTTAACATCATCAAAAGGAGAGGGAATTACCAGGGAGTTTTGGTTTTTTAACCCCTCTGGGTGTTTTAAAAGTTTGGGAAGATGTTTATGTGCTTAGAAGACAGTGAAAAACGTGGAGAAGGAAGAGGGACAATGCCTTGATTGAGGAAAAACCAGGGAAGAACTCAAGCATGCAATGATGAACTTGAAAGACCAAAACCAAAGTACTCCCTTGATTATGAGATGGATGGACGTGGGAAGCAGTTCCTCTTGGATGAAGATGGCTCCTGAGTTTGGCAGCACTTCGTCGTGAATTCAAAATCTCCCCCCCTTTGGCCATAAAGTCAAGGGTTCTATTTATAGACCCTCAAACTCTTAGGTCGAGCAGAGGATAATTCAAACAAGATAAAGAGATAACTCTCAGCAAATCCTCGAAGATAATATCACCAAGAGTCCATAGAATCGAACGGGAGGTCCTGAGGATCAGATTTGAAAGAGATATCGTCAATCCAAACCCTTATCTCGACCACGGAGTAGCAGAGAAAAGGCCTGAACTGCCAGGACTCTCAGAAGGAAGTAACGGCTGCACGACAGACCGCCACTTGGAAGTAACGCATCAAGGAACGACCGCCATTTTCAACCCTATCCCAAAGAGATAAGATCAATAGGAAGAAAACCCAACAAGTTGGACTCCTCAAGGAAGCGACGGCCAAGGCATAGGGCGTCAGAATGAAACAACGGCTGCACGACATACCGTTATTATCAATGTGGAAATTAAGGGATAAGCTTTACAACAAGGCCTCAAGCCTTAGGACTCTTCAAAGAGTAACGGTCCAGGATCTATCCGTCAGGAGGAAGCAACGCGCCCAGAGCCGACCGTTATTATCATTGAGGTTCAAGAATGAAAATGAGGGGCTTGCTAAGATTCATCCAATGAAACGCCACTTGGAGCCATATCCGATCAAAGAGTTTAGACCCAAGAAATAGGCTTCAACTAATCAAGAGACTCAATGAAGGGTGAACAACTCAGAGCATCGTATAGAATGAAACAAGGAGATGACCTGACTTATTGGGTATAAAACGGGTGTCAACAGCCTTGTGCAATTTATCGACTTCTTCCTTTATCCTTAAGGCCATCTACGGGTGGAATCTTCTTACTTTTTGCTTAACGGGTGTTGCCCCTGGTTTAAGAATCAATCGATGTTCAACCAACGTGGGGTCGAGACCCGGCATGTCCTCATAGGACCATGCAAAAGAATCGATGTACTCCCTCAACACCTTGATTAGCTCCACTTCAACCTGAGGAGGGAGATTAGCAGAAACAAGTATGGGCCTGGGATCCTCTTCTGTTCCGAGATTAATTTCTTTAGTGGGTTCATCCACTGCTGAGGACGGTTCGTCAAACCTCTTCAAACCTTGCGCGTACAAATCGACAGTGTCATCCACTTCGCTTTCCTCATCATCAGCTGGATCCTTCTCGTCTACAATCTCATATACTCCCAACCCGTCATTGCTCTATACCCCATCCAATTCCTCATCATACTCTAAGACAATTGCGGTCTCTACAAACTCCGGGCACCTAAGGACGGCATGGCATCTTTCGGCCAAATCTTGCAGAAACCTATCAGGGATGGATTTAGAATGACGCATCACAGGGTGCGCCGCAGACGTGGATGGGCAGACTAGACTCGAACTAGTGATGCGGGATGAGACCACGGACACGACAAGCTCGTGACTGCCCCTTAACGAGGGAAGCGTCGGACGTGCGCGGTTGAGAAACCGGCAATGAGCTAGGGTGATCGGCTCTCTCGTGTGCCCGGATCGGGTCACTGGACGGTCTCGCACTCTCTCGCAGCAGCGGTAATGAATAGATAAAGCGAGCTAGATATCCCTACACATGCTCTATAGCAGCGGCATAAATAAATATATATGAAGTAAGCAAAATGCCAAGTAAGGGAGCGAATGCGATACCTCCACGCGCTCGGCGTGGGGACGACGGACCCGGCCGAAAACTCGTACTCCCGGGAAACTTAACACACAATAATTACAGCAATGGGAACATGCCCACTCCACGCAGGGAGGTAAAGGGCTATACAAATGGGCCCGGGAGGATCGAATTCGGGTTGACGGGCAGCTTCGTGTGTTGATTCGGCTACACGCGTGTTCACGACTGTGGGGCCCACGTGCTGTCCGGAGGGGCCGTGTGGGACCCGGTGGTACCGCTGTAGTGGGGACACTTAGAGAAGCACTCCCCGGGGTGGCGGCACGCTGGTTCGCCGGCCGGAGGCCGGGCGGCTCCGTTCGGCACCGGTCGGAAAAATTGATCGGAAATCTGCCGGTTCTGTATTTCAGCGCGTGCTCCAGCGAGAACGGACGCTGCGATCAGCACTGGTGTCGGAATGCGACGAGATTAGAGCCGTTGGAAAGCTGCTTTGAAGTACTCCAACCTAGTGGCCTTCAAAAAAATTCACCAGATTTGTACTTTGTGTTGGCGAATTTTATATGCTGCTGTTGTACAGTAACAGAAGACTCAAATCTGTAGAGAACTTTCCTGTTGATTGCCTTTGACCGTGAAGTAGATGTCCGAATTTGAAGATATGTTCTTCAGCACGATTGTAGGAAATCGAACAAGGAAACTATGACTATTTTTGGATCTGGATTTGGAGGTGGTGGTGATTTTTTCTAATTTTGGAAGTGGAGGGTGGTCGGATCTAGGATCTGATTAAAAACACTGTATCAGGGGAAGAACACTAATTTCTAAAAATAGATAAAGGGCTGATAAAAAATTAATAAAATTTGTGAAGGTAGGGGGTGATGGAAAGAACTCCCAGTAAAATTGGGAGGGTTTGGACAAATCAAAACGATGGTCGGAGGGGGAGAACTCAGAGGTTCTGTCACTATAGATGGAAACCTGGCAGATCTGGGATGACAGATTGGACGAAAATGTAAAAATACTAAACGATGGAATTATGGCGTGAAAATTTAGGTGGATCTTGGGATGCAAGGGTTGAAAACACCATAAAAAATTCAGATCAATCCAAGCTCGTGGCGGAGACAGACAATTCATGGAAGCTGCTGTGGTCGGACGAAGACAGAACTACAGAGGCGGCTCGATGGCGGCACGAACAGCGGCGGCGGCGGCACAGACGATCACCGGAGGTTGAGAGGAGGGGATAGGAGGTAGAAACACTCTACATCTGGGGTTGGGAAGGGAAGAACAGCAGGGGAGGAGAGAGGGGCGCACCAAGCTCCTTGCTTACACACAAAAATTCTGATTTTTCATTGATTTTCACATAAAAATATAAGCTTTTATATGGTTTACATCAAATGCAATGTGGACCCTTGGATCTAGGGAAGGGGAATCAAGGGCTGGGATTAAGTGTGAATCACACACTAAAATTAATAATCTAATAAGGGGAGAGGGGCGCCCCCTTGACCATATAGTAGAAGGTTGAATGGGGGGTTGAATGGTAGGTGGCCTACCTTGGACAAAATGGGCCACTTATCTACCCATGTGGCATATGACTAGTCCAACCTTCTAGATGTCCACCTAGGATGGTTGACCAGCCCCACAAGATGACATGGACCAATGGGAAAGGGCTGAGGGCCCCCTTGCTGGTCCTACTGACAAATTACATAGAAACCCACACAATCTACGGGAGTGACGCATTGGCCGATAAAGCCGTACAATTGCGCGTATACTTTCCCGTGGATATCAAAATAAACTAAAGGATATAAATACAATATGAAAAGTACTAGCTCGGCGTCGATTCCCATCAACTCTCCCCGGGTGGGAGGAACTCGACCCCGTCGAGTAGGGGTAGGGATGCTCGAGTACTCCGGCGGATCCGTCACCGTGCCAAGTAACACGGGTACGCTCCACTCCAAGTGACCGTCACCTGCTCATTCCATATATACTCGATATGCGCAAACTGCTATGGGCTAAAGGTGGACGCTCCGAGTGGGGCACTCTCAAAAGGAAAGGAAGCAGCTCGAAGACTCACTAGGAATCACCGCTGAGTCCCTGTAGGTGACTGATCCGGGTATAGATGTAGAACCGATCCCATACTCATCGAGTGAGTCCACTCGCCTCTTACTCATAAGAGAACGACAACGAGCTTGCACAAGACACATGCAGACTCTCAAACTACACACAAACCATGCAAACAAACCACACAAAACAAAACACACAAGGATAATACACTGACTCATATATGACCCTAGACGAAGGTGATAGCATCAATCCCACTAGGTGGCCGCATCCTGGGCGGCAGGAGAGCTCTCCCACTCTTCCCCCCCCCCCCAAGGCATAGTACTCATCGGCTAGTGCCTCATCGGCCACGTAATTGACACACTCAAGCTTGGGAGGTGCGGACTCTCCAACACCTAAGGCTAGGGTGGCGCGAGCGGGACACTCGCTGGCAATGTGGCCAAATCCATGACAGTGGAAACACTACACTCGCGATCGACTACTCTCCCCTATAAGAGGGGCCTTACCCTTATCCTCCCGACGGGTAGGGGGCGTAGGTAACAAGGGTGGAGGTGTAGGCTCCGTGGGCAACAGCGGGGGAAGTGTCGGGGCCAGGGGGCGGGCCATGTGTGCCGGGGGACGGGCAACTGATGCCGGTGGATGGGGTGGAGGTAGATCCCGTGGTGGGGGAGGTCGAGGTCTAGGAGAGAAGTGCTCCTGATGGGCGGGCTCCTGAGGATGAGCCATGGGTCCCCTCGGGTATGAACCTAAGGAGCCAAGGGAATCACTACGGGAAGGAGCGGGGCTCCACCGAGGAATAGACTCGAACTCTCCCTCAAATTGCTCCATCTCGAGAGCAACTTGATATGCATCCTCCAACTTGTCCACCTTGCGGCGGAGAAGCTCATACCGTAGATGTGGGCGTAGACCACGCCGAAACTGAGAGACGGTAAGGGAATCCTCCTCCGTGGCATCGCATCGCAAGTAGTACTCATCAAATTCGGTGATGTAATCCGAGACGGACCGGTCTCCTTGGGTGAGACTTTGTCACCTCTCTATAAGACGCTGGCGGTAGGAGGTAGGGAGGTACTTCTTCCTAAGCTTCTCCCTCATATCGGTCCATGTATCGATCGGGGGTTCTTGACGATGAAACAATAGGTTCTCCATGTTTCTCTAATAGGTTTGGGCTTGGCCTAAAAGTTTCATCCTGGCATACTTGACTTTTCGTTGGTCCGACATCTCGAACCACTCAAAATATCGGTCCATACCAGCCTCCCAATCAAGGTAGACCTTCGGGTCTAAGGACCCATCAAAGGTGGGAGGGTCGGCCCGAACGGTCCGAATGGTCCGTTCATCCATATCTTGGTCGTGGGTACGCCGTGTATGGCGATGATCACGACCATGTCCCCAATGCTCATTATCAGACTCGTAGTCATGCACCTCGGGGACTTCGTGCCTCCTAGTAGCTACCCCTTGAACCCTTGGAGTCGCGGGTTGATGAACCGGCTCCGGTTGACCTTGTGTAGGTGGGGCGGGTGCCTGGACTGGGGCAATCGGGTGTGTCTCGGCTGGTCCTTTCTCTAGTGCGGTGACTCTCCCGACCAATCCCTGAACGGACTGGCTTGACCCGGCGGCCCTATCCTCTACGGCCTTCATCCTCTCTTCTAAGCGGGTGCCTAGATCATTCACCTGGGTACTCAACCCTTCCATCCTATCCACTCGGGTGCTTAACACTTCCATGCGATCACTCAACCCATCCATTTTTCCCATAAGAGTTCGGAACATGGTGGCCACTTCATCGGAACTATAAACTCGGGATTCCGCCATAGGTGGTGGTGGGGGTGAGTATTGAGTACCTCGACGAGTGGGCATGCAAGACACGGAGTAGGAGACACCGACTAATGCAAATGCACACTACAAGATGATGAACCTAGACGTAACCAAAACTCGGTACGTGGCGGAGATAACCCATCCGAAGATCACTCGCACAAGTGTGCGGCCTTCCCGATAGGCGTAGCCTAACGTTCGGACAACACCTTTTGATATACCGAGTAAAGGGATGCAAATGCAAAAGACACTTTTTTTGTTTTAAAACAATGACACTAAACACGACTTAGACAACGACTAATGACTAGACGTAAATGACACTCTTTTTTTTTTGACACCCTAGACTCAAACTTGCTCTGATACCAAATTGATGCGGGACGAGACCACGAACACGACAAGCTCGTGACTGCCCCTTAACGAGGGAAGCGTCGGACGTGCGCGGTTGAGAAACCGGCAATGAGCTAGGGTGATCGGCTCTCTCGTGTGCCCGGATCGGGTCACAGGACGGTCTCGCACTCTCTCGCAGCAGCGGTAATGAATAGATAAAGCGAGTTAGATATCCCTACACATGCTCTATAGCAGCGGCATAAACAAATATATATGAAGTAAGCAAAATGCCAAGTAATGGAGCGAATGCGATACCTCCACGCGCTCGGCGTGGGGACGACGGACCCGGCCGAAAACTCGTACTCCCGGGAAACTTAACACACAATAATTACAGCAATGGGAACATGCCCACTCCACGCAGGGAGGTAAAGGGCTATACAAATGGGCCCGAGAGGACCGAATTCGGGTTGACGGGCAGCTTCGTGTGTTGATTCGGCTATACGCGTGTTCACGACCGTGGGGCCCACGTGCTGTCCGGAGGGGCCGTGTGGGACCCGGTGGTACCGCTGTAGTGGGGACACTTGGAGAAGCGCTCCCCGGGGTGGCGGCACGCTGGTTCACCGGCCGAAGGCCGGGCGGCTCCGTTCGGCACCGGTCGGAAAAACTGATCGAAAATCTGCCGGTTCTGTATTTCAACGCGCGCTCCGGTGAGAACGGACGCTGCGATCAGCACTGGTGTCGGAATGCGACGAGATCAGAGCCGTTGGAAAGCTGCTTCGAAGTACTCCAATATAGTGGCCTTCAGAAAAATTCACCATATTTTTACTTTATGTTGGTGAATTTTATATGCTGCTGTTGTACAGTAACCGAAGACTCAGATCTGCAGAAAACTTTCCTGTTGATTGCCTTTGACCGTGAAGTAGATGTCCGAATTTGAAGATGTGTTCTTCAGCAAGGTTGTAGGAAATCGAACAAGGAAACCAGGACTATTTTTGGATCTAGATTTGGAGGTGGTGGTGATTTGTTCTGATTTTGGAAGTGGAGGGTGGTCGGATCTAGGATCTGGCTAAAAACACTGTATCAGGGGAAGAACATGAATTTCTAAAAATAGATAGAAGGTTGATAAAACATTAAGAAAATTTGTGGAGGTAGGGGGTGATGGAAAAAACTCCCAGTAAAATTGGGAGGGTTTGGACAAATCAAAACGATGGTCGGAGGGGGAGAACTCAGAGGTTCTGTCACTGTAGATAGAAACCTGGCAGATCTGGGATGACAGATTGGATGAAAATGTAAAAATAATAAACGATGGAATTATGGCGTGAAAATTTAGGTGGATCTTGGGATGCAAGGGATGAAAACACCATAAAAAATTCAGATCAAGCCAAGCTCGTGACGGAGACAGACAATTCGTGGAAGCGGCTATGGTCGGACGAAGACAGAACTGCAGAGGCGGCTCGATGGCGGCACGAACGGCAGCGGCGGCGGCACAGACGATCACCGGAGGTTGAGAGGAGGGGATAGGAGGTAGAAACACTCTAGATCTGGAGTTGGGAAGGGAAGAACAGCAGGGGAGGAGTGAGGGGCGCACCAAGCTCCTTGCTTACACACAAAAATTCTGATTTTTCATTGATTTTCACATAAAAATACAAGCTTTTATATGGTTTACATCAAATGCAATGTGGACCCTTGGATCTAGGGAAGGGGAATCAAGGGCTGGGATTAAGTGTGAATCACACATAAAAATTAATAATCTAATAAGGGGAGAGGGGCGCCCCCTTGACCATATAGTAGAAGGTTGAATGGGGGGTTGAATGGTAGGTGGCCTACCTTGGACAAAATGGGCCACTTGTCTACCCATGTGGCATATGACTAGTCCAACCTTCTAGATGTCCACCTAGGATGGTTGACCAGCCCCACAAGATGACATGGACCAATGGGAAAGGGCTGAGGGCCCCCTTGCTGGTCCTACTGACAAATTACATAGAAACCTACACAATCTACGGGAGTGACGCATTGGCCGATAAAGCCGTACAATTATACTTTCCCGTGGATATCAAAATAAACTAAAGGATATAAATGTAATATGAAAAGTACTAGCTCGGCGTCGATTCCCATCAACTAGACTCTACCCCAACTGACTCGACTATCCTAGGAGACTCTGCACACTGTACATCTAACCTAGGAGATAAGAAGTCTAAAGGGAAAGAAGCAGGGGTCTCGTGCCCCTGGGGAGAGGACGGACTGAAAACAGCGTAATCTACTATTGAAACCTCCATTTTAAAATTGGCATTTTTTTTAGAGGTCGGATGTGATCACGAGACAAGAGGAGGAAGAAGACGGGGGAGGAGGCAGTTGCATGGGGAACAAATCGGGGAAGATGCAATCGAAGAATGAATCAGAGGATCGAAACCACATCTCGTGGAGTTGGGCATTGGGGGGAGGAGGAGTAAACAAAGTTCAAAGATCAATAGGTGGGCAGCGGCCACATGCACATGGCACGAACAGAATTTCAGGCGGTCTCTCCGTGAAGTACGGGTCGACCAGAATTGGAGGGGAACGGGGGACAAACCCCAATTGTTGAAACAGAGAGGCAAGACGGGACAGGGACAGAGAAAAGGTAGTGATAGAGCTCCCCACTTCCTGTGGCCTCCGATGGACTAGCTGCATTGGAGAATGCTTCACCAGCTGCATCTCCTTCTTCCTCAGACGATCTTCTTCTTCGCTGAACAGCTTTTCAAAACAAACACAAAAATCATTCATATCACCCACCAGCCCCTTCAGCGGCGGCGGTGGGTCAGAAACATCACAGGCGGCATCAACCTTCACATCAGCACATGGCGGTGGCTTCTTCAAAGTGCCGGGCTGCAGTGGGCCTTTCACAAAATGTTGTCAATAGTCCCACGTTAACGGCCAAGAATCTCCAAGTATCGACATTGATGAATCACGGTAGCCAAGGCCTCGGCGGCCCATCTTCCTGCCTTTAGGGATGGGCTTGGTCCGTCCCTGTAATTGTGTGCCGAGACCTAGGCCCGGTTGATAACCCAATTTTAGAATCATGTGCCACCCTTTGGAATCTCTAATCTTGGACTTAATCTTGACATTTGTTGGTGCAGTGGCGGGCTTGCATGACGCATATGCCCATGAATAATTTAAGTCCATTACTGACAAGACTGGCCTATTGCTTGGCCACAATGTAGGGAGAATCTTATCTATAATGGCATCAACAGACTAGACGGTGGAGATACTTTTCACTTTAACCACCCGGCCCTAGAATGGGAATTTCAGGCATTGGTGGGCGGTCGAGGGCACGGCATTCAAACTATTTATCCATGGATGGCCCAGAATTGCTTTGAACATTGGGTATATATCCAATACATAAAATTCCACATCCATAACCAAAGGCCCTAGCTCGGCTTGTACAGTCACGACCCCGTTACAAGCACGCCTGGAGTTGTCATACGCTGCTATTGTGGTCGGTGTGGGCTTAAGCATGTCTTCTGAAATGTTGCAGGCACAGAGGGTACTCAATGGACACACATTTATCGATGCTCCTGTGTCCACGAGGGCTGACTCCACCGCCACCTTATTCAAAGAAATGGTGATACAGAGTGGCATCTGCCATGCCTCTGGGGGAGCTAGTTCTGACTCAGAAAATGAAATAGAAGGCCCCCTTGTAATTGTTGCCAACACCGTCAGTAAACTGTCCACCGCCACGTCTTCATTCACCATTACTTTCTGCAAAAAAGTCTTCAAGGCATCCTGGTGTAGCGGCGACCTTTTGATCAACTCCAAAACTGAAATCTTGGCTGGCATCCGGTCCAAGTGCTGTAACAAATCGTACTTCGTGCCCGGTATGGGGTCCGCATCTTTAGCTGTTGAGGGAGAAGCCTGAGGCCTAGGTGCGGGTGCACGAGTAGAAGGGTAAACTTTATGGAATGGATTTCCGCTCCGAAGGGCGCAATGTCAGGCCGGCACGGCCTGAGATGGACCCCCGCTTGGCCAAGTGGGGTAGGTGGAAGGGGTAGAAGTGGGAGTGAGGATGACGGTGGTTGGCCTAATGGGCCCTGGTGAAGGGGAAATGGGTGAAGGGTTAAGTGGAGGGGTGATGAAGGAGGGTATGGTGGGTGATGGCGAAAGGACTGGCGTTATGCAGGGGAATGCAGTGGGCCTGATGGGTGATGCAGAGGGAATAATGGTAGAGTGGTGGTCAGAACAGCGGGCCTGAGAACGGAGGGGATAGCAGGTGCGGGAGTCTCATCATCAAAAGTCCACCCAGCGTTGGGGGATGGGTGCTGAACAATGTTTACCTGGGTCGGTGTCAGTGTCGGCGGCTGTTGTTGTTGATGAGGAGCGGGCGGGTGTACTGGCATGGGATTTTGATGGATCCCAAGGTCTTGTTGTTGCGGCTGCTGTTGTTGGGGTTGATGTTGCTGTGGGGGTTGCTGCTGCTGCTCTTGCTTGGGCGCCGCCTGCTACGGCCTGGCTTGTCTCTGCCTCTGCTTGATGTCCTCGATCAACTGGTACATCTGGGCCCAACTGCTGCTCTTGCTGCGGGTGTTGAGGAGCCGGGAAAGTGGGTTAGGGAGCCTGTGGAGCGGAGAACTGGGGGTTGCTTGAAGGCTGCGGGAAGCGAGGCGGAGTGACTTGGTGGGGAAATTGAACAGCCTGGACCTGCTCGTTGATTTGCACTCCTCAGTGACGGGCCCTGGGACTTTCTGGCAGTTTTGGGTTTCTGGGCCTCGAACAGTGAATGAATAGGGGAGTCTTTAAACTACGTTTGTATGAACCGAGCCCTGCCGTATAATTGGTGCATATTCGAAATGTCATTCATTGCCAAAATATTTCTGAATGTCGGGGTGGCATTGAAGATCAGTAACTTAACTTTCTCTTCTTCCGGGATTTGCCCGGGCACACGTGAGGCCATCTGCCTCCATCGATCCGCATAGGTTTCAAAATCCTCCTCCGGCTTCATCTTTTCCGCTACCAGGTCGGTGAAGGAATATTCGGGACCGGCCCGATCTTGGAACCTCTGAATGAACTTTTCTTTCACGATCTTAAAGCTCTCCGCCTCCTCTAGCGGCAAGGTGTAGAACCACTCCAGGGCGACCCCGTCCAAGGATCGGCAGAACAAGTAAGCCATCAGACTGTCATCCTGCTGAAATTGCGCCGACTCGTAAAGAAACTCTCGAACATGAATGAACGGGTTGCCGTTCCCGTCATATTTTTGATATACGGGGAGCTCGGACTGAGGGGGAAATCGGATGTCCCTGAAGTTAGGAATGGGGACATCAGCAAGGGACTGTGGGCCTACCCTTTTGTGAAGGAGGTCGATCTACTGCTGCTGCATGGCAGCCCACTTGTCAAGAATTTCTCGTTCCCGGGATGGAGGAGAAGGAGCAGGAAGAGCAGGACCTGGATACGGAGCTAAAGGAAAAGCCGACTGAGAGGGCAACCCGTAAGATGGATAATGGGCTAGGGAAGGGCCCATATCCGCATGAGCTAGCTGGGCAGCCCTTGGTTACAACCGAGTAAAGTCTACCGGGGCCACAAGGGCCTGCGGCGATGGAGAAATAGTGACATAGGGATCAAGGTAAGGAACATAAGGAATTTGAGACTTCCCCTTATCGACAGGCTGATGGGCCGAGGTAGAAGCCTGGCCTGCTTCCGTGCTAGAGAACCGAAGGATTTGAGGACGGATGGGAGTAAGGTCAATGGGGGCCATAGAGGTGGTCCCAGCAACAGGAGATGTAGTGGCGACAGCAGTCGCGCCACGAGAAGGGGCTGAAATCGGGGCATTGGCCCCCTGCAAAGCTTTTCGGATAAGGTGGAGCTGGGAGGGATCAAGCTGGGCCATCATACTGAGAATTTGACTGGCCGGATTCTGAATGGATGGATCGAAAAGAGGGGGTTGGGAACCCTCGCCAAGAATGGTCGGGAGTGGAGGGGCAGTCCCCTCTCCTCCCTGTATATGGGTGACCCTAGACGGGTCCTCAAGAAGTCCGCGAGGAAGTGAATCCTCATGGGAATGGGAAACATCGTATGATGACATGGAGGATGATGAATCAAACAAAGGATTGAGGTAAGAATGGAAATGAGAACTGACCCTAGGAGGTGATCCTGAGGAGGAGAAACAACTCCACATACACTAAGCACTCCAAGACTAAGGCGGACAATCCTAACCAGAGAAAAACAAAACAAAACCTCAAACAACCAAGCATTCAATGGAGGGGAGAGACGAGAGGAGAATCAACCACTTTAAGCAACCAAGTTGTCAAATGATGCGCGACAATTTTTAGATTCCTCTTCTAGGACCTTAGTGGATTAATTAATGTATAAATTCGCTCAACCACAAGGTACCTAACCAGGGTAGGAAATGAGGAACTGAGTGACTCTATGGAACTCTCTCTCTCATGGATGCAATCCCTAGACTAGGGGTGGATATGGTACAACCTGCCCGGCGTCCGTGTGGGAATCCACAGCTCATGGGGGCCTACGGAGGTCCTCAACAAGATCCCCTAGTCGGCTCCAAGGAGTATGGAGGCGAGAGGAGACCCTACCTCGGTAGGAATGCAACTACTGTGAAAAGAATGTATGCCCCTATGTGCACCGGAGTGCATGCAAAGTCTAGCCTAGCAACTAACGATTAATGATCAATCAAATACGTAAGAAAATGGAAGAAACCATGCAACAATGATATAAGAGCAGGGGGAGATCACCAATCAGCACCAATTATCATGAACATGAAATAACATGACAGTCAAAGTGAATCACGGGTGCACTGTAGCATGACAAGAACGGTCTCTGTTAGACCGCTCAAGGATATAGACGGTTTGTAGATGATCGCATAATACAGGGAGTAATGACAGACTAACAGAAAATCAGAGAACTCTGGAATGAGAGAAGGTAGAAATCAGAGACGTACCAGGTTGGACGGTCTCTTCCTGGACCGTTTAAGATATGGAGCGGACCTGCAGAAGCTGGGTAATAGCAATCAAAACAACAATTAGAAGACAGAGGTGTACCTGTGCCAGCAAGATGGACGGCCAAGAATAGACCGTGTAAGACTTGAACGGATGGTATTGGACCGCTTATAACAGCTGGCTTTGCGGAAGATATGGCTCTGTTCACAGAGAAGGGCGGTGGACTTCCAGCCGCAAAAATGATGGACAGCTCTGCAAAAACCACGCAAGTTCCAAAGGATAGAGAACGCAATCCAACCTACAGCCACTTCAAGGAGAGGACTAACACAGCAAAAGAAAGGGTCAGCAAATCACTAACACGATGGGGACTAGTTGTCCCACCGTGATCGCCACAAAAGAAGGGTGTAGATATATTTCTCCTCCCGTTCATTCTTTAACGCCCTCCCATGCCTATCTTACCACATCCAACATGGGAAATGAACAAAGATAGAGGGAAAGGGAGGAGTAGAAACCTGTGATCGCCACCAAGGTACCGAACGTGATGGACACGCCAGACACTCGCTTGGTGTGCAGCGCTGCAATGATGTACGACTCAAGAGGAACCGCCTATTGAGATAAACGATCTAAAGTCAGACCGTCTATGAACGCTGCAAAAGACGCGGGATGAGGTATTCCTGACTGACGAACGGCTCCAAGTCGACCACAGGAAGTAGAAGAACGGTCCAGATTGCACCGCTCGTCTGCTTGAACGGGTAGTTGGGAACCGCGCAATGCCACCACTCCAGAAGTTGCAAAGAGTTCAACCTCCACCCTTTCCGACCGGACAGAAAGGATGGGCCTTGCGTTAGTGTGCTGCTGACCTGCGAAACAAAGTGTAGAACACAAGAAAAAAAAATCCAAGTTAGGAACGTGGAGTGTAGCAAATGCTCTAATGAAGGGAAATGAACATAAGTAATTGAATGGGGGATACTTGGGGATTTTTAAACCCCTAGGGCGTCAGAAAACATGGGAGGGTGTGTGCATGACAGTGCAAACAAAGGAAAATGTGGGCGAATGGACGTGTAGAAACAAGCATGCAATGAGAAGAAACGGGACTGTCAAATGCAAAAGACTCAAAACTAGGACTACTCCCTGAACCGGGGGCCTATATGGACGTAGAAGGCCTCCCTCCTTGGTGCTAGGTCGCTCGAAATTTCAGCAGGGCTTCGCCGCCGACCAAAATCTCCCCCCTCTCAAAGGTAGCCTTTAGGGTCTATTTATAGAATTCCCAAATGCTAACCCCGAAATTAGGGTTTCTGTGCATTTTCAGGTTAAGATTATCAAATAAAAGATGAAGATAATTCGATTATCTTTCATCTGGAAGAAACGGCACTCAAAATGGTTAAGGATTCACGGAGAAATCATCGGAGGAAGTTCGGGATAAATCCACGAGGAGAGAGAGAAAATCTGTTGAATCTTCAGCAAACGAGAAGATGAACGGTCTTACGATAGACCACACATCCATATGGGCGGCCTATCCTTGGCCGTCCAACCCCGTCAGTGAAAAATCAAATATAGAGGAATTATCTACCATTTATCCATTAAACCAACCGATAATCTCGCCGTTGGACTCTCACAAATGAACGGCTAGGATTAGTCCGTTCAAGAGAAAGAGCGGCCAAAGGCCGGCCGTTCTAGCCTTGTCGGTGATAAATAGATAAATTGGGTAATTATCTGAGAAAACCACCAAGCGTAGGACTCTGGGAGAAGAACGGCTATCATCCGTCCGTCCATCACTTTGGACGGCTATAAGAAGACCGCATAAATGCTTGTCGGTGGAAATTCAGAAAATTAACCAAAATATCCATGAATGTATGGACGGCCCACAGGCAACCGCACAATGATTGAGCGTCCAGGGATGAACCATACATGTATATGGGCGGTTGAATCTCATATAAAAAAAAACCCAATCAACCAAAACCAAGGCCCATTAAGCCCTGAATCAACTCGGACCTAGCTAGGGAGGGAGGCTACCCATAAAATCGGCCCAGAACGTGCCAGAAAATAGCCCAGCGAGTGACGGACAACTCGAGGCATCAATAAATGGGAGTAAGAGGAAGGACTCAACTTATCGGTAAAAAATGGGTGTCAACAGGCGGTCCAATAGTGACCGTTTATCATGGGACGGTCAACTGTTGACCATTTTTCTTTCAAGCTCGAATGACTTTGGGAATTAAAGCATATCTCCCAAACGGTGCAGAATCAGCGAAAGTGGTAGAAGAAGAAATTCTAGATAACTCAAAGATGAACAACTTTTATGAATAAAGTAATATGAGAAAATAATCTGAAGAGAGAGAAAATTGGGCTAGAAGAGAGAGAAAGAATACCGAGATGTAGGTGAACAGTGCAATCTACTAGAATAATATAAATAACTTGAAATCCGTGTATAACTGGCCAATGGCGTAGAAGAAAAAATTGTAGGGATTTGAAAGATGAACAATTTTGGTGAAGGACATATTTTGAATAGAGGAATAGAAGGGGGTGAAAAAAGACCATTTTCAAGACTGCACAGCGAAAGGGGATCGAATGCTTGAGGGAAGCCGGCCTAAATGGGACGTATGCCAACTTGGAAGGCCGAAAGTTGATAAAATAAGCTTCAGGGCTCTATGAAATCATGATCTCTAAGGCTCAAAGGGAATGGAACAATGAAATGGGCTCGAAATCCACCAAGGAACGCTCCAAAACAACGGGTAATTCGGGACATTAAAAATGATGAATAAGAGAAATGACTCGACTTGCGGGCTAAAAATGGGTGTCAACACTAGGTACCATCGGGCTCGCTGGAGCAAGGCCGCACCCACGCTGGCATCTAGCAGTGTCTCTGGTGGTGAAACAGACGTAGGCCACTCGATCCCCAGTTCCAAGGAAGAGTGGCCCATCTCATCCAGCACACCGGAAGGACCTACACAATCCCAACAAACAGTCAACAACATCCAGGACTTCCCTGTGACAAAATAAGGTGAAAAACCTAAGAAAGGTCCTAACTCTCACCTAGTGTGGCTCCCGCCGCGCCTGTGACATCCCCGCTCGGGGTCGGTGAGGGTAACCTCTCCCCCACGTTGGCAGCATCCCCCGCTGGAGTAGGGGAGGGCAGGGCCTCCCCGATAATTCAGCCATCCCCAGCTATCATCGGGGAGATGGAGGGCTCTCCCTGGTCATCCTCGACGGGAGCCGGCACGCGCTCCCCTTCAGATTCCAGGCCTGAACAAAACACGATGGCATCAACACCCCGCTATAAACTCTAAACCAAAGCCAATGGGGAGGAGGGAAGGATCTCTATATACCTTCCAAAACCATCTCCATCTCGGTATCCCCGGCAGAAGAGGCCTCAGAGAGAGAAGAGCTTGAGCTCTCGTCAGTCTCCATCGCTACGCTGCCACTGCCGGAAGAACTAGACGAGGTCTCCGATGAACCCCCGACCGCAGGCAAATCAGAGGCACATGTACATCAAGAAGCCAAGTCAGGCTACTACCAAATCCAGCCTCACATGAAGATAACTTCCTAGCCAGAGGTGTTAGGCAAGAAGTTCACCAGCTGGGGCATCCCCTTCGGAAAACCCCCTCAATATCGATGAACTCCTCGTCGCCCCCAGTAGAAGCTGCGATAGCAGGCTCGTCTCCTGTTACCCGGGCCACGTCCTGGGGAAGCTCTCCCTCCTCCAGAGGGGAAGAGGTACCTGCAATCAACCCCGATGAAAGCTCAGCACGGGTGGGCAAAGCAAAGCAATCCACCATGAAATGACCAAGTACTCCACTACATACATGATGGTCCCACACTGGAGGACTCTACCAGCCCCACCGTGCAAGCTGATACCACGGTCGGCACAGGTAGGAGAGGTACCTTTGCCAGCGACTGTGGTAGTCCATCCAGCGTGTCCTCAACAATGGGTGGGGGCACAGAAGCCACCTGCCCGAGCTCGCCAGTAAAGGACGGCAGAGCCACTGAGGGTCCGATGTCAACCAGCTCCTAAATCATCTCCAAAGTGGCCGCCGCATCCTCACCTGCCAAACAAACAACTCAAATCAAGTCAATAATTTCGGCTTGCTGAAAAAGTCCAATAACAACGGGAAGATCCCCTCAACAGCAATTGGACACTTACCCGGACAGCTACTAGCCACCGTGGGTGCTAGTTCTTTCGCCTGTTCAGGTGCTCCGCTCAGTGCCTCAGCAGAGGCCTTGGCCCCCGACCCCTCTGCCTCCTCTGCACAATCCAGACGGTTATGTCAGTAACTGGAAGCAAGCGAAATCGCAGCTTACACCTAGTATTAGAAGCCCTTACTTGAACGGGCTCCTCCAGCGGCTTTCCACGACTCGAAATCGGGAAAGGTCTCAATATTGGGGGCAGTTTCGTCCATCAGATGAAGGAGCCCCTCCATATCTATCTCGTACTCATCCCCCTCCTCAGGTAGAGGGTCCACCTCCTGAGGGGGTGAGAAAGTCGCCTCCACACCAGCCTCCAGCGGAGCTGCAGAGACAAATCCAGCAAGATAAGGTCAGCCAGCCACCTTGGCTAAATCAAACAGGAGTAAAGAGGTCGAAGCGACACTTACTCAAAGCTGTCTCTACTTCGGCTTGCTCGCCAGCCTCGAGTCCTCCGGAGGACCCACCAGCCTCAGCTGCCGTAGCCTCCACCCGAGGGCGCTTCCGCCTAGGCTGTAGACCTCCGTCCCCGCTCCCTGAGGATGCCTCTGTGGAGGGGTGATCCGCCTTTATCATCGAACCTGTCAACAAACATGGCATTGTACAATGCCCCAATTACACACCCGAAGAATAACAAGATAAAAAGGGGGGGAGTGCATGCTAGAAAGAAGAAAGCCTTACCTGAAACTCCGAAGGGAGTCAATGATAAGGGCACTAACTACTCCGGTTTCAACGCCAGCACTCGGGCCACCTTCGCGACGGCCTCCCGAATGTCCCTCAGAGTGCGGGCACACTCGATCTGGGACACGAACTCTACGGGCCCGGCTGACCCGATCGCGTGATCGATGTGCCACCTCCAGTCGTCGGTCGTCATGTCGGCAAAGCTCCCGTCGGGGAGCGCCCAGTCCAGCGAACCTCTGCTCTGGAAGCCACAATTGGCCAAGAACTGGGCCCACCAGCTCCTAGGTGCCCTCGATCGAGGCACCTTCACCCCAGTCATCGCCGTTGTTGTCGGTATTTGTCTCAAGGGCTTCAGCGCCCCTCCATTGCCTCGGCTCCCGGATGACGAGCCCCGCCTGCTCCGGGGCAACTGCTCCACAAGTCGCTCGACCTCCTGACAGATCCGAGCAACGCAGGTCCTCAGGTACCCCTCATCCAGTGCAATCGGAGGTAGATCCTCCCTCAGCAAGCGACTCTCCTCCGCCTTCCTGATCGCGGAGGCCTTCTGCCGGTATAGGTGACTATGCTCGAACCACCACCTGGCGTAGTGTACGTCGAACCGCCCTCGACGTCCCTATCCCAGCATCTGGAGTTGCTCGGGCTCCCAGCGACAGTAAAGGTCCCACCATGCTACTGCAAGTAGGTGGGTATCCCTGCCCCTGTACTGCCTGCCTGTCAGAGGAAACTCCTGGTTTGGCGGGATCACCTGGTCGTATCTGAAGTTCCCTGCAAACCGATACGGGTAGTACGGCTCCAAGGAACTCGTTGAAACGACCGGTGCAACGCCAACACTACCGACCGGGTGCTTAGTACCCACTCAGTCCGCGGCCCTACATCTGTCGCCCCCTGATCGAGGTGGGCACTGATCGCCCCTCCACCTAAAGTCCCCAAGAAGAGGCTGGAGTCCCTCGCAGCGCTGTCAAAAGGCAATCCCTCCTCACTCCGGGTGGGCAGGTAGCAAAGAGCTCTCCTGGCCCCCTCCAGCTGTGCCTCTGCATCCCCGTCAGGTTGTCCGGTGAAGCTGAACAAAAGTGGTGCCATCAGGTTCTCCACGGTCCCTCGCGTCACCAGTCCCAAAAATAGCATCCCGGCCCACACACTCAGATAGTGGGTCGGTAGAAGTATGCTCCTCTCTCTCGACGTCGGGTGCACCGCCAGAACTCCCAGTCCCTGATATATGTTGGCAAGTGCAGCAGGAGCTAGGGCCAACTGTCTCCCCTCCACCAACAAACAGGCCGGCCACAGCAACTCGGCCCTCAACAGACCATCCTCTCCGTGCAGGACCACAAATGTCACTAACCAGTATGCCAAGTAGGCGGCAAGATGTGTCACGTCTGATAAACCGTGGGGATTCCACCCCTCCTGTGGAGCATATATGTATCGGGAGTACGTCCAAAACTGTAGCTCCACCTCAGTATATTCCTCCCATGGAGTCTGATCCCTGGCAAATTCCTGATAGAAGCATAAGGGTCCGTTGTAGAAGTGGCGGACCCACACATTTAGCGACACCCCGGGAGTCTATGCAACTCTGTCTCTCCCAGCTAGGGCCAGGTCCCTCCAGGTCTTTAGAAGATACCGGTAACTGTAAGGTACCCGGTATCACCCCTGTCCGTCGGTATGGCTACGGTGGAGGTCATCCAATACCACCTCCTCATACCCTTCGCCGATGACCGGTAACCCAGCAATCCGGAATAGAGACCACAAGTCAAGGGTGGTCTCTCCCTCTGCTGTCGCCACCGTGTTCCATCGGCGATTGAAGCTCTCCAACAATCCCTGTAGTAGTCCGGTGTATCATGGGTACGTGTACAAAGCGGCAGTCACCACGTACCTGATCCCAGCCCGATCTAGCAGCACCCGGTAGTGGTGAACAATCCCCATCAGCCACTCAGTGGCACCCTGACGGTAGTAGTGTGACGAGATCGCTGCCCAACGACCATACCAGCTGATGACGATCTGCCGCATAACTCCATCTAGGATGTTGTGGTCGTCATAGCCTTCCCCAGCATACTGCCAGCCCGTCGGCTCCAGCACCAACCCAGCGGTCCCCTCTGTCTCTGTGCAGTGGCGACCGTGCAAGTCCCAGGAAGCAGGGCCCAGCTGCCCAACTCTGACGCTAGACTGCTCTGCTCTACCAAAGAACCCCAGGCACTCAACACTGGCGAACTGATGCTGCCTCCTGTAATCCTCAGAAAAGCTCGGGTAACTGTAGAATGCTACACCATGCAGACTGTCCCTGCCAAGCAAGATAGCCCGCTCGAGCCGATGACGGGCTCCCGGAATCTGGGTCTCACCCTCTTCCATGCCGGGAGGGACATAGCTCCTGCTAAACTCAAACATATGGTGATACAAGGGAACTCCAAAGGATAACCTCCACTCCGGTCATAGGTGTACAGACCGCCTGCCCCCAAAATCCGGGCCACCTCTACGGTCCCAACTCCAGCTGCCCTCTCACCAACGGGGCCCTCGGCTACTGCTATATGCCCCGAATCCAGCCGTTCCACACTAGCTACAATAACCATCGGTGGACCCAGAGGAGGCATCGGCCACTCAATCCGCCACACCCAGTGGTCCTCCTCCCGAGCCACACGCCTCGGGACCCGCCCATCTCTGCCGAATCGTGCCATAGCTGTAAGACAGGGCACCCAAAAAAAAATAGTCAGAATACCAGAAAATCAACATATATAGCACAGCAAAATAAAGGCACGTGAAGTATCAAAATATGACTACAACAATCCGGAACAGGGGTCTCACGGGCCGTACGCCCTCATCTCCGCCTCCGACGCACGCCCCGTGGGGGGCATTTGTTGTACCTGGACTATTTCCCGATAAAATAACAAGAAATAAGGGTTTGGGCATTTCCCCGAACACCTTCAAGGCATGGGCTACCTAGCCCTTTCCAAAACCCTGTGGGACCCTACAAGGGCCCTGACCAGTTTGCCGTGACATGCGGCGACATATGTGTTGTGTCCCTGTGGTTTTGATGATTGGCTTTGATGTGAGTTAATCTTTTGATGATTGGTTTTGATGTGAGTTAATCACTATGAGTCATCTTACTGTGTGAGTCATCATGCTGTTATTCAGTCATTTTCTGATCATAATGCAGTCTCTCATATGTTCTGTTAATTTGATGTTCAATCAGTTCATCAGATCATGAAGCATTGCATTATATGTTCAGTCATGTTATCTGCTGTATAAATCTTTCACATGCATTATTTGTTCAAGTGTAAACTCTGTCAGCATTGTCAGGACTGAAGTGGGTCGACCCCCCTTCTTAGATGGGTCGACCCCCCTAGACTATCAATGTCTGTACACTGCCAGCACACACGTTCAAAATCTCTACATGTGAAGTCTACACATCGACTATTCATGCAAAGTCTAGACATTTGATCAAGTTTGTACACTGGTCTTGGCATATGCATTCATAAAGTATATACACTCTTCGGTTGACTTCAACTGAAGTCTGTACATCGGCATGCATTACATCAAGTGTGTACATTGCATAGCATGTTGCGTCTAAGTCTATACATCATTGTTCATGCATTCACTGTCAAGTCTACACATTGTTGGGTCTTCATGCATTAACTCCAAGTCTGTACATCGCTCAAAGATTTCCAAGTCTGTACAGCCAATGCACTCAATTGAAGTCTATACATTGGTCTTCATATTCGAAGTCCATACATCGGTCTTCATATTCGAAGTCTGTACATTGGTCTTCATATTGGAAGTCTATACATTGGTCTTCACCTGAAGTCTGTACAGCCATTCTCTTATCAAAGTCCATACATCCTTCTGTTGGAATTCCAAGTCCATACATCGGACTGTTTGAGCAAAGTCTGTACAGCGTGTCACTCACGTTGGAAGTCTATACATTGGGGGTCTTTTACCTACGTTGCTCGAAACAAAGTCTATACATTAGACTGTGCCAAAGTCTATGCACTGGCAGCACTGTGCAAGTCTATACATTGGCGTTGGTCATCCAAGTCTGTACACCGCATGGCGCTCACCAAGTCTGTACATCCTCCGCCAAGCTTTCCAAGTCTGTACAGCCAAAGTCTGCACATCATGTTTAGCTGAAGTCTGTACAGCCATCCGTCTCTCCTACCGTCTCAGTTAAGACTTAAATTCTGTACATTGGATAACTTTCCAAGTCTTTACATTGATTCAGTGTTCGAGCTTTTCCAAGTCTATACATTGGCAGCTGAACTGTAAAGTCTGCACATCGTGAAGTCTACACACTCGATTGCCTTGCTTTGCTTCAAGTCTGTACAGTCTCTCCCTCAGCAAGTCTATACACTGGGGTCGTCAGCTGAAGCGACAGCATGTCTGTACATTGGGTTCTCATGCATGTTAATAGAAAGTCTAGACATTGTCTGTCATGCACGCAGTCAAGTGTATACACTCTTCACACTTGGTTAACTGATGCTTTAAGTCCATACACTCATTCCCTTGGTATGTTAATGCATTTAACTGAAAGTCCATACACTGAGCTCGCATGAAGAACTTCAACTCTATACACTCTCCCAGTGTACACACTTACTCACTTACTGATTCTAAGTATATACATTGTGTTGCATTGCTTGCATTTCCTCAAGTCTATACACTGAGCTCGCATGAAGACTCAAAGTCTATACACTCACTCAGTGTTCACACTTGCTCATTTGCTGCTTATAAAGTCTATACATTGCATTTTTCAATATGAGTTATCAAGTCTATACACTCGATTCCTTCATGCATTTCACAGAAGTCTAAACACTCCCTCCTGTTATGATAATGCATTCTTCAGCAAGTATATACACTGAGGTCGCATAAAGTCTTACAAGTCTATACACTCTCTCAGTGTACACACTTATTCATTGCTGCTTCTGAAGTATATACACTCGTGTCAAAAGCCTGAACTAACTAAGTAGATACATTCATTTTGTCTTTGTCTGCAGGTGATTTAGGCTAATGGAGGGCACGTGATCCGAGGGCTGACAGGAAGCTGACACGTGGCCAAATATCTTGGGCAGGAAATGTGGAACACACGCGCCCAGTGCTGCTCCTGCTCGAGCTGCTATATAAGAAAGACTCTGTTGTCTGAAAGAGACTGATCGAAGTAGAAGGACTGAAGCAGAGAGCAGAAGAAGAAGAAATAGAAGAAGAGTGAGCCGAAAGAAGAAAAAAGAAAGGGTCTGATCGGGACAGTGAGAAAAGAATCAGAGAAGCAGAAGAAGAAGCAGAAGAGTGAAGATAGAGAGTGAGAGCAGAGAAGAGAGAAAGAGAGCGCGAGTGAAGAAGAAAGAAGAAGAAGAAAGGAAGAGAGGAGAGAGCTCTATTGAAGATCAGTTCAGTCTGTTCGTGGATCAAATCCAGAACGACTATGCTCATTGAGAGCTACATTTTTTATGTTTCATCTCCAGCTTTTGTTGCTGTGCTTTTTATGTTTTCTTATTTTTCCTTTTGATACTCTGGTTGCTATTGTTCTTCTGATCCTCTGGACTGAGGTCGGGTTCCTCCTGTGGACTCAGGAGAGGGGAGATCTGATCTCCGGTTCTGGGCTTGTGGGTTGCAAGTCCAGGGTTCCCTCCTGGTCTGGAGGAAGAGAGACTTCGGTCTCTGGTTTCCAAGTGGCTGGGAGTCACTTGGGGTGTCCCTCCGGTTGGGAGGAAGAGGGGAGGTTGTTCCCCTGGTCAAGCTGTGTGACAGCAAGTGTTCGAAGACTGAGTCTGCTTGTTTCTAGCGTTGGCTAGTGAAGCCTCACTCCGGTTGGGAGTGAGGGGTGGATGTAGGTCTTGATGACCGAACCACCTAAAAATCTACTGTGCAGTGGTTTTGCTTTGTGCGTTTGTTCCTTGCCTTCTACCTCCCATTCACAGGTTGTGCATGCTTGGTTAGTTGTGTTATCTTGGGAGTAAATTTTGAGCATTATATTCTACTAAGTGTGTTTGGTTTGTTTAGCTCTGCCTGCATTTCTGGTGTGATCAGGTGGCTGCATTGTTGCAGTCCAACTGTTTGATCAATAGTTGAAGTATCATCTCATCTTGGAAAGCTCATTAGTTTTTATTCCATATATCTGAGCTTTAGAGTTTTATTTGGGCATAAGTTTTGAAGGGGATACATTCACCCCCCTCTATATCCGGACTTAGCACCCTAACAATTGGTATCAGAGCGGTGTCTGCTTAGAAGGTCCAGCGACCTGCAGATCCGATCCTGTTGTCTTCGGTGCTAATTTGTTTTTAGTGCATCAATATTCCTGTTGCATTGAATTTTCTTGCTATTTGTTCTCATGGCCCATCCACCGATTTTCAGTGGTACGCATTTTAATGTATGGTTTACTAGTCTGAAGAATTATGCTAATTCTATTAATCCAGACCTGTGGAAAGTAATTTCACACGGTCCTCATGAACTACTAAAGAAAAAGTCCAAATGGACTGACAGTCACAAATCTATGCATGAAGAGAACCAGGTAGCTATAAACCTAATGAAGGCAGCTACTGATAGAGCCTTTCATTCATGTTTCCTTGATTGTAGTTCTGCTAAAGACATTCTGGATACACTGAAGCGAACTCAGAAGATAGATGTGGACAGCTGCATGATGGCTGACAGAAGCAATAAAGGTGGCAGCCAAAATGAAGATGATGATGATGATGAGGTAAATCTCTTCGAGAATTTTTCTCTAGATGATTGGGAAAATGCATATGCTGAATTGCTTGAATCTCATGAACATTTAAGAAGTCAGTATAAAAAATTGAAAAAGAGTATTGGGTTAGAAAGTTCACGTTCTTCTTGTAGAAAATGTCTAGAGTTGACTCAATCTCATGATGTTTGTCAGTCTGATAATCAAGAGCTCAAGAAATAAGTTGAATGGTTAAAATCTGAAAAAGAGTCTCTCAGAAAATCTATCATTGAGAGTGAAGAAAAATTAGAGAAACTTAAACAGGAGAACACATTGCTGACTGAAAAATTGAATGCCATAAAATCTGTAAACATAGAATTACAGAAAGATTTTGAAAAACAACAAAAAGAAATGAAGGAATTTGAAAATAGAAGAAAGCAAGAAGTCAATTCAAAAGATCAGGTTCTAATAAATGAATTGGTTCAGAATCACAAACTTAAGGAAGAAAATGAGAAGTTAAGAATGCTGAACTTCACTATGTCTGAGAGACTTCTAGCTTTAGAAAGAGGTAAAAGTGTTTGCGTTGAAGATTCTGATAAACTGAGCAATCTGGAACAGGAAGTTGAAAAATACAAAACTGCTAACAATGTGTTAACTGAATGTATGAATTGCAGTGAGCAAGAGATTGCCAGTTACGAGTTGCATATTTCCTCTTTAGAAAATGAAATTCAGGATTTGAGAATATCTTTGTCTAAATTTGTTGATGGGCAAGAAAACCTAGACAAGCTGCTAGGTGTAAAAGTCAATGTCAAAAAGGAAGGGTTGGGCTATAATAATCTAAATAAAAAGGCTCTGCAGAACAAAGTAACAACATCCTTTGTAAATGTTTCAAATGTAGCCACAACATCAAAAGACAAACAGCACTATTCAGAAAAAGCTGGGAACAAAGATTAATTTTAAGAAAGAAGGACTGGGTTACAGTCCAGTCATGAGGAAGGTTGATGGAGCCAACCTGAAAACTATTTTTGTTAAATCTTCTGAACAGGAAAAGCCTTCTACTTCATCTCCAACTCAGTACAAGGCTAAGAAAATAGGATAAAAATCAGAAAAGGACTGTAAATCAGGAAATAAATAAAAAGGGTTCATCACTGCATGTTGATCACAGTCCTCACACACACTCACATGCATCTAAAAAGAAGATTATCTGTCATTACTGTCATAAAGTTGGACATCTGATGCATGAGTGTAAGTTGATGGAGAAGGATGATAAGAATGCTAGGAAATTTCATGATAAAAATCCTTCACCTCAGAAAAAGAAGACTGAATGCTTTCACTGTGGAAAATTTGGTCATAAAACATTTGATTGTTGGCATGCTCAGGGTAGAAAGTTTAATTCTTAAACAGTCAATTTCCCTGAAGACAGAAATAATTATGATAGGAATAAATTTGTTGTAAGTAGAAACTATTCTGCATGCTTCAATTGTGGCAAGATGGGCCACATTGCAGCTCATTGCTGGTTTGCAAGTAGTAAGGAAAAATCATGTTCATATCATACAAAATACTTTTCAAATCAGCATGTTTTTAATAAGAACAGATCTGTTTCAGAGAACCAGCACATCATTTGTTTTAATTACAGCAAAAGGGGTCACAGGGCCTCTGAATGCTGGTCAGGTTCTTATGGAAGAAATCCTCTCAATTGCTCTCACTGTGGAAAGCATGGCCACATAGTCAAAGACTGTTGGCATGTTCAAGGGAAAATTTTCATCTCTGGAAGGTTTAAATTCCCTGCAAGTACAAATGCTCTCAGAAAGAACAAAGTTGTTTTCAAAAAGAAAAACTTTGAATGTTTTGATTATGGAAAACAGTTTGGTCATGCAAATAACAGAAATTTCCATGCTAATGCACATAAAATTCATGTTCATAATGATGTGCATAAAAAGAACCTAAATTCTATTTTTTCATGCTATAACAGTGAAAAGCCAGGTCACAGAGCTGCAACCTGTTGGCTGGCAGGATATCAAAATCAAACTGGTTTTGGCAAACAGAATGTTTATTCTGTTAACAAAAATCCTCATGCATATGCACATAGAATTCATGCTAACAAGAATGTGCATAAATCAGATCTGAAAACTGCTGCTCCTTGCCATCAAGTTAAAAATGTGCTGAGAAAACCTACTAGAAGTGATACTGTCATGTCAGGACCCAAGACTTCTTGGGTACCTGTTTGTGCAAAATAACTTTGCTTTGCAGGTGTGCCTTGGAATGGAATAAAAAGGGGTTAATAATCTAAGGCACTCAAGAATGAAAACCCCTTCTGAACTGTTCAGGTAAATTCTCTGCATTTCCTATTTTGAAATTCATTGCATATCTGATTTGATGTATTCTTGCATATCTGCCATTTGTAATTGTTTGATAATTGTTGAAATGCATAAACTCTGAAAATAAATTACATTCTGAAAAATCTGAACTGCATATGAATATGGCTTGAAATCTGTCAGTTGCATAGTTCACTGAAAATCTGGATTGCATATAGGACTGCATGTTGAATTAACATGATTGACCTCTATGGTATATAAATGGTAAGCTACCAAAAGGCAGGGAAATCTGTCTGGAGGTTCTTACTATGTGTGAGGTGGTCTTTTAGACCAAGTGCTCCGCCTAGTATCATGGGTCACTTTGCTGATAGGACAGTCTGAATGTGCACAAGTCACAATATCATTTGGAATCATATGTTTAGTTTCTCATGGTAAACATTGCATGTTTTCAGGGGGAGTTAATTGCATGTCTTTACATAGCATTCAATGTTGAGTCTTTGCATGTCCTTGCATACATATAGTGCATTGCATTTCATTTTATTGAAAATGCCAAAAAGATTGACTGAATGCATGTTGTCAGGGGGAGTCAATGCATTGCATATAGGTTGTCAAATGCATACTCTTGTGAGAATTCATTGCATACACTTTCTTATTGATTCTATTGACAAACCTTGATCACATTTTGAAAATACTGGGCTTCAAAATCTCTCTTATCAATTGGTATCATTTGATTTCAGAATTCTATCAGTCTTTCATGAAGATTTCAATGGACTATCTCGATCATAAATCTGAAAACTCTTGAACTAGAAATCTTCTATTATACATTTTTATGAATGTCTGAAATAACTCATGTGGTTTAAGTTTAATGTTCATGGAGTTTGACTTTAAAATCTCTTAAAAATATCTGAAGCATGTTTAATAAACCTTAACCATCTATTTCATGCTGTGTCTTGTAAAATCTTCTGAAATCTGCATTATTGAATTCATGGCTTTAATTGGTTAAGTACATGAAATTATTATTGACTTGAAGCTAATGAATTAGTCTGAAATGTCTAAAGGGTAAAGAGTTGTCAAAGTAATGACTTTGGTCACTGAGAAACCATGTCCAAAGGACTGTGTCATGAGGTGCCTTAGTTAACTCTGCATAAAATTCATTGAAAATCAGGCAGAGCAATGGCATGCACACTGAGAAATACAACTCACTCATCAAGAAATGATTTGTAGTGTGTCATGATGTGTAAATGATATCTCTGTTCATATATAGCATGACAGTTAGTCACACTAAGTGCTTAGGGATATTGGCTTCTGATCAAGGTATATCTTCTAGTTACAAGGTGTGCACTGAACTAGAGTGCTCGTAAAATTTGTAGCATGAAAAATTGTTGAACATATCTCAATATCTGAATATTGATGCTAAAATTAAATTGCTACAACCCTAGACAAAATCATATGACTTCATAATTGCTTGATCTCAATACTAGTGCATGTAATTCTGAAAGAAGTCAATAGATTTGATTGTGTAAGAGAAAGGGAGATTAATCAAGATAAATATGAGGGCTTGGTTCATTTTTATTAAACCATGGTTTTAGATATCAATACAGAATTTTATTGATAAACTCTGCATACATCATGTTTAAACCATCCTGTTCAATAAAGCTCATTCATAAGCCCTTATAATGGAAGACTTTGAAAACTTATGTTTTAGATTTATGATATTGATATCTCTTTGAAAATCTGACTAAATTTCTTGTGATTGGAGCTTCTTTGAAAATCTGCTACTTAAAACTCTTCTGCTCAATATCATTGATTCATTGACCTGAACCTCTCCTTGTTATCCATCTCATAAGATTCCACTTATTGAGGGGGAGCTTCCATGTCATTTGCATCATGCTGCATAGAAACTCTTAAAGGGGGAGAATTGTATTCTTGCATTCATATTTTTAGGGGGAGCTCTTGCATTTTGGTATCTCCTTCTGCATCTGCATTCATATTGATTATATCAAAGGGGGAGATTTTTGCCAAAGGGGGAGAATTTTATTCAATCATTGCATGCTGGTTTGCTTTAACTTCTCAAACTATTTTCTTTTTGATGAAGTCAAAGGGGGAGAATAGTTTGTGTCATCAGAATCACTCACAGTGTAGTGTTGCCATCATCAAAAAGGGGGAGATTGTTGTGTCCCTGTGGTTTTGATGATTGGCTTTGATGTGAGTTAATCTTTTGATGATTGGTTTTGATGTGAGTTAATCACTGTGAGTCATCTTGCTGTGTGAGTCATCATGCTGTTATTCAGTCATTTTCTGATCATAATGCAGTCTCTCATATGTTCAGTTAATTTGCTGTTCAGTCAGTTCATCAGATCATGAAGCATTGCATTATATGTTCAGTCATGTTATCTGCTGCATAAATCATTCACATGCATTATTTGTTCAAGTGTAAACTCTGTCAGCATTGTCAGGACTGAAGTGGGTCGACCCCCCTTCTTAGATGGGTCGACCCCCCCTAGACTATCAATGTCTGTACACTGCCAGCACACACGTTCAAAATCTCTACATATGAAGTCTACACATTGACTGTTCATGCAAAGTCTAGACATTTGATCAAGTTTGTACACTGGTCTTGGCATATGCATTCATAAAGTATATACATTCTTCGGTTGACTTCAACTGAAGTCTGTACATCGGCATGCATTACATCAAGTGTGTACATTGCATAGCATGTTGCGTCTAAGTCTATACATCACTGTTCATGCATTCACTATCAAGTCTACACATTGCTGGGTCTTCATGCATTAACTCCAAGTCTGTACATCGCTCAAAGATTTCCAAGTCTGTACAGCCAATGCACTCAATTGAAGTCTATACATTGGTCTTCATATTCGAAGTCCATACATCGGTCTTCATATTCGAAGTCTGTACATTGGTCTTCATATTGGAAGTCTATACATTGGTCTTCACCTGAAGTCTGTACAGCCATTCTCTTATCAAAGTCCATACATCCTTCTGTTGGAATTCTAAGTCCATACATCGGACTGTTTGAGCAAAGTCTGTACAGCGTGTCACTCACGTTGGAAGTCTATACATTGGGGGTCTTTTACCTACGTTGCTCGAAACAAAGTCTATACATTAGACTGTGCCAAAGTCTATACACTGGCAGCACTGTGCAAGTCTATACATTGGCGTTGGTCATCCAAGTCTGTACATCGCTTGGCGCTCACCAAGTCTGTACATCCTCCGCCAAGCTTTCCAAGTCTGTACAGCCAAAGTCTGCACATCCTGTTTAGCTGAAGTCTGTACAGCCATCCGTCTCTCCTACCGTCTCAGTTAAGACTTAAAGTCTGTACATTGGATAACTTTCCAAGTCTTTACATTGATTTAGTGTTCGAGCTTTTCCAAGTCTATACATTGGCAGCTGAACTGTAAAGTCTGCACATCGTGAAGTCTACACACTCGATTGCCTTGCTTTGCTTCAAGTCTGTACAGTCTCTCCCTCAGCAAGTCTATACACTGGGGTCGTCAGTTGAAGCGACAGCATGTCTGTACATTGGGTTCTCATGCATGTTAATAGCAAGTCTAGACATTGTCTGTCAAGCACGCAGTCAAGTGTATACACTCTTCACACTTAGTTAACTGATGCTTTAAGTCCATACACTCATTCCCTTGGTATGTTAATGCATTTAACTGAAAGTCCATACACTGAGCTCGCATGAAGAACTTCAACTCTATACACTCTCCCAGTGTACACACTTACTCACTTACTGATTCTAAGTATATACATTGTGTTGCACTGCTTGAATTTCCTCAAGTCTATACACTGAGCTCGCATGAAGACTCAAAGTCTATACACTCACTCAGTGTTCACACTTGCTCATTTGCTGCTTATAAAGTCTATACATTGCATTTTTCAATATGAGTTATCAAGTCTATACACTCGATTCCTTCATGCATTTCACAGAAGTCTAAACACTCCCTCTGTTATGATAATGCATTCTTCAGTAAGTATATACACTGAGGTCGCAGAAAGTCTTACAAGTTTATACACTCTCTCAGTGTACACACTTATTCATTGCTGCTTCTGAAGTATATACACTCGTGTCAAAAGCCTGAACTAACTAAGTAGATACATTCCTTTTGTCTTTGTCTGCAGGTGATTTAGGCTAATGAAGGGCACGTGATCTGAGGGCTGACAGGAAGCTGACACGTGGCCAAATATCTTGGGCAGGAAATGTGGAACACACGCGCCTAGTGCTGCTCCTGCTCGAGCTGCTATATAAGAAAGACTTCGTTGTCTGAAGGAGGCTGATCGAAGTAGAAGGACTGAAGCAGAGAGCAGAAGAAGAAGAAATAGAAGAAGAGTGAGCCGAAAGAAGAAAAAAGAAAGGGGCTGATCGGGACAGTGAGAAAAGAATCAGAGAAGCAGAAGAAGAAGAAGAAGCAGAAGAGTGAAGATAGAGAGTGAGAGCAGAGAAGAGAGAAAGAGAGCGCGAGTGAAGAAGAAAGAAGAAGAAAGAAGAAGAAGAAAGGAAGAGAGGAGAGAGCTCTATTGAAGATCAGTTCAGTCTGTTCGTGGATCAAATCCAGAACGACTATGTTCATTGAGAGCTACATTTTTTATGTTTCATCTCCAGCTTTTGTTGCTGTGCTTTTTATGTTTTCTTATTTTTCCTTTTGATACTCTGGTTGCTATTGTTCTTCCGATCCTCTGGACTGAGGTCGGGTTCCTCCTGTGGACTCAGGAGAAGGGAGATCTGATCTCTGGTTCTGGGCTTGTGGGTTGCAAGTCTAGGGTTCCCTCCTGGTCTGGAGGAAGAGAGACTTTGGTCTCTGGTTTCCAAGTGGCTGGGAGTCACTTGGGGTGTCCCTCCAGTCGGGAGGAAGAGGGGAGGCTGTTCCCCTGGTCAAGCTCTGTGGCAGCAAGTGTTCGCAGACTGAGTCTGCTTGTTTCTAGCGTTGGCTAGTGAAGCCTCACTCCGGTTGGGAGTGAGGGGTGGATGTAGGTCTTGGTGACCGAACCACCTAAAAATCTACTGTGCAGTGGTTTTGCTTTGTGCGTTTGTTCCTTGCCTTCTACCTCCCATTCAGAGGTTGTGCATGCTTGGTTAGTTGTGTTATCTTGGGAGTAAATTTTGAGCATTATATTCTGCTAAGTGTGTTTGGTTTGTTTAGCTCTGCCTGCATTTCTGGTGTGATCAGGTGACTGCATTGTTGCAGTCCAACTGTTTGATCAATTGTTGAATTATCATCTCATCTTGGAAAGCTCATTAGTTTTTATTCCACATATCTGAGCTTTAGAGTTTTATTTGGGCATAAGTTTTGAAGGGGATACATTCACCCCCCTCTGTATCCGGACTTAGCACCCTAACAATATGCAACTGTCCGGAGTCAACCTCGGCCACTCACATACAGGCTTTGCCCGTATCCTACATGGCGGCCCGGGACCACCCGGGGGCGCCCCGATGTTAAGCCACGTCACGTGGCACCCAGTGGAAGGGCCGAAGGCCCACCCCGATACACTTCTTTCAACCCTCCAAGGTCAAAGGGAGACCTAACTAAGTCAACCATAGGCTTTGGAGGCCTACCGCGCGCATATACAGCTCGCACGGGTATGTTCGGCATTCTATCAAACACCTTGTGGGCGCGTGTATTCTAGTCCATCTACACCAAACCATGGGCTGTCCCGTGATTCCAGCACATCAATTGGGTCCTACAACAACCCCCCGACAAGTCAGGGCCAACCCCGACACTCAGACACGTGGCAACAACCCACTTAACTCTAGCACTCGGGCCAACCCGAGGTTACCCTGCCCACCCGCCGTGTAACTTGGCACGTAACTCGAGGCATGACTCACGTCCCTGAGATGCCTCTCCTAAGCTCTCACGGGCTCCCGTCTTCAACCCAAGGCCCACCTTGGGGCCCCTCGGCCAGCTACCCGAGCCGTTCTGCAATCCTGGGTGTGCCAGGCATTTACCCGAACACCTTGCGAGCGACTACGACAACTCGAAGGACAACGGCCCCCACGGGCCCATCCCAATTCCATGGAGCTTAGCGTCCTTCAAAGGACACTCGCGGAAGACACAAGGAGACCCTGGGGGCCACCCCTCAAGGTCACGACTGGCCCCGGGGCCAGTTCACCCCGAGGAGCGGCCGCGTGCCCCCGGGGAGGGAGAACTCCCCGGGGGTCACGCCCTCCCTCCAGTCCGGTGGCCCCATGGCCCCACTCAGCCCCAGTTCATCCAGTTGGCAGTCCTACGACGCGGTTCATGTGCCGTACCAGTTCGTGAAGTCGACACGTGGACGCGGGAGCACAAAGCGACAGCACGGGGGAATTCCTCAGGTTCAACGAGCTCGCAAGCTTCCACGTATCCTCCCAGGGTTGTCCTTTTCTTATTAGTTAATTTAGGAAGAAATAGACCAAAAAAATGGATTTTATAGGGTGGGGACCGCCTCCCTTCACCCTAGCGCCCAGTCTGCCTAACCCCCCCGGGGTGGGGTTTAGGCGGACCAGCCCAGCCCCTTGGGCTGGTCCGCGTAAACCCCTTCTCTTCAATAAAAAAATTTGCTTTTTTTAATTAAAATACCCTAAACCAACCCGCCTAAACCCCCCGGGGTGGGGTTTAGGCGGACCAGCCTCACCCCCTGAGGCTGGTCCGCCTAAAACCTTCCCAGCCCATTTTTTTAATTAAAAAACACCCTCCGTGAGGGGTTTACGCGGACCAGACCAGCCCATTGGGCTGGTCCGCCTAAACCCCACCTAGGGGAGGGGTTTGCGCGGCCCAACTCAGCCCTATGAGCTGGTGCGCGAAAACCCTTTCTCCCGTACACTATTCATGGGGTTTACGCGGGCTAGCTTGAACCTATAAACCTAGTCCTCCTAAACCCCTCCTAACCCTTCAACTTCTCTATAAAAACCCCTTAGAAGCTCAAGGGGTGAAAAAAAATAGAAGGGAGATCCAGCATATGTAAGACCAAGGCAACTAGCTCCAAGGCCTTCAAGCTTCAAGCGGCTCCGGGCAACGAGCTAAGGAGAATTGTGTGTGGGTGACTTGTTCGTCGGCTTTGTACGCCGAGGGTATGTCGTTTGTACTTCACTCACGCCGTATGTAGCCGTAACACACAAGTTAACACCCACTACCATGTGCGAGACGCTATGACAAGGGCGAACGTCCCCTTATGCCGGGATTCCCCCTCATGTGCCCGTCGGTCGCAACCACGCACATATCATGATGTCATGCTCCTTCGCAGTCATGAGGCCATGTTCGATCGCTCTACTCCAGTAGTGATCGGCCCTCACCCAGACACCGGATCGATGCATCCCTCCAGTCGTCCAGTCATAAGTCCCCCGTTCGGCGTCGCCACCATGGCGCACGCCACGGGAGGGGCCCTCTGTAAAACACACATGTGTTCCTCTGTCACGCACTGACCCGGGGACCGATCATCACAATCAGAATTATCCCGTGGTGTGCACCAGTTGTACCCTGGCCACTACGGCCTACCTGTAAAGACATATACATCTCAAAAATTACATCGCCAATTGGACGAATGCTCTCGCATCCACGTTCGGGCCCCCAGCTTTCTACCTACACCACTCGGCATCCGTGCCTAACATCCTAACCCCAGTAAACACCCCTCAGTTGAAAGCCCACCCACAGCTAGGGAATGCTCCCGGCCCTCTACCTACGGCTCCAGGAATATATACAGACTTTTCTTCAGCTTAGAACGAAGGTGTTCGGATTCAATCCGATGTAAATAAATATTGGTTGCTTGCGATCGGTGGGGAAAGATGTCCAGTACACGATTCCCACAATCGCCTACGCACTCGCTCCCGTGGAACCCCTTCTCTCATCGTGTCGCCCGCTCGCTTGAGCCCACATGCCGCGCCCTGGTGGCGCTTCCCCGGTCAACACTTGGTTCCATGGGTGATTGTCGAGAAATCGACTGGCATGCCCGCACCCTGTCCGGTTAACCCTTATCCTGACATTTCCGTGCCATTCGACCCTTTTCGGCTTTCCGTAAAAGGAGAGTGCCCGACACCGCCGTGAGAGGCATGCAACCGCAAGGAGGATACCCGAGATATATCAAACTCTCGTGTCTTTCTTCCCTACTGCACCCCTTCCTTCACCCGGTCTTTGGCATAATAATAACACACACAAAAATGCACGCAACACCAGGGTATAGTCATATGTAGTAAATAAAAGTCATAAGTCCTGGGACTTTGACACAACTCTAAACTCCCCCTAACAAAAACAACTATTTCACCCTTGGACTGAGACAAACTAAAGCCACAGATTTCTACACAAGTTGTGACAAAGGAGGTCTGCAAAGACCTAGTTCTCTTCTCATAGTGAAAAACATATCCAAGTTTAAAAGTTTTGTAAAAATATCAGCGAGCTGATGTTGGGTGTCAATGAAGTGCAATTCAAAACTTTTCTTATTCACTTCATCCCTAAGAAAGTGATGTCTTATATCAATATGTTTGGTTCTCGTGTTCTGGATTGTATATTTTGTTAGGTTTATGGCACTAGTGTTATCACACAATATAGGTGTACATCTAAGATCCACACAATAATCTTGGAGCTGGTGCATAATCGACAACACTTGAGTCTTACAGCTCCCTGTAGCGACATATTCTGCCTCTGCAGTGGAGAGTGCAACAAAGTGTTGTTTCTTGGAAGCCTAAGAGACTAGGCACCCACCCAACTTTTGGCAGTAGCCACTAGTGCTTTTCCTGTCTAATTTGCATCTAGCATAATCAGCATCTGTAAATGAAACAAGATTTAAAGCACAAGATGTAGGATACCAAAGCCCTAGATCGTATGTACTCGCAAGATATCTAAGAATTCTCTTAACAGTAGATAAATGTGATTCTTTGAGATTGGACTGAAATCTTGAACACAAACACACACTAAATATTATGCCAGGTCTAGAAGAAGTAAGGTATAGCAGGGAGCCGATCATACCTCGATAGATTTTTGCATTCACTGATTTACCTTTTTCATCTGCATCTAGAGATGCATTGGTTCCCATCAGAGTAGATATATGCTTGGCATCCTTCATCCCAAATTTCTTCAAGATTTCCATGGTATACTTGGACTGGTTGATGAAACACCCACCAGTTGTCTGAATTACCTGCAATCCAAGGAAGAATTGAAGTTCTCTTATTAAGCCCATTTCAAATTCCTTTGTCATTAGGTCAGCAAACTGTTTACACATCTCAGGGTTAGTTAATCCAAAAACAATGTCATCCATGTAAATTTGCATCATAATGATATGACAGTGGGAAATCTTGGTGAACAGGGTTTGAACAATCTTACCTTGGTTGTTGCTCTTGCTGACCAGAAAATCACTCAACCTATTATACCAGGATCTTGGAGCCTACTTCAGTCCATATAAAGCCTTATTCAACTTAAAAACATGATTAGGAAAATAAGGATCTTCAAACCCAGGGGGTTGTTCAATGAAAACTTCCTCTTTTATAAATCCATTAAGAAACACACTTTTTACATCTATTTGCTGCAATTTTATTCGTAGTGAGCATGCAAAGGCTAACAATATTCTTATTACCTCTACCTAGCTACTGGAGCATAAGATTCTTCAAAGTCTAACTCAAATTCCTGATTATATCCCTTAGCTACCAGCCCAGCCTTATTTCTAGTTATTATACCATCCTCATTCAGTTTATTTCTAAACAGCCATCTAGTTCCTATGATTGATTTGTTCACTGGTCGGGGAACAAAAATCCACACTTTATTTCTCTCAAATTGATTTTTTTCAACGTGCATAGCATTTATCCATGATTCATTAGTTAAAGCCTCCTCAATATTGTTGGGTTCAATTCGAGAAACCAAGGCAATCAGATCTTGAGCATTGACTTCCTTATAAAATGATCTTGTTCTAGATGGGTCATGCAGATTTTCAATAATATTTTGAATAGGATGATCCTTGAGAATTCTGATGTCACTGGATGACTCACCTGATTCAGTTGACACCTGTTCGGTCCCAAGGGTGCAACCGGATCTAGAAGGGGGGGTTAAATAGATCACTTTGAAAACTTTGGCCCGATTAAAAACTAAACCAATTGAAACACAATCTTCAGCTTCATATGCAGATGACACACTGTTCAATATGGATTGTGGTTTCAACACGAATAGTTTAAGGCAATAGAGCAAAACATCAAACACAAGGAGCCAATAGATTGTTGTATGGGAGGAGGTTGAGGTCAACGTAGTAGTGTAGTGAGGTCGACGCAGCCTCACTATGAGTTTGGTTGTTGGACATATTTGCTGCTCATCAAACTGTGGTGTGTGTGTGAGCACTGGGATAGAGTGTGCAGTGGAAAAATAGTTAGGATTGCATACGTTGAAGCTAGCACACGAACCTGTGAATGGGGATAGAAAACATGGAGCAAACACACAAATCACAACCCATTGCACCGGGATTTTTAAGGTGGTTCAGTCTGCAAACCTGCAGACCTACGTCCACCCCTCACTAAAATCTAGTGTGGCTTCCCGCTGACTAACAACTTGACCGTTGACACATAGCTTGATGGGGAACACAGTCCCAAGATCACTGATACACAGCTTAACCGCTCACACACAGCTTGACGAGGATGAACCCCACACATGCACACACGGCTGATCCCAGCCAAAAACCACTTTGGTCTCTAAACAGAGCACCGGACACACACTGAAAAATTGATTTGAAGTTGCAAGAGAAAAACACAAAATGAAACGAAGAAAACGAATGTAGCTTTAGAACAAGTTCAAGAAGCTGTGACTACAGATCTGAAATCAGATCGAGGGCTGCTCTTCGGGCTCAGGCTTCTTACAGGGCTGATCTCTCTCAAGGATTCTCTCCTTCCTTCTTCTCTCTTTTCTTTTACAACATTGGACTGGGTTGGCCAGATGCTGGGCTGCTCACACTTCTCTTCTCTCTTTTTCTTCCTCTCATTTACACCACTGGTCTAGGTCGGACTAGAACTGGGCAACTCTCTACTCTTCTTTTTCTTCCTCACAGATTCTCAGTTGAGGGCTCATGAAGACGTGGGCTTTTTCTTTAAGGGCGGTAGCAGCTTATTCATTAGAAGGTCATGTATATATAGAAGAGGTGGCATAGGAATTTCCCTCCAAGTTCCTGCATTGCAATTGGCTGGAATTAAAAACCTTCTTTGACCACTGACCTTCTTTCTTGATTGGTCCACCATATTTGATAGCAGGATCCCAAAATAAATCCAGACTTGAATCTAATTGGCCCAGAAAGTAAATGGAGGTTTTCTTTTTCTTCAGCCTCATTCAGATCTAAATTTGATTGGTTGGAATAGCCATGATGCTTCTTGGATGAGGAGCTCTATCAGATCTGAATCTTGATTGGCCTAGGACAAGAAGGACAGTCCTTTGTCCCAGGTCCTTTTCTTGGACTAACATCTGATTGGTTGTTGGCCAAAAGAGTAGAGTACCACAAAGCAGACCTTTCCCCAAATCTGATCCCTGAATATCTACCTTCAAAAAGGTGTACTGGATACCTTAACATGGAAAGGTAGGACCTCTGTCCTAGGATCCTTTTCCAGACCTCAAAAGGTGAGTTTTTGGAGGTTTATGTCGGCATTTTTTATTCCCTGGATGATCTCAGAACGTGTTGCAGAGTTGAGAGACGAAAGCTTGAAGGCCTATCAGTGCGTCGACGGATTAAGTCTATCACGTTGACGCATTCTTCAGAAAATGTGTTTATAATGCTTTCTGGAAAGCTCCTTGCGTCGACGTCATGATAGCATGGTGTCCACGCATCCTATGTCGGCCGTCTGTCTGACAGCTACTGGAGCCTGGTGGTGTCGACGCTACAATGAGATGGGGTTGACGCAACTAGAGTCCACTTGAGCTCATTACTTGCTTGCACGTTGTGCGTTGACGCAGGATTGGGAGTGCGTCGACGCATCCTTAGAAGGGTGCGTCTACAACGCTCTCTAGGAGAGCCTTGCATCGACGCCCTGAGTTGATGGGGTCAACGCAGCCTTATGCAGTTTTGATTTTCTTTCTTCTAACAAGCATTTCTTGGTTTTTATGCATCCAAACAACTTTCGCACTTGGGAGATTGGTTTAAAAGGGCTTGATCTGCCAATATCGCTTTCTCAAACTGGCTTGCTTGCTTTCTCTTAAACTTGCAACTGAATTTCAGCAAATAAGGAACTCTTGGATTTGGAGCTTCAGAGTTCATACCCTTTGGTTCAATGCAACATATCACATTACACCTGCATGATATTTTCATACTGCTCATCTTCATGAGGCCATAGACTTGCCAGTGCTGACTTTGACCTGAACTACATGACCGTTGACATCATCAAATGCAAATAAGACCCATCAATGAGTCATAGTCAGACAGCATCAAAACCAAAGGCTCAACATTCTCCCCCTTTTTGATGATGGCAACTATGAGTCATTGTGAGTTCATTATGAGACATCTCTTGAAGGAATACTATCATGAAGTAAACAATGACTCATCAACCCATCTCCCACTTTGCCATCAGCAAAGAGGGGTTAGATTAAAGCCAATTACAAAGTCAGAATATGAGCACATGGCGTGATAAAGATTTAAATGCAAAACACAAATAAGTGAGCAGATAGCCAGATATGCATTCACAATGATGTAGAGGGGAAGAACCAGTTTGCTGGGTCCAATTGTTAAGACCTTCCCTATGTTACATGCCATGAGTTCTGAAGCAGCCAAATGCAAGAGCAAATTGTTAGGTCCCTTCTAGGGATGTCAATGGATCGGCTTCGGCTCGGGTAGACTAATACCATACCCTATCCATGAAAATTTTACAAATACCATACCCGGATAGTACCCTATTATTTTTGCGGGTATAGATACGGGTATATCCGTCACGGGTATGGATATATCCGTGGATATATATCCGTATCCGTCCATAAAGCATGAGTCCACATCCACGTCCAAAGAAATGTGAGATTTATGAGAATTAGGAAAAAAAGAAATCCGGTCAATTCTTTCCTTTCTAAAGTAAGTTTTATATTTTATAAAAATGTCCATACAATTTTAACAAGAAGTTTAAACTCACAAACTCAACAAGACGGGTAACGGATTGAGTTCATGTCAAAATCATAGGTCTAACATGCACAATAAGTTATTAAGAGCGGGTTCGGATCGGGTACAGATTTGGGTGCACTAAATCCATACCCTATCCGAATATGAAACGGGTATTTTTAACATATCCGAACCCGAATCCATATCCGTTTATTCGGGTATTACCCGACCCATCACGGGTCAGGTGATACAGGTAATCGGGTTTGCGGGTATTTTTGACATCCCTAGTCCCTTCTTGTTGCTGGGTCCCTTGGCTTGGCATAAACAGACCACATAATTTGGCATCAAATGCCATGAAGTCACAGTAAAGCAGCATAGTTTGAAGCATGAGAGGCAGTTGTAGAAACGTCCAAGGTCAGATGAGGCAGGTACATGCAAGATATTTGGTCATAGCTAAGAAGATGCAATCTGAGGGCAGTTCGACAGCCATTGAACTGGTTTGGTTTTTAGGGTTTTCAAATTTTTAGGTTTTCTATTTTTCTATTTTTTAAAATATTTTATATGCAGTGCATGGAGGTAGGAAATGCAATCCACCATTTACATGAAAAGAACTGATACCAATTGCTTAGAGTGGTGATGCCTTCATAGTATCTAGGAGAGTTTATTGTAGATGATACAAGAGTGGCAGTCAACATGGAGACATACATCAGTAGGGGGCCAATTTGTCTTGATGACAAATGCCATGACAGCCAGACAGAAGTCTGGACACAAGGGGTCGACCATTGGGGTCGACACCTCATTTGCAAAAGCACTGGAGGTGAGGTTTGAGCAGCTACTAACAAAACTGATACCAATTGTCGACTGATGACAAATGATGCCAATTGTTGAGATTGCAGATTCTTTTTAGACATCAAATATCAATAAGCAAGCAAACCTGAATAGAGAGGATTTTCACAGATCAATAATGACTTGTCCTGATAGCAAATGACTGAGAGATTTCAGACTGAAGCAAAAGTTCACAAATGCAGAGTTATAGATTTTTCAGAATCTTCAGTTATAGTACTCCAATGATAAAGCCCTTATCTATAGATTGGTTTAAATCTGATGAATTCTGAGTTTCTCAATAATAAGCATTCAAAAATTTCTGCATTTAAAATTAATAGAAATAAACCAATATTACATATAGAGACCAAGTTAACCTCCTTTCATCCTACTCATTCAATTCCGTCAGCCCCTTTGAAAGTTACTACAAGTAGTATTGAGATTAAACACTTGAAGTTTTTGATATTATCGATGGGGTGCTATCATTTTCAGATTTTTCACTTGATCCCAATTTGTTATTATTTTTCATTTCATTTTTTTAAGAACATTTAGGTGAGGCATGCACCTTTTGACGTGAGAGTGCACGTTGATCAGACGCCAGCACCCCCAGTTACTCAGTGTAGCTCATCATTCTGCTTCAATTAGAACAGAGATAGCAAGGCACTTCATGACCTTGTCCACTCTACTTCATTGATGAAGGGTCTTGATTTCTCAGTGAAACAATTGCCATTGCTCCGTCTTAGGGCACTGAACTTAGCACACACCTTTTTACGCAAGGATATATATTTATCAGACGCCAATATCCCCAGTTACTCAGTATGACTGAAGTTCATTGCTTTCATCAAGTGTAGCCCTTTTTGGAGTTTTCAGATTTGTTGATGTTTAAAAACAATACTGCAATGAAGTTCCTCAATCAAAGATGCCTTTGTAATTAACATAAACTTTCAGATTTTTGAGGGCAAAATATGTCAAAACATGAGAGACTGGTTTAGGTCCATTAAGTCTGAATATAGCCACTTTCAAGACTGGTTAACATAAAAGCTCAAGAACTCATTAAATTTAAACCAACAGTTTTCATATCTTGGGCAATCATAGAACTCTATAAAAGAGGATTCTTCTTTTAGAATTTACTCTGATCAATGAATTCAGCAACATATAGAAATAGTCATAAGAGTTCAAGCTCATTCAAGGAAATAAGAATCAGGCAGTTGAGAATGTAGAATTAGATGACAAATCTTCATAAAAACCAAGGAGGCTCAGTTTTTAGGACATTTCAGACTCAAGATGAAACACATCAATTAATAAGCATGATGCAAAGACTGATGAATATATGGAATGCACCTGGGTGGATGAATGGAGATAGACACTGAACACTCCCCCTGAGGATGTGTAGTGAGCTCAGATGTTGTAACCATAGGTGAGCACTAATCAATTCAAGGATAGGATTGGAAGAATTGAGCAAATCAGTAGATAACCTGGTGCGTCGATGCAAGTACGTCAGGGGGTCGACGCAGAAGGCTAAGACAGAAAGCTTGTTTCTGGAAGAATCAACTGCTGGGTCGATGCAACAAGTTCTGTGCGTCGACGCAGTCTGGTAGACAGCACATAGAATCTACAAAATAGGCAGTTTCACACAGAGCTGGGTCGACCTGAGTATTTCTTGGGTCAACCTGATCAAGCAGTTAGGTAGGTTTTCAGAAGAAATTAAGGTTCAGATGGCATAGGGTCTAGCTAGATTCCGAAGGGATTTAGGAAACACAGATTACTTAGTTCAAGAAGCACACACAAGAATTATACAAGTGCAGATGAGAGCAGTTCATTAAATCAAATTAAGCTCCCCTTGAGAATATGCAACCAAACCAGAAGATAACAATGTATGCAGGGATGTAGCCTAGACTTTTATGATGACTCCCCCCTTAACTTGTGCATGGACTTCAGAAGCTTTCACGAGAATCAATAAGAGGGTATGCCGCCTATGACTTATGTGAACATTTGACCCATAGTACAAGGCGAAGAACTTGATCCGAGGATCCTCTCACGCATAGTGATAGTTTCCAGTTGGACTTGATCCAACTTTCCACACGTCATCATTCTATATACCAATGGGTCAAGCCATGATGGTGCATCACATTCTAGCATCCAAAGCAAGAAGCAAATGTTGGGTCCCTTAACATGATATACATTGGAGTGCATGAGACCACAAGATGATGCTCAATATCTATAGCACATATAGATTCAAGATGTTCGCAATGCATTTTAAACTGAGGTGCAAACTCTCAAACTCCCCCCTTAGTCCAATGCTCATGGAAGTTTGGACAATCAAACAACAGGTTATATGTCCATCTGAATGATGAGTTGGTCTATATGCAGCCAGGACAAACATCATCAATAGCGAAGGTTAATAATCATAAGCAGGAAAAACATGTGGCTGCTAACATTGGGAGTAGCAAAAACTAGCAAGCAACTCATCATTATATCAATTCTCTCATCATAACAGAGTCTTCATGATCAATCAAGGAGATGTTTTCAACAAGCCAGCGAGGAGTTTTTCAAATGTGCAGAATTTATTGAAAGCAAGAAAAGGATTAACTACAACAGCTAACAAGGAAATCTAACGTGCAGAGTTAATCATGAACTGAGATTTTATTCACAAACCTGTGCCTTGAGTTTTTATTTCCTGCTGATTCTTTGTTCAACTCCAAGGCACCCTGCACCCAAAATTCTCATTTAGAATTTTTGGGTACCCAAGTTTTCTTGGGTCCTTGATAGTTAGCTCCATATTTAGCATGCAGATCTCTCTTTCTTTTTGCATTCAAGTCATCACTTCTCATCCAAGGACACTCATCAAGCATATGTCCATATTCACCATAGTAAAACCAACACATTGATGATTTGACATTCTTCCTATGTGCATGTGTATCATACTTTTGTGGGTGAATAGGGAAGTTAGTAATCTTGGAATGAGAATGAGTCTTTCCCTTTAGATGCCAACAGTCCTTGACTGTGTGGCCAATTTTTCCACAGTGAAAGCAACAGGGAAGAAGATTCCTTCTGGTGGCCTTGGAATGCGTCGACCTGACCTTATGAGTGCATCAACGCAGTGGGTCGTTCCTGGACTTTTGAACAGGAGTGCGCTGAGCACACTTCCTCCCAGCGTCGACCTGACCCTTGCCATTGCCCTTTCCATTCTCCATTCTGTTCTTGCATGCCTTAAGTTCATCATTCTTCAAGATAAAGCAATCATGCACAATATGACCATGCATACCATAATAGAAACAATGAACATTCATTTGGTGAGAAGTATGGTATTTAGCATTGGACTTTCTATCATGCATATCAACACAATCAAATTTGTTTTTCTATTTTTGAACATGATTTGTTTTCTTTTTCTAGTTTTTATCTTGTTTTTTACTTCTGTTTTGTTTTTGAACTTTCTGGGCACCAGACTGTTTCGGGGGATTCTTAGAAGAGGAACCACCTGAACTGGAAACAAAAGATGTAAACAATTTATTTTCAAAGGCCTTTTTGTTCACAGGGTTGTAGCCTAAACCCTCTTTTTGAAAGTTCACTCTAGTCCCTAAAATTCTGTCTAGATTATCTCTGCCCTGAACAAACTTTGTTAGAGAATTATTTAAATCCTTGATTTCATTCTCCAGTGTGGAGACGTGCAGTTCAGATTCAGCGAGGTCCTCCTCGCACGCAGCTAATTGCTCATTGAGCATGGCATTCACACTTTTATAATTCTCACTTTCCAGTTGAAGTTCATTCATTTTCTCAGAGCTATCATCAACAACATGCTTGCCCTTTTCATAAGCACTCAATTTTTCAATTAGCATCTTATTCTATTCCTTTAGCTCTTCATTTTCCTCAAACAACCTCACATCATGGATTAGCCCATCAAGCGTTGTTTGATCATTAGACATTGACTTAAGTTGTTTTTTATGTTGTCTGGCAATCTCTTCCAACTTAGTAATTTCAACTTGCAGAATTCCATTTTCATCTCTCAAACAGCCAATGTTTTCTTTATGCAAGTCTAGGTCAATTATAAGAGTTTCATTGAGCTCCTCAAAAGCAGAATAGTTATTACAGAAGGAGCTCTCATCGTGACAATTTTTCTATAGTTCCTTTCTCAATTTTTTGTTTTTCGATTTCATTTTCTTATATTGCTTAGCTAACTCATCATAAGCGTCCATCAACTCTTCGAAAGTAAAATCTTCAGAGTCAGAGCTTACCTGAGATGAAGATGGATCACTTGGATGATCTGGATTGTCAGCCATTAAGCAGTCATGCCTTTTCCCTTCTTCATGGATCCTGGCCAGTCCATTTAGGATCTCTTTAGCAGTGCTGCAGCTGGAAACACAAGGAAACTTGGTAACATCTATTGCAGCTTTTATCAATTTGAAAGCAACAAGATTATCAACATTTTTGGCCCTGTGTTCAACAGACCATTCAGATGTATCTGATGGCAGCTTGTGCGGACCGTGGTATATGAGATTCCATAATCTTGAATCAATGGAGTTAACAAGAGCATACAACTTCCCTAGCCACATGGTAAAATTAGGACCATCAAATATAGGCGGGGAAATCATTGAAACTTGACAAGCGGAGAAATCCATTAGATCAAATGCACCGAGATCTTCCTCTGCAGATCGTTGGATCTGAGTATGATAGAGCTTAGCTCTGACACCAATTGTTGGGTCCCGAGGATGCAATCAGATCTAGAAGGGGGGGTTGAATAGATCCCTTTGAAAACTTTGGCCCGATTAAAAACTAAACCAAATGAAACACAATCTTCAGCTTCATATGCAGATGACACACTGTTCAGTATGGATTGTGGTTTCAACACGAATAGTTCAAGGCAATAGAGCAAAACATCAAACACAAGGAGCCAATAGATTATTATATGGGAGGAGGCTGAGGTCGACGCAGCAATGTAGTGAGGTCGACGCAGCCTCACTATGAGTTTGGCTGTTGGACAGAGTTGCTGCTCATCAAACTGTGGTGTGTGTGTGAGCACTGGGGTTGAGTGTGCAGTGGAAAAATAATTAGGATTGCATACGTTGAAGCTAGCACACGAACCTGTGAATGGGGATAGAAAACGTGGAGCAAACATACAAATCACAACCCATTGCACCTGGATTTTTAAGGTGGTTCAGTCTGCAAACCCGCAGACCTACGTCCACCCCTCACCAAAATCCGGTGAGGCTTCCCGCTGACTAACAGCTTGACCGCTGACACAGCTTGACAGGGAACACAGTCCCAAGACAGCTGATACACAGCTTAACCGCTGACATGCAGCTTGACGGGGAACACAGTCCCAAGATCGCTGATACACAGCTTAACCGCTGACACAGAGCTTGACGGGGACGAACCCCACACATACACAAATGACTGATCCCAGTCAAAAACCACTCCGATCTCTAAACAGAGCACTGGACACACACTTAAAATTTGATTTGAAGTTGCAAGAGAAAAACACAAAATGAAATGAAGAAAATGAATGTAGCTTCAGAACTAGTTTAAGAAGCTGTGACTGCAGATCTGAAATCAGATCGAGGGCTACTCTTCAGGCTCAGGCTTTCTGCAGGGCTGCTCTCTCTCAAGGATTCGCTCCTTCCTTCTTCTCTCTTTTCTTTTACAACACTGGACTGGGTTGGCCAGATGCTAGGCTACTCACACTTCTTCTCTTCTCTCTTTTTCTTCCTCTCATTTACACCACTGGTCTAGGTCGGACCAGAACTGGGCTGCTCTCCACTCTTCTTTTTCTTCCATACAGATTCTCAGTTGAAAGCTCAAGAAGACGTGTGCTTTTTCTTCAAGGGCAGTAGCAGCTTATTCATTAGAAGCTTCATGTATATATGGAAGAGCTGGCAGAGGAATTTCCCTCCAAGTTCCTGCATTGTAATTGGCTGGAATTCAAAACCTTCTTTGACCTCTGACCTTCTTTCTTGATTGGTCCACCATATCTGATAGCAAGATCCCAAAATAAATTCAGACTTGAATTTGATTGGCCCAGAAAGCAAATGGAGGTTTTCTTTTTCTTTAGCCTCATTCAGATCTAAATTTGATTGGTTGGAATAGCCATGATGCTTCTTGGATGAGGAGCTCTATTAGATCTAAATCTTGATTGGCCTAGGATGTAATGCCCCGGATTTTTTCGGATCATTGTAGTGGGTCTCGGAGTGTATTTTGTGCTTTACACGTGTTTTTTTCCCTGATGTGCCTTCGGAACTCTTTGCAGGGCAAACCGTGGCGTTCTCCAACTCCGGGACAGTACCACTGCGTTGTGTTCCTTCCGAGGATCGCGGAGGTAAATTTTCATAATTTTCTGAATTTATCGAATTTTCGAGTTTTCCTATATATACTAACCCTTTTCTCTCTCCCCCTCTCATTTCTCTCTTCCCTCCCTCTCTCTTCTCTCACGCCCTCTTTCTCCCCTCTCTTCTCCGGCGGCTGACGGAGCGAGGAGGGGGCGAGGTGGAGGTGGCGCGGGCGAGGATGCGGGCGAGGACAGGTGAGGATCGAGGCGGAGGAGGCGCGTGGAAGCTTGGTGGCGCGATCGCGAGCCGGCGAGGGTTTCGCGGCGTTTTCTTCGTGGATCGGCGTCCACGACGCGTCGTTTCTTCGGTGGAGGTAGGGAGATGGACCCTCAGCCCCGTGTACTTCCTTTCCCGCGAGTTTCGTAGGCCATGGTGAGCCGAGCGGGCTACACGGGGCGTTTTGGGCAAAATGCATGTTTTTGGGGTGTGAGCCGGATCTCCCATTTTATGGTGTTTTTGGGCGATCCAGGGGTTTAGATGCATGCCTAGGGGCTTGGGGAAGGTTTCCCCATTTGTTTCCCCTTCACCTGGGGGTGAACGGGGCGTGGCATGGCTTTTCCCGCGGTTTCCACCATTTTCGGGCACGGACTGAGAACGCGCTAGCCTTGGGTAGCGCGTTCTTGAAGGTCGTGCTGCCCCGATAGAGCGCGTTCATCGGGGAAGATGAACAGTAAGGCGGTTCTTGTCGCGCTATGGGGTCCTAGCGCATTCTGCCCTGTCGCGCTAGGGGTCACTAGCGCGTTCTGCCTTGTCGCGCTAGGTGATCCTAGCGCGATCTGTGCAGTCGCGCTATAGGGATATAGCGCGATCTGTCGTGTCGCGCTATAGGTGCATAGTGCGTTCTGCTTGAACGCGCTATGGACCTACAGCGCGTTCTTGGATGTGACCAGCCGGGCTGCCCGGGGCGGGCGGTCTGCGGCTGATCGTTCTCCTCGTGGGCCGTGTGTGCCTTGGACACCCAGTGGAGTTTCGTGACCGTGTTTTGAGGTGTCTGGAGGTTCCATTTACCTCGTTTTACGTGCCCACGCGCTTAAGGGTCCGGGTGACCTTTTAGCGTCCGTTCGCATTGTGTTGGTCTCCGGTCGACCCGGTTGGGACCCAGTGGTCGACCTCCGGCCTTGTGAGTATCCTGGACACCCCATGGGTTCCGTGTCCTTGTTTTTGGGGTGTCGGGAGGGACCGTGTTACCTCGATTCGCGTGCCCGTCGGTGTGGTGGGTCCGGGTGACCCCATGTATTCCGGGCTTTCGTGTTACGCTTGATCGAGTCACCGTGTGTCGGTGTGTGTGCGGTGGGGTCTCCCCCGCATATCGTGGGTTCCTTTGGAAGGCGATTCCCGTGTGGGCCATGTGTTTGGCCTTGGACAGTGAGTCCAGTTGTCCGGCCTGGGGATGGAAGTTTCCCGCTTACTTCAAGATGGGAAATCATTGTGGCGGCTTGCGTGCTGCCTTGGGAATCGTGCTTCTGTATTTTTTTCATGTGGCCCGTGTGAGTGGCCTTAGTCCCTTGCGTTCCCTTCCCGAGGGAGTGGTCTTGGCGACTCGTGTGTTGTCTCGGTACTCGTGCTACCGTGGTTTTAGACCTAGAGATTGGACTAGATTGATGGCCTTGTGCTGTTGCGTGCAACGGTCTTGACCCCGAGTCTTGTGACTCAAGGACCGTTGACTGTAGTGCATTTAGAGGACTGTCCAGAGTCTAGTAGCTTAGTGCCACTTGAGTTTTCTCGACTCTAGCGCGCGGTGCGTGCGTGGCCGTGGACTATGAGTCCCGTTTCTTCTCCGACTATGGTCACCGTGCGACGGGGCCGGTACGTGGGGTGGTCCCCGTACGTCGTCGGATTCGGACGTTGTTTTCCGTTGAGTTGAGAGTCTACTCCTTCAGTGACCCTCCACTAGTCGTAGCCTACCAGTACGCGTGTGCTGGTCGCACCAGGGAGTGGTGTACAGGCTTACCCTGAGGATGGTTTTAGACTGGTTACCGTCGGGCCCCTCGTCACATCAGAGTCCAGTGCCAGGGGAAAATCGATCAGAGGGCCAGACCTAGGACGCGTGGTCTGTGTATGCACACGTGGTTGGGGACAGTGGACGCACGTCGACGGGTGTGACCCCATCTAGTCACTTGTTTGTGGTTACTTGTACGGTGTTCGCGCCTCGGGTAGGACCTACCACGTCAAGCGGTTCACCTACAGTGCGGTGTAAGACGTCAGGGGACGCTACCGGCTGTGCTTCTAGTGGGTGGTACTCCTGTCGAGTACGGAGTGGCAGACTGTCAGTCTCTGTGTCTTTGACCTTCGGGTTTTTGGTCGTGTTGACCGGTGAGTTCGGTTGTTTCACCTTGGCGCGTGTGTCGGTTCTTGCGCCGTGAGATTAGTGCTAGTGGCTTTACCGAGGTTGGGTCTTGTTGTGCGGTACCCGCGATCGGATGGTCGGGGTTGCACCTTGGACAGCGTGTCCAGGTCGGCTGTGTCCGGGGGACAGGCCTCTACGGCGTGGTTGCCGTGTGTTCTTGCTTCGGTAGGTGGTACTAGCGTGGTTCGGTAGCTTCGACTGTGTGATCGAGGTCTGCCTTCTGGCAGTAGGAGTAGCTGTAGTGCCGAGTTTTGACCGGCCATCGGTTTGCTGTTCCTACTGTAGTTGTAGCTTCCTTTCCGCTATCGCCGTTGTTTCCAGTTGGGGTTCCGCGGGATCCCTGCTGAGTCTCTGTTTTGGAGACTCATTCCCTGCTTTCAGGTGCAGCGGTTCTTCCTCGTGGTTCGAGGGTGCGGAGCGGGGGTTCTTAGTTGCCAGCTTGCCGGGCCGAATGTTCACTTGGCATGTGATACGTTTTACTGCTTTAGACTGTACTTTCTGTTGGACTGGACTCTGTTGTTGCTATCGTTGTTCTTTCTTTCAGCTTGTTGTTGTTGGTTGTCCTGCTTTATTTCCTATTTCTTTGTGCCTCCACACTCCTTTTAGCCCTTCCGAGCCCTCCCGGCTCGTGGGCGGCGGTGCGAGTCTCGGGTTATCGGGCCTTCCCGGTAATCGGATTCTCGGGTCGTTACAGCTGGTATCAGAGCGGTGGTTGTGGACGTACATAGGAATTCGGGATATTGCAGTGATCAGAGTCCATAAGGTCCAGTACAGTCGGCAACTGGCTTAGGGTTTTGTGCTTGTTTTTCCGCCTTGTTTCTCGCTTGAGAGCTTGGGTGCGCTGTGCGGCGCTGAGAAGGTGGTTGCTGTCCGCGGCTTTCGTGCTAGCATGGGGTCTAAGGATCGAGGTTGAGAGTCTTCTCCCTCATCGGTGGTGGCCCTGGTTGTGCTGCGTTGGGCAGAGGTTGCTGGCAGGTGTGAGCTCGCGGTGCTACGTTCGAGGAACCTGCAGCGTGGTCAGGTCGCTGGTGCGGACTGTTCTTGGTTAAGTGGCCGTGAGCGTGCTCTGAGGGAGCTGTTGTCGGTTTTGGCCACTCCAGCTTGAGGTTTGTCCAGCTCCTGAGGCGTTCTAATCGAGAAGTGTGCTCGGGTGAGCGGAGGATCTTCTCGGTGGGCTGCTATTTCGTCGAGCCTGATGTTCTTGTCGCGCTCTGTGGCGTCAGAAATGACGTGTCGGTCCTGATCGTTCTGCTGATTTCGAGGCAGGATTTGGCAGAGATGTCCCGTTAAGTCTTTGCTCCTGCGCTTATGTCAGTGGATGGGTTGTGTTCGCTCTGGAGTTGGCTTGAGATGTGAAGGCTCCATGGCGAGTTCGGGACTCGAGGATGAGCGTCGGCGGTTGTCGTTATGGCTCGTGTTGCGGCTCTTGGCATGCCGTGTTGCAGTTGGAGGAATTTCAACGGTGATGCATTGAGAGATGCTGTGACTGTGGTCCGACGTGACACTCGTCGAGTGTGTCGGAGGCGTTGACCTGATGGAAGCGATGGTTTCCTTGGTGCTGGATGGTGCTGTTTCCAGCGTGCTCGAGGTTTGAGGTCAGGTCGAGCGTGGAGTCCTTCCGTTGGTCGAAAGTGCGCTGGTTTCTCCTTTGGTTGGAGAGATTGCATTCGGCTAAGGATCGCCGTCTTGCATTGTGTGTTCGGATTGGTTGGCCTTGTGTGCCATGAAGTCCGTGCGAGACGTGCTCCTTGTCTTGGCAAGGTGGTTGCCTGTGAGAAGCTGTGCCCATTCCCTTGTCATGTGAGGGTGTGCTGGCGCTGTTCTGGAAGGATGAGTGCTGGTTGGGCGGTGTTTGCTTTCTCGGCTGTGCGCGCGGATTTGAGTGCGCAGCGGAAGCGTGGTGGGCCCATAACCCACTGGTTCAGGATCGTAGCGTTGGTTGCTACGGGCGGATTCCTGAGTTCACGTTGAGCATCGGAGGATTGGTTCCTTGGTGTGAAACGTGTTGTTGCCATGCCGTTGCTCGAAGTATTATGGTTGTTGGCACTGGCAAGTTGGAGTGTTGGGAAAAGTGCTGGCTAGTGCGCCGCATGAGTACCATGTTCCTGTGATGGAAGCCGTGTCAGGCGTCGGTGTTGGACTTGGATGAGGTTGTTGAGGATGTCGCCTGACGGAGGTCGAGGACGTGTTGGTCAGAGTCGGTGGCTTGGTGTCCGACTTGTGTTCCCAGTCGTGTCCTTGGATAAGATCGTCTTTTGAGGAAGTGATCTCTGGCAGGCTGTGGGTTCCTGTTGGTGGCTGCGAGTGACTGGTAAGGCTAGTCTCGTAGCCGACCACGGTGAGATGTTTCTTGCTTAGGGACCCGTGAGCACTGTCCAGGTGGTGTCCCGTGGCTCTGTGGTAAGGGCGGAATCGGGATTGGCAGGTGTCCACTTGGATTGATCGAAGGATTTGATGAGACCAGATAGAAGAGTGATGACTGTGGGCGGAGGCCTTTTTGTGAGATTGGCGTCGGATTGGTGGTCCTTGATAGGACGTTGGTGTCGCAATGGTTATCCCTGGGTTGGTGACCGGCATGGGATGATTCCCCTGTGAGTCTGAGTCCAGTAAGGTGATGATTGAAGACACCAGGATCCGTCATTTGGTTTCGTCGTGCTCCCCGAGAGGGTCGAGTTGGAGCGATGTTCGAGCTCGGATGCGGTGTCCGAGAGGAGTGCAGCTCGAGATGTGGCATCAGTCTGTGTGGGAGTCGACGGATGGCTTGCTGAGGTTTGGAATGTTTCCTTTGGACCCGGTCGAGGACCAGGAAAGAAGGAAGAAGCTGAGCAAGCGGAGGTTTCCCGTTGACGAGCAGTTAGTGACCAGTGGATGGTCTTTTCAGAGACAGAAGATGCTGGTTGTTGGGGCTCGAGCGTGGCGAGAGCCGTGTGCCAGCGAGACCTTTGGTGGTCGTTTCTGTGATGTGCCTTTCCGGATGGGATCTGGGCTTTGTAGAAGGTTGTCTTCTGACAAGAGTTGGCACTGTGTTGTGTCCGGCTTTCGGCTTGCCTTGTGTGAGGTGTTTCTTGGTGTAGAGCCGATGTTCTGGTTGCGGTCTGCTGAGATGACTGCTTGAGCTGGTGGAGGCTCTGTTTTGGTTGCTCCCTTGAGGAGGCTGTGCGACCTGTCAGCTGGTTGCGAAGCTGTTGTGCGATTTGTCTGCTGACCATTGGATGGATCAGTAGTTGTTGCTCGTGTCGAGGGTTGTGATTCCTCGGTGAGCGAGATTGTGGCTGTGGTGCCATGTTGGTTCTCGCGTTGACTGAGGTGATGCCGGACTGTGTCCTTTGGTATATGCTTGCTCTGCTGGCCAGTGTGCTTGGCGCGAGGAGCGAGGTGTTGCTTGTGATTGTGAGTCTGGCTGTGTCCCTCAGGACTGGTGTTTTCGTGAGAATCGAGGTTTTCTGTGCTGGGGCTCTGACGGCGCGTCAGTTGGTTCAGTGTTCTTCCCCTGTGACTTCGTGCTTGGTCCTGAATTTTGAGGACGAAATTCCTTTAAGGGGGGAGGGCTGTAATGCCCCGGATTTTTTCGGATCATTGTAGTGGGTCTCGGAGTGTATTTTGTGCTTTACACGTGTTTTTTTCCCTGATGTGCCTTCGGAACTCTTTGCAGGGCAAACCGTGGCGTTCTCCGACTCCGGGATAGTGCCACTGCGTTGTGTTCCTTCCGAGGACCGCGGAGGTAATTTTTCGTAATTTTCTGAATTTATCGAATTTTTGGGTTTTCCTATATATACTAACCCTTTTCTCTCTCCCCCTCTCATTTCTCTCTTCCCTCCCTCTCTCTTCTCTCACGCCCTCTTTCTCCCCTCTCTTCTCCGGCGGCCGACGGAGCGAGGAGGGGGCGAGGTGGAGGTGGCGCGGGCGAGGATGCGGGCGAGGACAGGTGAGGATCGAGGCGGAGGAGGCGCGTGGAAGCTTGGTGGCGCGATCGCGAGCCGGCGAGGGTTTCGCTGCGTTTTCTTCGTGGATCGGCGTCCACGACGCGTCGTTTCTTCGGTGGAGGTAGAGAGATGGACCCTCAGCCCGTGTACTTCCTTTCCCGCGAGTTTCGTAGGCCGTGGTGAGCCGAGCGGGCTAAACGGGGCGTTTTGGGCAAAATGCATGTTTTTGGGGTGTGAGCCGGATCTCCCGTTTTATGGTGTTTTTGGGCGATCCAGGGGTTTAGATGCATGCCTAGGGGCTTGGGGAAGGTTTCCCCTTTTGTTTCCCCTTCACCTGGGGGTGAACGGGGCGTGGCATGGCTTTCCCGCGGTTTCCACCGTTTTCGGGCACGGACTGAGAACGCGCTAGCCTTGGGTAGCGCGTTCTTGAAGGTCGCGCTGCCCCGATAGAGCGCGTTCATCGGGGAAGATGAACAGTAAGGCGGTTCTTATCGCGCTATGGGGTCCTAGCGCGTTCTGCCCTGTCGCGCTAGGGGTCCCTAGCGTGTTCTGCCTTGTCGCGCTAGGTGATCCTAGCGCGATCTGTGTAGTCGCGCTATAGGGATATAGCGCGATCTGTCGTGTCGCGCTATAGGTGCATAGCGCGTTCTGCTTGAACGCGCTATAGACCTACAGCGCGTTCTTAGAGGTGACTAGCCGGGCTGCCCGGGGCGGGCGGTCTGCGGCTGATCGTGCTCCTCGTGGGCCGTGTGTGCCTTGGACACCCAGTGGAGTTCCGTGACCGTGTTTTGGGGTGTCTGGAGGTTCCGTTTACCTCGTTTTACGTGCCCGCGCGCTTAAGGGTCCGGGTGACCTTTTAGCATCCGTTCGCATTGTGTTGGTCTCCGGTCGACCCGGTTGGGACCCAGTGGTCGACCTCCGGCCTTGTGAGTATCCTGGACACCCCATGGGTTCCGTGTCCTTATTTTTGGGGTGTCGGGAGGGACCGTGTTACCTCGATTCACGTGCCCATCGGTGTGGTGGGTCCGGGTGATCCCATGTATTCCGGGCTTTCGTGTTACGCTTGATCGAGTCACCGTGTGTCGGTGTGTGTGCGGTGGGGTCTCCCCCGCATATCGTGGGTTCCTTTGGAAGGCGATTCCCGTGTGGGCCATGTGTTTGGCCTTGGACAGTGAGTCCAGTTGTCCGGCCTGGGGCTGGAGGTTTCCCGCTTGCTTCAAGACGGGAAATCATCATGGCGGCTTGCGTGCTGCCTTGGGAATCGTGCTTCTGTGTTTTTTTCGTGTGGCCCGTGTGAGTGGCCTTAGTCCCTTGCGTTCCCTTCCCGAGGGAGTGGTCTTGGCGACTCGTGTGTTATCTCGGTACTCGTGCTACTGTGGTTTTAGACCTAGAGATTGGACTAGATTGATGGCCTTGTGCTGTTGCGTGCAACGGTCTTGACCCCGAGTCTTGTGACTCAAGGACCGTTGACTGTAGTGCGTTTAGAGGACTGTCCAGAGTCTAGTGGCTTAGTGCCACTTGAGTTTTCTCGACTCTAGCGCGCGGTGCGTGCGTGGCCGTGGACTGTGAGTCCCGTTTCTTCTCCGACTGTGGTCACCGTACGACGGGGCCGGTACGTGGGGTGGTCCCCGTACGTCGTCGGATTCAGACGTTATTTTCCGTTGAGTTGAGAGTCTACTCCTTCAGTGACCCTCCACTAGTCGTAGCCTACCAGTACGCGTGTGCTGGTCGCACCAGGGAGTGGTGTACAGGCTTACCCTGAGGACGGTTTTAGACTGGTTACCGTCGGGCCCCTCGTGACATCAGAGTCCAGTGCCAGGGGAAAACCGGTCAGAGGGCCAGACCTAGGACGCATGGTCTGTGTGTGCACACGTGGTTGGGGACAGTGGACGCATGTCGACGGGCGTGACCCCAGCTAGTCACTTGTTTGTGGTTACTTGTTCGGTGTTCGAGCCTCGGGTAGGACCTACCACGTCAGGCGGTTCACCTACGGTGCGGTGTAAGACGTCAGGGGACGCTACCGGTTGTGTTTCTAGTGGGTGGTACTCCTATCGAGTACGGAGTGGCAGACTGTCAGTCTCTGTATCTTTGACCTTCGGGTTTTTGGTCGTGTTGACCGGTGAGTTCGGTTGTTTCACCTTGGCGCGTGTGTCGGTTCTTGCGCCGTGAGATTAGTGCTAGTGGCTTTACCAAGGTTGGGTCTTGTTGTGCGGTACCCGCGATCGGATGGTCGGGGTTGCACCTTGGATAGCGTGTCCAGGTCGACTGTGTCCGGGGGACAGGCCTCTACGGCGTGGTTGCCGTGTGTTCTTGCTTCGGTAGGTGGTACTAGCGTGGTTCGGTAGCTTCGACTGTGTGATCGAGGTCTGCCTTCTGGCAGTAGGAGTAGCTGTAGTGCCGAGTTTTGACCGGCCACCGGTTTGCTGTTCCTACTGTAGTTGTAGCTTCCTTTCCGCTATCGCCGTTGTTTCCGGTTGGGGTTCCGCGGGATCCCTGCTGAGTCTCTATTTTGGAGACTCATTCCCTGCTTTTCAGGTGCAGCGGTTCTTCCTCGTGGTTCGAGGGTGCGGAGCGGGGGTTCTTAGTTGCCAGCTTGCCGGGCCGAGTGTTCACTTGGCATGTGGTACGTTTTACTGCTTTAGACTGTACTTTCTGTTGGACTGGACTCTGTTGTTGCTGTCGTTGTTCTTTCTTTCAGCTTGTTGTTGTTGGTTGTCCTGCTTTATTTCCTATTTCTTTGTGCCTCCACACTCCTTTTAGTCCTTCCGAGCCCTCCCGGCTCGTGGGCGGCGGTGCGAGTCTCGGGTTATCGGGCCTTCCCGGTAATCGGATTCTCGGGTCGTTACATAGGACAAGAAGGACAGTCCTTTGTCCCAGGTCCTTTTCTTGGACTAACAACTGATTGGTTGTTGGCCACAAGAGCAGAGTACCACAAAGCAGACCTTTTCCCAAATCTGATCCCTGAACATCTGCCTCTAAAAAGGTGCATTGGATATCTTAACAGGGAAAGGTAGGACCTCTGTTCTAGGATCCTTTTCCAGACCTCAAAAGGTGAGTTTTTGGAGGTTTACGTCGACATTTTTTATTCCCTAGATGATCTCAGAACGTGTTGCAGAGTTGAGATATGAAAGCTTGAAGGCCTATCAGTGCGTCGACGCATCAAGTCTATCGCGTCGACGCATTCTTCAGAAAATGTGTTTATAACGCTTTTTGGAAAGCTCCTTGCATCGACGCCCTGAGAGCATGGGGTCGACGCATCCTATGCCGGCCGTCTATTTGATAGCTGTTGAAGCCTGATGGCGTCGACGCTGCAATGAGACGGGGTCGACGCAGCTAGAGTCCGCTTGACCTCATTACTGGCTTGCACGTTGTGCATTGACGCAGGATGGGGAGTGCGTCGACGCATCCTTAGAAGGGTGCATCTATAATGCTCTCTGGGAGAGCCTTGCGTCGATGCCCTGAGTTGATAGGGTCGACGCAGCCTTATGCAGTTTTGATTTTTCTTTCTTCTATCAAGCCTTTCTTGGTTTCTATGCATCCAAACAACTTTTTCACTTGGGAGATTGGTCTAAAAAGGCTTGATCTGCCAATATCACTTTCTCAAACTGGCTTGCTTACTTTCTCTTAAACTTGCAACTGAATTTTAGCAAATAAGGAACTCTTGGATTTGGAGCTTCATAGTTCATACCCTTTGGTTCAATGCAACATATCACATTACACCTGCATGATATTTTCATACTGCTCATCTTCATGAGGCCATAGACTTGCCAATGTTGACTTTGACCTAAACTACATGACCGTTGACATCATCAAATGCAAATAAGACTCATCAATAAGTCATAGTCAGACATCATCAAAACTAGAGGCTCAACAACACTGACTTGATGGGCTGATTATCTTCCATGGTCTTTGCTGGCCCTTGTCCTTCTTTTTCTTGATCTTGCTTTGTTTCCATAAATTCCCCATCTGCACCTTGATCCCTGTCATCATTAGATTTGTCAAACAATTCAGTTTCCTCAGCAAAAATGACATGAGGCGTTTCTTCTACAATATGATTTTTAGAGTTAAAAACCCTATATGCTCTGGACTTGTCCGAGTAGCCTAGAAAAATGCCCACATCACTCTTAGCTTCAAATTTATCAAGATCCATTTTATCATTGTTATGAATGTAGCATTTTGATCTGAAAACTCTGAAGTAAGCTAAGTTGGGCTTCTTACCTTTGAGTAGCTCATAAGGAGTTTTCTTATGCTTGGGTCTTGCCATGGCCCGGTTAATAATATAGCATGTTGTGCTGGCCGCTTCTACCCAAAATCTCCTTGGTAGTTGGCTCTCTACCAGCATGGTTCAAGCTATCTCCACTATAGTCCGATTCTTTCTCTCCACAACTCCATTTTGTTCAGGTGTCCTCAGAGAAGAAAACTTGTGAGTTAGACCCTCTTGACTGCAAAAATTAGTAAACAAGGTGTTATCAAATTCTCCTCCATGATCAGATAAAATGGTGCAGATTCTGAACTTACCCTACTGCTTTACTTTTCTGAAGAAATTTTGAAATTCCGAGAAGGCATCATTCTTGTGAGTTAAAAAGAAAATCCAAGTAAAGCGAGTAAAGTCATCAACTATAACATAATCGAATCTCTTGCCACTCAAGCTGGCTGCCCTAGTTGGGCCAAACAAGTCCATATGAAGCAATTCAAGAGGCTTTGATGACATGGGTTCAATTTTGAGTTTGAATGATTTTCTTTTTTGTTTTCCTAGGGAACATGCTTCACAGGTTTTGGTGTTCCAGTTAAATGACAATTTAGGTAACCCCTTAACCATATAATGTTTGACCAGATTGTGCAACATAAGATAACTTACATGACCCAATTTTCTATGCCATAGCCATGCACTCTCGGTTTGATTGGCAGTTAAGCACAAGTTTTTATTAAACGACTCATCTAAGTCTACCATGTACACATTATTGACTTTATGACCCAAGAACTTGACTTCATCAGAACCTACTTCAAATATTTGACATTTATTAGTATCAAACAAAACTCTGTGACCTCGGTCACACAATTGGCTGATGCTCAGGAGATTATGCTGCAAACCTTCAACTAGCATAGCATTTTCAATGAGGTTTTCAGAGTTCTTACCTACTATTCCTGATGTAATTATTTTTCCCTTGTCTATTCCTCCAAACTTCACCTGTCTGGACTCTATCTTGACTATCTGACTAAATTTTCTTCTGTCTCCCGTCATGTGCCTTGAGCAGCCACTATTTAGGTACCATCTGTTGTGTTCGACTGCCAGGCATTCCTGCAATTATAATTCAAGCAGAAAGTTTTGGAACCTAAGCAAATTTGGGTCCTCTGTCACTATTCACTTCATGCAGCAAGGATTTTGGTATCCAGATTTGTCTGACAATTTTAGTTTTTGTTTTAGACTGGTGTTGTGTATTCAAGTTTTCTGACTTGTGATAGGTGTTTCGATAATTGTTCCAGTACCTCCCCCTATTGAACTGAGATCTGTGATTGATTCTGTGATTTTTATTGTTATATCCTCCCTTATAGGATTGTGCATAAGAGTAGAATTCTTTGTTCCTGCGTAAGTGCACATTGAAATTATTGGCCCATCGAGGTCTATATGACCTCTAGTGGTCAGGGAAGTACTTTCTCAGTTTGCCAATGTTTTGTTTTTGATTAGGTCTAACAACTCTGTTTGCTGCCCTAAACATAGGATGGGAGTGGGTCTATTGAGTTGGTAGTGTTGTATCCCAGGTTTTGATGATGTCTGATTACGACTTATTGATGAATCTAATGTGATTTTGATGATGTCAACATGCATTAAATTCAGATCATAGACCGCCAATTGTGTGCCAGCAAAGACTGAGTGAAAGCAAGCAAGGCAGTTTGAGAAGGTGAATTGGCAGATCAAGCATCTTAGATCAAGCTCCAGTCATATTATGGCTTAGACTAATAGAAGCCCAAGGTACAAAGGCCTTTGGATGCACATAAATCAAGAAATGTAAAAAGGATGGCCAGTTAGTCGACAACCAACTGATAAGAAAGAGAAGAACCAAAACGAACAAGTTGCGTCGACTCTAGGCACATTATGTTGTTGAGTGCGTCGACTCCAGATGATTTTTTTTTGGAAGCCACTTCTTCACCGCGTCAACTCTAGATGCTTTCAGGGGTAGCTTCAAGCACACTTCAACGAGTGCGTCAACGCAAGACTCCCATGGCGTCTGAAGAGGGGTGATCTCGCGCGGTGTCTTGAGCCATACGATCTTGGATGAACTCTCGTCGTCGTCGTCACCACGATAGAGGATCTACAAAGCAGGAAACGAATCAGAGGAGCCCAGGGTTGAGACCCCGGGGAAAACTCTCTGATGCTTAAGTCAGCAAGCTGATAGAGCGTAGGTGGAAGGGATGTAGGAGAAAGAATGAGGGGCATGAGATCGCTCTCTACCAGTGTATGTGGTGTTGATTGCTCAGGATTACCTTTTTTGGAGGGTTTCCCTTGGTTTATATAGTGTTCTTCTCTGTCGGGTGCTCGGAGGAGGCGGAGAGTATAGGGGGCGTTACTTGGCCGTTTGAGGCTTAGTCGCTTGGTCTCCCCTTTCATTGACTCCCGATTTTCCCTAATTCAGTTCAGCTCGGGCGCCACTTGGGCTTTCCCTGCTTCGACTGTTGCTCGGACTTCCGGGCCTAGAGGCCGCCTAGGAAGTATTGGTCTGAGTACTTTTGGGCTTTAAGATAAGTGGGGCCGTTATTGGGACTGGCACTTGGAGAGCTCAGCCTTTTTGGGTCGGGTTGGATCTGGTTGGGCCGCTCTCGATCGTATGGTCATTGGGCCGCCAATTTACCCCTCTCTAGCGTCAACGCAGGTTCAGCTCAAGCCCCTGTCGAATGGGCGATTCTCTTTAGCTAGGTCGACAATGTTTTCACAGTGTGTCAACACAAGGCCACTTCCCAGAAATGCCTCGGATGCATCTTTCAAAGGATGCATCGACGCAACCTCACAGATGCGTCGACGCATAACAGCTTGGCTTGCAGTAGCTCATGCATATGGGATGCTGCGTCGACGCAATGATCTTGCTGCGTCGACGCACATGAAGGTTTTTCTGGCTAATATTATGCTCGTTCAAACACGTGATTGTTCACTCCAAGCCAATATCGCAAATGGCCAAAACACGCATTTCAAGGTCTGGAAAGAAGCTCCTAGGACAGAGATCTGTCCTCTTCATCATGAGACTTCATAACAACCTTTTGGGAGAAGGATTTGTCAGGTATCAGATTTGGGAAAGGTCAGCTTTCAAGGTATCCTCCTTTTTGTACTGAGCCAATCAGAATACACTCTTGAAAAGTACCTAGGACAGAGGATCATCCTTTTCTGTCCTCAGCCAATAAGCAAGTAGATCTGGAAAAAGGTTTCAGACTAAGATCTCCTTTTGCCATGGGCCAATCAGAATATAGATCTAAAAAGGGTTGAAGAAAAGAAATCTTCTATTTTCCTCTGGGCCAATCAAATTGCTGTCTGGAAATGTATTATACCCCTGCTCTCCCATATATGTTGGACTAAATAGAGAAGAGGCTCATTTCAAAGAAGCTTATCTCTATTCTAGCCAATCATATTGCAGATCTTGGGAAGGAAAACTCTCCACCATTTCTTCTATAAGGGGCCTTCTGCACGAAGAAAGGCCGCTGCTGCCCTGGAGAAGAAGAGAGTTGAAAGGAAAACTGAGTGTGTCTTAGCTTGCAAGGGAAAAATTTGAGAGAAGAAGAAACGAAGAGAGGAGTAGCCCAACACTAGGTCCGACCCAGCCTAGTATTGTAAAGAAAAAGAAAAGAGATTCATTCGATGACACGGAAGACCTCATCGCCAACTTTTACTTACACTGCAACAAATTAGATCTATAGTCCTACAGTTCTTTCTAGTGTGGGTATATACCCTCCTACGGTCCCTCTGGAACCGCGAGAGAAGGCCTTGTATGCCCACGCTTTTTAGTTAACCGTCTGTAAAAGACCTTACCTGTGGTCATAGTTTTGAAAACCCGTAGGTCAAAGGGTGACGATAAACAGTAATCTTTGGCGCCCGATGATTTTCCCTTCTTACTCACTCTCGCACCCGACTCCTCACCTGCATCTATCGGGCGAAGGCGGTCGTCGTACCCCGACGGTCGTCGTACCCCGACGGTCGTCTTCCCTGTCTCCGGTGAAGGGCTCCCCTTCCCCCACCCTGTCGGTCTTGTGGGCAGACTTTTCGTTCCTGTCGAATCTCAGACACGACCTGAATCTCGCCCCATTCTTCTCCATCTGTAAGGACATCAGGTGTCTGCTCCCCTTTCTCCCATCTCGTGCCGCTGCTCTCGCCCGTCTCTTTGCTGGAGACCCAGGCCGATGCAGCTGCCATGATCGAGGTGGTCTCAAGGGCATAAGGTTGACGGATCTTCACATCATCGTCGCCATTGAGGAGGGGTTGATGGACAGGCTCGTCTAGATGTTGAGCACGACGGCAGCTGCCCTAGGGCTATGAAGGCGGCTGTCAAGGCACTCTTCTCCATCTGCCTAGTGAAGCAGAACCAAGAGGAAGGGGGAGGGGGATGCTGTTCCACATCAGGTGTGTGCTCGCCTTTCCCCCATCTCGTGCTGCTGCTCTCGTCCCTCCTGTCGCTGGAGACCCAGGCCGATGCGGCTGCCATGATCGAGGTGGTCTCCAAGGGGATCAGGTCGACGGATCTTCGCATCATCGTCGACACCAAGGACGGGTTGATTGACAGGCTCGTCCAGATGTTGAGCACGACCACCGCTGCCCTAGGGCTATGAAGAATGCTGATCTTGTGGTTAGCTTTAGAATTGTACGCCTTTTTCTTTATACTTTTCTTTTATGAGCTCAATGCTAGTAGTCCCATTGCCAAGGCCTTAAGCATGGGATTCTTGGTGCGTCTGATCTATTTTTATGATTCTTTGGTTTTTGTCCTTCCTGTTATACTTGTACTTTTTTGGCTAGAAAAATTTAAAATTTTCATTCTGAGTTTCTGTTTCTTTGAAAGATACCCTGGTTTGACAAGTCCATTCCCATTTATAGTTAGGATTTTGTCATTTGCTATTTTTAACTTTTTATTCCACAGCAGTATAGATTTCTCATTGATTATTGATGTACAAGATAGTTTTATGCTTGAGTTCAAAATCATTATGAAACCTGTGTTTGCCTACCTTTTTAGCATGTATATTTTCTAGATTCTACAGCTTTTTGCTGAAGCAGATAAAAGACATACTGCGTTGATGCAGATCTTGGTATAATAGGGCTTTTATGCATGTCCAGTTTTCAATAACTAGCTGCCAAACAACTTGCTGCGATACTGTCTCGGTCCTTCTCATGAAGTTTCTATGGAGTATTCTGGCGTAATGTCGGGTTTGTTGTCACGTCTATAAAGTATTTGCAGAATCTGTATTTTGGTTCAGAATATTTTTTTAGTTGTGATGTAGTTTTATGAGGATGAGGAATCTCTCCTCATCCATCTTGATTGTACTCCCTTTACTTATTCTATAAAAATAATTGGTGGTGCATTCCACAATTATTTGAAAAAAAAAAATCACATGTTTGCATTTGTAGGGAATGTTAATTTTAAATATGCCTTTCCACAATTTGTCATGACTTCGTTATTTTTTCTTGGTTTACCAGCATCTACTAGAAAATTTCCATATTTATACCATGTGTTTTTATTTTTATTTGTTCTTTGAAGTTACTAACATTTTGCACTGCTTTGTTGAGTTTGTTGTATTCAAATTTCTACCATGTGAAATTTTTGACTTATTCTCACACGCTTCACTGGTGTTTACTGCTTTATGATATGCAGGGCGATGTTTATCCGGCGGAGCCATATGAGGGGTTTTTAGTGAACCAGGTTCTTGATGCTCACTAGGGTGTTTTGGAAGATGAAGATGTGAGTATCTAAGTTTTTACTTGGGTTTCCTAGAGGACAGAATATGAGTAGCAATACAGTGGTACAGCAAAGCCTCACTTTTTTTTTCTGAAACAAAATTCTGGTTTTGTAGCTCAAAGTTTTATTTCAAACCTGCATTATCGGGTACTGGAAAGGACTTCAGTGCTGGTGTTTTACAGTTTCAGCAAATAGCAGGATGTCAAATGTGCTATTGGCTAAGACATTTTTTATTAAACTCATCATATGCCAAATTCTTTGCACTTGTGAGTGAGCAATAAGATAGAAATTAGATTCTTTATTTGAAGATGCTGACTGGCTATTTGAACTGCATCTCTACTACATGAATGAATGAATAGTTTGTGCCTGTGCCTACTGCTGCAAAATTCAAATAATGAATTGATATCTTGAATCTGGGGTTGACTCTAAGCTATGAACTGACAGTTTTTCAGTCAATTTCTCCAGATCCATGTTTTTTTGTTACTGACTGAAGTTTCTGCCTTGAGTGAGAACTGATGCCTGCTATTTCCCTTTACAGTCAAGTGGCCTTATTTCACACACTTTATCTATTCTTGTAAATGATGCCCCTGGTGTTCTAAATATAGTTACAGGTGTCTTCTCAAGCAGAGGCTATGACATTCAGGTTTTCTAATTTAAAAATATCCTCTTTTCTGTTTTATTTTTACTGTTTATTATTTATCTTTGATACTAATTAGTAGACTTTCTTTACTGTTAGAGTCTTGCTGTGGGGCTAGCAGAGACAGAGGGGGTTTCTTGTATTATAATTGTCGTTCCTGGTACCGATGACTCTATAAGCAAGTTGGTTCAGCAGTTGTACAAGCTTATTGATGCTCGTGAGATGAGATCATTAAACTGTCTGAGATAGTCCACATGACTTTTTTTTCCCTTCTTGTTAATAGAAGTAAAAATTCACGTTATCTCAGGTGAAAGATATAACTCATCTGCCCTTTGCTGAATGAGAACTGATGGTAATTAAGATAGGTGTAAATGCATTTGCATGGAGTGATGTCCTAGATATTGCCAGCATTATTCGAGCCAAGGCTGTTGATGGGTCTGATCATACAATCACAGTTCAGGTGAATTCTTGCTCTCAGCAATGTCAGATCATTTCTTTGTCTATGCTTATGGGATTGCTGATCAATTTGGTCTTCCGTGGTGGGCTGTTCATCTTTTGGTTTTGGGAGAATTTTTTTCAAAAGACCGAAATAAACTAAACTTCACTCAGAAATCAAACCAAATTTCATGAAACCAACCAAATCAAAATTTCTTGGAACCGAGCCAAACCTAATTTTATTTGGGCTTTTACTGGACATACTTATTGGTCTTTTCAGACAAATAAAATTGAAAATTTTAGCCACCTATTTTCAACCCAACTAGAAATTTCAACCTAAAAAAGTCAACTCCAATCTTAGCCATATCAATTTGGTTGCCCATCCACTGATTAGTACAACTTGACCCTGTTCAGTCCATTAATGGTCTAAGAACAAATGTTATTAATAACAGGCACCCATCTATATAGTTGACATTTTTTATACTCCATTAGATTGCCTTTAGCTTTCATGTGCTGAGTCTTACCATGCACAGAGGGAGCAACACATCGATTTGTCCTTACAATGTATGTTGCTTACTTTAGGTGATGCACAAGCTTATTTTAAATCAGTTGTTTATGCCCTTGTTTGAGATTGGCCGTTGGCTTTGGGTGGGGGAATGTTAATAGCTCTTGTATCACTTGACGAATCTTTGTAGGTAGTCTTGCCACCCTACCTTAGTGTGATTGTTGTAAAGGTGTGTTGTTTAGGAAGTGTTTTGTACATGGTGGATTATCTTAGGGGACGTGGATGGTAGTTACGGCCGAAACCGATACGTTTTTGCCGAAACGTATCGGTTTCGGACCTACCCAATCCGAAACCGAACCTGCTCACTGTAGCAGGACTGAAACATAAAAAAAATTATTGTTTCGAGCGAAACCGAATCTAGTTTCGGCCGGTTTCAGGTGTTTCGGCCCAATATTCCCCATACTAGGCGAAACTGGATGCAAACTCCCCTCTTAAGGGGAGTTTAGTTCTGCCACATCCCTCAAATCCGAGATTTGAGGGGTTGTTGCCGCCAAGGGAAGTGGAGGAGGGGTAGGGGGAGCTTGGGAGGACCTTTTGCTGCTGAGAGGAGATCTTGCCGGCCTCGCCACTGCCGTTTCTTGCTGTTTACAGTGCGTAGCTGCCGCTACCACCGTCGTTCACATCATTGGGTTGGAGATTCCTCAAGGAGGATGTATGTTTTTGTATTTTTTTCTTTTTGTGATAGTTTTTTTATTGTAGGTAAGGTTATATAGAATATATTAGATTTTATACGTAAATTATGGTAAATCTCCAAATTAAGGCTTAATTAGTAATTTAAATTTGGGGCTTTCGTCTAATTAGATAAGTTTAGCGTCAATTGAAGCTTAATTAAGCTTCAGTGAATGCTTTAGGGTGGGAGCATACTGCTAATTGTATTACACGTTAGGTAATTATGGTAAATCCCCAAATTAGGGCCTAATTAATGGTTACATTTGAGACTTTTGTCTAATTAGGTAAATTTAGCGCCAACTGAAGCTCAATTAAGCTTCATTGAATGTTTTAGGCTAGGAGCATGTTGCTAATTGTATTACGCGTCAGGTAATTAGGGTAAATCCTTAAATTAGGCCTAATTAACAATATAAATTTAGGGGGTTTATCTAATTAGGTAAATTTAGCGTCAATTAAAACTCAATTGAGTTTCTTTGAATGCTTTAGGACGGGAGCATACTGTTAATTGCATTTAATGAAGGATAATTAGGCAAAATCCCCAAACCTAATTAGCGGTAAAAAATTGAGAGTTTTGTCTAATTATCTGAATTCAGCATAATTTGAAGTTCAATTATGCTTCATTATATTTTTTCATTGTACTTACAACCATTTGTCTTTGACTATCTTAATGCAGCATCATGGGTAGGCATGAACAAGGTAAGGAGTAGCAAGGGCAGGACGATGTAGGGTGGGCCCACCTCACTTTAGTTAATGCTGGAAGAAGAAAAGTCATTATTGTGGGAAGGAGATACATGGTCAAATTACTAGAGGAAAGTAGTATTTGGTAGGAATAAGAGGAGAGGTCAAGCAATGCGACGTATGCCCCCGACGGGTGGCAGAGGAAATGTGCCAGTGCCTTCTGGGCAAAAAAGACAGGATGCAATGAAGGGCTGAAGATTAGGCTAAAATTTGTGAGGATATTTCAGGCAGAATAAGCAGAAGGGGAAGGAGGGATGATAATGATGAGGAAGACACTGAGGATTCAGATCTAGAGCTGACCGAAGTAGTAGAGCGTGAGCGTACGGCTCGAAGGAACTGAAAAGTACCGATAGGATCAGATATCTACTTCAGTATAGCTGGTGTAACACGACGTCCTGACACTGGTACAGTCCTGCAGAGAGTACGCCCCATGGGAAACTATGTGCATAGAAGGCAAAGTGCTATACAATCAAAAATCATGCAAACATTGAGAGGGGTCAAGAAATCAGATGAAGCTGTAGGACATGTATTTAAAAGTATTTGCAAATATTTTTTCTATGCAGGTGTGCTTGCACATGCAACTGAATCAAAATATTGGCAGCTGTGGACCACGGAATTTTTCACATAGGAAAAATAAAATATTTAGGCATCCTTTTTGAAAAGAGACATTCCTCTATGTACAGAGGTTTATTCCGTGGGTGCGCATAATATCAGACGATTTGGGTTCGAGTGCTGGACCTTTCCCCACTGACCGTAGTCAGTGTTGATTTACATCGGCCTAACGTCTGAACACCTTTGTTTGACTGTCAAATAAATCCCGAAGTCCTCTCCTTAGGTTCTGATGTGGAGGGCAGGCTCACTCGAGAGACTCTCCATGACCACTCATTTACTACCAACATGTTAATAGGGTTAGGGCTAAGTCTGAGCAAAACCCTAAGATTTAGGAGTAAAGACGCAAATATGCGGAAGCCGTAGGCATTTTTGAAGTGGGGAGATTTTCTAGACCCCGAGGGTATTTTGGTAATTTTACCAACCCAGGAGTATTTTGGTAATTTTCCCAGGCCAAGGGTGTTTCTGAAATTACTGGGCTGGAACGGAAGTAGGACCGGGTTCCTGACTTTCCAAGGCACTGAGGCTCTTTCTGGAGAGTTTTAGGGGTTGCCAGGCCATTTTTAAGTTACAGGGGTATTTTGGTAATTTTACCATACCCTATATAGACCTAGGGTTGGGGTGACATCTGAGTGTCAGACTGAGCTGGCAACGTCCCCGAGCTGAAGGAGTGATAAGGGCTTCATAGAAGGCCTCACATGTGTCAATCTTGCCCAAGGAGGGGTATATATGCAATTTTGACAAGTCGGGGATTTTCTTGTAATTTTTTCCGATGGGTGTATATAAAATATTTATGGCGTACACTAGATTCATTTAAAACCCGATTAGGTACAAGAGTTGTCGGCGAGTTGTCGACTGTATAAGAATCCACACTAACGCGGGAGACAGGGGCGTAGCCCCAATTATAAGAAGTTGCAGGGTATAACTGTAAATTATAGGGGTTTTGTCTTTTACGGTCCTAGGGAGGACATTATTTTGTAATTCCGTCATTATAGGGACAGAACCACATAATTTAGTCGTCCCGAGACGTAAAGACTTACAAACATGGCCCGCTGAGGGGCATAATTACAAACATGACCCACTGAAGGGCGTAATTACAAAAACACCCCTTAGGGGGGGGGCATATCCATAAGGCCCGGGCACTTACCCCTTGCAGGCCAAACAAACAGAACAACTCCTAGCACTGGCAGTCTTCTCCTCGTATCCGTCCGTGTGTCTCGTATCTCCACTTGGACTCTTGGGGGTCTATTTATAGAAGGCGGGAGGACCCAAGTTGACAGAAATGTGGAGAAATGCTCCGGTTCTGTCAAGGTGGGGTGTAAAAACCCTTATTTCTATTAAGGTGGGGTGGCAAAAGGCTTTTTTGACCCCTCTACTTCTTTTTCTTCTTTTTTTAAAAATAGGACCGGGTAGATGGGGGGCGGACCCGCGGGACCCAGCAGGGTCGGTTGACCCCGCTGGGGTCCGCGCGGGGTCGGCCGGCCCCATCGGCCCCGCGGGGTGGCCGCGGCCCCCTCCTCCGGTCCGCTCGCGCCCCAAAGGGGTCGTTTGGCCCCCGGGCATGCTTTTTGGCTCCTCTTGACGCCGTTTTCCTCCGTTTCTGTCACCCTGAGTTGAGGAGAAAAATAATATTGCTCCTCGGGGCCCTCCTTTCGCCGCGTAGCAGCCATAGATTGGCGGAGACTCGCGTGGGAGCGGAGGAGGTCTTGTTTGTTGTTCGTTTGTACGTCACCGTGTGGGGAGGAATCTTTGCATCCATCTGCACCGTGTGATACACTTGCTCGGCTCCTTTGACGGGTACGCACATATATTGTCCTCATTAACTTCCTTGCTGCGACATCGATTGTGATGGTATGGTCGGGCCAACGGACCCTAGGTTGCGGAGGTACTCCGTGATCCGACGATGTCGACGATACGTCGTACTTTTCGTTGGTTGTTATATAATAAAAGTTCTCAAAATATTTTGAGACAATTTCGGGTGCAACAGCAGCCTATGTTTGATGCCATAGCAGATGTTGGCCATGGCTTCAAGGCCCCGTCACGTCGAGAATATATGGGCGTGACCTTGAGGGAGAGGTTGAGGAGCTTCATCAGTGGGTTGAAAGTTTCAAACATGTCTGGATGGAGAGAGGATGCACCATTATGTGTGATGGCTGGACTGGTACCACGAAGAAGTCCATGGTCAACTTTCTGGTTTATGATCGAAGGTACAATTTTGGAAGACAACAAATTTTAGGGCAGAGACTCACGTTACATGAAAATAGTCACACCTCTCGTGAAGGTCCTAAGAATGGTGGATGGCGATGACAAAAATGATATGGCATATCTATATGAGGCCATGGACCGTGCCAAGTTAGACTTGTAGAAATCCCTTCCCAGAGAGTATGAGAAGTGGTGGAAAATTATTGACAATAGATGGAACAACCTATTACATCATGAATTGCATGCAATTGGTGAGTGAATAATTGTACTGATATAAAGTTCATTATTTTTTAGGTTAATTTATATCTTACATTTAGTTAATTATACACAAATGTAGGTTATTTTCTCAACCCTCAATTTATATACAATGTCAATACAAATGTTGATGGTAAGGTGATTTAAGCCACCTTAAAAGTCTTGGTCGTTTATCGAGGACACCAGAAAAGAGGCTTCAGACCGAGCTATAGGTTGACCTTTATTGATTTTATCAATAAGAGGAAAAGAATTTACTTAATTACTTATGTTAATCTGTTACTTTATCCTTATAGATGGACAGTTATAGAATGAGGACTAGGACATATTCTGACTCACAATTGTAATACACTATGGGAAAAGTGAGCCTAGGTATACTAAATCTTTGTGCTTAAATTGAGTCAATATGTATTAGTACATCATGAAGAATTGATCTTCATTTACATCTTTTATTTATTTATTTATGGTTGGTGGAACAACTGACTGCTGGATAATGGTGAACAATAGGGATTTTGGTAGTAATACATTAGCTTACATTGCAAGTAGGGTGCTGAGTCAAACAACATCAGCAAGTCAATGTGAAAGGAATTGAGCACGTTCAGCCTTATACACTCAAAGGTTCGCAATCGGCTAAAGGTTGAATGACTAGAAAAATTGGTTTATTGCCACTACAACATGAGGTTGAGAATAAAGAACATGAACCTGAGACAACAATTGAGGGACAAACACGTCGCAGACAATACAACTGGCCAAATTGATGTGGACACATTATTTGATGATGACAATCCCTTGCAGTCTTGGGTTGAGGTACGAGCATAGGTTGATGAGCCCGTTTTTGATCCTAATGGCATAACATTGGCAGAGGGTATATTAGATGAAGAAGAGTCAAGGGATCCAGAATTTAGAGGATCAACAAAGAGGCCAAGAGTGACTCATGAGCACCAGAGAGAGGAAAAGCCTTTGTTTGTTGACGACACTGAGCAGCAGCCTGAGATTGAGCTAGCTTGATACTCAGAATCAGATAACAGGTCAGTCACTCTTAAAATTGTCAAGCCACTGTTGAACCCTGAAAAGTTCATGGATGAATTGTTGACGAAATTACAAGTGCATTTCAGAAATGAAGAAAATTATGTTTTCATTAAAACATAACTTAGTGGTACAAAGCTATGTGCACCCACTCTACGAGTTATTAAAGATCCGGACTGTGAAGTCTTTTTAGACAAGGCCCGGATATACAACACAAGCCCATGCGGCCCTTCCAATTGAAATCCCACGCTAACTCGAGCCATTAGCTCTATTTATGACAAGTGGGAATTCTACCGAACACCTCACGGGCAGCATAAAAATACATGCCCATGAGTTCAAATCCATACAAGAATAAATATTTTAGGGGCCCATCAGGTTTTCCCACGAAGTTTGATCAAAGTTCTAATCAACCTCAAGTCAACCCGACAGCAAGACGACGTCCGGAGAATTCTCAAACACAAAAAACGAACAAGTCTCCACGTGGTATCCCTGCACAAGAAGCCAAAAAAGGACAAAGTTAGTTCAAGTCCACACCTCTTTTTATAGGGGTTGACAAATATTCAAAAAAGAGGGGGTCTCTTTCCCTCTCTTTTCTCCCTGCGCAAGGGGGAACCCCCCGGGGTTCACTCGCACCGGGGGAGGCCCCTCGGGGCCTCCTACCGCCGACCAAGACCGGGAGGAGCCCCCCGGGACCCCTTGCTGTCCGACTCCACCGGGGGGGAGGCCCCCGGCCTCCCCCGGCTTCGCCGGGACCGGGGGAGGAGCCCCCGGCTCTTGCCGCCTCCGCCACGCCCGGGGGAAGGCCCCCCAGCCTCCTTCGCCTCCGCAGCCACCGGGGGGGAGCCCCCCGGGACCCCTTGCTGTCCGACGCCACCGGGGGGGAGGCCCCCGGCCTCCCCCGCCTTCGCCGGGACCGGGGGAGGAGCCCCCGGCTCTTGCCGCCTCCGCCACGACCTGGGGAAGGCCCCCCGGCCTCCTTCGCCTCCGCAGCCACCGGGGGGGAGCCCCCGGGCTCCCTGCGCGACTGGGGGAAGGCCCCCCGGCCTCCTCCGCCTCCGCCTCCGCAGCCACCGGGGGGAGCCCCCCCGGGCTCCCTGCGCGTCGGGGGGGAGGCCCCTGGCTCCCTGCGCGACCGGGGGAAGGCCCCCCGACCTCCTCCGCCTCCGCAGCCACCGGGGGGGGGAGCCCCCTAGGTTCCTTGCGCGCCGGGGGGGAGGCCCCCGGCTCCCTGCCATCTCCACCGCGACCAGGGGAGCCCCCCCCCCCCCCCCCCCCCCGGCCACCTCAGCCACCGGGGGAGGCTTCCCGGTTCCGTCCGCACCGGGGGGACCCCCCCCGGTCTGCCCGCGAACGGGGGAGCCCCCCCGGGGTCCTCTGCGCCACCGGGGGGATTCCCCCCGACCCCCCCTCTGCTGTCGTCCGCGAACGGGGGAGCCCCCCCGGGTCCACTCCGCACCGGGGGTCTCCCCCCCTCCTCTGCTTTCCACCGCGACGGGGGGGGGTTCCCCCTCTTTTCCATGCGCATGTGGCTTTGCGACCGGGGGAACAAAAAAGAAAACAGAAGAATATGAAGAGCAAAGGACGGGGGAGATGAAAGGATGGGAGTTACCTTCTCCAATCACCGGCGAAGCTCCTCCAAGCCTCCTTCCTTCCCCTATATAAACCCAAGACCTCTCCACAGGGAGAGGACTTTTCTTTTTTTTGGAGAGAACTCTTTCTACCAGAGAGAGCTTTTAGCTTGGAGAGGACTCTTTCCACCAAAAGAGGAAGCTACGCAAGAAGACTGGAGAAAAGAAGAAAAAAAAAAGAGAGAGAGAGAGAAGAAGGTGAAACAAGATGGTCCACTTCTCTTTATAGAAGATTTGTTTGAAAGTCTTTGTGAAGCAACCCTCCCATGGGAGGATCACATATGTAAAATCATTCTCTTCCATGAGGGGAGATTATGTTGATTGAAAGAATATTTGAAACTTCATGTTGATTTAATATATACTGGAAAGTATATAAATATCGTCCGTTGTTCAAAACAAACTGGAAAAATAGTCCCGATAGGACAGAAAATTGTAAATATATCCCCGGTGGGCAGGAAATTACAGAAATACCCCCGGTGGGCAGAAAATTTCAGAAATACCCCTCGGTGGGCAGAAAATTACAAACATACCCCCGGTGGGCAGAAAATTGTAAATATACCCCCAGTGGGCAGGAAATTACAGAAATACCCTCGGTGGATAGAAAATTACAGAAATACCCCTCGATGGGTAGAAAATTACAAACATACCCCCGGTGGGCAGAAAATTATAAATATACCCCCGGTGGGTAGAAAATTGCAAATATACCCCCGATGGGCAGAAAATTGCAAATATACCCCCGGTAATGGGAAAATTGTTAATATACCCTCGGTGAACGGGAGAATTGCAGAAATACCCTCGGTAACGGGAAAATTGCGCATATATATCCATGAAAAGGGAAAATTGCAAACAAACCCCCGAAAGAGAGAAAACTGTAGATGCAAGATCACAATACACCAAAGGGTTGCGAATGCCACCCATTTAAAAAAATGTCCAACGATCCCTCGGGGGCAGACCCGGGATATTAGAGCCGACATGACGGTCAACAAATTTTGGCAGTTAATCAAAGGTGTTCGGATTTGTACCGATATAAATTAACACCGACTCCGGTCGGTGGGGAAAGGTCTTTGTACACGAACTTAAATCGTTTGACAAACTACGCACGCTGAAATCCAAATATGCATACTAATCCGCAAAGAATATGCATCCATAAATTCCGCGTGCAAACAGACTGGCACGCCCGGTGGGACTTTTCCCGCCTTTCTTCTTTCTGCCAAAGATTGTTATACTTAATAAAGGCTCTGATTGCCCCTCTCTGCCCCCTTTCAGGAGAGAGCCAAGAGAGGATTTCAGCATCGAGCGTGCATTCTCTTCAGTGAGCTCTTCCGTAAAAAAATGGCGGCTGTGACATATGGACCTCTTGTCATCGCCAACCACGCCCGCTATGGCTACCTGGCAACCCCAATCACATTTGGGGACTTTCCAGCTGTTGTGGGGTCCCCCTTTTTTCTGGGGGTGGTCCCTACCCCCCAACAAGTTTCTGAAGTTTCGGAGGAACCGACTATCCTAGCACGCACCGGGGGCAACCGATCCCGCTCCCTGCCAGGCCGAGTATTCTCGGTCCATGCCGTTTCCTCCTGCACCGCCCCTGCCAAATGGGGGCGGCAAAGAAGCCGTCAAAGTCGCAGGCCTTCGGCAAAGTTCTCTAGGTCTGGCAAGACCGTTTTGGTCGGAAGCATCCGCGTCTGGTTAGACGGTACTAAGCCGAGCCTACCGCGGGACAACCATGTCCCGACAATATCAACTTCCAACCGCTTCGCCCTCCTTCGCCAAGTGCAGGAGGACAAGCCATATTTCAAAGAGAAGTCCAAGTCTAAACTCGGGAGCAGCAAAGTTCAACAACGCCCCCAGAAGATGAAGAAAGTCTGGGTCACCAAGTCGGAGGCCCGCCAAATCAAACGAGCCAGGGCTAGTGAGCCCAACCAAGCTCGAACCTTTCACCAAAAGCATGGTCAAGCTACCCAGCAGGTTGACCCCTCACCCCTCCAAGGGAAGAAAAGAAAAGGGGTCTATCGAAAATCTGGCCACGCTCCCCGAAGCTCGGAGCCCTGTCAACCCGAGACACCCATTTGTGGTCAAACACCACCTAATCGGGTTTCGGTCTTTGATAGACTGGCAAAAGCTCCGCCAACACGGCCGTCAGTCTTTGACAGATTGGGGGCACCCTTCCGCACGGGGCTGCAACCCCCGAAGAAGCGGAGAACGGTTCGACTCTCAGGCACTGAAGATAGCATGAAGGTGTATACTTGCTATACCTCCGGCAGAGAAGCCACGGGTCCGGCCGACAATCCAGCCAATGAACCTCCCCGGTCAGATGGCCCGAACTTGGCTGCCGACGCGGTATATCTTAACACCAGGACAGCCGCAAGGAGGAACCTCCAAACCCAATTTAGTGGCCATCCAGGGACCTCCAACCAGGGACGGCACCAGGAGCAGAATCCTGACCAGCTCCGAAATCAGGAGGTCAACTTCGTCCAAGAAGAAAATGACCCCGACGAAGTTAGGAGCGCCCATGGAGAAGCGGGAGCCCAACCCCATGGTGGTTCTGCCAACCTAGTTTTTGAGCCACCGACAAGGGCGACATTTCAAGCCATGTCCGATGATGCTAAGTTCGAGACTATGCAACGTTGGCATATAGAAATGACCAATCTCATGCTCGAAATGAGACGCCAGATGAATTTAACGGCCCCAAGGCCGATAACACCAACCCATGATCAAGGCCTTCGGCGAGAGCAGTCGGGCAATCCCGTTATTGTCGAACGGCAAGTAGGAGCCCCCTACCAGGCGCCCATTGAAGCAGGTGTTGAACTGCCTCGAGCTACGCCCAATGCTCAATCTTCTCGGGCCCTACCGGTGGAGGACGTCATTGCCCAACGACGGCTTATAGAGAAAATTGTCGAAGATAAATTTGCCCAGCGGGGCGAGGGGGTGGCCACTGTTGATTTATACAGTGTGCCGTATCCTCTGCACCACCAATTTAAGAAGTTACAGCCAGACTGCCCGAAGGCGCCTAAGTTCCAGAAGTTCAATGGGCTGGGATCTCCCCACGAACATTTGGCCTACTATATAACGGCCATGGGCGAGTTGGCACTTGAGGAGTCCTACCTCCTCCGCTACTTTGCGACCTCTCTTACGGGCAGCGCCTTCCAATGGTATTCAAGGCTGAAGCCCAATTCTGTCGCTGACTGGGCCGATCTTCAAAAGAAGTTTATCGATCGCTTTCAGGCAGCAGAAAGAAAGGTCTCTCTTGCAGAATTATGTTCGCTTAAGCAAAAGAGGGGCGAAGCCGCACTTGACTTTATCAAGCGTTGGAGGGATTTTAGCATGAGATGCGACAACCCTCCTTCTCAAGAAGACGCAATAACCATATGCCGAAGGGGCTTGTCAGCAGAAGTCAGCGAGAAGCTCCTAGGCGCAAGTATTAAAGGCTTCGACCAGCTCAATTCAGCCGTTGCAGAAATAGAAATGTTCTTTGCAGAGAACCCAACTTTCACACCCTCCAAGGGGAAACCTTCCAAGGAGCGGGGTGCTGTAGGGAAGGAGACGAAAGAGGCAAATGCCGTTGATTTCTCTCCCACCAATGGGTCGGATGAACCTACGACCCCAAAAGAGTCTGGCAAAAAGCCCGAAGGGAAAGCGTCCGCAAGGTTGTCAGAGCGTATGAAGACTCTCTATTCCTTCAAAAAGGAGCATACCAAGAGGCTCTTTAACCTTTGCCTCAAGAATAAGCTCATATCCCTTCCAGAGCCAAAAAAGTCGGAGGATGCCAACAAAACCGACCATCTCAATTAGTGCATGTATCATCGCATATTGGGCCATACCATTGAAAATTGCTACGTCTTTAAAGACGAGGCAGAGAAGATGATCCAAAGTCAACTCATTACAATGAAGAACGGTTTGGTGTTGTGCCTCTTAGGCACAAGCATGTGCTATGTTGATTTGATGATAGCAATGCTGTTTTGTTTTGATGATAGCAACACAGTGGGTGCTTTATGAGATTGTGTTTTGATGATAGAAACATAACTTGTTTTGTGAAAAATGCATGTGTATGACTGATATATTGGTTGTGCATGTGCGTTGCTTTTCTGTCTGCATGTAGTTTGATGACTAGCAAGTCTATACACTGCAGGGTAAAGCATTTCAGAGTCTTTACATCGTTCATCCATGTGCACAGTTTGTGGACAAAGTCTGCACATCGCCCTAGATTGCATTAGCAAGTCCATACATCATCATGGCCCTTCATGCATGTACATAGTCTATACATTGTGCATTTCGTTGACAAGTTTGCACATTCATGAAGTCTGCACACTGGCCTGTTCATGTATCTCAAGTGTGTACAATGCATCACTATTCATAAAGTCTGTACATTTGCACTGTAGATGCACGAACTCAAAGTCCATAAGTCTATACACTACACTGTTCATGCACAGTGTCTGTGTCTCATGCATCGTCTTGGTGGAAAGTCTGTACAGCCGTCCGTCTCATCTTCCGTCTCAGTTGAGCATTTAGAAGTCTATACAGTCCTGGATGTTCAGCGTCTCATGCTGCGTCGTATGCCTAGTCCATACATTGGTCGGTGGAAAGTCTGTACATCCATCGTCTTTCTCAGCGTCTCAATTGGACTAGGTCTGCAACGGCTAAGTCTGTACACTGTCCATGTTTCATGTAGCGTCAACTCAGTGTGTCTTGTAGCGTCAACTCAGCAAGTGTGTACATTGCTTGGTTAAGTCTATACGCTACTTCATATGCTCTGAAGTCTGCACATTGCTGAATGCTCTTCAAAGTCTGCACACTGGTAAAGTCTATACAGACTGTGTTTGCCCAAGTATGTACATCGTTCATTCGTCTTGGCAAGTCTGTACAGCCAGTGCATATGTAAAGTCTATACATTGCACTGTTTGCAGACTGTTCATGCTCTCAATTCAGCAAGTCTGTACATTGCTCACCGTCTCACTGAGCATCTCAAGTGGACACCAAGTGTGTACACTGCCATTTTGCAGTACAGTATATGTTCTTTAAAGTCTTCACATTGCATCGTGTACTTCATCTTGTGCATCATTGCACACACTGCAAAGTCTATACATTGTCTTCGCATTATCAAGTCCACACATTGCTTGATGCATCGAACGAAGTCTATACAATGTGTCGACATTAAACTGATAATTCTCTGTCTGACAGGCTCTGTTCGTGAAGCTTAATGAAGGGGCACGTGATCTGAGGCTGGAAGGGCTGACAGGATGACACGTGGCCAAAACACTTGGGCGGGAAATGTGGAAGACACGCGCCCAGTGCTGCTCCTGTAGTGACTGCTTATAAAAGGAAACCTTCGTCCACAGATGAAGACTGATCGAAGCAGAAGGAGAGAAGGAGAAGAGCAGAAGCAGAGAGAAAGAATAGAGAGCTGTTCGATCCAGAGAAAAGAGAAGAAGAAGAAAAGAAAGAGAGAAGAAGCAGAAGAGAAAAAGTGAGAGATAGAGAGCTCGAGCAGAGTGTGAAGAGAAGAAGAAGAGAGAGAGAGAGAAGGAGTTCGTTCCTCAGATCTTTGGTTCAAAACCAGATCTGAGGTTGCTCACTTGTTTGAGCGATATTCCCTGCAGGGATACATTTCCTTTTTATTTTGTTTGTCTTTTGTTTTGTCTTCCGAAACTCTTGTGTTCAAGCTGTGTGGCAGCACTTGCAGTGGTGGATTCCACTGGACGGCGAAGCTGTATTGCCCAGCGGGTTTTGCAGAGGAGGATTCCTCTGGACAGCAAGCTGTAAGGCTCAGCAGGTGAGGTGGATACCTCGGACAGCAAGCTGTGAGGCTCAGCGGATTGTAGGCAAGCTGTGAGGCCCAGCGGTTCAAGCTGTGAGTCAGCAGTAAGCCACACTCGGGTTGAGTGTGGGGTGGATGTAGGTCTGGAGGACTGAACCACCTAAAATCCTTTGTCTACTGTGTGATTGTTTTGTAGTTTGCCTAGCTTCTATATTTCTATCTTCGCGCAGTAGATGTATGCTTAGGACGGTTCTTCATCTGTTCTGGGTGGTATTCGCATTGTGCCCACTATCTGTTCAGTAGAAGTTTTAATTCCGCATTTGATTCTACTGCAGTAATTCGTTAACGGGTGTGTGATCTATTCACCCCCCTCTAGATCACCCTTTAGCGTCCCAACAATTGGTATCAGAGCCTAACTCTTTGTGCAGGACTAACATCCTAAAGAGGATCGGCCATGGATGCTAGAGGGCTAACAGCAGAGGGTCAGTCCACTACGAAGCCACCATTCTTCGATGGTTCCAACTACCCATATTGGAAGAACCGGATGCAGGTCTTCCTCAGAGCCAAAGATTACGAGATCTGGAAGATTATAAGCAAAGGTCCCTATGAGCTACACGAGAATGAGGAATTGTGGACCAGAGAAGAAGTCAGGAAATCTACTGTGAATTGGAGCGCCATCAACGCCATTCAGTGTGCACTTCATCCCACTGAATTTGACAGAGTGTCATCCTGCAAGACAGCGAAGGAGATGTGGGATACCCTCGAAGTCATCTATGAGGGAACATCTGAAATGAGAGAGACGAGGGCAAACATGCTAGTGTCAAGGTATGAAGCATTTCGGATGAAGCCTGGTGAGACAGTGACCGAAATGTATGCTCGTCTGACCATCATAACAAATGGTCTAAGAAATCTGGGAAAGAGTTATACTGATCATGAAGTTGTGAGGAAGATCCTTCGATCGTTGACTCCTATATGGCATACCAAAGCAACTGTGGTTGAAGAGTCAAAAGATCTACAAAGGATGAAACTCAATGAGCTGATAGGCTCCTTGATGGCGTACGAGATGAATTTACTTCAAACTGAAGAGCACGAATACAGGAAGCCTATTGCTCTGAAGGCCAAGCATAGCTGCTCAAAACAGTCCAGCAGCATTGGATCATCCAGTGATCGGAGTTCATCTGGATCAGATCTTGAAAAGGATGAAATAACAATGATCACAAAAAGGTTCAGTAGATTTCTTAAAAGAGAAGGGAAGAATCTCTACAGAAAATACCACAGCAGGAAGCAAAACAGGTATAAATTTAACCCTGCTGAAAAATCTGATGTTAATGCTTGTTATCATTGCAGGAAGACAGGTCATATGAAGGCTGATTGTCCAGAGTTACAGAAAATGAAAGGAAGACCATGGAAGAAGGCGCCAAAGGGAAAGGCCATGGTCAGTACATGGAGTGATGAGGAAGAAGGCACGCTGAGCACTTCCTCAGATAGTGGAAAATCAAAAAAGGACATCTGCTTGATGGCTAGAAATGGAGATGAAGAAGAAGAGTCTGATCAGGTATCATCCCTTTTCGAACATTACACTATTTCTGATTGGGCAGATGCTTATGGAGATCTGTTAGATAAAGCTAACGATATTTGGAAGGAAAACAGACTCTTGAAGAAGAAAATGAACTCTCTGGTTAATGATAAAACTCTTTCTGATAAGGTTGCATGCTTACAATCAGAGAATGACAAATTGAAAAATACATGTTCTGATTTTGATGAATTAAAGCATGTTGTGATTGATTGTAGGAAAGAAAAAGAATTGCTGAAAAATGTTGTTGATGAATTAAAATTGAAAATTCAGAAGTCTGAAAAAGAAATAAAGATTTCAAATGAAAAATATGAAGCTATTTTGTCAGTGAATGCTGAATTAAAGAAAACTATTGAAAATCTGGAAAATGAAAATTCTGACAAAATGAAAATCATTGAAAGCATGACCCAAGGAACTGAAAATCTAAATGCCTTGCTAGGGTCAAAAGTTAATTTCAGAAAGGAGGGTCTTGGTTTTAATCCCTCAGCTAAAAAGAGCTTTGAATTGAAAACCATTTCATGTGTGGGAGAAAAGAATAGAGGACCACTCATAAAAATGGTCAATGAAAAATTTGCCTTCAATAATGCTAAATCAAAAGTGTCCAGTGCTAAGGACAAGGGAAAGCAGAAAGTTGTAGAGTCTAGAGCTGCATGCTCTTCTTCCAAGGATAAGTCCAAGGCTAGGGGTCAGCCTGCTAGCACATCAAAACCCCAGCCCAAGGCTGCTAAGTCTCCATCACCATCAACTGCTCAGAAAGAGACCCAATATAAGTCAGTTCAGAAACCTAGAGGATCAAAGGTGACAGGGAGACCAAGTGCAGCTAGGAACCCATTTGCTCATCCCTATTTCCCTAGAGCCCAAGTCTATCATAACTTTCATCCTCAACCACTTAATAGGTTTGGGTGGAACCCTGTACACATGAGGTTCGGGTATCAGAATTTCCCCACTTGGTATCAGCCATATAGACCTCAGCCAGCTAGGAGATGGGATAGTCAGTTTAGGACATGGAGTCCTAGTCACCAGGGGTTCTATGGTCAGCCTAGGACCAATTTGGAACACAACTTCCAGTACACTCATTGGCCAAGGCACTGGCAGAAAAATAAAAACGTTTTTAATAAAATGAATGCCAGGACTACACAACAACCATCAAAGCACCAGGAAAACAAAACTAAACCTGTTGGTGCTGAGAAAAAGAAAAATAACAAAAAGAACTCTCAAGCTGTAGAATCCACTAAACCTTCCATCTTTACACAAATGTGGATCCCTAAACAGCTGTTGTCTTGTTTTCACTCTCAAGTATCTGGTTCTGTCTTGGAGCCCAAAATATCTTGGGTTCCAAAACCTGTTCCCTAAGTGTGTTTGCAGGTATGTCTGGTAGCCGGGAACAAACTGATGAAACAGAAAAAGCTACTTCAGGCATATGACAAGAGACAGGGCCAAAATCCTAAGAGCTGAAAGAAATTGGAGGCCTTGTCAAAATATCTGGTGCAACACCAAGGGTAAAAATAAATCAATCTGGTAAAGCAGGTAAGTGATTTACCTTCAAAACTGAATTGAGAAAGTCATGTTGATTTGATTGTTTGATGTCTAATATTCTATTCTTGTCTAGCTGATCTGTCTGTATTCCAGACTCAGCTATTGAATTTAATTCTACTCAAATTCAATGCTATTCTCTTGCCAGTTATTGCATGGTTAGAGTGTGGAGTCAGAACTCTTGAACGTGCGCCTCTGCACGGGATCACACTCTGTCTCAGGAGAGCATTCTCAACATCAGGGGAGCATGGCGAGCATATGCTATCTCTGGGGAGCATCCTTCAGTGCCAGGGGAGCAATCGCTGCTCTAGGGGAGCATATGCTGTCTGGGTTCTAGCAGGGAAGCACATGCTGTCTCTGGAGGGCATTCATTGCCTCAGGAGAGCATCACTGTCGTCAGGAGGGCAGGCATTGCGGGCTCAAGGCATTTCGATGTCACTTGAGGTGTCGACCCGAAGTGTCGACACTAAGTGTCGACCTGGTTTTGGGAATGCATGAACCTGACTGATGGTGGGGGAGCATCTGCAGTTGCTGGAGGGTATACTCGGTCTCAGGAGAGCATCCGGGGGGGCAAGCGAGCATGCGCGTCTGATGTATCCCGGAAGAGGATTTCTGTTTATCAGGGGTATTATTGTCCTTAATGCCCTGACTAATGTCGCCCTAATCTCCTAGGCATATCATCATTGTCAGGTTTGGATTTTCTGAACTTTCCTCATACATGATTTGCATATAAATAATTGTCTGAAATTGCATATGCATACATGTTGATTTGTTGGTGCTAAACTGGAGCTTCTGCAATATGAATTGAACAATCATGCTAATGGTAATTCTCTTCTGTCTAATTTGTATGAATCATATTCGAATGCAAATTTTGATATCATGTGATGTGATTTCAATACATTTCATGCATATAGACAGGGGGAGCTTGTATGCTGTCGCTTGGTCATCATTATCAGATTTGTTACATAGTCAGCATGTAGAACAGTGTATTGCATTGCATATATTTTGCATCATGGTGTCAGGGGGTGCTGTGAGTTCAGTTCAATTCTTTGAATTCTTATCACTTCTCAATTGTCCCCATTCAATTCATTCACATTCTTTAACATCAGATGCCATTGGACCTTATTGCCTATTGCTATCACTGTTTATCAATTGCCATCATTTCCCTAACCTTCACTGAACAACAGTATTGCTTCGGTTTATACATTGAGCTGTGATTATTACAATTGTTCACTTATAAGAATCACACGTACAAATTGAAAGGAACTGAAGGTTTAACTTTTATAAATTGAAGAGTTTACTGTCTGCACTTCAGAAATTGAGATAAAAAGAAAACTTTTATAGCTCTTAATCTTTGTCTCGTGGTTAAAATAGAATAAGTTTTTTTAAATGCCTGAAAGTGTTAGACTGGAAATGACTAGAAAAGGTAAATGAGAGTGTGTACTGATTTTTTAAACAATCACTCTAAAAGAAATAAGGGCAGCAGTAAATAAGATCATCAATGCAAAGAGCTGAACATAGTGATAGAGCAATGGCTGAATTGCACTGAGAAACTGTGATCTCCTCCAAAGAAGCAGGAGAATTCATAGTCATGAAGTGCTTCAGACTACCTCTGTTCATAGGGTCAAATCTATAGGGGAGTCCTCACCAAGTAACTGGGGGTACTGGCCTCTGATCAAGGTGTACCCTTAATGTCAAAGGTGAAGATAGTTCCTTGTAGGTCTTGATCTGAAATAGATCTAGTAGTTTATGCCTAGTAACTGGGGGTACCTGCCTCTGATCAAGGTGTACACCTAATGTCAACAGCATAAATGCCACTGGTCTATTCACTTAGCTCAGTTTCTGAAATTGAAAAATGAAAATCAAACTGCTGTAACCCTTTGAAATCAAAAGTCAATGAGTGAAAATTATTTTTCTCAATATATATTCAAGTTGCCTTTCTTGAACTGCCATGTTTAATCACAAAGGGTATTATTTCTGACTTCTCTATTAAAAACATGTGCCTTAGATTCATTGCTATAAATGGAGTCTAAAACTCTTTTTCAGTGGTCAGCTGCTTTACTCTATTTTTATCACTGTTAAACCTGAATTTTTGTCAAAACTGTACGTTGCTGATTCTTATACTTTAACTGTTGTTTATAATCAGGCTTACTTTCTGAACCAATGATTCAGCTGTTGTCAAGTGACCCTCCTACCTTCTCTACCTTTGTGTATATCTGTCCATATTCCTTCTCAAAGGGGGAGCAATTATTTAAGGGGAGAAATAATTCAGGGGGAGTCATACATTCAGGGGGAGAATGAGGTGCTCTAAGGGTATTTGCATGCATACTGCCATGTTGCACACATGTTCATACTGTTTTTCTCTTTTTGATCATGTCAAAGGGGGAGAAAATTTTGTGTGTGACTCACTGTCACAGTGTGTTGCCATCATCAAAAAGAGGGAGAATGTTGTGCCTCTTAGGCACAAGCATGTGCTATGTTGATTTGATGATAGCAATGCTGTTTTGTTTTGATGATAGCAACACAGTGGGTGCTTTATGAAATTGTGTTTTGATGGTAGAAACATAACTTGTTTTGTGGAGAATGCATGTGTATGACTGATATATTGGTTGTGCATGTGCGTTGCTTTTCTGTCTGCATGTAGTTTGATGACTAGCAAGTCTATACACTGCAGGGTAAAGCATTTCAGAGTCTTTACATCGTTCATGCATGTGCACAGTTCGTGGACAAAGTCTGCACATCGCCCTAGATTGCATTAGCAAGTCCATACATCATCAGGGCCCTTCATGCATGTGCATAGTCTATACATTGTGCATTTCGTTGACAAGTTTGCACATTCATGAAGTCTGCACACTGGCCTGTTCATGTATCTCAAGTGTGTACAATGCATCACTATTCATAAAGTCTGTACATTTGCACTGTAGATGCACGAACTCAAAGTCCATAAGTCTATACATTGCACTGTTCATGCACAGTGTCTGTGTCTCATGCATCGTCTTGGTGGAAAGTCTGTACAGCCGTCCGTCTCATCTTCCGTCTCAGTTGAGCATTTAGAAGTCTATACAGTCCTGGATGTTCAACGTCTCATGCTGCGTCGTATGCCTAGTCCATACATTGGTCGGTAGAAAGTCTGTACATTTAGAAGTCTATACATCCATCGTCTTTCTCAGCGTCTCAATTGGACTAGGTCTGCAACGGCTAAGTCTGTACACTGTCCATGTTTCATGTAGCGTCAACTCAGTGTGTCTTGTAGCATCAACTCAGCAAGTGTGTACATTGCTTGGTTAAGTCTATACGCTGCTTCATATGCTGTGAAGTCTGCACATTGCTGAATGCTCTTCAAAGTCTGCACACTGGTAAAGTCTATACAGACTGTGTTTGTCCAAGTATGTACATCGTTCATTCGTCTTGGCAAGTCTGTACAGCCAGTGCATATGTAAAGTCTATACATTGCACTATTTGCAGACTATTCATGCTCTCAATTCAGCAAGTCTGTACATTGCTCACCGTCTCACTGAGCGTCTCAAGTGGACACCAAGTGTGTACACTGCCATCTTGCAGTACAGCATATGTTCTTCAAAGTCTTCACATTGCATCGTGTACTTCATCTTGTGCATCATTGCACACACTGCAAAGTCTATATATTGTCTTCGCATTATCAAGTCCACACATTGCTTGATGTATCGAACGAAGTCTATACAATGTGTCGACATTAAACTGATAATTCTCTGTCTGACAGGCTCTGTTTGTGAAGCTTAATGAAGGGGCACGTGATCCGAGGCTGGAAGGGCTGACAGGATGACACGTGGCCAAAACACTTGGGCGGGAAATGTGGAAGACGCGCGCCCAGTGCTGCTCCTGCAGTGACTGCTTATAAAAGGAAACCTTCGTCCACAGATGAAGACTGATCGAAGCAGAAGGAGAGAAGGAGAAGAGCAGAAGCAGAGAGAAAGAATAGAGAGCTGTTCGATCTAGAGAAAAGAGAAGAAGAAGAAAAGAAAGAGAGAAGAAGCAGAAGAGAAAAAGTGAGAGATAGAGAGCTCGAGCAGAGTGTGAAGAGAAGAAGAAGAGAGAGAGAGAGAAGGAGTTCGTTCCTCAGATCTTTGGTTCAAAACCAGATCTGAGGTTGCTCACTTGTTTGAGCGATATTCCCTGCAGGGATACATTTCCTTTTTATTTTGTTTGTCTTTTGTTTTGTCTTCCGAAGCTCTTGTGTTCAAGTTGTGTGGCAGCACTTGCAGTGGTGGATTCCACTGGACGGCTAAGCTGTATTGCCCAGCGGGTTTTGCAGAGGAGGATTCCTCTGGACAGCAAGCTGTGAGGCTCAGCAGGCGAGGTGGATACCTCGGACAGCAAGCTGTGAGGCTCAGCGGATTGTAGGCAAGCTGTGAGGCCCAGCGGTTCAAGCTGTGAGTCAGCAGTAAGCCACACTCGGGTTGAGTGTGGGGTGGATGTAGGTCTGGAGGACCGAACCACCTAAAATCATTTGTCTACTGTGTGATTGTTTTGTGGTTTGCCTAGCTTCTATATTTCTATCTTCGCGCAGTAGATGTATGCTTAGGACGGTTCTTCATCTGTTCTGGGTGGTATTCGCATTGTGCCCACTATCTGTTCAGTAGAAGTTTTAATTCCGCATTTGATTCTACTGCAGTAATTCGTTAACGGGTGTGTGATCTATTCACCCCCCTCTAGATCACCCTTTAGCGTCCCAACATTTGGTGGATCCTCCTGAGCCCCATCCATGGGACCGGCCGACACGTTCGGCCAATGTAATTAACCATTCAAATGATAGGAGCTTCAGGGCCGCAGCATTCATTTTCCCTGACCTAGAAGCATCGGAGGCCGGTCCCAGCCAAGCAAGACCCACTTTGTGGTATCCAGGTTAGAGGCCATCCCATCAATGTTTCTTTCCCAAGGAGAACACTAAGGAGATATTTGATCGCCTACTTGAAGACGGGCGAGTCTTGGTGCACGACCCGCCGCCAGGTTATACCGAGGTCGAAAAAGGGCATCCTCGATATTGCAAGTACCATGCTACAATATCCCACCCCACTGAGAAGTGTAAAGAGGTACAGGACCTCATCGAAGTCCTCATCCAAAGGGGAGAGATTGATATCCATGGGGAAGGCATGACGCTAAAACGTCTGCGGGAAGCTGTTGAGCAGACCCTAAGCCAATCTTCTGGCATAGAAAGCTCGCCTCCATCTCCTACCCAAGAAAAGTTGAACTTGTCTGTAAATGTAATTCACAAGATCTCGGGAAAGAGCCAGACGAGGCCGACGATAGATGGGCTTCAACCACTCCTCTCTGCCAGGTCTCAGGAAGCAGCACAGAGGGGTATGCCCCTTCTTATGTCTGAATGTTTTGCCATCCAGAAGGCGGTCAGGAAGATCAAAAGGGAGGTCCGTCGCCTACGACGCAACCAGCAGAATTTACTCCGCTTTATGGAACGAATTGAAGATCGGCTGTTGACGCAAGCCTCGGCCCCCGCACAACAGCCGTCTGCCTCAGTCTCTACCCGTAACTCGGAAAATATGGTAGAGCCTCGAAGGCTTCGAAGGACAGGAGGATGGTTGTCCGATGATGCAACAGATTCCCCCGTCAATCGGGATTCCCGGAGGCTATACTCTTTCCCTCGACATAGAACACTGGAGATATTCCATATGTGTCGTAGGGAAGGGCTGATACAGCTCCCCGCATCTGGCAATGACCCTGGCACTCCCGTGGTATATCGGCACCATTACTGCCTTTACCATCGCGCTGTGGGTCACATCATTTATGACTGCTCTGCCTTCAAAGACATCGCGGAGGATCTAATTTCCCGTCGGGTCATAAATATAGACAATTCTCCTCGAAGAGCCGTAGGACCTTTTCAGCAAGGCCCATCATTTTTCTCAGTTAATGTCATACATGCCTCGACTCCTCGCACCCCAACTGGAGCTAAGGAGCAGGAGGCCGGCCCCAGCTCGAGTCAAGCCGCCCACGGAAATCCCGAGTGGCGCCCATGGCAGGATCTAGAATCCTTGCCCTTCTCAAAGAAGGAAACTCAAAAACTACTCGAGATCCTCTTTGGGTGGAAAGAAGTATTAGTGCGGGATTCATCACAAGGCCCCTCCAAAAATCCCCGAAGTCAACATCGGGCTTCATCTGCTTCAGTCCCCAATGTCAAAGAGCGGGCATTCCCAGGAACAGCCTGGGAACCTACTCAATCACGAAAGCCAGCCTTCACACAAAAAGGAAAACCTCGGCAAGAACAGCTCGAGACAAGCGCCAAGCAGATCTTGGCAAGGAAACGTCTAGATGAAAATTTTGAGGTTGCTATACAATCAAATCAAGAAGGTCCGACCCCTTTACGGGGCCCCAAAGTGCCTGGCGAGCAAGGCCCGAATAGTGATCCCCAGCAAAGAGGTCACAAGGCTCCAAGCAAAAAGGGGAAAGCCAAGCCAGAATCCCTTATGAAGAGGCCTGAAATAAAGCAAGAGTCACCGCCTGAAAAGCTTTCTACGGCAGTTTTACCTCAAAGCTCTGGTCTCATTATTGCCGAATTTCAAGAACTCCCACCTGAAATAGTTAACCAGGCAATCAGTGCTACGTTTCTGGAGACTCCAGGGGAGGATGGCTGGACTAGTGTAGCTTCGAAGAAGTATAAGCATTCTGCACCGGTAAGGAGAAAGCACGGATTCCATAGCCTCAAAGCTGGGGGCATTCCCCGACTGTCAGCAAAAATGGACATTCCCTCTCCCGCCGAGATAGCACAAGCAAAGAAGCGCGAGAAGAACAAGAGAAAGAGTTTGAACAGGAGGCTAAAGCGACAGGCCGAGCAGGCCGCCGCTATGGAAAACTCCGGCGAATTAACTCCCCTACAAAAGCTACAGAAATTAATTGATGAGCTCGAGGAGTACGTCCCTTCTACACCTACCAAGGCTGTCCCTCTTGATAAATACATTCCATGGGAAGAGATGGAGCGGAAAACTCGGCTAAAGAGCTGGCTCCAACAAATGTATAAACAAGCACAAGAGTGAGAGAAGCTTCCTATCCCCGAGGAACTTTCCTTCTTCTATAAAGATGAAGAGCTCACCATAGAAAAGCTACAAGCTATGTTAAAAAGCTTTTCATGCAACATGGTGTCCATTCCTCCTCCCGAAAGCCTATACGGACCAATCGGGAGCAATAGTACGGCCCCCCCGCCGAGGATAGGATTACCTTGGCCACTTATCGTCGCCGCAATGCAGAACTCCGAAACCGGGGATGCGGAGGAGATCATCGCCGCGGGCGAGGAAGGCATTCAACATCTTCTAGTAACGGCAATGCTAACTCAACACATCCTCGAAACGTCATTATTTTCAGAGGCGAAGACCCGGGGCCTATTCCCGAAGTGCAGACTCGAGCAGATACCTTCCTTTTCGACCCATCAGATCAAGAGGAAGGGCCGGTAGTGCCAACTCCCCAAAAGGCAGCTACCCCCTCTCAAGCTCAAAACGGAGTCTCCACTTTCTCCTTCGATTTATCAGATAGAGAGGATGGGGCAGTAGATTCGGCATTGCAACAAAATCCAGCTGACCCGGCTCAAGCAGGTCCCTTTGGTAAGGACAATGAGGAGCTGCCTCTCCCGAAGAAGATTCCCTGGCTCCACTATTCCAAGAGGAACCTAATGATCAGGGGAAGGTTGAACCAAGCAAGAAGCCCGCCTATCAACCTAAACCTCTGATGGAGGTGATCCCTCCGTTAGATCAGGCTCGTGCGCGGGCCGATCGCAAGATCATTCAGCATATGAAGCGATTCCCAACAAATGTCACCATATGGGAAGCAATTGCTTGGAGCAAACAGCTCAGGGAAGCCCTCGTAAAAATACTCCAAGAACCAGAGGTTTACGAAGCCCATGTAACCGAGCTTCAGGCCCAAGCATATGAAGCCCTAGCAGCAACGGTCACCTTCAAAGATAAAGACATGTTGCTGCCTTCCCCTTGTCACAATCAGCCTTTATATATGCAAGGAAAGATAAATGGTCATCAACTGAACCGGATTTTGGTAGATCCTGGGGCGTCTGTCAACATAATGCCCTTGAAGACTTTCAAGTCCTTATTTCTCATACCCTATTTGCAAAGGGTTCATGATGTCAAAATTTCGGGATTTAACCAAGACTCGGAGGATGCATTGGGTAAGGCAGAGGTGGAAGTGACCATGGACAGTTTTGTCACTAAGGCCACATTCTACATCATTAATGCAAACACATCCTACAAAGCTCTGCTGGGGAGACCCTGGTTACATGAAAATTGAGTCATCCCTTCTACCCTTCATCAGTGCATCAAATATGCAAAAGGCGGAGAGCAACATACAGTCTTTGCTGACCTGGCTCCCTTTCGACCAAATGAATGTAATTTAACTGATGCTCAGCTATATTTCGGGGAGCCCACTATTAATCCCCATCCCGGGATTAAGGACAAAGAAAAGCAAAAGGCACCCCTGGAAGAAGAAGATGGACAAGAAGAAGAGCTCTTCACAGTTAATGAAGATCTTGCTAAACTACACCGACTGCACATGCAAGCTGATGCTCCTAACGCCAAATCGACTCAGCTGGAAAGACGGGAGGTCAACTTTGAAGCTAATCTCATTAGTCGGTCTATCGACAAAAGCATCTCTTTGCCGTCAGCATGCATACAGCTCCCTTTCTTAAGAAGGGAGCATAAAGTTGAGCAGTTGAAAACATTCATTGTTACTTATCAAAGGAAAGGGAAAAGAAAGAATGATGAAGCCACTAGGCCGATTATCTTTTACAAAGGAGACCTAGTCCCTCGAGACCCTGTGGAAGATGATCATAATTGGGGAAACTGGGGTAAGGGACCCTAACATACTCTCAAAACTGTTCAGGACATGGGCGACATGCCCAGACATATTAAAGAAATGTGTCAGAAGCAGCATATTCCTCAAGTTCAAGAAGCTTCTCGGCATGACTATTTTCAACAATTGTGGCACCCTTCACAAGTCAGAGGGCAACCCCCTTTCTCCAAGAAAGATAGGAGAGGATTGGGCTATGACCCCGAGGCTGAGTTCAAGGTACACTATGCTGTCAATACTATAGGGCTGATGCCTTCTCCTAGTGATACTAGCCTCGGCCCGAAGAATGATGCCTGCATCGCTGAACATCAAGGCGACTTTCTTCCTCAATTTTATATTGACAAAAGGGCTCGTTGCCCCGCCGGCCCTAGTCACCAGGAAGAGCCTATTATACCGCTGCCCATTCCCCCTGGGTTGGGAGATGCTCAACAGGCGGCCCTGTGCCAATTGGCCGGGCTCGGCTTAGAAAGTTCTGAGCAAGTTATTGCAGTTCTTCCCTCAGATAACCGGCAGGAAGTGTTGACCACCAGATTAGCAGGATTGGAACAAGAAAATCAAGCGTTGAAATCGCTTGTACAAGAACTATTCCGAGAACGAGACGCCCTGTTTAGGCATCTCGTCTCTTCACCCAAGTGTGAAGCCAGTTACCGGGCTCAAATCAATGTCAACTCCCCAATGGGTTTCACTGAAGCATCAACTGGCCAAGGCAAATCTGTAAAGGCTCGTTACCCCCCTGTTAAGGAGGTAACCAGCATGCCACTCTTTTCCGTAGATGCCTATATTCAGAGGAAGACTGGCGCAAGTCAACATCACAAAGGTGTTCAGGACAAGTCTCCTGTTATAACCCTGGCACAGCGAATGGAAACACCATATTCTTTTATTAAGGCACATACCGTACCATTGTTTAAATTTTGCATGGCACGGGACCTTATAACGCTCCCACAGCCTCGAAAATCTTTCAAAGGCGGTACAGCTAAAGAGCTCAGCTTCTGTCACTATCATCAAATGGCAGGGCATGCCACCGAAGACTGCTACGTCCTCAAGGATAAGGTTGAGAGTCTGATACAGATCGAGGTCATCCAAATTAAGAATCATCAGGTATCTCCCCCCCGGCCTCATGATTGGGAGCGGCCTAAGATGTCGGCCAAGCAAATTTTTGCCCTAGCTGCTTCTTCGCTACCCAAGTTTATGCCAAAGGAATTATCCTCAGAGCAGTTCCCCGTCTTCAGGGGAGACCTGATTGGTCCTACCTATAGCCAAAAGGGGAAGTCCAAAGCCCACTATTCAGTTAACACTCTAGGGCTGGTATCCTCCTCCGCCAATTTCGACTCCAGCAAAGAGTCCGAGGATGATGCAAATCACCAACTACAAGAGGCAGCCTCAGAAGGCCTACATGAGCAGCTATGCTCGGCCATCATCAATAACTTAGACTACTGTGATTTTCACGTAGCCCAGGTTGATGACAGTGAAGATTTCCTTGACTTGCAACCTGCTCCGCGGGAACTCGAAGACGGCGGACAAGCAACTGTAGATGAATTAGCTGAGCTCAACCTCGGACAAGCCGGTGAGCCTCAGCCGATTTTCATTAGTGCCCTCCTCAATGAGGAGGAAAGGCAGGCATACAAACAACTCCTATTGGAATACAAAGATTGTTTTGCCTGGACTTACAAAGAAATGCCTGGGCTAGACCCATCTATGGCAGAGCACGAATTGGCAATACTTCCCACCGCTAAGCCTGTCAAACAAGCCCAAAGGCGTATGCGACATGAGCTTGAGCTCAAAGTAAATGCTGAAGTAGACAAACTTTTGAATGTGGACTTCATAGAGCCTTGCACTTATCCAATCTGGCTCGCCAATATAGTCCATGTTAAAAAGAAAAATGGCCAAATCCGAATCTGCATCGACTACAGGGACTTAAATAAAGCCTGCCCAAAGGATGATTTTCCGGTCCCTATTACTGAAACCATGGTCGATATGACTACTGGATATGAAGCCCTACCCTTCATGGACGGATCATCGGGATATAATCAGATCCGCATGGCCATCAAAGACAAAGTGCACACGGCCTTTCGATCCCCCAAAGGGATCTTTAATTACAAAAGGATGCCCTTCGACTTGAAGAATGCTGGTGCCACCTATCAAAGGGCAATGACTAAATTTTTTGATGAAATGTTGCACGACTTGGTCGAGTGCTATGTTGATGACCTCGTCGTTAAAAGCTGAAGGCGGGAAGATCATTTGGCTGACCTGCGTCGGGTCTTTGAAAGACTCCGGCAGTTTCAACTCAAGATGAACCCGATGAAGTGTGCTTTTGGCGTTTCAAGTGGCAAGTTTCTCGGCTTTATTGTCAGATACCGGGGGATAGAAATAGACCCTGATAAAATCAAGGCCATTCAGGAGTTGCCGCCTCCTAAAAACATAACTGAATTAAGATCCCTTCAGGGAAGGCTAGCCTACATCAGGCGTTTCATATCCAACCTCTCAGGAAGATGTGCCCCTTTTGGGAAATTGATGAAAAAGGGCGCACCATTCGTGTGGGACCAAGAATGCCAGCATGCATTAGAGCAAATCAAAGAATACCTCCTTACTCCCCCGGTATTGGGAGCGCCAGTCAAGGGAAAGCCACTCATATTATATATTACTGCCATGAACGCTTCTTTGGGAGCCCTACTGGCACAAGTAAATGAAGAAGGCAAGGAGCAGCCGTTATTCTACCTTAGCAGGAAGTTGGTTGGCCCTGAGCACCGCTATTCTCCAATGGAGAAAGTATGTCTGGCATTGGTATTTGCCGTGAAGAAGTTGAGACATTACCTCCTATCCCATCAGGTGGAGTTAATTTCAAAATATGACCCCCTCAAATTTCTCCTCAAGCAGCCTGCACTGTCAGGAAGGTTGGGAAAATGGGCGTTACTCCTCATGGAGTTTGACATAACTTTTGTCCCACAAAAAGTAATTAAAGGACAAGGAATGGCGGAATTTCTCGCAGCACATCCAATCCCAGCCGATTCACCTCTCAATATTGAACTTCCTGATGAAGAAACACTCCTGCCCCAATTGGGAACAAAAGGCCTCATTAAACATATGCCATTACCACAAGAAGAAGATGTCCTCACGGTTGATGTCCCCTGTTGAGAGCTTTACTTTGATGGTGCCTCCCGAACGGTTAAGAAGTCGGACGGTACTACAACCCTCACTTCAGGGGCAGGCATTGTCTTTGTTACTCCTCATGGGGGGATTCTACACAACTCATGTGCTCTCATGAAACCCTTGACAAATAATGAAGCAGAATATGAGGCATTAATTGTTGGACTTCAATTAGCTCTTGAAATGGATATTAAATGCATTAAGGTTTATGGCGATTCGCAGCTCGTCGTGTGACAAGTGACAGGCGACTATGATGTTCGCAAGCAGGAATTAATTCCTTACCATGACACGGTGAGAAGGCTTAAGGAGAAGTTCTACCTATTTGAGATTGGTCATGTCCCAAGAAGCAAAAACTCTCAGGCAGATGCCTTGGCAAAGTTAGCCTCCGCCATAAAGCTCCCGCCCGAAGGGGAGCTAGACATAACCGTCAGACACCGAAAACTCATGCCAAGTGTCTTAGACGAAGAAGCCGACCCTACAACCCCTGAGGTCAATGCAATTGGAGAAGGCGATCCCGCTGAGGGAGAGCAACAAGATTGGCGTCAACCAATTATTGATATCAAGAATGGCCGCCTCCCTTCAGATCGGGCTCAAAGGGTACAATTGCTGCGAAGGGCTACATCCTACCAATTGGTAGTAGACCAATTGTATAGGCTCGTTCATGAGAAAGATAAGTCTGTTCTCTTACGTTGTCTCTCACCAAAAGAAGCCAAGAGGATCATGCATGAGATCCACTCAGGACTCTGCGGTGCCCATCAAGCGGGAGACAAGATGAAAAATAACATTAAACTAAAGGGTTTCTGCTGGCCCACCATGTACGCAGATTGCAGTCGATATGCCCGCACATGCCACCAATGCCAAGCCTTTGGCCCAGTTCCAAGAAGACCCCCAACCTCCTTGCATCCCACGGCTCCAACATGGCCCTTTGCAGAGTGGGGAATGGATATTGTGGGACCCTTCCCACCATCCTCAAAAGGCCATAGATTCATACTAGCTGCGACAGATTACTTCTCCAGGTGGGCCGAAGCCATCCCTTTGCAGGAGGTAACAGGAGAAGCAGTTGCCCAATTTGTCAAACATCACATCATATATAGATTCGGTACCCCTAGCCGTATCATGTCAGACAACGGTACGCCATTCAAAAACAGAACAATATATGCATTGGCTGCCAAGTTCCACATAGACTGGAGGACTTCCACGATTTACAACCCCCAAGCTAATGGGTTAGCCGAAGCATTCAATAAGACCCTTTGCAAGCTTTTGGCCAAAATTGTCGGCAGCCGCAAAAGAGATTGGGGTGAGAAAATACATGAAGCTCTTTGGGCATACCGAACGGTCTACAAAACCCCTACCGGGTGTTCCCCCTTCTCTCTGGTATATGGGTCCGAAGCTGTCATACCAATCGAAATTGAGATATCATCCTACCGGGTCGCCCTACATAATGGCCTGCAGACCCAGGAGCAAGATGAAATAGAGAGAAGGTTAGAAGAACTATCTAACTTAGAAGGGAAAAGGCTGGAAGCCTACAAGCACCTCCAAGCATACCAAGCCCGAATGACCAGAGCCTATGACAAGCTTGTCAAGCAAAGGGCGTTTAAAGAAGGCGACCTCGTCATGATAAAAGAAAGAGAGGTCATGGCCGGTAAATCCAGTGGCAAGCTCCAACCCAATTGGCGCGGGCCCTATGTCGTCTCCAAGGTCTACGAGGGAGGCGCCTACAGGGTCATTGACCACAAGGGAGAAAATCTGTTCCCTCCATTAAATGGAAAACATTTAAAGTTATACCATGCTCCTGAGTACGAATTCCCGCAGCAATCACTGCCGCGTCTTTCCTCTGTTGATACAAGTTAAAAAAAAAATGTGGGGCTTAAAATAGAGGTGTCCCGGCGGACTTAGCCATTCCCATCACAGGGATGGTTGAGGGTAAAAAGGCCAAAGAAACCCGGCTGAGGTGAAAACCCGAAAGGGCGCCTCAGGCAAAAATGGGCAACCCCTCAGCGTGAAAACCCGAAAGGGCGCGCTGGAAAAAGCTAAAGGGGGCTAGTGTTGGCGAAAACCCAAAAGGGCGCTAGCACTAGTAAAGTGGAAAAAAAAAGAGAAAAGAGAAGAAAAAAAAAAAAGAGGGTCCTCCTGTCCCACCGTCCTAAACCCAAATCCAAATCCCTAAGTTCCGGCACTAAACCACTTGGTGGGCAGCCCCAAATCCAAATCCCTAAGTTCCGACACTAAACCACTTTGTGGTCAGCCCCAAATCCAAATCCCTAAGTTCTGGCACTAAACCACTTGGTGGCCAGCCCCAAATCCAAATCCCTAAGTTTTGGCACTAAACCACTTTGTGGCCAGCCCCAAATCCAAATCCCTATGTTCCGGCACTAAACCACTTTGTGGTCAGCCCCAAATGCAAATCCCTAAGTTTTGGCACTAAACCACTTTGTGGCCAGCCCCAAATCCAAATCCCTAAGTTTTGGCACTAAACCACTTTGTGGCCAGCCCCAAATCTAAATCCCTAAGTTCCGGCACTATACCACTTTGTGACCAGCCCCAAACCTAAAACCCAAAGTTTCGGCAATAAGTCACCTTGTGGCCTGCCCCAAATCTAAAACCCCACGCCTCGGCTCTCTAAGCCATCTCTTGGCCATCTGTCCCCAAAGTCTCAGAATTCATGTCATAATTCTGGCTCTAAGGTTACTTATTTGGCCAATCCCAAATCTCCGAACTTCACCCTATCAGAGGTCAGCCGAAGGATATAGCCAAGGTTACTCACCACAAGTTTCTAATTCTTGTTCCAAGTTATTATGGGGGTTCGTTCTCCTCATCCAAAAAAAAAAAAAGAAGAAGAAAAAAAAGGAGGGGCTTAAAATAGAGGTGCCCCGACGGACTTGGGTGGCTAGGTTACTAGTCGCTCAAGGGCAAAAAGGTCATAACCCGGCTGAGGTGAAAACCCGAAAGGGCGCCTCAGGTAAAAATGGGTAACCCCTCAACGTGAAAACCTGCAAGGGCTCGTTGGGAAAAGCTAAAGGGGGGCTAGCGTTGGTGAAAATCCGAAAGGACGCCAGCACTAGTAAAAAAAAAAAAGAGAAGAGACATATTCATGCACAAAAGCAACACAAACTTTTTGTTTATAACAAATGTCATTCATTTATAAAAGTGTGACCCGAGACAAGCTCTCGGGCTAACCGCAAGAACAATGAATGTGCAGGAAAAAGAAAAGTGTAAGAAATCATAAAGGCGGATCCAACCTCACTAATGACGAGACTTCTTCTTCATCAAATCTGCTATCTCCGTCTGCTTATTGTTGATCTCGCATTGAAGTGTGGAATTTTGGGAAGTAAGGGCTGCCACCTCGTCCTGCAGGTGTTGAGCCCTCTCCGTGTGGGAGTTCCCACTGACCAAGTACGCCTGTGCTCTAGCCAGTAACTCTTCGGCAGCTTGACGGCAGCGCAAGGCCTGCTCCTTCTCTGTCGCCGCTCGTGCTTCCACCATGTTCTTTTTGTCCTGGATGGTCTTGACCTTTGCTTCCAACGCTTCACTCTCCTTTGATAAGGTGGCAATATCACACTTCAAGTGTTCAATCCGCATGCAGCAAGCCTTCCATTCAGAAGCTTCATATAGAGCCTGGAAATCTCCCCAAGTCTTTTCTACGGCTGTCATCGAAGGTTCCCTGGCTAAACCCATGGTGTGGTAAGCTCGGGTACTCCTCTGAAGGGCATCTCGTATAGTCTCGATGGTAGGAAGAGCCTCCTGTTGAAGTAAAGCTTGTGCACTGCCTATAAGACTTGGTAGTATCAATTCCACTACCATGAGAGGGGGAAGTTACGGAGAATCTGGCCATACAATCTCATGCCCTGGAAAGTCAGATGGGGCGCCGATCTCGGGACCTGTCAAAAGGAAGGCGATTATCAGCCACCACTATGTTGCAAAAAAAAAAACATGGAAGTCAAGAGGCTTTGACTCAGGGTAATCTGCTACCTGGGGACACTATGGCGACGGAAGGCCCCGGATCAGCCACCGCTCCAACAACTTCTTTACTCACGAGAGAAGCAATGGTTGGGTCTGAAGAAAAGAAATACGTATCCCATCATCAGGCAGATGAAGTCTTCAGGAAGATAATTGAAGCAGCAGAAAAACCATTACCTGCCGATTCAGGCAGAGTCTCTCCCAAAGATGTAACCGGCTCCTCTCTTGTTTTAATAAGGAGGGCGGCGTCACCCTCATTGCCTGCATATCCTAAGAATGCCCTTAATGTAAAAATCTGAATGTCTGATGAAAAGGAAAGAGCAAGCAAAGAGAATCAATTTACCCTCATCACTCTGGTGGAAAGTTTCGGGTTGATCCATTGATAATCCTCCCTGGGACTCTATTATGGATGATGAATCAGTCCTTAATCCGGACGCTCCACTCCTATAAACCCCTTCCAACGAAAGGGTCTCCCCTTGCAAAGGAGGAGCAGAGGACCCAATCGTCGCAGAAATGGTCACTGCACCAAAACAACAAGAGGAAATCCTCCAAATTTATAAACATCTCTTGGTTGATATATGACGAAAAGGTGAAAAGAATTAATGATGTTTACTAGCAGAAAAATAAGTCGGCTGTTTGATCAGGTGGCTTGATAGGGGCAGTTCACCCTCTTCAAGGACAGATTGGTCATTAACACCCCCTTCTGAAGTTAAGGCATTTCCTTGGGCGCACAGTTCAGCCAGCAAAGCTTCCTCATAACCTGTCAATGTACTCCCCCCAACTGCAGGAGCATCGGAGTATGCGGGAAGCTCACCATCTGGCGTGGAGCCCAATAATGCAGCATATGCTCCCATGACGCCATCCAAAGCCCCTGTTTAGAGACATCGGTCAGATTAACTCCTAAGTGACAAGAGCAGGGTGCTAGAGTGAGCGGATAAAAAAAGGGGGCAAGGAAATTACCTCCGTCACAAGCAGCTACATCTCGCGGACTGTTGTCATGCGAGGGAGGGGAAGCATCCGACACTGGGTTATAGTCATAATTCAACATGCCTAAATCATCTAACCCTTCGTCCTCCTTCTCATTTTGGCCGGCGGCTAGGAGAATATCTATGTCAACTACAGGGACGCTCCCCGCAATCTCCCCAGTAATATTGGGGTCAGCTGAAAAAAGACAAAGAAGTGACAAGCGAGCTCATGTTATAAGACTTTCAAAAAAAATCAAGCAAAAGAAGTAACAAAGGTTACCCTGATGCTCGTCTACTGGGGCCTTTCTCTTTGATTGGCGACGAGGGGTTTTCACAAGAAGGTCGTCATCATCCCCTCTCCGCCGCTTGGCATGATGGGAACTTTTCTTCTTCTTAAAGGTGTCGGCGGGGACAAAGCTCGCTGCAAGGAAAAAAATCAGCATGTAAAAGGAAGTTCTCTTTTCAAAGCAAATCAAACAAAAGAAGAAGTGTAAGAGGAAGAACATATACCAGCCGGAGCAGGAGAGAAGGAAGGTTGTAATACCACCTCCTCTGGCGGAAGGCCAATACTTTGTCCCGCCTGATAAATGCTATCCCAAATATCCCGGAGAATAGTAGCATTTTCAATGAAAGAAATAAATTCAATGGCACCCATTTGAGCGACTGCATCCATTAAATGTCTCTCCCATTTCGGCCAGAGGTCATTATTAAAACCAGCAGGCAGCAGAGGGTCAGACAGAGAAGCATCAGGGGGATGGCCGCAATCAGAAAGTAAATGTCCCCACCAATAGTAAACTTTTTCATCAATAAGGGCTTTCCCCTTTTTCAAAGTCGGGTCCTCTGCACGCTTCAAAGGCTTCATGGCCCCAATATAAGTGTCCCTGTCAACAGCTATAGGCCCATGGGCTGCCTCCCACGACTCACGGAATTCCCGAACAGTCCGGGCAATATGAGGAAACTGGGAATACAAAAAAGATTGCTCAACTGCAACAGGGGGAGCATCAACCTTCTTTAAGCGCCCCTCCTCAGCTTCCTTCAATTTCTGGGCCGTTTGCCTGAAGATGTTGCTGCGCTGATACCACCAGCGGGCATAATAAATATCAACCTGTCCCGCTCGTTCGCCCGTGGGAAAAGAAATGCCCGGCTCCGGCCCCGGCCGGGTAAAGTGAAGCCACCAGCTAGCGGCTACAAGATGTCTATCCTGTCCTCTGTGCAGCCGTACCCCCAAGGGGAAATCAGCATTCGGGGATACCCCCTGATCATAGCCAAAATTCCGCCCGAAGCGGTGAGGATAGTAGGGCTCAAGAAAAGTGCTGGTACCCTTCCGGAACACGAGTACCCCAGGGCGCGTACAATATAGCCACTCATCATAAAAAGCTCTGCTCGGGCTAGAACAATAAGGAAGATGATAAGTAACACCATCAGGCCCCTCAGTACTGAAAGGGCAGTATCCCCGCGTCACACAAGCGAAATCCCTACCCGGCTGACCCTGGGTAGGCAAAAAGGACAAAGCCCTCCGTGCTCCTGTCAACTGCTCAAAGGGACTCTGATCCGGCCGATTGCGGAACCGGAATATCAAGGGCGCTGCAGGGTTCTCCACCCTCACACTCTGACACAAACCAGGAAGCAGTAGACCCGCCCACGCACTCAAGTAATGCATCGCCAACCGAACACTGCGGTCTCGTGGCGAGCTAGAAGCTGTCAAACTACCCAAGCCATGATAAATATTGGCCAGGGCCGCGGGAGCAAGGGCGAGCCTCCGGCCATCAGCAAGCAGGCAAGCCGGATATATCAAATCGGGGCGTACAATGCCCTCCTCTCCATAAGGTACTACGAAAGTGGCTAGCCAGTAAACGAGATAAGCAGCCAAGTAGGTCTTGTCCAGGAGCTTGTGGGGATTCCACCCCTTATTCTGTGGTGCATACAGATATCGCCTATTCTCAGGCAAGTCAAGAGAAAGCTGATAATACTGGTCAAGTGGTTTGTCATCCTCAGCAAAGTCATCCTGAAAACAGAATGGGCCATTATAAAAGAACCTGATCCAAGCACTGAGGCTGACCCTCACTGTACTAGTGGAAGCAGAAGGGGTCTTCCCCTTTCCAACTCGAGCAAGGTCTCTCCAGACCTTCATCAAATAGCGAAAGCCAAGAGGTAACCCGTAAGAGCCAGCTCCAGTGGTGTAACATCTATGCAGGTCATTAAGGCAGGCCTCCTCATACATATGGCCAGAGATAGGGAGGCCCGAAATCCGGTGAAAACTCCATAAGTCTAGGGATGTCTCTCCCTCTGCTGTTGCAAAAGTGTTGAATCGCCGATTAAATCTCTCTGCCAATCCCTGAAGAAGTCCAGTGTAGCAGGGATACCGATAAAGCGCAGCGGTCACAGCATGGCGGATACCCACATGCTCCAGAATGTCATGATAGTGATGGATAACACCCATTAACCACTCAGAAGCCCCCAAGTGAAACCTGTGGGAAGCCGTCACAGACCATCGCCCATACCAGCTAGGCGCAGAGCCGCCCATGATGCGATCCAGAAAACACAAATTGTCGTAATCCTCGACCGCGAACTGAGTGCCTGAAGGCAGCAAGAAAAGCCTGAGAGAGGGAGGCCCTGTCTTGTGCTGCCCAAATAACTCCCATATGGCAGGGATCACTGAACAAGATTTGCTGTAGCCATAATCTTCTGCCGCAAAAAAGCCCAGTTGAGTGGCTCCTGGAAGGCGGACATGTGAAGAATATCCCAATGGGAAACTCGGGTGCGAGTAAGTACAAGTCCCCATCATACTGTCTCGCCCTACCAGAATAGCCCTCTCAAGCAATACCCTCTCGGCAAAAACAGTCGAGTCCTCCGCATCAAGATACTCGGGTACATAATGTCAAATAAAGGTAAACAGGTGTACATCAAGAGGGAAATGCCGCGGATAACCCTTCGGCCGCTGATAAGCATAGAAGCCTCTTTCCCGAGTAATCAAAGATTGGCTAACTTCTCCACTTTCCGTGGAGTCTTCAGAATCTTCAGAAAGAGGGCCTATGGCAACCATATCAAAGCCCCGAGAAAGTAAAAACATGTTCTCCCTTGTGACACGAGGAGGCGCCAACACAGGCATTAATTGATTCGACAAGCAGGAGGCCTTATCTTTCTCCCCGCCGCGGCTGACACCCTTCCGGGGACGCATATCTCTCACACGGGACATCCTCAAAGCCTGCCCAAGACAAAAGAAAATAAATCAATTCCTTATGACAAGTGACACATTCTATGAAGAACTGCAAAGCCATGTGAAATAAGCAAGTCGTTATGGCCAGGCAAGCATAAAGGGGCACGGGCTGTCCGCCATCACCATCGCTCTGACGGACACCCCGTGGGGGGCATTTGTTGAACCCTGAAAAGTTCATAGATGAATTGCTGACGAAATTACAAGTGCATTTCAGAAATGAAGAAAATTATGTTTTCATTAAAACATAACTCAGTGGTACAAAGCTATGTGCACCCACTCTACGAGTTATTAAAGATCCGGACTGTGAAGTCTTTTTAGACAAGGCCCGGATATACAACACAAGCCCATGCGGCCCTTCCAATAGAAATCCCACGCTAACTCGAGCCATTGGCTCTATTTATGACAAGTGGGAATTCTATCGAACACCTCACGGGTAGCATAAAAATACATGCCCATGAGTTCAAATCCATACAAGAATAAATATTTTAGGGGCCCATCAGGTTTTCCCACGAAGTTTGATCAAAGTTCTAATCAACCTCAAGTCAACCCGGCAGCAAGACGGCGTCCGGAGAATTCTCAAACACAAAAAACGAACAAGTCTCTATGTGGTATCTCTACACAAGAAGCCAAAAAAGGACAAAGTTAGTCCAAGTCCACACCTCTTTTTATAGGGGTTGACAAATATTCAAAAAAGAGGGGGTCTCTTTCCCTCTCTTTTCTCCCTGCGCAAGGGGGAACCCCCCGGGGTTCACTCGCACCGGGGGAGGCCCCCCGGGGCCTCCTGCCGCCGACCAAGACCGGGGGAGGGCCCCCCGGCCTCCTCCGCCTTCGCCGGCACCGGGGGGAGCCCCCCGGGACCCCTTGCTGTCCGACGCCACCGGGGGGGAGGCCCCCGGCCTCCCCCGCCTTCGCCGGGACCGGGGGAGGAGCCCCCGGCTCTTGCGGCCTCCGCCACGACCGGGGGAAGGCCCCCCGGCCTCCTTCGCCTCCGCAGCCACCGGGGGGGGAGCCCCCCGGGACCCCTTGATGTCCGACGCCACCGGGGGGGAGGCCCCCGGCCTCCCCCGCCTTCGTCGGGACCGGGGGAGGAGCCCCCGGCTCTTGCCGCCTCCGCCATGACCGGGGGAAGGCCCCCCGGCCTCCTTCGCCTCCGCAGCCACCGGGGGGCAGCCCCCGGGCTCCCTGCGCGACCGGGGGAAGGCCCCCCGGCCTCCTCCGCCTCTGCAGCCACCGGGGGGGGGGGGGGGGAGCCCCCCGGATTCCTTGCGCGCCGGGGGGGAGGCCCCCGGCTCCCTGCCGTCTCCACCGCGACCGGGGGAGGGCCCCCCCCCCCCCCCCGGCCACCTCAGCCACCGGGGGAGGCCCCCCGGTTTCGTCCGCACCGGGGGGACCCCCCCAGGTCTGCCCGCGAACGGGGGAGCCCCTCCGGGGTCCACTGGGCCACAGGGGGGATTCCCCCCGACCCCCCCCCTTTGCTGTCGTCCGCGAACGGGGGAGGCCCCCCAGGTCCACTCCGCACCGGGGGTCTCCCCCCCTCCTCTGCTTTCCACCGCGACCGGGGGGGTTCCCCCTCTTTTCCATGCGCATGTGGCTTTGCGACCGGGGGAACAAAAAAGAAAACAGAAGAATATGAAGAGCAAAGGACGGGGGAGATGAAAGGTTGGGAGTTACCTTCTCCAATCACCGGGGGAGCTCCTCCAAGCCTCCTTCCTTCCCCTATATTAACCCAAGACCTCTCCACAGGGGAGAGGACTTTTTTTTTTGGGGGAGAGAACTCTTTCTACCAGAGAGAGCTTTTAGCTTGGAGAGGACTCTTTCCACCAAAAGAGCAAGCTACGCAAGAAGACTTGGAGAAAAGAAGAAAAAAAAAAAGAGAGAGAGAAGAAGGTGAAACAAGATGGTCCACTTCTCTTTATAGAAGATTTGTTTGAAAGTCTTTGTGAAGCAACCCTCCCATGGGAGGATCACATATGTAAAGTCATTCTCTTCCATGAGGGGAGATTATGTTGATTGAAAGAATATTTGAAACTTCATGTTGATTTAATATATCCTGGAAAGTATATAAATATCGTCCGTTGTTCAAAACAAACTGGAAAAATAGTCCCGATAGGACAGAAAATTGTAAATATATCCCCGGTGGGCAGGAAATTATAGAAATACCCCCGGTGGGCAGGAAATTTCAGAAATACCCCTCGGTGGGCAGGAAATTACAAACATACCCCCGGTGGGCAAAAAATTGTAAATATACCCCCGGTGGGCAGGAAATTACAGAAATACCCTCGGTGGATAGAAAATTACAGAAATACCTCTCGGTGGGTAGAAAATTGCAAATATACCCCCGGTGGGCAGAAAATTGCAAATATACCCCCGATGGGAAGAAAATTGCAAATATACCCCCGGTAACGGGAAAATTGTAATTATACCCCCGGTGAACGGGAGAATTGTAGAAATACCCTCGGTAACGGGAAAATTGCAAATATATCCCCATGAAAAGGGAAAATTGCAAACAAACCTCCAAAAGAGAGAAAACTGTAGATGCAAGATCACAATACACCAAAGGGTTGCGAATGCCACCCATTTAAAAAAATGTCCGACGATCCCTCGGGGGCAGACCCGGGATATTAGAGCCGACATGACGGTCAACAAATTTTGGCAGTTAATCAAAGGTGTTCGGACTTGTACCGATATAAATTAACATCGACTCCGGTCGGTGGGGAAAGGTCTTTGTACACGAACTTAAATCGTCTGACAAACTATGCGCGCTGAAATCCAAACATGCATACTATTCCGCAAAGAATATGCATCCATAAATTCCGCGTGCAAACAGCCACCTCCATCTTTAATAAGAAGTACATCAATGCATGAGATGACTAAGAGGACTAGTGCTACTGCTCGAGAGGACCTGACAATTGAGCAGATGAAGCAAGTTTATGTGAGACACACGCCACGGGGAAAAGGATTGCTTTCAAAGATGAAGGATAAAGTCACACGAAAAGAAAAAAAATAGAGTTAAAGGTTAGAAGGCAATTGGTTTGTTATGCTAATGATGATGCATCAAGTGATAATCCCAGTGCAGTTGCAGGTGTTACTACTGGCGGTGGCATGTATGCACCAACTTCCTCCTTCCACGTTGACACGGGCAGAGGATACAGTCATAGTGAAGGAGGATATGATTCACAGAGCCAATATGGACATCCATCAGGTTATGGAGGTAGCCAACACGAAGTAGGCATGTATGAGTGGGGTCATTAACCAGGATTTCATTTTCATCTAGTTCCCGCCAGTAGCAGTTATGGGTCAACATCCTCTTCTAATTATCAAGGTTTTGCTTCTTATGTTGATTCTGGATTCTAATCAAGCCAACAACTTTATACTCCAAGAGGGATCTAAAGAGAGATGCATGACTTGGCTGCATCATTGTTTGGTTACAGTGAACATACAGAATATATGCAACCTTTTTATGTGTATCAACAACAGAAGCCAGAAGATGAAGGAGAAGGTTCTTCTAGCTATTATGCATATTAGTGCATCATTATTTGGGTAGGGATCATTTAATTTATGTAACATTTATTGTGTTTGTAATGTTTATTATACTGCTTGAACCTACTCTATGTTAATATGTAGCGAATATTAGTTTAACATGTCCAATGCCTACTTCTAGTATTTAATCCAATTTATTCACACTCAAATGTATGTCCACTGATTTATTCTATTTTTTTCTGATTCTTTATAATTTTATTGATTTTTTCCAGATTTTTTTGATTTTTTCTAAATTTTTTAAAATACTGAACGTGTTTTAGCCAGTTTCGGCCGAAACCGATACGTTTTGGTTTCGGCTGGGACCGAAACCGGGTCCAAAACTGAAACTGCCATCCATGTTTGGGGAGAGAGCTTGTACATGGTGGGTGACATTTTGGGGTTGGGGGAAAGCTGGTTTTTTCGTTTTCTTGTACACCTTCCTTTTTAATCTAACGAACACATACCACCTTTCCGAAAAGGGTTTCAGATTTTTAAGTTTCTTGAGCCTAGACCCTCGTACCAGTGTCAGATATTGGCATATATCGCTACTAATATGAGCAGGCTAAAAAAATAGCTATGAAACCCATATCAAAAATAATGTCAAATAAAAGTTTTAGCAATTTGCCTTAGAGCTGCCACAATATGTACAACATAATATACTATATATAGTCTTTGACATTCGATGGTATAAATTCTCACCCAATGTGAGAAAGATATAGTGAACATGCTAAACACTCTGTTGGACTTTTTGACTTCAGTGTTGCTTTATTGATGTATTTCCACGAATGATTCAAAGGACAAGGGTTAAGCTATGTTATCCATAAAAAGATCTATGACTTGGTTTTCATGGATACCAGATTGCTAGGCTGTGCCTGATGATGAAACATTGAGCTTTACTTTTCCTACCGTCCATTGTGCTTCTGTGCTTTTTGAAGGTGGACGGTGCCACAAATTTATTAAATGACAAAAAGGGAAATTTGCAAGTAAAATATCAGTAAGCATACAAAAAAGCACATCGAGACGACCTGTCATCCACTAACCACCCCCCCCCCCCCCAAACACCTAGACATGATGAATGGAGACCATTTACATTGATTGCAAGGGACCATAGCCCATTTCCCTCACCCTATTACATAATAAAGCTACTGCCTCTGCTACATTGGTTTCCCTCCTAAGGATCCTCCCATTTGTCCTATCGCATACAAGCAAAATTTGTCAATACATTTTCATATGATTTGTTGTTGAATGAATATTCTACATCTTTTCTACTTTATTATTGAAGAGTTTACGTTCATGGTTTGTACCTTTTGTTATGAATTTTTTTACCTATTTGTAAAGAAAGTAAATGATTCACACCTTTCTCAAGGAAATGTTGTGTCCTCTCTACTTTCTGTGTATGCTTTGGATAAAATTCAAATTCAATATTTATGTGGGAAGCTAAGGAAAGGGAAAGAATTGTTAAGGATCCCAATGCTATGATGCCTGCTGCATTTGCCTCATTCAAAACCCGGTGGGGCCCCGCTATATATGCTCACAGTCAACAATTAAGTAACCCACCATTGTGGTTGACAGAGTGGGCTCCTGATCCATGTGATGTGTACTGGCCTAATCTTGCAATCCCATTTGTTAAACTCACAATCTGGAGGCTGTTAATGGCTGTGGCACTGTTCTTTTACAATTTTTCTTCATGATACCGATTGTGTTTGTTCAGTCTCTTCAAAGCATTGAGGGCATTGAGAAGGTTGCACCATTCCTATGGCCCATAATTGAGATGTAAGTGTTTTCAGGTTCCTTCGGTGGTTTTTGTCTTTTTTTAATTTTATCTATTGCAATCAGCTGTTAAATGGAAATCAATTGCTTTTGTTGATTTATGTGCATGGTTGAGAGGCATATATTCATTTTATCCGAGAAGTAAAGTGAGGCGAACATATTTGTACTTGCTGGTAGTGTATATATATATATATATAACATTACAAATGTCCAGAGATTGACGGTGGTGGAAGGAAAATTAGGAAATTTGGGTAAGAAGCTTGTTATCAGCTATCTTTCCTAGATCCAGTGCAGATACTCCTACTCTCTAGTTCAAATGTCATAAAAGCTATAGGGATCTTTTTAAATGACCAGGTACTGTATATTGTCAACAATCAGGTAACAGAGGGTCTTTGTTCTCAAGGCAAACAGGATGGGAGATGAGAAATAGAGGACAAGGTCTGAAGTTGATTAACACCATTTGCAAGATGACTTACAGAGCATAAAAGAAAATATAAGCAAGGGATGATGAGGTGAACCTGAATATACACATAGGTGTTGCAAGGATGTTGTTTGTATTTTGTGACCATGATCAAGGCAGAGGAAGAAGTGATGCAAGCAGTAGCCATACTATGGTCATGATTTAAAAGATCATCCTGATCACCTGATTAAAATCAAGAGTATTAATCTGATCCAATTCAAGGGGGAAAACATGTTTTTGATTCCTTGAAGTTGAATATTTGTAGGGAAAACAAAATCAGAGTAATTCAATGAAACTCTGTTTCTTCTCTTAGACCCTATTTGTTTGTAGAATAGGTTAAGGGAGATACTATAACCAGGGTTAGCTTCTTCCAAAGAATAAGCACTTTTGTATTGATCGAGGGATACCATAACTGGGGTTATGTTATTCTACCTTTTCTCTCGAACAACCTAATCAGCCTTTAACCCGGATACCGGCCAGAATATGGGATCCGCATAATCAAACCGACTAAGATGGGTAAGGCTGGGGTATCTAGGTTAACCCAACCCTATTCTGCAAATAAACAGGACCTTAAGGATTTCTTTAGAAAATAAGTTTATCTTGAAAGGATTACTTATATTTTCCAGTTTTTTTTCTCTTTCATAAAAGGTGAGACAGCCTTGAACTGGTCTTATGAGGAAGAAAGAGAAGACAAAGAACCTGAAGCTGCCAATTGTATTTGCCACCAGAGTTGAAGCAGCCCATTGCCTATGCGGGCCACTGGTTGCTGCTAAATATCACCAATCTCAAGAAGGTGACATTGGCAGTCTTTATTCTTTTACTCTCTTCTTTTACGAATTCCAGTAAGGCCACTGGTTGCTGCTAAATGTCATGAAATGGTAAAATATGGTACAATTATGGAGTCTTACTTGATTTTTCCTGTTAAGTTGCTAACTCATTGTGCACTTGCAAAAGAATTGTAAAGCCATTGTGTAACATTATATTTTTGTTGAACTAGCAATGAGAACATGAAATGTTGATTAGTTGAGAAGCTGAGAAACCCATTGTTTACACGCGGAATTTTCGGACATCCAATTTCGTTGGATGAATATGTCGTATATTTTGACGTATTTGTTAATTCCGCGCTTTTTGGGTTTATCAGACGATTTAGGGTTCGTGTACTGAACTTTTCCTCACCAACCGGAGTCGGTGTTAATTTACATCGGTACGAGTCCGAACACCTTTGATTAACTGTCGAAGAACGCCTTTTGCCTCTTTTAGTTGTGACATAAATGAGCTTGATTGCCCATTCTGGGTACATACCCTTGCAAAGAAATTTGAAGACTTCATTTCCTTGAACACATAATTTGCATTACAAGTGGTCTTTCAAGACCTTTACATGTGGTCCCGACTATATAATCGGGTCTTGGAGATTACATCCAGTTGCAACCAGAGCCTTTGAATTTTCTTCAGGACTTCGTCATGATCAGGTCATTTACTTTTGTCCCCTGATCGGACGGTTGAATTTGAATTCCGTCACGATCGAACAATTGGATCGCCAAGATGATCACTGTCGGTCGTCGGAATTGCTTCGTGATCATAACACTCTCTTGATTGTGATTGGACTCTTAAGTTGCCTTGGTGTCCATAAAGAACATTTCTGCCTGAGATGGGGTATATTTGTAATTTTTCTCCATCAGGGTATTTCTGCAACTTTCCCAAACATTGGGATGTTATTAGAATTTCTGACCCTTTCTGGGTATTTTCACCCTTTTTCGGAAATAGCCCTGTCACTTCCTGACTTCTTGGGCATTCCCATTACTTTTGACCTTTCAGAGCATATTTGACATTTCTTGATTTCTTGGAGATCGTCCCGTCGTTTGACTTCCTGGGCGTTCTTGACTTCATTTCTTGACTTCTTGGAAATAACCATGTCATTGGACTTCTTGGATATTCCTTGTCTTAATTTCTAGACTTCTCGGAAATAACCTCGTCATCTTGGGTATTCCTCGTCTTGATTTCTCAAATTCTCGGAAATGACCCTGTCATTTGACTTCTTGGGCATTCCTCGTCTTGATTTCTTGACTTCTCGGGAATATCCTCCGTCATTTGACTTCTTGGGTATTCCTCGTCTTAATTTCTTGACTTCTCGGGAATATCCTCCGTCATTTGACTTCTTGGGTATTCCTCGTCTTAATTTCTTAATTTCTCAGGGTTTATTTGTAATTTCATCAATTTTGTTGTTTCCGGACCCGATAGCTCTTGGCCATGAAATAGATACCTGGACTTGGATGGTTAGCCATAAGCCGAACTCAGGAGAGCGCACACCGCTTCAAGGAAGGGGCGTGGTCTCGCTCCACCGAGTCGTGCAAACGGCGCCAACCATGGACGAGCATTCTTCAGTGATTTTGAGAAACTGGGAACTTTGTACTGTTTCTAGATTGAACAATAACTTTGATGTAACTTTCCCACAAATGTGGTCTTTTCGTAATTTTCTAATATTTCAGGGTCTTTTTGTATTTTCCCACCATTTGGGCTATTTTTGTAATTTTTCCGCCATCGGGGATATTTCTGCAATCTTTTCGTCATCGGGAGTATTTCTGAAATTTTCCTGCCACCGGGGGTATTTCTAAATTTTTCTCGCCTATTGGGGTATTTCTGTAATTTTCCACCCACCATGGGGTATTTCTGCGATTTTTTACCCACCGGGGGTATTTATGTGATTTTCTACCCATCGGGGGTATTTCTGCAATTTTCTACCCACCGGAGGTATTTCTGCAATTTTCTACCCACCGGGGGTATTTCTGCAATTTTCTGATCCCACCGGGGGTATTTCCATAAAGTGGGGAACATTCCTTTGAACTCATATCTTGTCTCTTGAATTTCTGATTTTTCTGGAATTTTCCAAAGTACATGGACTTTTGGGCAATTTTGAAAAAGCTTGGGGTAGAGTTGTAATTTCTGAAAAATGCAGGGATCTCCTCATAATTTTTCATAAGGGACCAGACTTTGAGCATTTCTGGGCTTCCCATGAACTTCGATCATTTCTTCGTTATGGATTTACAACAATACAAATACATTTCTTCATGAGGGAATTTTCTAGCAATAAATCTCAGTATGAGGGCCTTCTTCAAACTTGGAGGGAGGAAACCCAGCCGCAAGGGAGAGGGCGCAAGCCTCTTCTCCTTTCTTCTTCACACTTGGGCCTCTATCGAAGCTCTCCAAGTCTTCAAGTGCTGCAAAACTTTCTTTCCTCTTTTTTCCGTCCCTTTCTTTGGAGCTCTAGGCTTCCTTTTATAGGAGTTAGAAGTGGACCGGAGGCTAGGTGGCTCCGGTGGAAACACCCCCCTCCGGTGGAAGTCCAAGGGACAAGGTGACTCTTCCCCTCCCTTCCTTTTTAAATTTTTTTTACTGTTTTCTTTCTTTCCGTAGAAAATGGAGGGGAAAGCCCCCCCCCCTCCGGTGCATGTACCGGAGGGGGTTCCAACTCCGGTTTGCTTGGGACCGGAGGGGTGCATGTACCGGAGGGGGTTCCCCTCCGATTTGACTGGAACCGGAGGGGGTCCCTCCGGTGCATGTACCGGAGGGGGTTCCCCCCTCCGGTTTGCTTGGGACCGGAGGGGGTCCCTCCGGTTCATGTACCGGAGGGGGTATTTCCCCCTTCCCTCTTCTATTTTTTTTTTCATGTTGCAAAGGACCGGAGGGGTTCCCCCCTCCGGTTTGTCATTACCGGAGAGAAGAAAGAGGGGAGGAGGGGGTCCCCCCTCCGGTGCATGTACCGGAGGGGGTCAAACCTCCTCACATTCTTTTTCTTTTTTTTTCTTCCCCGCAACAGCAGGAAATGAAAGAGGGGAACCCCCTCTCCGGTACAGTACCGGAGGGGGTTCCCTCTCTGGTATAGTGACCGGAGGGGGTTCACATTCCTCCCTTTCCTTTTTTTTTCTCTCTATCTGCAGCAGAAAATGAAAGGGGAACCCCCCCTCCTGTACATGTACCGGAGGGGGTTTCCCCTCCGGTTTGACTGGGATCGGAGGACCCCCCCCTCCGGTGCACATGCAATCGGAGGGGGTCCTCCTCCGGTCTGCAAATCACCGGAGGGGGGGCTTCCACCTTTTTTGTATAATTTTCAGGGTTCAACAAATGCCCCCCCACGGAATGTCCATCGGAACCGAAGGTGATGGCGGACGGCCCGTGCATTTGACACTTCCGTTGCTATCCTCAGTCTTCATGACACGGCGGAGAATATTTTTGGATTTGTTCTTTTCCCCTGAGTCCTGATAACATGATAGAGAATTCAGTTGAATGTGGCGACAGTCCTGAGTGGAGCTCAAAGACATTATACATTGCTCTAGAGATCCATTATTGCTGGGTCTTATCACCAATTCTACGCAAAGTTTGACATTTGAGTTTGGACCGACGTTTGGTACTATCACGTGCTCTACGTCGGGCCATCTGACTTCTTCCTTCGGCTTGGGTGAATTGGATATTTCTCGACTCAGTAATCTCTAGGAGGAAACTCAAGAGAGCGCACACCACTTCAGAGAAGTGACATGGACCCGCTCCACCAAGTCGACCTGAGGCTGAGTTTCATTGAAGAACCGCAAAATGCGCCAACAAAAGTAGCGGGTTTTTTTTCTCTCTTTCTTTCTTTCTTTCCTTCTTCTTCCTCTTGTTTTTTTTTTCGATGTTCCTTTCTTTCTTCTTTTTTTTTCTTCTCTTTTTTTTGTGACCGAAATTCTCTTGTTCTTCGTCCATAACATGGTCTAGCATTTTTCTCTTGAGCTTTGTCTTTTCTGGCTTTATCCAAGACTAAATCGGGAATCTCGCTACGAGACTCTCTCCCTTCTTTTTCTTTGCCCGAGAATCTGTCTCAAGCATTGCTTGGTGCCTTGCTCAATATGATTGTCGGCCTGGACTTTCGGGTCGACAAGGGATTTAAGTTGAAGCATTGGCCATTCTAGCTCGTAGAAGACAAGATCTTCCTTGTACATCATTTCTGCAAGACGTCTTTGGCTTAATAGCTTTTCGATTGCCTATCTGCGGTTTCTCTGTTTTACGCAGCTTCTTTGGGCATCGATCTCTTCCTTTTGCATAATGGTTTCAATGCAATCTTGGATTTCTTGGGATTCCCTAGTAGGGTGGGGCACTTTAGCATCATAGTCACACTAAAGAGGATGCTTGCTCCTTAGTCTTCTTTTTAAATCCTTTTTCTTGTTCTTATCTGCCTTCTAGCTTACGCCAATTCAATCGAGAAGGAGTTTCTGCCTTTTCTGGCAGTTGGGAGGTGCCTCCAGAATTGGAGTTGTTCAGTCGAGATTTTCTTTTAGGCTTAGGGTGACCACGCTTCTTTGGGACCACCTTGACCCAATCAGCCTCTCCTTTATGTATTTGGCAGGTGACATTGAATGCTTGCTTGATTATTTCGGGCGACGGTTCTTGGAACTCGGTCATATAAGGACTAGAGTTTTGAGACGTTGATACTACTTCGGGCTTCTTACCTGCTTGTTCCTTGGTTTGTCTAGACTTAACTGAGGGATTCCGCCTTGGTCTCGCCCTTTTTGGCTTTGCCTGGAGTTGGACTTGGATTGCTCTTGCTTAATGTCACCTTTTGGAGCTTGTCTAGAGCTTGATTTGGAGTTCTTTGGTTGGGCCCTGCCTTTCTGACTTTACCCGAAGCCCAGCCTTACATGCTTCTCTTGAGCCAGAGGACTCACTGGGTAAACATTTACTGTTGCTGGGGTTATATCTTTCATATCAGCATTGCTCGTATGATTTGAACTTTCTTGTATACTGATGTTTTTCTTTGCAGGTTCTATTGAAGGGATTCTTCCAGAACTATCATGTCTAGGTAGGGGAATCAATATTCCAATTTTTGATTTCCATATCAGCTTTGCTGGTAAAACTTGAGATTTCTTATATACTGATGATTTTCCCTTTTTGCTTTGCAGGTTCCTTCCGAGCTGCCACATCAGGTCCATGTATTGGGAGAATTTTCGAGCTTCCACAGCTTCAAATTTGAGTGACCTAATGCTGCCACAGATGCAGTCTTTTGATTTGCAGCCTTTGTTTCATTAGGAGTGTCTTCCTTCCATTGGAGTTATGCAGGGCGACTTTGCATAGCAAAACTGGAACAAGATGTACTCAGGAGGCGTTAAGCTTCGCACTTGATGCACATTCTTTCGTTTAGTTGCAACTATCCCGAGGGCTTGTCCCGGGACTCCTGTTATGCATTCTTTCATTTGTTCGGAGTCACCCTGACGGCTTATCTCAGGCACTTGACATGATTTCACAAATGTAAGAGAATTTACTTCCTTCATTAGATTTGCAGTCTCTCTCTTTTTTCTTCTTTTCTTTCTCTCTTTTCCTTTTTTCCTTCTCCCTTTGTTTTTCTTTCTTCTTCTTTTTTTTGATCTCTACTTTCTTTTCTTTTCTTTCTTTTCTCTCCCCCCCTTTTTTTTGAGCAATGGTAGTTAACTCTCCTGGAGCTTGAAATTAGAGGTTGCACTTTGCAAGAGAGTAACTGTGAGGTGATGACTTGGCCGACCTTTAACGGTTTAAGGGCTAAAAATTTTAGATTTGGGGCTGACCAAACGAAGTTTGGGGAGCCAAAAACTTGAGGATTTGGGACTGGCCAACGATGTTGGGAAGCCGAAAATTTGAGGATTTGGGGCTGACCAAACGAAATTGGAAAGCCGATTTTTGGATTTGGGGCTGACCAAAGAAATTGGAAAGCCAATATGGGATTTGGAATTTTTGGGGCCAACCAATGAAATTGGAAAGCCGAAATTTGGAATTTGGGGCCAACCAATGAAATTGGAAAGTCGAAACTTGGAATTTGGGATTTGGCGACTAACCAATGAAATTGGAAAGCCGAAACTTGGAATTTGAAATTTTGGGGGCTAACCAATGAAATTGGGAAACCAAAACTTCGGATTTGGGATTTGGGGGATAACCAATGGAATTGGAAAGCCAAAACTTAGAATTTTGGATTTGGGGGCTAACCAATGGAATTGGAAAGCCGAAACTTCGGATTTGGGATTTTTGGGGCTAACCAATGAAATTGGAAAGCCGAAACTTCGGATTTGGGATTTGGGCACGGTGGGACATGAACTAGAACTTGTTCAAAGCAACCGTGACTTTTGGGTTTTCCTGGGGGGAAACTCCCCTATCCTTCCTTACTCTCCTGCGGAGAAGGGCAAATCTTGTGTAGGTTGTTGCTGGAACTCATGCTCGGGAGCATAGTATAATTTTGAGTGTTTTCCATTCAGTGGGGGAAAGAGGTCTTCTCCTTTACGGTTGATGACCTTGTAAGCGCCTCCTTCATAGACTTTGGAGATGATGTATGGCCCTTGCCAATTTGGTAGTAATTTGCCGTTGGATTTGTCGGCCATGACTTCCCTTCCTTTTGACCGATGAGGTCACCTCTTTTGAACGCCCTTTGCGTTACCAACTTATCATAGGCTCGAGTCATTCGGGCTTGGTATGGTTGGAGATGTTTGTAGGCTTCCAGCCTTTTGCTATTAGATAGCTCTTCAAGCCTCCTTTATATTTCATCTTGTTCGTGGGTTTGCAAGCCGGTATGCATGGCTACCCGGTAAAATGACATTTCAATCAATCGATACTACAGCATTCGCCCCATACACCAGAGAAAAGGGAAACAGCTGGTTGGAGCTTTGTAGATAATTTGGTATGCCCAGAGAGCTTCATGTATTTTCTCGCCCCAATCCCTTTTGTGGCAGCTGACGATCTTGGCCTGGAGCTTGCAGAGGGTCTTGTTAAATGCTTCGGCCAATCTATTGGCTTGGGGATTGTAGACCGTTGATGTTCTCCAGTCGATATGAAACTTTGCTGCCAACTGGTAAATGGTCCTGTTCTTGAATGGAGTACCATTGTCCGACATGATTCGACAAGGGGTGCCGAATCGATATATAATATGGTGCTTGACAAACTGGGCAACTGCCTCTCTTGTGACCTCCTGCAGAGGGATAGCTTCGGCCCACCTGGAGAAGTAATTTGTAGCGGCTAGGATGAATTTGTAGCCTCTTGTGGTTGGTGGAAAGGGTCTCACGATATCCATTCCCCATTCTGTAAAGGGCCATGGAGGAGCCATGGTGTGCAACGAGCTTGGGGGTTTTCTTGGCACTGGGCCAAAAGCTTGGCACTGACGACATGTGCGGGCGTATCGGTTGCAATCCGCATACATGGTGGGCCAGTATAAACCCTTAAGTTTTATATTGCTCTTCATTTTGTCCCCGACTTGATGGGCACCGCAGAGCTCTGGGTGGACCTCGTGCATGACCATGTTGGCTTCCTTCGGAGAGAGGCAACGTAAGAGGACATGCTTGTCCTTTTCATGCACCATCTTCGGCTTCTTCATCATTTGAAAATTTGAGAAGTTGGGGTGGTCTTTTGCGTCGATAGTCCCGAAAGGACATATGTGAATAAACACCAAAAATTTGAGAGTTTTTTGGAATTGACGGTCCAAAAAGGACTTGCAGGCCAAAACCAAAAAATTGTGACTTAAGTAGGGTTGACGGCCCAAACGGACATGAATGCCAACACTACCATAGGAATTTAGTGGAATTGACGGTCCAAAAGGACTTGCAGGTCAAAACCAGACTTTGAAATTTGAGTAGGGTTGACGGCCCAAAACGGACATGAATGCCAACACTACAATAGGAATTTAGCGGAATTGACGGTCCAAAAGGACTTGCAGGTCAAAACCAGACTTTGAAATTTGAGTAAGGTTGACGGCCCAAAACGGACATGAATGTCAACACTACAATAGAAATTTAGTGGAATTGACGATCCAAAAGGACTTGCGGGTCAAAACCAGACTTTGAAATTTGAGTAGGGTTGACGGCCCAAAACGGACATGAATGTCAACACTACCATAGAATTTAGTGGAATTGACGGTCCAAAAGGACTTGCAGGTCAAAATCAGACTTTGAAATTTGAGTAGGGTTGACGGCCCAAAACGGACATGAATGTCAACACTACCATAGAAATTTAGTGGAATTGACAGTCCAAAAGGACTTGCAGGTCAAAACCAGACTTTGAAATTTGAGTTGGGTTGACGGCCCAAAACGGACATGAATGTCAACACTACCATAGAAATTTAGTGGAATTGACGGTCCAAAAGGACTTGCAGGTCAAAAACCAGACTTTGAAATTTGAGTTGGGTTGACGGCCCAAAACGGACATGAATGTCAACACTACCATAGAAATTTAGTATTGAGACATGCTTGCCCTGAATGGGGACAAAATCATAAGAAAAAGAGGCGTCGATGGTGACGGCTCATGGTGATGAATAACAATAATTCTTTTTCTTTTTCTTTTCATCTTTTCCCCTTTTTATTTTTATTTTTTATTTTCTCTTCTTTTCCTTTTTCTTTCTTCCTTCTTTTTTTCTCTATTTTTTTCTCTTATTTTTTTTTCTCTCATCTTTTTCTTCTCTCATTTTCCTTTCTCATTTTTTTTGGTCTCATCTTTTTTTTTCTCCCATTTTTCCTTCTCTCGTACCGACCTTTGTGGCGTAGAAGTCAAGCATTAGGAGTTAAGGTGGGGTCAAGGATTAGAATTGAGGTTGACTAACCTTGTGGTTTGGAAGACAAAGATTGGAATTGGGGTTTAGAATTTACTATGGGTGGCCTTGATGGTTTGAGGGCCAACAAAATTTTGGATTTGAGTTTGGATTTTGAAACTTGGCTGACCTGTGCAGTTTGAAGACCGAGAAATAGAGTTGGAGTTGGTTAAACTTCGTGATTTGGAAGCTGAGGATTGCACTGAGGGTTTGACTGACTTTTGTGATTTGGAAGCCAAAAGTTTGAAATTTGGGTGAACTTTTCTAGAACTTGTGATTTGATGGTTTTGATAATGTGTTCGCTACGGTGGGACAAAGCCATCGAACAAAGGATGTTTGAGATGGTAGTCCATAATGACGATGCATTCCTCCTTTCTTCTTTTTCTTTTCTCTCTTTTTTTCTTTTCTTCTTTTTTTTTTCCACATTACCAGCTTCACCGCCCTTTCGGGTTTTCGCCGAAGCTGGCCCCCTTTAATTATTTCCAGTGCGCCCTTTCGGGTTTTCACACTGATGGGTTACTCATTTTTGCCTGAAGTGCCCTTTCGGGTTTTCACTCCAGCTGGGTTTTATGACCTTTTTGCCCTTAGGCAGCCAACAAGTTGGATGCCCAAATCCGTCGGGGCACCTCAATTTTAAGCCCCATTTTTTCTTTCTTTTTTTTTATTGATGTTGTTGTTGCTTGACATCGTTGTTGTAGTTACTTCTGGTGTTGTTGTTACTTGACATCGTTGTTGTAGTTGCTTCTGGTGTTGTTGTTGCTTGACATCGTTGTTGCTTGACGTTGTCGTTAGGACAAAGTGTCTGAATTTCCATTGTTTCTCCACCATAAGGAAGATGTGGGGCTAATGACTTATAATCCCGCGGCCTTTTAACTTGAAAGGGGCTTGACGATGAAGTTTTTAGGTTTTGGAATGGTGACTAACCCAGAAGGGGTTTGGGCACCATGACTTTGGGTTTTTCTCTTTTTTTTGACTCGAAAGGTTTGGGCAAGAAAAATTTGGTTTTATTTTGTGGTTGCTGACCCGGAAGGGGTTTTGAACCAATGATTTGGGTTAGGGGTCTTTTTTTGTGGTGAGCCAAGGAAGGCTTGGGTAACCAAAGAGTTGGTTTTAATGGTGGCTAACCCGAAGGGGTTTGAACCAAGGATTTGGGTTTCGTTTTGGATGGTTATCGACCCGAAAGGGGTTTCAAACCAAGGGTTTGGATTTTGATGCATTTGTTCCCCTTGATAGGACATGATTTTCAAGTGGAGGATAACCACGATGCTGGTTCATGATGATTGTTGAAAATATATTTTCTTCTTCTTCTCCTCTTTTTTTTTTCACTTTACCAACCCCAGCGCCCTTTCGGGTTTTCGCCGAAGTTGGCCCCCTTTAGCTTTTTCCAGCGCGCCCTTTCGGGTTTTCACGTTGAGGGGTTACCCAATTTTGCCCGAGACGCCCTTTCAGGTTTTCACCTCAGCCGGGTTTCTTTGGCCTTTTTACCCTCAACCATCCCTGTGATGGGAATGGCTAAGTCCGCCGGGGCACATCTATTTTAAACCCTTTTTTTTTCTTTTTTCTTTTTTTTCTCTCTTTTTTTTTGAACTCTGGATTTGAGCTTTGGCAAGGTGATGATCCAGGTGAGATGGATCCTATAACAGATGCAACTTCAACTTCTCATACTTCTCATTAAGTGAAAAGAAGGACTGCTCCCTCTTCTGCATTCCTTCGTAGAGGGATTTTCTTTTCTAGGGATTTCCATGACAACTGCCTATTCAACTTTGCTTCTTTAAATTTCTCTTCAAACGCTTCTTTCCTATTTTTCTCCTCCTCAGCTTGCGCTTCATTTCAAGGGGACCGACTATTTGTTAACCGAGTTGGGTGACATCCGTCCCTCCTGAGATGAAATTTTCGCTTTGAGCTTCTGCCTTGAAGGGCCTGATCTAGGAGTGCTCCTCTCTTTCTCTTTCCTTCTTTCTTCTTTTGGGATAAAGTTTGGTAGGGAATTTTACAACTTCCATGTGGACAGCGGGAAGAGAGGTTGACGCCGAAATTGGTTTAGTGTCACAAGCATAGATTTAGGCCTGAAGCTAGCTTTGTGTTACCAGAAAATGAGCTTAATTGCCAAGGGTGGCTTAGAGCCCGAAGTGGAACAATACCCAAACTTGGCGGATCAAGAAATGAGTTGGTGTTCAACACCGATTTGGTACCAAAGCATGGGTTGGATCCTATGCATAGATGGCTTGATGTCAGGCAGACATGTTTGGAGCCTTAGGAGGTTCGCAAACTGACGGTTTTGGGACAAACTCCACTAACATAGTGTTAAAATTTGAAAGGGAAAAGACAGAGGTCCCCCTTGAATCTGCCTTCTTGGCTCTGCCAGTGGTTTTACTTCGTCTTTTTTTTTCTTCAGGCTTCTATTTTTGTCTTCACTTAGAGCTTTGCTTGAAGCCTTCTTCCTGGACTGGCCTTTCTGTCTTTGCCTGGGCTTGACTTGGAGCCTTCTGCTTTGGACTTCTGATCGGGCTATTACTTGCCGGAGCTACCTTGCTTGAGGTTTCGCCTGAGATTTTGCTCGAAGCATTATTTAGTGCTTTGCCCCTATCTCTTCTTAGAGTTTTCTTTGCCAGATACGCCCTCTTGAATTTCTAAGGTGGCAACCTGATGCTTCACCAATTTTCTCTTCCTTCTTCTCTATTCTTATTTATTCTTCTTTCTTTCTGTCTCATGTCATGTCTTGAGGGAGAGGAAAATCTATTTTGGGGCTGATTGGAACATGCCCCCAGGGTAAACATGCCCCCAAGGTTGAAATTCCTGCCTCAAGTTGTTGCCTTAGAAGGCTTAGATTGTTCGAAGCCTCCTCCTTGGTGACCCATATTTATTTGATAAGAAGTTGGTTCACGGAATAGCCCCCTCGCCTGGGCTTAAAGGCTTTGACTTTTTTTGTGTGAGGCTTGGATGCCAACTTCTTTCATTTTCGCCTTTCACTTGATGTAGACGGCAATAGGATTGCCCCCTTGCCCAGGCTTAGAGGCTTTGACTTTCCACAAGTGCCTTGACTTCAGAACGAAGCTTAGGCGTTGGTTTCATTCATCTCTCTGCCTCAGCTTGATGTGTTCGGCAAAGTATTGTTGTGAGACCGGCTCGCCTTTATCTAGCCAGTTGCGTTCTTCTTCTTCTTCTTCTTTGGTTTGCTTTTGGTCAAGGACAAATCTTGCCAGACTTAGATAGAGCCACAACAGATTTTCTTCCAAGGCGGCGACATTGCCCCCGGCTAGCAGGAACAACATATGAATTTTGTTGGCACTTAGTCTTCAACAGGAAGCCTTCACTTGGACGTATCGAGCGGCGGCGGCCATGACTGTGGTGGCGTTGTCCCCTCTTAGTAATTGCCACTTGGACATGTATTGTGTTGCCATTTGGCCTTTAACAGGAAGTTCTAACCTTGATGCCCCCAGCGGTAGCAGCCACGCCCGGAATGGCATCCCCCCTACTAGTAGGAGCAACTTTAGATACATGTTGACATTTGGCCTTTGAAAGGGACCGCTTAGCCTTGACGCCCCGGGCAACCTTAACTTTGACGCCTCGGGAAACCTTAACCTTGATGCCCCCAGTAGCTTTAACTTTGATGCCCCCGGCGGCAGCTACAACGGTGGGAATCCTTTGAACTTCTTGCAAGAGTGTGAAGGAGTCACAACTTTTTTCGAAAGGCTATTCTTCGACAGAAAAATGAAAGGTAGGAAAAGTCTCACCGGGCGTGCCAGTCTGTTTACACGCGGAATTTTCGGACATCCAATTTCGTTGGATGAATATGTCGTATATTTTGACGTATTTGTTAATTCCGCGCTTTTTGGTTTTATCAGACAATTTAGGGTTCGTGTACTGGACTTTTTCTCACCAACCGGAGTCGGTGTTAATTTACATCGGTACGAGTCCGAACACCTTTGATTAACTGTCGAAGAACGCCTTTTGCCTCTTTTAGTTGTGACATAAATGAGCTTGATTGCCCATTCTGGGTACATACCCTTGCAAAGAAATTTGAAGACTTCATTTCCTTGAACACATAATTTGCATTACAAGCGGTCTTTCAAGACCTTTACATGTGGTCCCGACTATATAATCGGGTCTTGGAGATTACATCCAGTTGCAACCAGAGCCTTTGAATTTTCTTCAGGACTTCATCATGATCAGGTCATTTACTTTTGTCCCCTGATCGGACGGTTGAATTTGAATTCCGTCACGATCGAACAATTGGATCGCCAAGATGATCACTGTCGGTCGTCAGAATTACTTCGTGATCATAACCACTCATCTAATTGTGATTGGACTCTTAAGTTGGCTTGGTGTCCATAAAGGATAGTCTCGCCTGAGGCGGGGTATATTTGTAGTTTTTCACCATGAGAGTACTTCTACAGTTTTTCCAAACTTTGGAATATTCTTGCAATTCCTTACTTTCTTGGAGATAGCCCCGTCGCTTCTCGACTTCCTGGCCTTCTTGTCATTATGACTTTTCGGCATATATTTGACCTTGCTTGATTTCTCGGAGATGGCTCCGTCATGTCTTGACTTCTTTAGCATATCTGCCATTTCTTGACTTTTTTGGCACATGTTTGACATTTCTTAACTTCTTGGACATAGCCCCGTCATGTCTTGACTTCTTGGGCGTTCCTCGTCTTGATTTCTTGACTTCTTGGAAATGGCCCCATCATTTGACTTCTCGGGCATTCCTCGTCTTGATTTCTTGATTTCTCAGGGTTTATTTGTAATTTCATCAATTTTGTTGTTTCCGGACCTGATAGCTCTTGGCCATGAAATAGATACCTGGACTTGGATGGTTAGCCATAAGCCGAACTCAGGAGAGCGCACACCGCTTCAAGGAAGGGGCGTGGTCTCGCTCCACCGAGTCGTGCAAACGGCGCCAACCATGGACGAGCATTCTTCAGTGATTTTGAGAAACTGGGAACTTTGTACTGTTTCTAGATTGAACAATAACTTTGATGTAACTTTCCCACAAATGTGGTCTTTTCGTAATTTTCTAATATTTCAGGGTCTTTTTGTATTTTCCCACCATTTGGGCTATTTTTGTAATTTTTCCGCCATCGGGGATATTTCTGCAATCTTTTCGTCATCGGGAGTATTTCTGAAATTTTTCTGCCACCGGGGGTATTTCTAAATTTTTCCCGCCTACTGGGGTATTTCTGTAATTTTTCACCCACCATGGGGTATTTCTGCGATTTTCTACCCACCGGCGGTATTTATGTGATTTTCTACCCATCGGGGGTATTTCTGCAATTTTCTACCCACCGGAGGTATTTCTGCAATTTTCCACTCACCGGGGGTATTTCTGCAATTTTCTGCCCACTGGAGGTATTTATGTGATTTTCCACCCACCGGAGGTATTTCCATAAAGTGGGGAACATTCCTTTGAACTCATATCTTGTCTCTTGAATTTCTGATTTTTCTGAAATTTTCCAAAGTACATGGACTTTTGGGCAATTTTGCAAAAGCTTGGGGTAGAGTTGTAATTTCTGAAAAATGCAGGGATCTCCTCATAATTTTTTCATAAGGGACCAGACTTTGAGCATTTCTGGGCTTCCCATGAACTTCGATCATTTCTTCGTTATGGATTTACAACAATACATAAATATATTTCTTCATGAGGGAATTTTCTAGTAATAAATCTCAGTATGAGGGCCTTCTTCAAACTTGGAGGGAGGAAACCCAGCCGCAAGGGAGAGGGCGCAAGCCTCTTCTCCTTTCTTCTTCACACTTGGGCCTCTATCGAAGCTCTCCAAGTCTTCAAGTGCTGTCAAACTTTCTTTCCTCTTTTTCCCTCTTCTTTCCTTAGAGCTCTAGGCTTCCTTTTATAGGAGTTAGAAGTGGACCGGAGGCTAGGTGGCTCCGGTGGAAACACCCCCTCCGGTGGAAGTCCAAAGGACAAGGTGACTCTTCCCCTCCCTTCCTTTTTAATTCTTTTTTTTTACTATTTTCTTTCTTTCCGCAGAAAATGGAGGGGAAAGCCACCCCCCCCCCTCCGGTGGTACAGTGACCGGAGGGGTTCCCCCTCCGGTTTGCTTGGGACCGGAGGGGGTCCCTCCGGTTCATGTACCGGAGGGGGTATTTCCCCCTTCCCTCTTCTATTATTTATTTATTTTTCATGTTGCAAAGGACCGGAGGGGGTCCCCCCTCCGGTTTGTCATTACCGGAGAGAAGAGAGAGGGGCAGAGGGGGTCCCCCCCCCCCTTCGGTGCATGTACCAGAGGGGGTCAAACCTTCTCACATTCTTTTTTCTTTTTTTTTTCTTTCCTTCCCCGCAGCAGCAGGAAATGAAGGAGGGGAACCCCCCCCTCCGGTACAGTACCGGAGGGGGTTCCCTCTCCGGTACAGTACCGGAGGGGGTTCCTTCTCCGGTGTAGTGACCGGAGGGGGTTCACATTCCTCCCTTTCTTTTTTTATTTCTGTATCTGTAGCAGAAAATGAAGGGGGAACCCCCCCTCCGGTACATGTACCGGAGGGGGTTCCCCTCCGGTTTGACTGGGACCGGAGGACCCCCCTCCGGTTTGACTGGGATAGGAGGACACCCCCCCTCCGGTGCACATGCAACCGGAGGGGGTCCTCCTCCGGTCTGCAAACCACCAGAGGGGGGGGGGCTTCCACCTTTTTTGTATAATTTTCAGGGTTCGACACCCATCCAGACCTGTCTGCATCACATCTTTGTCCAATATATATTTTTTATATTCCCAGAACTTTACTAGGACCCTGGGCCAATAATTCATCATGAAGATCAAATAATTCATGCACAGCATTTATGGATGAATGGCACATTAACATGTCTCCATAGGCTGTCTCTAAGCAAATATTAGGTTACCTGTATCCAATTATAAGCAAATCTCTTCATTACAAGTTCACAATTGGGTCCTATACATCCAAAGAAATGCTCCTTTAAATCAATCCCATGACTGCCCATCATATCAAGAGTACAGTCTGGTATATATTACGTTGTCCCATCCTCGCAAGATTTAAATGGCATGATGCACTCCTGTTGGAATGCCTAAAGCATTAAGCATTTACAAATGCTGCAGCATTCTTGTACACTACACGGAAGCCATTGAACATCGCAAAAGGACCACCAGTTAATATTGTAAGGAAACGAAACTTTATCCCTTTGATAAATGTTGCTAAACCATAATTGCATGCAGAATTAAACATTGGTGTCCTCACCACAGGTTGTAGAAGATTGTTCACTGCATTCACATGTTTGTGACCCAAGAAGATTCACGAAGTTGAGAACCATCACCCTCTATCATGTAGTACCTAGCATTAAAGGTACGTACACTAATGCACCATAAGCACATAATAGGCTCAGAAATACCTCACTTATTGTCAACCGCTACCAACATCTTATGCAAGTTTTCTCCTTCATGGGGATCAATAAAAAACTCATTTTCTTGCTAGAAGATGCCAAGGAAGCAAAGAGGGACAATGGGGAACAAAAGCATGCAAATGCTTAACTGAATGACCAAATTGGTAACTCATTTATTCAGGTTAATTCTGGAGCTTGAAGGGCGACAAGCCCACATCAAGGATTTGAAAGTAGGGATGTCGATGGATACCATTATTATCCATTTATCTGCCCTTATCTGAAGCTTAAAAGAAGGATACAAATGCACTTCTTTGTTTTTTTGGATAAGGATAAAATAGTCCATATTCAGGTGTTCAAAGGATATGGATATGGATATAGCTTTTTGAACCCTATAGCTGTTTATGCATTCATCTATTCATCAAACAGTAGAACTAAACCTGTCCAAAGTTGGTCTTGACCTAGTTTAGGTGTTTAGCAGATTCCAAACCAGTGTGACGTCTCACTTGTAGGCCTTCAGGCTTCAAATACCAGTGTAGATCTGAGCTGTTATCCTTGAGTATGAATGTATTCTCTATTTAACATGAAGGCTAAATTGGATCAATGCATTGTTTTGTATTGTCCGCATGCAATCTCATTTTGAAAGCTCCTAGGTTCTGCAGAACTTTCATGTATTTTTTTTTATCCTATATCCCTTGTGAATATTGGTTGGGATTGATTTAAAGCTTACTTCCATTGCACTGCATTTTTTTTTGTTCGGTAGGTACTTTTTTTTTTTTTAAATGGAGAGGAGATCGAACCTAGAACCTCACCCAAAATGGGGGAGGGTGATGAACCAACTGCACTAGGCAGTTAGTTCATCTATTGCACCGCAACTTTCATTGTCTTGATTCTTTATCTAGCTCGGCAATGTTTTTGGCAAAGTTTAAATTATGTCTTAATACATATATATATATATATATGACGAGACTAATTAAGGTGTTAGATATTGGTCCTGTCTTCGCTTTCTGTGCCTTGCAGAACTGTTAACCAGATTAATAATATAACAGAATGTAAAATATTGTCTATTTATGAAACTTCTTCTTCTTCTTCTTTGGACTCCCCATATTGCACGGTGCATTTGCCACTAGTCTTTGATTTTTTCAACAACGTTTTTTATGTAGATATTGAAGTTCTATCTTTGTGGATGAGCACCATCATCACAGATACGAGGTTAGTAGCATATTTGAGCTGACCCTTTTTAACTTTCAAGAAAAGTAACCCTAGTGTGATTTTTATTGAGCATGAGTAATCCTAGTGTGAGTCATGTGTCAGATATGGAGACGAGTGACTTGCCCAGTGGTTTGTCCGAATTTTTTATTTACATATTTCTTCGAGCGTAGCATCTAAGTTTCTTTTCTATGCTTTGATTCATTGAGACAGGTGGGGTTCTTCTTAGCAACTTGTGAGTGGGGGCCTGCAAGTTTTTGGTTCGGGTGGGGGTCATGGGACTCACATTGCTAGGCGAGTGTTGCCATCATTTGGCCTGCGTTGTTGCGAAGGATGGAGGACCCATTCAGAAGCTGTGTATGGTCAAACTACCGGCAACCACGGAGTGAATGCTAAGACGGAGGCATGTGTGCCATTTTTTGTTAGAAATGCCATCCTATTATTAATAGATCGTAATGTCTGCTCTTTCTTTTTACTTTTTTTTTATCACTTATGGAGATGTACGAAGACTCTTTGTTTTTAGACTCATGCATAATTTGATCACAATGTGTACTCTTTTTTTTTTTTTTTAGAGTATGGATCCATCATGTTTTTGACGAATGTATTTAACATTTGATTGTGCACGAGAAATGTGTGGATGAATATGGATGTGAACGGTACAATCAATGAATGTGAACGTGACAATGAATGGATGCACTACTACATGTGATAAGTGTGCGAACAATAAGTAGATATTAAAGAAACAAAGAAAAATTCATCTACAATTTTCATTAACTAACAGTAATTCTTATCCCTATGGTTTACGTTAACCAACTGTAATTATTATTCCTATGGTTCTTCTAGTATGTGACTAAAAGTAATATAGACACTTCAAGACCGTGGATAAATCCTCTTATATTTGTCTTTAAAGATGATTTTGGTCAACCTTTTTTGGACTAAAGCCACTGTTAAAAATTGTAAGTATAGTTGGGTCTATACCCACGGCTCAAAAATGTGTGGGTACAGGTTATGATGATGCAAGCAAACCCCCATGCTTTCCAAGTATAGATAAAAACCATAGATATAAGTTTTACCTACGGTTTTGACCCTATGGTTTGAAACTGTAGGCAAAGATACAATTTGTTGTAGCGTAATTAATGACTCGAGAAGAGGAAGCCATATCTTGATTATATTTCACATGAAAGATGAGAGATGGCATACGTAGCCTTATGTGAAAAATACAAGAGACTTAGATAAGAGAATAAAGCATTAAAAGAAACAAATTTAAGATATTCCGAGTTGTCAAGAATTGGTTGATGAAGTTGATGCACTAACCTTAGAAAATTGAATCTTGAAATCTTACGATCATTGATTAATGAGTAAAAATGCTACAATTGAAAAAGATCTCGTATGTTTAAATGAAAAGACATCTAGTCTCAAGAAAAAGATTGAGGATTTAAGTGTAACATTGTATAAATTTGTTAATGGAAAAAAGTACATTAAGTACTGTGCTGAGAGTGAGAGTTAACTTTCAAAAGGAAGGACCGTGATCCTATCATGAAAAAGAGTTTTAAGAATAAGATAAAGACATCATTTGTTCATGCATCACGTGATGATCATGCTTCGTATAACTATCATGCTTCACATGACCACCATGCAGTATATAATCATAATGTTGTATATAAACATCATATTCCACGTAATCATTTTTGTAGCACCTCACACTCGTGGTGCAATAATTATTATGCTTTAACGTCAAGGGACATATCACATGTTCAATGTCATTATTGTGATAAATTTAGTCATTATACTTCAAATTGTTGGGCACGGATAAAATTATATAATGAAAATAAAAATATATGGATTCAACGCCCTTAAGGTTTAGAAGAAACCCCCTTGGACTCATGCTCGGCTGGGCACCAAAATAAATTCTATAAGACTTTTATTTCTTCTAGGTGTGTATTGAGACAATAAAGAACAAATGGTGCTTGATAGTGGATGCTTTTAGGCCCTCTTTGTTTGGGGGATAAGGTTGGATAAACTAGGATAAATCATTAAAAGTTAACCTAATCTATTTGATTGCTCATACAGGGTATTCCATGGGATAGACTGGTATTCTGGTTTATGTCAGGATTACTTGTTCCACCAAAAAGTTAGAACAAAGACATGTTTAACTTTTTCCTAATTCTCAAGGCAATTCTTATTTCTCAATCAAAGCAAAATGGTCTACCTTTTGGAATACTCAACCTTTGGTTAAGTTATTCCCCTTGACCTATCCTCCAAACAAAGAGGCCCTTAAGACACATGATTGGCGACAAATCTCACTTCACATCACTAAGGAATAATGAAGGAGAAGAAGTGACATTTGATGGAAAAGATAAAGAAAAAATAGTTGACTTTGGAAATATTAGTAAGAATTCTCATAATTATATTGAGCATGTCTTACTTGTTAATGGCTTAAATAATAACTTGCTCAATGTAAGTTAATTATATGACAAAGGATACAAGGTAATCTTTGAGATCTCACACTACACAATTCTTGAAAAAGTAACTAATGAGAAGTTTATTGAAAAAAGGCACAATAATGTTTACACAGTTAATTTGGATGATGTCACTTGTGATGATTGGTGCTTGGTTGCTATGTGAAGATAATGCATGACTATGGCACTTTTGACTTGGGCATGTTTGCTTTGGACTGATATCCACATTATCTAAATCTATTTATGAATGTGATAAAGTGTGTGGTGTATATGCTAGAAGTAAACAAACCAAAAACTCATTTAAATTTAACAATATGGTTACAACCTCTAGACCATTAGAATTACCATATTTTGATTTATTTGGACTGACTAGAACATCTAGTCTTGGTGGTAAGAATTATGGAATATAATTGTTAATGACTTTTTTAGGTTTATTTGGGTGTCATTCGTAGCTAACTACGATGATGTATTGAAAGAGTTCAATGAATTTTTGTAAGAGAGTTCAAAATGACAATGCCTATCTAAGTACATATATTCATAGTGATCATGAAAAAGAATTTGAAAACATGAAGTTTGATACATTTTACAATGAATTTTGGTACACATAATTTCTTGGCTCTGAGAATCCCACAACAAAATGATGTTGTGAAAAGGAAGAAATAGGACTAATAGATATGGATAGGAACATACTTTGTGAAAATGATCTTCCTAAATATGTTTGGGCTGAAATTATTAATATTATATGTCACATCATAAATGGGGCAATGTTAAGGTCTCCACTCCATAAGACATCCTATGAACTATACAAAGGAAAGAAACCCGTAATATCCAACCCGAAACCATTTTGGGTGTAAATAGTGTATTTTAAATAATGGAAAGGAAAACATTGATAAGTTTAATGCAAAGAGCGATGAAGGCTTATTTCTAGGATACTCCTAAAACTCTAGAGCCTATTGCATCTTAAATAAGAAAAACAGAGTAGTTGAGGAGAATACTCATGTAATATTTGATGAATCCGAGCCAAAAATAATAAAGCCCATAAGTGACAATGATGATGATGTAGAAATCCTTGACAAAGGAATGAAAATCAACAAGAGAATGGAGTTGATGAACCCCCAAAGGAGGAAGATAACAAATAACTCATAAATGATCAATCTCAAGGAGAAATATGAGAATATCAGCATGAGCCCCTAATTGAAGCACTTTAAGAAGAGCTAAGAGCTCATCAAGATCTTGCAATATTTTGGAAAATGATGACGAGTCATCCATTGGAATATATCATAGGAGATTCATCAGATTGACCGTGCACGTACTAGATCATCATATAATCAAGTAATGGAAAGTGTTTATATACCACTCATCTCACAAATAGAATCCAAGAATGTAGATGATGCACTCAAAGATAAATTTTGGGTACTAATAATGCAAGAATTACATCAATTTGAAAGGAACCAAATGTGATCCTTAGTACTACAACTTGAAAATCATCCTATGTTTAACATAAAATAGGCATTTAGAAATAAATTAATTGACATGGGTGTAATAGTTAGGAACAAAGCAAGATTGGTGGCAAAATGATAAGTCAAAAGTTTGGAATAAACTTTGAAGAATCCTTTACACCAGTTGTATGCATTAAGGCTATTCGCATGTTTCTTGCAATTACTTGTTCCATGGGTTTTAAATTGTTTCAAATGGATGTTAAATGTGCATTCTTAAATAGGTATACTAAAGAAGAAGTTTACGGAAAACAACCCCCTCATTTTGAAGATTATGAATTCTAGTGTCATGTATTTAAATTGCATAAAGGCCCATATGGACATAAGAAAACACTTAGGGCATGGTATGAAAGGCTTAGTTCATTCTTAGTGGAAAAAAGATTTAAACGTGAGAATGTAGATATAACATTTTTTACAAAAGTTAATGGAAATGACTTATTGGTTGTTCAAATCTATGTTGATGATATAAGCTTTAGATTTACTAATGTTTTGATGTGTGAGGATTTTTTCAAAATGGTGTGGAGAGAGTTTGAAATGAGTCTAATGTGACAACTCAATTTCTTTTTAGGACTGTAAATCAAACAAACTAAATATGGAATGTTTATAAGTCAAACAAAGTATACAAAAGAACTTCTAAAGATATTTGAGTTAGATAAATCAAAACTTCTCCCCACACCAATGGCAATTTCAACAAAGGTAGATGCTGATGAAAATGCCAAAAGTATTGATTCTAAAATGTTTAGAGGAATGATTGGCTCTCTATTGTATTTAACTATAAGTAGGCTTGATGTTCAATTTAGTATTTACTTGTGTGCTAGATTTCAGGCCAATCTAAAAAAATCCCATTTTGTTACAATAAAAATGATTTTCAGATATTTGGCTTACACTATAAATTTTGGATTATGGTATCCACAAGGACGTGAATTAAACTTAATTGCACACTCTAATGCTGGCTATGTTTTATGCAAAGTGGATAGAAAAAGTACAAGCGGAGCATATCAATTCCTAGGAGACTGCTTGATCTCTTGAGCTTCCAAGAAACAACATTCCGTAGCACTATCAACGATCGATGTTGAATATGTAGCTCTGGAAGTTTTAATGCATAAGTATTATGGACTATGTTGGACTTCCTGTTGATTTTGATTGTAATACCCTAGATTCTTCGGATCGGAATCGAAGAGCTTTCGGAGCGCTTTCATGGGTCCTGAAACGTATTTTACGATCCACTCGGATTTTTCCCTAGTATAACTTACGGAACCCCGTGGAGAGTGAACCGTTGAGTTTTACGACTCCAGGACGCCACAGGTGTGTTGTGCTCTTTCTGAGGATCGCGGAGACTATTTTTTTGTATTTTTCTGAGTTTACGAAATTTCGTGCAGAAAATCAGATTTTAGGAAAATTGCTAACTTCCTATTTTTCTTTTCTTCTTAACCCTTCCTTTTTCCTCTCTCCTCCCTCACGCTCTCTCATTTCTCTCCCTCCGCTCTCTCTCCTGTCTTCTCCTCTCCCTCGGGCGCGCGATCGACGTGGAACTGGGTGAGGCGGTGACAGCGTGGAGCTGACTTGAGGCGTGATGGCGCGAGTATCGGAGTGTGGCGTTGGCGCGATCCTGTTCATGGATTCAAAGTCGGCGTGGGTTGTTCATGTGATCATTTTCAGCGTGGTTTGGCTGTTTCGGCACGAGAGATCTTCGGTGGAGGTAAGGGGATGGATACCCTACTCTTTTTCTACATCCTCTCGCGATTTGGAGCCGAACGGTGTGAGTTTGAGCGGGTTTTACCATGTTTGGGCGAAATGCATGTTCGGGGGGGGGGGGGGGTTCCAGTTTCAGGTAAACCCAGTCCTCTACCCCCCACTCCGGTACGTGTTAAAACAACCAAGCACGACCGATAGTAAGTGGTAGCCATTTTTTGTACCCAACCATGTCCCATAGACTGGGGAGAAGAACAACTCAGCAAACAAATAATAACACCAAAATCCAGAGTTTATCATTGATACTTTATAAAAGGGAGCCCAAGACATGCCCTTGGGGTAACAAAAAGACATATAGCCCGGATAACAAAAAAAAGAAAGGAGAAAGAGAGGTGATACAATCATATCCTAGGCTCGCCCCTTTCTAGTGCCGTCAGGCGAGACTCCGCGGTCGCGAGCTCTGCCTCCAAGGTCGACGCAAGCTGAACACTAGCCTTGGCACCGACTTCGGTAGTCTGCCACTCAACCCTAGCAAGCTCTACAGCTTGCGGCTGCTCCTCTAGGGCCTTCTGCAAAGCCTCAGCCCTGCTCTCCGCCTCGCTCAGAAGCATAGCGCGGTCCCCGACAAGTGACACAGCCGCATCAGCGAGCCTCCTCTGCTCGGCAGCCGCTAACGCGAGCCGAGCCCGCTGCTCCTACACCTCTCGAACGGCCGCTAGCTGCCGAGCCCTCTGCTCCTGAGCCTCCAGGAGCTGCAGGTACTCCGCCCAGATGTTGGCTAAGCCAGACATCCAGAGCTCACGCGGGAAGCCAAGGCCGTGGTAGCCCTGGGTGCAGTCCCTCAGCCGATGCCGAAGCTTTTCTGGAGAAGGCAGGGGGTCACCTCCTAGGTACCCTCAGGCTCGCTAGAGCAAGGCCGCACCCACGCTGGCATCCAGCAACGGCTCTGGCGACGAAACAGACTTAGGACACTCGATCCCCAGCTCCAGGGGAGAGTGGCCCATCCCGGCCAACACACCAGAAGAATCTGCACAATTTCATCAAACAGTCAGCAATAGCCGGGACTTCCCGGTGACAAGACAAGGTGAAAAATCTGAGAAGCGTCCTAACTCTCACCTGGTGTTGCTCCCGCCGTGCCTACAACATCCCCGCTCGGGGTCGGTGAGGGTAACCTCTCCTCCGCATCGGCGGCATCCCCCGCTGGAGTCGGGGAGGGCAGGACCTCCCAGATAGTCTGGCCATCCCCAGCTGCCATCGGAGAGATGGATGGCTCTCCCTGGTCATCCTCGATGGGAGCTGGCACGCACTCCCCCTCAGATTCCAGGCCTGGACAAAGCACGATGGCATCAACACCCCGCTATAAACTCTAAACCAAAGCCAATGGGGAGGAGGGAAGGATCTCTATATACCTTCCAAAACCGTCTCCATCTCGGCATCCCCGACAGAAGAGGCCTCGGAGAAAGAATAGCTCAAGCTCGAGCTCTCGTCAGTCTCCATTGTCGCCCTGCCGCTGTTGGAAGAACTAGACGAGGTCTCCGATGAACCCTCCGCCTTAGGCAAATCAAAGGCACCTATATACCAAGAAGCCAAGTCAGGCTACTACCAAATACAGCCTCACATGAAGATAACTTCCTAGCCAGAGGTGTTAGGCAAGAAGCTACCCAGCTAGGGCGTCCCCTTCGGAAACCCCCTCAATGTTGACAGACTCCTCGTCACCCCCAGTAGAAGCTGCGATAGCAGGCTCGTCTCCTGCTACCCGGGCCATGTCCCGGGGAAGTTCTCCTTCCTCCAGAGGGGAGGAGGTACCTGCAATCAACCTTGATGAAAGCTTAGCACGGGTGGGTAAAGTAGAGCAATCTACCATGAAATGACCAAGTGCTCAACTACATACCTGATGGCCCCACACTAGAGGACTCTACCAGCCCTACCGTGCAAGCTGATACAACGGTCGGCACAGGTAGGAGAGGTACCTTTACCATCAGCTGTGGCAGTCCACTCAGCGTGTCCTCGACAATGGGTGGGGACATAGAAGCCACCTGCCCAGGCTCACTGGCAAAGGACGGGAGAGCCACTGAGGGGTCGGCGTCAACCAGCTCCTGGATCATCTCCAAGGTGGCCGCCGCATCCTCACATGCGAAACGAACAACTCCAATCAAGTCAATACTTCCGGCTTGCTGAAAAAGTCCAACAACAACGGGAAGATCCCCTCAACAACAATTGGACACTTACCCGGATAGCTACTAGCCACCGTAGGTGCCGACTCTTCTGCCTGTTCAGGTGCTCCACTTAGTACCCCAGTAGGGGCCTTGACCCCCGACACCTCTGCCTCCTCTGCACAATCCAGATGGTTATGTCAGTAACCGAAAGCAAGCAAAGTCGCAGCTCACACCTAGCATTAAAAGCCCTTACTTAAAGGGGCTCTGCCAGTAGCCTTCCACGACTTGAAGTCGGGAAAGGTCTCAACATTGGGGGCAATCTCGTCCATCAGATGAAGGAGCCCTTCCATATCTATCTCATACTCGTCCCCCTCCTCAGGTAGGGGATCCACCTCCCAAGGAGGCGAGAAAGCTGCCTCCACACCAGCCTCCAGGGGGGCTACAAGACACAAATCCAGCAAAACAAGATTAGCCTATTACCATGGCTAAACCAAGCACAAGCAAAGAAGGCGAAGCGACACTTACTCAAGGCCGTCTCTGCCTCAACCTGTCCGCCAGTCTCGAGTCCCCCAGGGGACTCACCAGTCTCAGCAATTGCAGCCTGTACTCGAGGGTGCTTTCACCTAGGCTACAAACCTCCATCCCTGCTTCCCGAGGACGCCTCAGTGGAGGGGTGATCCCCCTCTACCACAGAACCTGTCAACAAACATAGCATCGCACAATGCCTCAGTCTATACCCAAAAAAAAACTACAAAAGCAAAAAAAGGGGGGACGCATGCTAGAAAGAAGATGGCCTTACCTGAAGCTCCGAAAGGAGTCAACGGCAAGGGCACTAACTGCTCCGGTTTCAGCTCTAGCACCCGGGCTACCTTCACGATGGCCTCCCGAATGTCCCTTAGAGTGCGAGCACACTCGATCTGGGACACGAACTCTACGGGACCGGCTGATCCGATCGCATGGGTGATGTGCCGCCTCCAGTCGTCGGTCGCCGTGTTGGCAAAGCTCCCGTCGGGGAGTGCCCGGTCCAACGAACCTCTATTCTGGAAGCCGCAGTCAGCCAGTAATTGGGTCCACCAGCTCCGAGGTGCCTTTGGTCAAGGCAACTCTGCTCCGGTTGCTGTCGCCGCCATCACCACCTGTTTCAGCGGCTTCAGTGCCCCTCCATTGCCTTGGCTCCCGGACGACGAGCCCCGGCTTCTCCGGGGCCACTGCTCCGCAATTCGCTCGATCTCTCGACGGATCATAGCAACGAGGGTCCTCGGGTACCCCTCCTCCAGTGTAATCGGAGGCAGGTCCTCCCTCAGCAAGCGACTCTCCTCTGCCTTCCTGATCGCGGAGGCCTTCTACCGGTATAGGTGGCTATGCTCGAACCACCACCTAGCGTAGTGTACGTCGAATCGCCCTCGACGTCCCTGTCCCGGCATCGGGAGTCGCTCGGGCTCCTGACGATAGTAAAAGTACCACCATGCTACTACAAGTAGGTGGGTATCCCTGTCCCTGTATTGCCTGCCTGTTAGAGGAAACTCTCGGTTCGGCGGGATCCCCTGGTCGTACCCGAAGTTCCTTGCAAACCGATGGGGGTAGTACGGCTCCAAGGAACTCATCATCGACCGGTGCAATGTCAACACTGTCGATCGGGTGCTCAGTACCCACTCAGTATGTGGCCCTGCATCTGTCGCTCCCTGAACGGGGTGGGCGCTGATCGCCCCTCCACCTGAAACCCCCAAGAAGAGGCTAGAATCCCTCGCAATGCTGTCAAAAGGCAGTCCCTCCTTGCCCCGGGCGGGCAGGTAGCAAAGGGCTCTCCTGGCCCCCTCCAACTGTGCCTCTGCATCTCCGTCAGAATGCCCAGTGAAGCTGAACAAAGTGGTGCCATCGAGTTCGCCACGGTCCCTCGCGTCACCAACCCAGGGAACAGCAGCCCGGCCCACACACTGAGATAATGGGTCGGCAAAAGTATACTCCTCTCTCTCGGCGCCAGGTGCGCCGCCAGGACTCCCAGTCCCTGATATATATTGGCAAGTACAGCAGGAGCTAGAGCCAACTGCCTCCCCTCAGCTAACAAACAGGCCGGCCACAGCAGCTCCGCCCTCAATAGACCATCCTCTCCATGCGGGACCACAAATGTCGCCAACCAGTATGCCAAGTAGGCGGCAAGATGTGTCACGTCTGGTAAGCCATGGGGATTCCCCCCCTCCCGTGGAGCATATATATATTGGGAGTACGTCCGAAACCGTAGCTCCACCTCAGTATATTTCTCCCACGGAGTCTGATCCCCGACGAATTCCTGATAGAAGCAAAAGGGTCCGTTGTAGAAATGGCAGACCCACACATTTACCGGCACCCTCGGGGTCTGTGCGGCTCTGTCTATCCCGGCTAGGGCCAGGTCCCTCCAGGTCTTCAGAAGATACCGGTAACTGTAAGGCACCCGGTATCACCCCTGTCCATCGGTATCGCTATGGTGGAAGTCATCTAGTACCACGTCCTCATACCCTTCGCTGATGATCGGCAACCCAGAGATCCGGAACAGAGACCACAAGTCAAGGCTGGTCTCTCCCTCTGCTGTCGCCACCGTGTTCCATAGGCAGTTGAAGCGCTCCAGTAATCTCTGTAGCAGTCCAGTGTAGCACGGGTATGCGTACAAAGCAGCAGTCACTGCATACCTGATCCCAGCCCGATCCAGCAGCACCTGGTAGTGGTGAACAATCCCCATCAGCCACTTAGTCGCACCCTGACGGTAGTAGTGTGACGAGATCACTGCCCAGCGACCGTACCAACTGATGACGGTCTGTCGCATGACTCCATCTAGGATGCTGTTGTCGTCATAGTCTTCCCCAGCATATAGCAAGCCCGCAGGCTCCAGTACCAACCCAGCGGTCCCCTCTGTCTCTGTGCGATGGTGACCGTGTAAGTCCCAGGAAGCAGGGCCCAGCGACCCAACTCTGACACCCGACTACTCTGCTCTGCCAAAGAACCCCAGGCACTCAACACTGGGGAGCCGACGCTACCTCCAGTAGTCCTCGAAAAAGCTCGGGTAACTGTAAAATGCTACACCATGCAGGCTATCCCTGCCAATCAAGATAGCCCACTCAAGCCGGTGACGGGCTCTCAGAATCTGGGTGTCACCCTCCTCCATGCCGGGAGGGACATAGCTCCTGAGAAACTCGAACAGATGGCAATCCAAGGGGAACTCCAAAGGATAACCCCCGCTACGATCATAGGCATACAGACCGCCTGCTCCCAAAATCCGGGCCACCTCCACAGTCTCGACTCCAGTTGCCCTCTCACCGACGGGACCCTCAGCCACTACTGTATGCCCCGAATCCAGCTGATCCACACTAGCCACAGTAACCACCGGTGGACCCAGAGGAGGCATCGGCCGCTCAGTTCACCGCACCCAGTGATCCTCCTCCCGAGCCATCAGCCTCGGGACTCGCCCATCTCTGCCGAAGCGTGCCATAGCTGCAAGACAGGGCACCCAAAAGAATAGTCAGTATACCAGAAGATCAACATATACGGCACAGCAAAATAAAAACACATGAAGCGTCAAAATACAACTACAACAACTTAGAAGGAGAGGTTCACGGACCGTACGCCCTCGTCTCCGCCTCCGACGCACGCCCCGTGGGGGGCATTTGTTGTACCCGGACTATTTCTTGGTAGAATAACAAGGAATAAGGGTTTGGGGCATTTCACCGAACACCTTTAACGCACGGGCTATCTAGCCCTTTCTACAACCCTGTGGGTCCCTACAAGGGTCTTGACCAGCTTGCTGTGACACACGGTGACACAAGCAATTGTCCGGGGTCAACTCCGGCCACTCACATACGGGCTTTGCCCGTATCCTACATGGCCGTCCGGGACCACCCGGGGACACCCCGACGTTAAGCCACGCCACGTGGCACTCAGTGAAAGGGCCGTGGGCCCACCTCGAGACACTTCTTTCAACCCTCCAAGGTCAAAAGGAGACTCAAGTAAGTCAACCACAGGCTCTGGAGGCCCGCAGCACGTGCATACGGCTCACACACGTGTGTTCGGCATTTTTCTAAACACCTTGTGGGCGCATATGTTCTATCCCTTCCACACAAAATCACGGGCCACCCCATGGTTCCAGCACACTGATTGGGTCCTACAACGACCCCCCAGTAAGTCGGGGCCACCCCCGACCCTCAAATACGTGGCGACGAGCCACTCAACTTTAGCACTCGGGCCAACCCGAGGCTACCCTGCCAACCCGCCGTGCAACACGGCACGTAACTCGAGGCACGACTCACATCCCTGAGATGCCTCTCCTAAGCTCCCACGAGCTCCCCTCTTCAACCCAAGGCCCACCTTGGGGCCCCTCGATCATCTACCCAAGTAGTTCGGCAATCCAGGGTGTGTCGGGCATTTACCCGAACACCTTGGGAGAGGCTACGACCACTCAGAGAACAACGGCCCCCACGGGCCCATCCCAGTTTCCTGGAGCTCAACGTCTTTCACAGGACGCTTACAAAAGACACAAGGAGACCCCGGGGGCCATCCCTCGTGGTCACGACCGGCCCCGGGGCCAATTCACCCTGGGGCGCGACCGCGCACCCCCAGGGAGGGTGAACTCCCCGGGGGTCGCGGCCCCTCTCCAGCTCGGTGGTCCCACGACCCCACTCAGCCTCAGTTCGTCCAGTTTGCAGTCCTACGATGCAGTTCGTGTGCCATACCAGTTCGAGAAGTCGACATGTGGACGCGGGAGCACAAAGCGACAGCACGCGGGAACTCCGCAAGTCGACGCGCACACAAGCCTCCGCAAGCTTCCACGTATCCTCCCATAGCTAACTGTCCTTTTCTCCTTAGTTAATTTAGGAAGAAATAGCCCAAAAAAATGAATTTTCTAGGGTGGGGACCGCCCCCTCGCTCTCCATGCGCCAATCCGCCTAAACCCCCTTGGGGGGGTTTACGCGGACTAGCCCAGCCCCCTGGGCTGGTCCGCGTAAATCCCTTCTATTCAATAAAAAAAATTGGTTTTTTAAAATTAAAAAAGACCAAAGCCAGCCCACCTAAACCCCCTGGGGGAGGGGGTTTACGCGGACCAGCCCGGCCCCCTGAGCCTGGCCCGCGCAAACCCTTCCAGCCCACTTTTTTTACTAAAAACACCCTCCGTGAGGGGTCTACGCGGGCTAGCTTGACCCCCTCAACCCAGCCCTCCTAAACCCACACTATTCATGGGGTTTACGCGGGTTGGCTTGACCCTATCAACCCAGCCCTCCTAAACCTACACTATTCATGGGGTTTACGCGGGCTGGCTCCACCCTATCAAGCTAACCCTCCTAAACACTTTCCCAACCCTTTCCCAACCCTTCAACTTCTCAATAAAAGCCCCTTAGAAGCTCAAGGGGTGGATATGGAGATACACGGATACGGAGACAATACACAACAACAACACAGGAGAAGCACATAGAAGCCCCGGGACATCCGGCCTTCTTCAAGCGGCTCCGGACAACGAGCTAAGGAGAATTGTGTGTGGGTGACTTGTTCGTCGGCTTAGTACGCCGGGGGTATGTCGTTTGCACTTCCCTCATGCCGTATTTAGTCCTAACATATAAGTCAACACCCACCATGTGTGAGACGTTATGACAAGGGCGAACGTCCCCTAGTGCCGGGATTCCCCCTCGTGCCTGTCGGTTCCAACCACGCACGTACCATGACGTCACGCTCTCCAGCAGTCACGAGGCTACGTCCGACCGCTCTACTCGAGCCGTGATCGACCGTCGCCAAGACACCGGATCGATGCATCCCTCCAGTCATCCAATCGTAAGCCCCCTCGCTCGGCGCCGCCACCATGGCCCACGCCACGGGAGGGGCCCTCTGTAAAACACATATGTGTTCGTCTATCAAGCACTGACCCGGGGACCGATCATCACCCGTGCCATGCACCAGTTGTACCCTGGCCACTACGGCCCACCTGTAAAGACATGTATATCTCAAAGATTACACTGTCAATTGGACGAATGCTCTCCCATCCACATTCAGGCCCCCAGCACTCTATCTACACCACTCGGCATCCGTGCCTGACATCCTACCCCAGTAAACACCCCTCAGTCAAAAGCTTACCCACAACTACTGAATGCTCCCAGCCCACTACCCACGGCTTCAGACATATATATAGACTTTTCTTCAGCTTAGAACGAAGGTATTCGGATTCAATCCGATGTAAATAAACATCGGTTGCTTGCGGCCGGTGGGGAAATACGTCCAGTACACGATTCCCGCAATCGCCTACGCACTCGCACCCATGGAATCCCTTCTCTCCACGTGTCGCCCGATCGCCCGAGCCCACGTGCCGCGTCCTGGTGACGCTTCCCTGGTCAACCCTTGGTTCCATAAGTGATTGTCGAGAAATCGACTGGCACGCCTGCACCCCGTCAGGTTAACCCTTATCCTTGATAGGATTTAGCAATAGTGTGTGAAGGATTCATAGGGGAAGTGAAAGAATCCCTCTGTTAAAATTTTGACTGAATAAAATTAATCAATCCAAAAACAAAGGCCTGATCAAAATAGTTTGTAGTGTCGAATGGCTGATGTGCACCGGTAAACCTTGATAGCCAAATGAACCTAATCGAGCCTAGACATGCATCTAACGATTCACAGGAGACATGCAGACTACAAGGAACACAAGGAATTTTTTAGATGGTTCAGTCTGCAGCCTGCAGACCTACGTCCATCCCTCACTCAAATCCGAGTGAGGCTTCCTGATGCCTTACAGCTTGAAACCACTGCGCAATACAGTTTGTGTCCGCTGAGCCTCACAGGTTGCTTACAAACAGCTGAGCAACACAGCTTGCTATCCAAAGGATCCCTCCTCTGACCGCTGAGGATTATAGCTTAACCTCTGCTGCTACATAGCTTGATCAGAGAGTTAAGATAAGAAAGAAAATAAAACAGTGGAAATAGCTACTGAAGGCTGACAATGAAATCCAATGAAAATAGCTCACGCAGGAGCAAACTGGACTAGATCTGATCCAAGTACCAGTGGATAGACTATCAGATATTCTTTTTACGATCTCCCTCTTTCTCTATCTCCTTTTCTTCTTTCACAAGCTCTCTATCTCTTTTTCTTCTTTTTCTACTCTCTCGATTGGGCTTTCAAGAACTTCTTGTTTTCTGCCTTCGATCTGCAACCTCTTATATTCTCTTATTGGGCGTGTGGAGGAAGAACTCCCGCCCATATGCTTCCAGAAGGCTCTCAGTCACGTGTCACCATCTGAGCGTTGTAGCCTTCCACGTGGCATTCTTTTAGAGGACGATCCACCTTGGATCACGTGCCCCTCGTAGAGAAAACTCTGTCAGAAACATAAGACATTAGTCAAACACTTAGCACAATTTGCACAGACGTAATGAGTAAGCATAACCTGCATTGAGTAGATGTATGTAAGTCAACCATTTCACTGACTTAGTACTAGGTGATCAGTGGTTTGCACCGGCCTCAGGGATGGTAGCGGCATGAATTGCACTGAGTCGATATATAATGAAAAGTGGGAGATGCACTGACATATGAATGTGTATGACACCATATGCACAGACCTTAGTGTCCAAACGTGCAAGTGATATGCACCGACATGATTCCATGAGACACAGGAGGACAACTATGCACCGAGTCAAAAATGTCTAAAGACATGCACTGACTTATAAAGTGTCTAGAACAGAGGTTGCATCGACTCTAAAAATGTGTAAGACAGAAGATGCACCGACTCTAAAGCTGTCTAGGACAGAAAATGCACTGAGTTGGATTTGCGGTCCAAGCAAGAGTTGCACCGAGATGCCAGGTAAAGATGAGCAGAACAAAAGCTTGCACTGAGATGTAGACATCCTGTCCAAGTGAAAAACTTGCACCGAGATGACGAAGAAAAATGCACGGACAAAGAAAGATGCAAGACAGAACTTGCACCTAGTCAAGAAATCCCGTCCAAGTAGGAATTTGCATCGAGATGTCGAAGAAGAATGCACTGACACTAAATAACGAGACTAAACAGTGCGTGCTGGTCAAGAATTGCACGGACTTAAAAATTGCACCGACCCCGAGAGGTGAGATGCAAAGGCAAGATATGCACTGACCCCTTTTTATGTATGAGACAAGTGATGCACCGAGGGAGAAGCGGAACGACAGTGTGTGTGCGTGAATCAGAAACTTGCACCGAGGCAAGCACTTATGCGTGAAATGCAGGACTAAGCTAGACTAGCACCGAGCTAGATCTCTAGTAGGACAACACATGCACTGACAATGATTTCTTCTATGAAATAACATGCACCAAGTGAACCAAACATAACAGATAGAATTGAAGGATTTAAACACCTTAATCTAAACATGATTCATAGAAAGTCATTATCAAAACTAGGGTTCCAACAGTCTCCCCCTTTTTGATTATGACAACTATGAGTCATGTATGATTAAACCATAGAAATATTCAATACTCAGCATTCAAACAATTGTGTTCACAGTCTGTTGGAGCATGCTCAAAACTTATTCACACACAGACAAGACAGAAAAATTGCATTGAACACAACAAATGTGCAACTGAACCAAATGCAACTATGCAACATGTAAGAATAAGAAAAATGCTTCTGTGTGTATTAAGAAAGTAAACATTAGTGTTTGAATGTACATCTCTCTTTTCACAAAAAGAAAGGTATTAGAAGCAGCACATCTTCCCCCTTGACAGCACATCATTCCCCTTGCCAAAATCTTTGCCAATTCACTCTGCAGTAAAAGTGAGGTCTTCTTTGCAGCATATACCCAACAGAATACTTGAGGTCTTCTTCATACATGAGGTCTTCTTCTCCCCCTTTGTCATTATCACAAATGGGGAATGAGTAGAAATTAGTGACCTCGGTAACTCCCCCCTGTTTCTTGGAGGATATGCTGAACTGGAGCCAGAGATGGGAAGTCTGTTCAACAAAGAGGTATGAAGATCTCTAATGGAGTCTGCCAATTTATCAAGTTTTTAATGCACAGTGTTCCCCAGCCTTTCCACTAGGGAGGTGGTTGGCTCTCGTTTGTTGAAAGCTTGTTTAATGGTCTCTGACAATGTCTGCAAATTAGACTGGACAACTTCAAACTTTGTGATGATTTCTGGCTGAATGGTCGCTATCTTGTTTACTGTGCCCTTTAACAGTTCAAACTCAATTTTCAGATCAAAGGTATGGCTAAGAATTTTACCCATATTGCTGAATATGGAGATTTGGATATCTTGAATTTTGCTGACCATGTCACCCACTCGAGTGCTGATACCCATAAGAGATTCTAAAATCTCTCGTACTGCTTCATCAGTTTTTCATTTAGCAGTTAAAAACTCTATTCCTTGAACTTTCACAATTCTTTCCAGATGTTTCAGTCGGCCTTCTACTCTGTCCAGTTGAAAGGTATGGAACAAGAACTGTCTGTTCATCAAGTCATTTTGATTGAGTACAATCTCTGTCAAATTGGACAACATCTGTGCAAGATTAGGTTCAGCATTTGTTCCATGTGAACTAGATGTGGAAGCACTAGAATCTGGCAACTCAGTGTAGTACTCATGATGCTGTTCAGGGGGTGGAGGAGGTGGTATGCCAAGACTAATCAATTCTCCAAGGTGTGGACCATATTTAAAAGCCTGAGAGAAAGACATTCTTGGATACATTCTATTGTGAGGGGCAAGTCCGATGACATAGTCTTGTGATACTTCTTCAGTTGCCTTTGGAGCGGTAGCAATTGGTTGCTCATGTGGAGCTTCTTCAGCAGATCCTTGAGCTCCTCGTTGTTCAACTTCTTGTTCATTGACCACAGATTCGGCAATTTCTTCATAAATCACTTCAGCAGCTTCTTTCATAACCTCGTCGACCAATTTAGCCATTTCCTCTTCATCTGGGATAGCTTCCTTTTGTCTGTCACTAGGTTGTTCTTCTATTGGAGCCTCTTCCTGCGCCAGCTCTGCTTGATTAGTGACTAGTCTTTCCTGAGACTGCTGTCCAAATTCATTAAATATCTCATGGATATGTTGATCTAATTCCTAAATAATGTCCTCATCCTGAACATCCTGTTCAATTGTTTCAAGGATCTGAGGTACCTCGGGTGATGTAGCTGCAGTTGGGTCCAGTTGTAGTTCTTGCTCATCAGAACCTTCAGTTGCTTGTACTTGAGCTGGAGGTTCATCCTCCTTCTGACGAATAGATTCCAAGGGTGACTGAGCTGACTGACTTTCACTTTGAATCAACTCAAGAATGTGAGTTTCCTTGGATGAGGCTTGAGCAGGCTGTTCAGACACTGATTCATCCTGGGTTTCTGTATCTCTTTCCAAAGGAGTATCCTTTGCAGCAGGAGTACTCATTCGTTTAGTTCCTTTCTTCCTCATGAAGGTATTAATGAAACCCATGTTGTAGATGTTTATCTTGGGGATTGATGACACAACATCACCATCTAGGGAGATATTTTCCTCTTTAAAGATTGTAGTTAAAGGAGCAGCAAAAGAAAAATATCTTCTCGATTCCTTGCAAGTTCCTATAACCTGAATCATTACATGTGGCAAGCAGACTCTAATTTTCTTCAGCAAGCAGTAGAGAATAAACCATTGAGAATCTGTCAGTCTTCCCCTTCCTCCTACTTGTGGAGTAATCATAGAGGTGAGAATGTGATGGAGTAGTCTCTTGGGTGAAGAAAATTTGTTGGTGTTGTAATGACCGAGCTTAGTCTGTTGCTTGTCATGAAAGTTTGTAGGTAAATCAATGATGAGGGCAAAAGTATCATGTAGATTAAATGTAAACCCTCCTTCGACCTCTCCATCTACAGGAACTCTTAGAGTCCTGTGAAGGGACTGCCTAGATAGCTCTATCACTTTTCCTTTGACCAGAGAGGAAACTGTAAAGTTAGCATCATCGTACCTCAAGTTGCTGTAGAATTCTGCTACCAGATTAGGGCAATACACCCTATGCATGCTTAAGAACTCTTTCCATTGTTGGAACTCAAACAGCTCAAGCACCTCAGGGAACTCGGAAGCCATCTCTTGATCAGTAAAGTCAATATACCGAGGGGGTATAATCTTCTTGGCTTCCAATACTAGCAGAGGTTTCTCTGTAGGCTTTGTAGACATATCTCCCTTCCTCGTGGTAGAAGCTGCTTTCTTCTATCTTTTCGTCCCTTGAGGTTGTACTGCGGCCACCGTGGACATAGCATCTTCTGGCTGCGGCTGCTCGACTGCTTTCCTCTTCCCTTTGCTCACGGTTGACGAAGTAGACATGGCGGCAGCAGGGATGGAGGAGAGACAAAATGTGGAGACAGAGGGGGTGCACTGGGAGGAGAGAAAGGTTGGAGAAGCGAAGGGTTGCAGGTTGTGCATGCGCGAAGGAGCCACGGAGCGGGAGGACGCTTCAGCTTCGAAAGAAAGGGTAAGATGGTAAAGTAGATAGGGTTTCGTATATAGAGGAATACTTCCAACTTTATCAATCTTCCATAAATAATACCCCAAATACCCTTAACTTAAAATAAAGTGCCTTTCTTCGTAGAGAAGCAATTTACGGAATATGAGATTATATCTCACAGGGTAATTCTTCACAAGATATCTCTATGAAATGAAGTCAATGAAAATAAAATAGCTTAATCAAGGAAACAACTCAGACAGAGAAATCATTAATCTTACTAGTCCCTTTCATTAGCCGAAATCTGATTGAAAAAAGAACAGTTTTATATTTTTCTTAAGTATGTAGAACATAATTGAGAGAACTATTGGGTCAACCACATATATTTCATTACTCCTCTCCTTTTTTTTATTTATAAAAAATTTTTATTGAGTATTCCAGTATAGCTACACCTTTTTACACAAGGAGACATGTTGATCAAACACCGGAATCCCTGGTTACTCAGTGCAATTAACTTTCATACTTCATATGTTGAACAGAGTTAGCATTAATTATCATGACATAACCTCTGAATTTCTTTGAAACAGATGGTCAGTTTCTCAAACGTCATGCCATTGCTCTGCCAAATTTTCTTTCATTATTTTATATCATGGCGTATTCCCAGTTCTTTTATCAGAAAAATCTCTTTAACAAGACGTAAAAAATATATAAACCTTAGGTTTCCAACAGATTGGCTAATTACTAAAGATTTTCATATATCAGACCTTCTTCTGAGAAGTTTCCAATTTGGACTGTTTCAAAATCATTGAGAAATCATTCACTGTTATTTGTGAGAACTATTCGGATAAGATTTAATGTTCATACACTGTAAATTACATCTCAATTTAGATCAGCAAGATGTTTTTAGTTTAGAGTGATCTAACAGTTAATTATTGAAGAGGGTAAAGGTGACAGTATTTATATATACTACTCCCCCTGACTAGAACAACCAGGAACATTTATAGAAGGCAGAGAATGATAGGAGAGAGTAACCAAGGACAAGGTGAGGAGGTTGAATGCCATACGTGAGCAAGGAAAGAGCATTTTCAAAGGCCACAACTTAAACGGCCATTAACCCACCAGCACTTCTCTTAGTAAGTTAATTATCGTCCAGTCTTCAGACAACCTTCTCAAGCAAACTCAAGCTTATACCAATGACAGAAACCCGCAATAGTATCTTCAAATCCATCAGACACCACAAAATTACTCCTACTAGAGCAAAGCTCAACCTCTCAAGAATTTAAACATCCACAAGGTAGCATCTAGCTTACTGAATCAAAACCAATGACACTCCACAAGAAGAGTTATCAGCTCAAGCAGACCTGACACTTTGAGCTCAGCAGCAGAAGAGATACCTAATCTCATGTTCTCTTTTTCAAAGGAGTATACCTCTAAAGACCAGCTGCCTTAGATAATCTAAACTCTCCCTTTTGAGTGAGCAGAGATTTCCATCAAACATTATTTTTTTTTTAAAAAAAAATTCACAGAAATGCTACTCTAAATGATGACATTGTGTTAAACTGCATGCAAGATTCCTAATCATTCAGCATGATCAATTTCAGAATGAGACTCACTATCTAGTATTCATCACAAGATTGCACCCTCCTAACAACATGAATTAATGACATGACATTGATCACAGTAGAAGGATAGAGATCATGCAGGCAGTTGTAACAAAAAAAATAGTTGTAAACTAGAGAAGAAACTAAATTCAACTAACCTTTGTGTGCCTTGGTTTTATTATCCCTTTATTTTTCTTCTTCAAGGCACACCTGCAAAATAAGATCAATTTGCGAATTTGGAGACCCAAAAACTCTTGGGTCTTATTAGTTGAGTGACACCTCTAGTAGGTGCACTCCAAGGTTTCCAAGTTTTTCTATTATCAAATTCCAAATCATGGCATTTATTCATGATATGACATATTCTCCCACAATAATAACAGTGAATAGCAGAGTTCAGATTTTTCTTGACAGGATAAACATTGAATCTTTGTGGGTGGACTTTCGTTAAAATAGTTCTGCCATGGAAATTGTTACCTCTTTTTGCATGCCAGCATTCAAGGGCTCGATGGCCAAATTTACCACATTCAAAACATGCAGGAGTTTTTCTATTAATGATAGTTTTGTTCTCAGGAATATTCTCAGGTTTTGACTTCCTTTTTTCTTTCCAGACATGCCAGCAGTGAGCTACAACATGGCCCAGCTTCCCACACTGGAAGCAATGGATTTTCTTCTTCCTATCGAGTGCATGGGATTTTTCATGAATAATCTTAGCACTCAATTCATCTTGAGCCATTATTCTACACTCATGCATATGATGACCCGATATGCCACAGTAATGACATGAGGTGTTCTTTGCGTGTGTATGTGACTGGATAGGGAATTGCTTTGTACTATGTACAACATCATGAGGTCTAACAAATTCAGAAGAAGCTTTAACAACAATGGATGAGAGTTTGGTTTTCCTTTTACTTCAAGTCTTTTTCTGATTTCTTTCATTTTTCCAATTTCTAACCTTATTTTCAATTCTCTGAGCAGAGAATTGGAAAACAGATGAAGTGGAAGTTTTATCTTGTTCTGAGCTCTTAACAAAAACATTTTTCATTTGAGTCCCTTCACCGTTTTTCGCAACTGGACTGTAACCCAGTCCCTCTCTCTGGAAATTCACATTGACTCCTAGCAACTTATTCAGATTTGTCTTTCCTTTTACAAATTTTGCCAAGGAGTTCTTTAAGTCTTCAATTTCAGAGTTAAGGGTCACAAAGTTAGCTTCGTATTTGTTTAGCTCAGATTCACACACAATCAGCTGCTGTTGCAAGGCATCATTCAAGTTCTTCAGATTTTCATTTTCTTGTTGAACCTTCATTTCATTGCTGTTCTCATTTTCCTTCACAACAGACTTTCCTTTTTCAAATGATAACCATTTTTCAGAGAGAACAGTATTAAGAACCATTAGCTTTTTATTTTGGTCCTTAAGATGCATGTTTTCTTCAATCAGCTTATCTTGAAATTTATCATTTTCTTTCTTCTGAGCCAGCAAAGAGTCATTTTCTTCTTTCAAGGCAGTGATTAAATTTTTCTGCATATTGTCATAAGAATCTAAATCTTCAATCAATTCCTTCAAGAATGCACATTCATTGCACGAACCCTCATCTTCAGTTGAATTGTTTTTCAGGTTCTTGTTCTCAGATTTTAATATGTCCAGCTCTCTCCTCAATTTCCTTTTCTCATATTTAACTCTATCATACTTGATCAACAAATGTTCATTTAAGTCTACCAAATCTTCAAATGAAAGATTGACAATGTCAGAGGTTACCTATGATGAAGTTTCTTCAACTTGAACCAAATCTTCATCTGAAGCCATGAGGCATTTCACTTCGTCCCGACTCCTGCTGGATGCTAACATGTCGAGCACTTCAGAGGCACTGCAGCAATTGACAATGCAAGAGAATTTATCAACATTTATCGCCCCTTTTATTAGGTCCAGGGCTCTCTGATTCTCAGAGGATTTCAGTCTGTCTGAAGCTTTCCATAAGGATCTATCCTTTGGAACTTCATAAGGGCTGTGTGCAATGATTATCCACAGATCTGGATTAATCTACATCACATGTTCCCTGAACTGGTTGAGCCAGTTATAAAAACCCAGACCCTCATATTTCGGGAGATCAGCAAACGAAGACATCCTCAGATTAAATCACAGAGCTAAGTGTAGGACAAATCAAAAGCAAAGATAAGAGACATTGTTCAACCCAAAAATGCATGGAAGCCAAATCCAGGAACTGATCTGCAGGTCGTGGGACCCTTTGTGCAGACAATCGCTCTGATACCAATTGATAGGATTTAGCAATAGTGTGCGAAAGATTCAGGGGGGGGTTAATGAATCCCTCTGTTAAAATTTTGACTGAATAAAAATAATCAATCCAAAAACAAAGGCCTGATCAAAACAGTTTGTAGTGTCGAATGGCTGATGTGCACTGGTAAACCTTGATAGCCAAACGAACCTAATCGAGCCTAGACATGCATCTAACGATTCACAGGAGACATGCAGACTACAAGGAACACAAGGAATTTTTTAGATGGTTCAGTCTGCAGCCTGCAGACCTACGTCCATCCCTCACTCAAATCCAAGTGAGGCTTCCTGCTGCCTTACAGCTTGAAACCGCTGCACAATACAACTTGTGTCCGCTGAGCCTCATAGCTTGCTTACAAACAGCTGAGCAACACAGCTTGCTATCCAAAGGATCCCTCCTCTGACCGCTGAGGATTACAACTTAACCTCTGCTGCTACACGGCTTGATCAGAAAGTTAAGATAAGAAACACAATAAAATGGTGGAAACAGCTACTGAAGGCTGACAATGAAATCTGATGAAAATAGCTCACGCAGGAGCAAACTGGACTAGATCTGATCCAAGTACCAGTGGACACACTATCATATATTCTTTTCACGATCTCCCTCTTTCTCTATCTCTTTTTCTTCTTTCACAAGCTCTCTATCTCTTTTTCTTCTTTTTCCGCTCTCTCGATTGGGCTGTCAAGAACTTCTTGTTTTCTGCCTTCGATCTGCAACCTCTTATATTCTCTTATTGAGCGTGTGGAGGAAGAACTCCCGCCCATATGCTTCCAGAAGGCTCTCAGCCACGTGTCACCATCTGAGTGTTGTAGCCTTCCATGTGGCATTCTTTTAGAGGACGATCCGTCTTGGATCACGTGCCCCTCCTCGTTGAGAAAACTCTGTCAGAAACACAAGACATTAGTCAAACACTTAGCACAGTTTGCACAGACGTAATGAGTAAGCATAACCTGCATTGAGTAGATGTATGTAAGTCAACTATTGCACTGACTTAGTACTAGGTGATCAGTGGTTTGCACCGGCCTCAGGGATGGTAGCGGCATGAATTACACTGAGTCGATATATAAGGAAAAGTGGGAGATGCACTGACATATGAATGTGTATGACACCATATGCACAGACCTTAGTGTCCAAACATGCAAGTGATATGCACCGACATGATTCCATGAGACACAGGAGGACAACTATGCACCGAGTCAAAAATGTCTAAAGACATGCACTGACTTATAAAGTGTCTAGAACAGAGGATGCACCGACTCTAAAAATATGTAATACAGAAGATGCACAAACTCTAAAGCTGTCTAGGACAGAAAATGCACCGAGTTGGATTTGCGGTCCAAGCAAGAGTTGCACCGTGATGCCAGGTAAAGATGAGCAGAACAAAAGCTTGCACCGAGATGTAGACATCTTGTCCAAGTGAAAAACTTGCACCGAGATGACGAAGAAAAATGCACTGACAAAGAAAGATGCAAGACAGAACTTGCACCGAGTCAAGAAATCCCGTCCAAGTAAGAATTTGCATCGAGATGTCGAAGAAGAATGCACTGACACTAAATAACGAGACTAAATAGTGCGTGCTGGTCAAGAATTGCACGGACTTAAAAATTGCACCGACCCCGAGAGGTGAGATGCAAAGGCAAGATATGCACTGACCCCTTTTTATGTATGAGACAAGTGATGCACCGAGGGAGAAGCGGAATGACAGTGTGTGTGCGTGAATCAGAAACTTGCACCGAGGCAAGCACTTACGCGTGAAATGCAGGACTAAGCTAGACTAGCACCGAGCTAGATCTCTAGCAGGACAACACATGCACTGACAATGATTTCTTCTATGAAATAACATGCACCAAGTGAACCAAACATAACAGATAGAATTGAAGGATTTAAACACCTTAATCTAAACATGATTCATAGAAAGTCATTATCAAAATTAGGGTTCCAACAATCCTGACACTCCCGTGCCCTTCGACCCTTTTCGACTTTCCGTGAAAGGAGAGTGCCTGATACCGCCGTGAGAGGCATGCAACCGTAAGGATGATACCCGAGATACATCAAACTCTCGTATCTTCCTTCCTCGCTGTATCCCTTCCTTCACCCGGTTATTCGGCATAAAAAAACCGCAGCAACAGCTGTGTTGTTCTACTATTCTGCTCATTAATAGCTTCATTTGTCCTCCTTCTCTCTATGTGATTGTCCGGAAGCCAGAACTTATCTGAGTCGAATAGAGTGCCCCACGGGGCTATATATATGATTTCTAGCGATTGCGTTTATTTTCTTTCTTCTCTCCTCGGTGATTCCTCTACAAATAACCCTGTTGGCCGCCAAGGGTTCATAAGCATCTACATGTGACCCCTGGACGTCCCTGGAGAGGGGCATACTCTGGTTTCGCCCTCCTTATTCTGCACCGGTGGTTTAATCCCGTTCAAATTCACCCCTTGTATTTCTGAATTCATCGAATTCTGATTGTTATTTATCTCCTCAACTGGAAACCAGGGGCTTGCGAGTTCCCCAGCATGGTCCCTGGCTTCCCCTGAGCGCACGAGGAATATATATCTCTGTAATTTCTCGTCTGAAGCAATGCTCCGGCCGCCGTCCCACAGAGCTTTGCTCAATCTAAGCTTTGGTTTAGTCCATCTCTGGACTCAATGGACTGTCCTAGCACTGTGTAGCATTCCCCTTGAACAGTTGAGACTTTCCTCAACCTATGTGCCCTCTGTTTACTCCTTTTAGGTTTAGAACACCTCATCTGATGGCAAAGCCCATTTGGCCCTGATCCGGCGCGTATAGCGCGCCGGATCACCACTTTCTCACTCAGCCGCCGGATCATCCCACTCCATTAGCCGTCGGCTCAACCCATCTCCCCAATTGGTCTAGCCTTCTGGTCAACTCTGCACAAGGCCGCCGGCTCATGTCCATCTCCTAGCCGCCGGATAGCAACTCCCCCAACCTGGCCATCGGATCATGTTGCCCCCATATCCCTTTAGCGCGCCGGATTGAAGGGCTCTCACCCAGCCGCCGGATGGCCTCTTCTCACCCCGCCGCCACCTTATCTTGAGGCAGTCATGCCTCCTGGCCGCCGTATAGACTGATATCCCCTTTTGTTTATCGCTACACCACTTCTCTTGCTATTCTCATGATTGCCAGGCCAAATTTGGTCCCAGAACACCCCTAGGAGCAACAGTAATAGGGAATTATCCCAACATCATAATTTATAGATATATATTGTCCAGGTTTTCGATCACCCCATCCAGTCACGGGGATTCACTATCTACTATGGCATGATCTCCGGTGACCTCATTAGGGGGACAGTAAATAAGCCACCTTAATGGCAAATAGTGCCCCGTCGCCTCTCGGCCCCTCGGTTCATGGGCTATCGTTCCGACATGCCTATCTCTTACGGACCCCATCTCAGCTTACTGTGGACGGATTTCCTATACATCTCCCTCAACATATTCCGGGACAGGGGGGAGATGCTGTCAAAATTTTGTTAAGAATACGTGATTTAATTCCGTATCGTGTTTCTCGATTTTTCTGCTCGATTTCTATACCCTAGGGTGGTGACAGCCTCACGTCTACTCATGCTAAATTATGAGAACCGACTACCCAAAAAAAGGTAATAAATCATTAATAAGTGCCATTCTCGGCATACATTGTCTCGGCAACATACGAGTCCGCCTGAATGTGGTTATACCGGACCCACACTCGTGGGCCCATATGTATGCACCGCTATGATTGGCGGGGTCTCAAAATGAAAAGGCACTATGGATTGACAGCCCTACGAGTGACCACGGTTACCCAGAGGGCTAGCCCTTGGGTTCCTCACTCATCATAGGGTAGAGGATCACCATTTTGACATGACCGTCATTCTGGAGTTTGTCTCAACGCTTCGTGGATGAGCCTGCTATACCATCCCCGATACTCTTCGGGACAGGGAGGTGCTGTCAAAATCTTTCCTGAATATGTCAAACGAACACATAAATAAATGGTTAAATAAAGTCACGATAACATATTTTCAACCAACCTGCATTTAGTCAAAATCGACGTCTACACATGAGTCAACTAATTCCAACTCCTGCACATGATTCCAAATAAGGAGATCAACTCCCATCTATATATTCGCTCGTATCTAATTACATAAACATATGTATGAGTGCTTGCATTTCTAGACTTTATGATATATAAAATGGTGATTTGCAGAAAGTCAGATTAAGTCCGGCTGGAAGCTATCGCTAAGCGTGAAGTGGGTTTCAAACCTAAGTTCTCTGTCTTGTACCAAGAACCGGTTAAACAGAATAAATATAACTGTACTATGTGCTTGCATGCATGATTTAATCCGGCTTCCATTTCATAAAATGAGCATTGTTTGCATGTATTCCTTTTGCCCCGAGGGCTCTTCTACTTTGCCGATTAATCAAGGATTATCCTTCTTTTGGAAGGATGTAATTAATGCCATACCCTTTACGGTATGACGGACTTCGGGTCCCGACACGATCACCCACAATTGTCTGATTAGTCAGACGGTGCGAACAATAAACTTGTCACTAAGTGACTGGCATGCTCATGCTTAAATAAATAAACAAATAAACTTAATAAACATAAATAAAATAAAAAATCTAAAAATTCTATTCCCACATGTCCCCAGAAGAATTTTTCCAACCCCTCACAGGAGAAAAGTTTACAAAAGGGAAGACAAAAGATCAAGGGGGCCTGGGATTGTGTCCGAGGGCAAGCCGTCCTATGCTTAAGTCAGAGAGGGAAAGAGCAGGATGTAGGGGGAATAAGAGAATTTAGGGGTACGGGATTTCTCTTCACTAGTTGAGGGGCTACGATTAGGACTTACCTTTTCAGAGGAGATCCCTAAGATTAAATAGATGCAGACTCCCTCTTTGGCTTCACGAGAATCTCGGGGGACTATTGAGCAGGGGCGTTACATCCTCGGTATGTATTCTAACCATTGTAGAACTTTTGCTCTCCCCTTAGCCCTTCCATCTTCTCCACTTCCAGGCACTTTCATGAGATTCACCTTCGGTTATAGGAGATTGATGCCCGATCGTAGTAGATCAGCTCCGGGCCAAATGGGGTCCCTGTCGCGTGGGTCTATCCATCTTCGGATAAGGGATATCCTCATCCTGGAGTATGGGTTGCGTATCTCTTCGGTCTCGGGAATTTCCGAGGGAGTTTCCTTGATAGCCATACGTACACTAGCTCGGGCCAGCGACGCGTTAGGTTTCCTCTCGAGCCTAAGGGAGTCCCTGACATGGTCGACCGAGTCGAGACTAGATGGCTCTCTTTGGGTCCTTGATTTTCGGTCTCCTCATAAGTGGGTCTCAGGTGGGCTATCACTTACTAGGCCGAGCGGATCTTGTTGGGCTTTTGGGTCGTAAAATAATAGACTGCGAATTTACCCCTCTCCATTTTCAATCAAATGTAGAAGAAAAAAATAGGATTAGGATGGATGAAGATTAGAGAAATGAAATCTAGATCTCTGCAGATAAATAACTTTTTTCTTTTTATCGAGTTATGACAGTATTTTTTAAGTATGTGTGCATTGATCCAGCTTCTCGTGCATATAGTGGGGGTCACCATCTCCACTACGCTGATACGTAGTGCAGGTAGGTGGTGCAGTAGTACACGAGGGTTTTCTGGCAAAACTTGGAAATGGATTGGCTGTGGTGAGGAGCCTCGGACGTCCGAGTTCGTGAATGGTTAATTAACTGGTCAGACAGGGTGACCCGAGTCCGTCACTCCACTCATTTCTCAGGTTCGAATTCAATACTTTAAACGAGTTATTATCTTACTAACTACATATATATATATATATATATCCATATATTAAATTGGTTTTACGTCGAGTGTAAATTAAAGTTAAGAGGAAGAGGGCTTAATAATGGAGATAGTACATCCATCTCTATTGTCTAATCTGATTTCTTCTCGGTTTCTATAGCAACACCAATAGAGTATTTAGAAGAATGCTGTGAACAGTCTCCATAGCTTTTCTTGGGTAGACCTTTTTTTCCCACCTTCGCACATGTAGATTATATTGGGCGATAGGATATCTGGAAGAGAAATAAGAAATTGTTCAATCTTTGGTACACAAGATTATTTAATAAATGAAATGTTATGAGTTAGATATTTAACTGAAAAAGGATATTGACGTGGGTGCGTCCCTCCGCCTTCTTAATTTAAAGCCTGATCAGATAACGGGCATAAGATTCCTATGGGGTTAAATTTGACGTAACTTTCCTTGCAGTGTCCTCTTAGATCTCGTTCTGGATTTCCTCGCCTTGGTAACCAATTCGGGCTCTTCGAGTTACTATAATTGCAGCTGGCTCCGCCTAGGATCTACTTCCTATTCTGCACTCAATCATGATTAGGGCGAAACCCTCATAAACACATGTCTCTGGCGCCGAGATCTATAAAAGGTACAATGCATCAACTTCACTAGGTACGCAACAATTGCCCATTCTACTCTCTTGAGTTATCTATTCTCCACTATTTGCTGAGTTAAGTATCGGAAGGTTCTTTTGAGATTCCTCACCCTAATAAGGTACCTCTTTTGTATAGGACAACGTTATCCTCAAACGCCCGGCCTTACAGATAGAGCCCTTTTCCGTCACCGACCTCTATCATAAGGGAGACTCAGCATTGTCTTTCGGCTCGACATTTGGCTTCTCTACCGGAAGATCAACTCATGCCTACACGTGCTCTTGCTCGTTCTCTCTCTATAAATCCCAAGTGTTACACAACAGATAGAATAATTGAATGAGTTCTTGGTCTTGCCCTCTCCTGGAAGACAAGAGGCTGATGTTGCATCGTAATGTTAATGTTATGTTTATTTTAATTATGTTTTTAGAGATAAAAAGATTAATGAAGGATGGAATAACATGCGAAGTGAATTTTTTTGCGATACTTATTATTGGATTACCTCTATTGGTCTGAACAAAACATAGCCAATTGTAAGAAGCCAAAGGCTGACCTTCCTTCTTCCATTTTGTATAATCTAACCACCCCGGCCGACGGGGAATTTGAAGTTCCCACAGCCCCGAGTTTCGTGGTCGCTCTCTCCTCCTCATCTGATCTTCTATTCTTCAAAATCTAATATTTAATTAATATACTTTCAGCACCCCACTCGTGACTTAATCCTTGGACAACTGACAGGAAACTTACTTTTGTTGGGAAGCAGAGGAGATTTCCGGCCATATTAAATTAAATTCACTGGCGTCCAGAATCTGGGGAATATTATTACTCCGCTGAAGTTGTTTCCTTTCCTCGTGTCTCTCTGTTGATTAACTTGATTAATCCTCATGTCTTAAGATTCTAATCAATGACGTAATTAATGCTTTGTGGAACAGTTGCATGGTGTAATCCTCGTATCTTAACATTCTTATCCATAACTTAATTAGTTAAACACTTCTTTTGTGAACCCTTGCATGGTCAAGTTACAAAGGTATAAGCAAGATCTCATGGTCGAGTTATGTAGGCAGAGATCATGAGGTCAGTACTGTGTGCCCCTTCTCCTTGTCCATTAATCATCAAACCATCAAGACAAATGGAATAATCCTTCAAGCTCCTAGAAGGATGAGATCCATCCCAAAGCAGATGTAATATTAGTAGTCCATATACTAGCTAGGACAATTGACGTGGTTCACTTTGATTCCTCAAGTACTGGGTCGAGGAAATGCATAGCGATGGCGTAAAGATTTCACGTACGTACGTACGTAGGAGTGCAAAAGGTTGCCTAACTGATAGAATAGCTATTTTATCCCTATTTTATCCTGTGAAAGAAAGAAGTAATTGAAATGAAATCCGTGGGAGGTAGCATAAAGACTATCCTTGCATAAGTAAAAACAAGAGCAAACCATGACATCATATAATATCTTCTCCACTTCTTACTTCAAAAACTTCGACTTAAATGGGCTAATAAATAATTTCAACCTACGTACGTACATAGTTCTTGAATTGACATTTTTTTTTCATTTGTATGTATCCCCACTTTCACTTTCATATACAATAATTGGGGAGCGTGTTAGGTGATCGTACGTGCTGTATGATGACTGTATACATGCGCGTGACCTAATCCGCTCACCTAACCCGAGCCATTGATCATGCATGCATGCACTCACAGTGATGCAGTCCGGTCACCTAATCCGCTCCCCAATAATTGTCATGCTCGTCGTCGTTTGTGATCACGCTTGCTGCACGGTGCACTTCTATCGGAGAGCTGGCTAGGCCGCCACGTACGTACATTACCCAGGTGCGGAAAGTGGCGGAGCTCCCCGAGACCTAGCACATGCCCTAGAAATCGCCACGATGGTCATGCCTGCCGACTGTTTGAGGAAATGCCCCCGTACATTCCAGTTGCAGGCCACCATCCACCTCCCCCTGTCGCTACCTTTGTTTGGCTTCCCTGCCCTAAGACTGGCCATCTGCCTCTGGCTCCCAACTGAATAATTGCCGGTCCCCGCGCCCGGCCGGGAACTCCTTTTGAAGAAATTAATTAGCCCGCAGGATGGTGCATATGGTGGAGTTCCATCTGACATAAATGCATGGGGTGTTGTGTTACCCGCATCTGGGATACGTTCTTCGTTTGGAAAAGATTGCGAAGTAGATTCTAATCACGAGAATCTCTAACATAACGTAATCCTTTCCAAATAAATCATAGACACTTTGGCGTGCGTGAAAAATGAATTTTGATGAGAAAAGATATAGATTCAAAAGGTGGAGAAAGTGATAATCTCTAAAAGTTATTTTTTACGAGTTTTTTATTGATTACAATGAATTCTAATCATTGAAAAGGTTAGAAAATCTCCAAAAGTGAGTAAATATACAATGATATCTATGAAATTTGAATGCAAAAGGTAGAGATTTTTTGGATAATTACGTATAAAATTTATTCACACTTAGGTATATTTTTAAATGAGATTATTAAACCATCATTTTTAAATCTAAAATTTACATATTTTTAAAAAATATGTAAAATTTGAATCTTACATAATTTGGTAAATCCAAAAATATTTTCAAACGCAGCCTAAATCTAATTGCTTAGATTTTTTATGTTGACATGTTAGATTTGACGAGACATTGCAAAGTAAGTACATACGTACGAGAAGCAAAAAGGGAAAGAAGCATGCTTGGTTCATGTTGAATAACTTATAACCGTACCAAACACTACCCACCGTCGTCCTCCTCTGGTGAGCCTTCCTGTAATTGGTGTCCCTCCTTTTCGTGACTTCATGGCACCACCCATCTGCCTACACATGGAGATGCTTACAAATATATTTGAGACCCGGGTTGGAGTGATTCTGGCTTCGGTCTTATGCAAGATATATATATACATATACATACATATATATAAATAAATATACACATATATATATATAAGTAAATGCTTCCCGGAGTCGACGAGCTTAAAGACAAAAGTAGGTAAAACTACCATTTAGAAATGGACCTGAACCAAGCAGCCTCGCGTCGATCTATTGCCCGAGAGAATTGATGGTAACAAGATTTGGACCATATATATATACATCTTGTCTGTACTCATCATTTGGATCTCCCAGCTATCGAGTTGCCACAAACATGCGCATGCAGGCCATGTAAGTGATGTTCAGCACATGGCCCTCTCAACGATTCACAAGTTGAGAGAGAGAGAGAGAGAGAGAGAGAGAGAGAGAGAGAGACCTGCAACCATCAACCATAACTACGGTGTCCGAATATTCCAAAGAATACTGGTAATTGTAGCCACGGACAAAAACCAACGTGCATATGCAGATCTTGGTGTCCGGTGGGACAAAATTTTAAGATATCTCTTTAAAATATGTGGGGCTATGCTTTTATTGGGGTAGATATATATGTGGGACTATGCTGACATATGTTTTCACGTGCAGGTCGACCTCTCATAATGGGCTAATTTCACATTGAAGTTTATTTGCCTGTCTATTCCAAAATTTCAGGACAACGACCAGAGGGTATTTCTCTTTTAATTAAATATATTTTTATTAGTCAATAAGACACTATTTTAACACGTCTCCTTACATGCAAGTTGGCCTAACCTCTGTCACATAACAAATGACAAATGTAGATTAATGTGCAATCCTGATAATAACTATTGGGCTCCAATGTTTTTTACAATAAATTAAGCTATGGACGTAACCCAACCCAAGATTTAAACATGTTGAATAAAAAGTTTTTGATTTTATTTTACTTTTATTTCTAAATCAACGTGAGATTACTCCAATAAGAAGAGGCAACTATTTTGACAAATTTCAAAACTGGGGATGCAAAAGATTAACTAGCTTGGTCTCGTCAACGGAGAACTTCAATTAAGGCTGCATTTTGGAAACACGTGCATTGGGAGACGATTTTTGACCTCGAAAATCTTACCCTCCAAAGGTATAAGTAAATGAGCATGGGTCACATCTAATTCCTTAAAAATCAACTTTTAGAGTCACCGTATTCCAAAGGCCAAGAAGCTCCTCTACAGGAACTTCCTCTCTTTAGAAGATTTTGGCCAAAAGCCAGAGCCCAAGGTGTTTCCTAAATGCCGCCTAAGTAGCCGGCATCATGATTGATTGATCCAGAACAAGCCAAGGCACTCTAGCCTGACGGGCTCCTTTTTTTGTTGGGAGGTTTTAATTAATCTATCAAGTATTCCTCTACATTTAAGAGAATTTTTCTAAGCAATCTTGCAACAAAGCTACCTATATGGGTGCCCGGCCATTCTGGATTTGGAGGTCTCGTGACCGGGATTTGAGATGTTTGTCAAAATCGCACTCCCACGATTATTTGCAGTGTGACAATTGTTAAATTTAAAATCAGTCAAAATTATTTTGATCATCTTCTCCTTACCGTCAAGAATATGTCATCTCGAGACGATAAGTTATCTAAAAATATATATCGTGAAAGAAGACGATCAATGAATTAAGATTTTGATACGTGACAATAGATGCATGCTCTAATTTACAAGGATCGTGCAAAGAAGGCATCTTGTTCTATTTGTAACGATGCTCAATTCAGACCCAAGAGAGGAGACAATGGGGAGTAAAAGAATCAACCTTCTAAGTCATTATCGTAATTCTCTCTCATATATAAAAAATAAAATTTTAATTAATTTATTTTAATTTATTTTTTATAGAATTTATTTTATATATACATGTCAAATATCTTTTATTTTTATTCTCAACGTAAGATCTTACTGTACATTCACCGCATGATGACGGGGGAGACTAAGAGGACGACTACATCAAAGATGTTTGTTGATTTTTTAAAGCTACCGTTAAAAAATCTGACTTTTTAAATATTATACTCGAATAATATTCTGTTTGAATTTAAAAATATAAAAACATATTTTTTATTTATCGTAGTGTATCTCATATGGGCGTCGTGTATTTGTTATTAAATTTTTTAAATAAAATAAATTTATAAAAAGTAAAAATAATTGACGACAGATTTGAGACCGTTCAAATCCATCACTAAGTAGGAATTTAGTGACATATTACTGTCGAATATAGATTCCATCGCTACAAATTTTGCGACGCATTTGGTGCGAAAATATCTGTTGAAACATTGTTACGGATTAACCTCGGATTTTATATGGTCGCAGAAGAATTAAGTCTCTACATTCAACGACGGATTTAAAGCGGTTGTGTTTAGATTGATAATTTTGAGAGGAAATTGGGACATAAAATGTTATCATCGCGAATTAACGATCAGAAAAACATGACGGATATTTTTTGTCACAAATATGTCGTTAACCTATCTCTAAAATATTTTGAGAGAGAGAGAGAGAGAGAGATTAGTGACTGATTTGTCGTCAATCAGTGACTTTTATTATAGTGACGAAACCTATAAGACCAAGTGAGATCTCACCGGTCAAACGACGTTTGATGTGTCTAATGCTCGAGCCATTGGTGACTTGTATGCTTGGTTTGGGTGGGTAGACTTACTATTGCGATTGAAAAGGAAAGGAAGGTGCATGTACGTGCATGTTCGGTGATTTCTCTTTCTTTCCTTCTCACTCTGATATAGACTTATAAAAATATAGTAAAAGCTGTAAATGGGTTAAATAGCCTTTTGCATCCTACTAATTAATATGCCCAAAATGAATGACGTACCCCCCAAGACTCCAGACATGTTCCCAGAATAAAGAATGATTATATATGCTCCCGCCGGTCTCTCTTTTTCTCTCTCTCCTCACCGCCCCCCCCCCCAACCCAAGCAATGAAATATTATTAATGCCACCTGTACCCTGGCACATGTCTAAAAAGTAATTGGTATACATTGACCGACCTGTACAACGTGGTACCTCCACCAATCGATCTGCGGCATTTCTTTAATTCTTCCTTGTCTTCATTCGAACTTTAATGCTCTTCCTCCTAACTGTCATATGTAAGCATGCTCGAGGCCGAATGTTTCCACTTTACAATAATTCCACGGTGAGAATCTAATCCTTTCTACGTGGAAATGATTCGGCCTAATTGTAAGTCTAAAGATTTTTTACACAACTACTCCTCTAAATATTGATTATATCAAGTATACTCTTCATTTGAATATATTATTAAGAATATCCTCTATTTTATCTTAAATCTTATGTTTACACTCTTGCAGTTTACCGTCGTCGACGAGAGACGAATATTCTATAGAATATGTCATCTATTGTTGTTAAATGTAGTGAAATACTTAAATATCTCTACTATGTGTGTGTGTGTGAGAGAGAGAGGTCAATGATGCGCCGTTGATGGGCGCCAAGCGACATGATTACAGAGAAGAAACATCCCCCTCCAACTCTGCCAAAGGGAGCGCAGTCAGCATCATTCCTGTCATCCTGGGCTTCCTCACCCGCGACTGTGTTGATGGTGCTCTTTTTGTCACCACCAGGCAACCGAGCGGTGGGAACCGGCAAGTGCTCGGGATCTGCGGTCTTCACACCGACAACAGTGGTAATGGTGCCATCCTTGTTCCCTTGTCATCATGATCCTCACGATGGGGAGGGTGAGCAGTGGGAGGTGGCGAGCGTCCTCATCGTCGCGGTCCTAGTAGGACCTGGGATAGGTGCCAGAGGCAAGGGCAGCATCTGGGTTCCTCCACATAAGGCTGGGCTGGGGTTGGCGGCACTGTTACTGCTCCACGATGGATGATGCCCAGTGGCCATGGCGGATAGAGACTGCGGAGATGACGAGAACAAACAACTGAGGAGGAGCAAGGAGCACCACAAGAAAAAATGGTATTTCCGACGGACGTATTCCGTCGGAATTATGTCGAAAATTCCGTCGAAAATAGTTTTTTCGACGGATACGTCTGTCGGATATTCATTGTCAGAAGTTTCTGACATAATAATTATCTGTTGAAACTCCGTCAGTATTTTTTGATGGAAAATTAGTAGACGAAAATTTCGTTTGTAATTTTTTTTTGCGACAGAATGTATAGTCAATCGGAAATGCCGTCAGAACCTATTCTGACGGATAATTGTGACGTCGGCAAGTCCGTCGCTAAATTCATTTTCAAAAAGTGTAACGGTCTTATATTTTCTGACGGAGTAAAGTAATCCATCGGAATTCTCGTCGAAAACATTCCGATGGACGAATATTGCGTCGGTAATTCCGTCGCTAAATTTATTTTTTAAAAATTATCGTTCATATATTTTCTGACGGACAGTATAATTCGTCGGTGATTCCGTCGGAATATTTCTGACGGAGGCAACAAGTCCGTCGGAATTTTCGTCATAAAAATTAATTATTAATTTTTTAAATAAATATAAATATAATTTATATAAAAACGTGTTTAAATAAAAAATAAAAAAATTTAACAATCACAAATAAAACCCAAGATATAGAAGAAACGAAACACAACATCAATTATGAAATTTATAACAATAAAAATAATCAAGAAATATTCTCTACATCCTCTATGTCCTCATCCTCCCCGTCCTACTCGTCTCCTCCGTCGCCACTCGCTGGAGGATCCTATATTGAAAAAATAATAACATTAAGTATGTATTAATAAATAAAAAAATATTGAAAAGATAAATTAAATATTTTATTTAATTGTATAAATTTGAATCAAATATAATATCAAATCGATAATTTTAATACCGAACTCAAACCAAGTATCCGATTTGGATGCCTTCAACTCTCACAAGTCACTTTTACCTCCTAGGTCGTGTTGGAACGATCGGCATGCCGATCAGACCGGTATTTTAAATTTTGGACTCCCAAATCCAACTTCTTTAATTTTAAACTAAGTGCATTTAGATAATGCAATTTTGAGTGTCGGGCCCAAACCGGATATCCGATTTGGATTCCGTCAGTTCTCACAAGTCACTTTGATCTCCTAAGCCGTGTTGGAACGATCGGCACACCGAACAGACTGGTATTTTACATTTTAGACCCCCCAATCCAATTTCTTTAATTTTAAACTAAGTGTATTTACATAATACACTTTTGAGCGTCGGGCCAAAATCAGGGTATCCAATTTGGATTCCGTCAGTTCTCACAAGTCACTTTTATCACTCAGGTCATGTTGAAATGATCGGCACGCCGATCAGACCGGTATTTTAGATTTTGGACCCCCCAACCTAATTTCTTATCTGCATTTTAAACTAAGTGCATTTAGAGAATGCTCTTTTGAGCGGCGGGCCCAAACAGGATAACCGATTTAGATTCCGACAGTTCTCACAAGTCACTTTTACCTCTTAGGTCGTATTGGAACACTCGTCACGCCGATCAGACCGGTATTTTACATTTTGGACCCTCAAACCCAACTTCTTTAATTTTAAATTAAATACATTTAGAGAATGTACTTTTGAGCGTCGGGCCCAAACCGGGTATCCAATTTGGATTGTATTAGTTCTTACAAGTCACTTTGACCTCCTAGGCTATATTGGAACGATCGGCACGTCGAACAGACTGGTATTTTAGATTTTGGACCCCCCAACCTAATTTCTTTAATTTTAAACTAAGTGTATTTACATAATACACTTTTCAGCGTCGGGCCGAAATCGGGGTATCCGATTTAGATTCCGTCAGTTCTCATAAGTCACTTTTACCTCTCAGGTCGTGTTGGAACGATCGGCACCCCGATCAGACCGATATTCTAGATTTTGGACCCCCAAACTCAACTTCTTTAATTTTAAACTAAGTGCATTTAGAGAATGCACTTTTCAGCGTTGGGCCCAAATCGAATAACTGATTTGGATTCTATCAGTTCTTACAGGTCACTTTTACCTCCCAGGTCGTGTTGGTGACGGATTTGGGATGGTTCAAATTCGTCACTAAGTAGGAATTTAGTGACATATTACTGTTGTTGAATACAGATTCCATCGCTACAAACTTTGTGATGGATTTTGTAATACCCTGGATATTTCGGATATTTTTCGGATCATGATCCGTGGGTTTTAGATCGCTTTCACGGGTCCCGGAGAAAGTTTCGTGGTTTACGCGTGTTTTTGACTGTCGGACTTTCAGAACCCTGTTTAGGGTGAACGGTTGCGTTCTCCGACTCCGGGACGTTACCTGCGCGTTGTTCATTTTTCGAGGATCAGGGAGATGATTTTCCCCTATTTTCTATATTTTCTAGAAATTCCAGATTTTCTATATATCAAACCCTTTTCTCTCTCCCCATCTCTCATTTCTCACCCTCTCCCTCTCTCTTCTCTCACGCGCTCTCTTCTCTCCCTCTCTTCTCCGGCGGTCGACGGAGGTGAATGGGGGTGAGGTGGAGGCGATGCGGGAGAGGATGGGCGAGGATCGAGGCGGTGGAGGCGAGGCGAAGCTCGACCGCGAAGGGCGTCGCGGCGTTCGTGCAATATTTTCTTGAAGGATCGACGTCCTCGGTGCGCAGAATCTTTGATGGAGGTAGGGGGACAGATCCTTAACCCTTGTACTTCATTTCCCATGAGTTTGGTAGCCCGAGGCGAGCTGAGTGGGTTTACTTCTCCGCCGGGGTCGAAATGCATGATTTTGGGGTGTGAGCCAGATCGGGTGTTTTGATCACATTTTTTGGGTTTAAATGGGTCCTCTCAGTGCTAGAGAGGTTGGGGACTAGTTTTCCCTTGTTTTCCCCTTCACATGGGTGTGAACGGGACATGGAATGGGATTTTCTACAGTGTTCACCGTTTTCGCACTCGGGTCGAGCTAGTGGTCCTTCTAGAGACCGCCAAGTGACCTAGCTGTCATGTGGAGACCGCCAGGGGTCCCTTTATGTCTATTCGAGCCTTGCGGTCTTGCGATGGACTGCCACCGAGCTTAGTGGTCTCGAGGAGACCACCAATCAGGGTTTAGCGATCAAGGTATGACCGTTTTCACGCCCTAGTTGTTCGAGTGTTTCTAGGGTGTTGCAGTCGTGGTTGGACCGCTAGCCGAGGTTTTGTGGTCTATTGTGGATCACCAGGCGGCCTTGCAGTCTAGGTGATGACCACCTAGGCCCTAGGTGTTTCTGGGACATAGCGGTCCTAGCTGGACCGCTAGACAGGGCTTAGCGGTCCAGGGGTAGACCGCTAGGCTTGGTTTGCAGTCCTGAGAGGGCCGCCAATTGATTTGACGGTCTAGGGAGGATAGTGTGACGGCCTGAGAATCCGATTACCAGGGAGGCCCGATAACCCGAGACTCGCACCGCCGCCCACGAGCCGGGAGGGCTCGGAAGGGCTAAAAGGAGTGTGGAGGCACAAAGAAATAAGAAATAAAGCAGGACAATTAACAAAAGTAAATAAGCAACTACAGCTACAACAGAGTCCAGTCCAACAGAAAGTACAGTCTAAAGTAGTAAAAACGTACCACATGCCAAGTGAACACTCGGCCCGGCAAGCTGGCACCTGAGAACCTCCGCTCCGCGCCCTCGAACCTCGAGGAAGAACCACCACACCTGAAAAGTAGGGAATGAGTCTTCAAAACAGAGACTCAGCAGGGATCCCGCGGAACCCCAACCGGAAACAACGGCGGTAGCGGAAAGGAGAGCTACAACTACGGCAGGAACAGCAAACCGGAGGCCGATCAAAAACTCGGCACTATAGCTACTCCTACTGTACCAGAAAACACCCCCTCGTCTCCCGTCGGGGGACAACCAAGCCACGCGTCCGACCACCCGATCCCACGATCGGGGACCACCAAACACGAGCCGCCCTAGCCACGCTACTATGAAAACGTCACGATACCTCCAAAGCGGAGGCCTGCCCTCACGAAAAGGGCCCAAGCCAAAACCACATGGTCAAGGAACACGATCACGACCTCACCGTCGTAAACACAATGCTGTCTGGGGAAAGGCCCTCGGTGAAGCTCACCGGAAACCCCAAATCTCGACCCCGGGAACACTCCCGAAACCACTCACGAAGTCCCGTTCCGCGGACGGACACAGAACCCGGTACACAACAACTCACGTCACGTGACAGGAGCACCACCCACTAGAAGAACGACCGGATGCGTCCCCTGACGTCTTACACAGCGTCACAAGTGCCTAGCTACGATGCCCCGGGCGTGAGACTCAGACACGCAACAAGTACCACAACAAGGACTAGCTGGGGTCACGCTCGTCAGCGCGTGTCCTAAGCCCCCAACTACGTGTGCACACACAGACCATCTGCTCTAGGTCGGGTCCTCTAGCTGGTTTTTCCCCCCACTGGACTCTGGTGGCAGAGGCAAGGGGCCCTACGGAAACTAGCCTAAAAACTGCGTCACACTGGGTCTCTCTCTCCACCACTCCCAGGTGGGTCCACACACGCGTGCGCAGGAAGCTACGACTAGTGGACGTGTCACAGAACGTGGACATAGAAAACCACACCTGCACCCATTGCGAGTATCGCGAAGTAACAGGTGGCACGACGCCACCATACTCTAGATGGTCCACTAGACCTATTGAACTCAACGGTCCTTGAGTCACAAGACTCGGGGTCAAGACCGTTGCACATGACAGCACTGAGCTATCAATCTGGCCTAATCCCTAGGTCCAAAACCACAATGCGATGACTCACGAGGCGAATCGCAATCGCCGAGACCATTCCCCCACCTGGGAACTCAGGAGACCTCCAGTCCCAAGTTAGGTCATGGACTCGAGGTTCACAGGCCATAGGCACGGCCTACGCGGAAACCACAGAAGCACGATTCCCAAGGCAGCACACAAGCCACCACGACGATTTCCCATCTTGTAGCAAGCGGGAAACCTCCAGCCCCAGGCCGGATAACTGGACTCGTAGTCCAAGGCCAAACACGTGGCCCACATGGGAATCGCTGACCAAAGAAACCCACGATATGCAGGGGAGGTCCCACCGCACACACACCAATACACGGTGACTCGATCGAGCGTAACACGAAAGTCTGGAACACGTGAGGTCACACGAACCCACCACACCTATGGGCACGCAAATCGAGGTAACACGATCCCTCCCGACACCCCAGAAATACGGACACAGAACCCATGGGGTGTCCGGGATACTCACAAGGCCGGAGGTCGACCACTGGGTCACAACCGGGTCGACCGGAGACCAAAACAATACAATCGGAACGCTAAAAGGTCCCCTGAACCCTTAAGCTCGTGACACGCAAAATGAGGTAAGAGGGACAACCTCTGGACACCCAAAGACACGGTCACGGAACTCCACGGGGTGTCTAAGACACTCACGGGACCTAAAGTCAACCACTGGGTCACAACCGGGTTGACCGGATGTCAAAACAGCGCAAACAAGAACCAGAACGTGGTAGTGGTCACCTGGTGACCGCGACCAGATAGTGGTCGACCGGGGACCGCGACCAGATGGTAGCGGTCGATCGGAGACCGCGACCATGCTGTCACGGTCACCTCACGACCGCAACTAGCCACGTGCAACCCCGCTGGTAGCGGTCGCCCGAGGACCGCGACCAGATAGTAGCGGTCATCCCATGACCGCGACTAGGCCAAAGCGGTCTATCGCACGACCGCGACGCTCGAAGGCCTCCTCGACCAAAACACAAGGATGAAGGCGGTTCTCCCACGACCGCGACCAGTGAACGCGGTTACTGGTAGACCGCGATCATTTCAGAAAATCAAGAACGGCGGGAAAACCCCAAAAATCCACGCCACGCCCCCAAACATCCACGGATGAGGGGGAAAACATATGGGAAGCCCCCAAATAACCCCTAGCATGCATCTACAGACTCGGATCGGCCAGAAACGCAATGAAACGGGAGATCGGCCCACAAGCCTTAAAACATGGATTTTGCCCAAATCACCCCGTTTGGTCCGCTCGGCTCACTGTAGCCTACGAAACTTGTGGGAAAGGAAAGAGCACGAGCTGGGGGTCCATCACCCTACCTCCACCGAAGATTTCGCGCACCGTGGATGCCGATCCATGAAGAAAACACCGTTGAAGCCTCGCCATTCCATGAACCCACGGCCGAGCTTCACCACGCCCTCGAGCCTCGATCCTCGACCCATCCTCGCCGTCCTCCTCGCCCGCATCGCCCCGCCTCGCCCCTGCCTCGGTCCGTCGGCCGCCGGAGAGGAGAGAGTGAGAGGAGAGAGTGGGAGAAGAGAGAGAGGGTGAGAGTGAGAAATGAGAGGAAGAGAGAGGGTGGGGGTATATATAGGAAAATTCGGAAAATCAGAAAAATTCCGAAAAATAGAAAATCACACCCTCGTAATCCTCAGAACGTACCGATCGCAACGGTACCACACTCGCCTAGGTGAACGGCCCGGTTCACCCGCAACGAGATTCCGAAGGGAAAGCCGAAACCCACGCCGGGAATCAGAAAACACACGCGAAAAAAAGCCGCGGAACGCCTTTGGGCCTCCGAAATGACTCCGGATCGCGCCGATCCGAACACGAAAGATGTCCGAAACAAAATTTCGGACACAATGGAGTCGGACACTTCTAGAAACCAGATCCGAGACCCGAGAAGAAGGATCCGAAAAATCTGGGGCATTACAGCCCTCCCCCCATAAAGAAATTTCGTCCTCGAAATTCAGGACAAGCACAGGAACAGGGGAAGAACGCCGTAACCCACTGACAACGCCGTCAGAACCCCAGCATAGAAAAACCTCGATTCTCACAAAAGCGCCAATCATGAGGGATACGGCCAGACCATAATCACGAACAATGCCACGCTCCGCACACCGCGCACACACCGGCCACCAGAGCAGGCATAACACAAGGGCACAAGTCTGGTATCACCTCAGATACAACGGAAACCACTCACAGCAACGCTGCCACCCTCTCGCTCACCGAGGGAACGCAATCCTCGCCCCAAGAACCAAACCACCGGTCAACGCCCATGCTCGGCGGACCAACCACCCGCTAGCTTCACAACCCGCTGATCGATCTCACACCCTGCACCAGGGGTGACCAATCACTGAGCAACCACCAGCTCACACCTCAGAAATGGCCACCAACGGCCTCATATGCACACGGCTCTCGCCGTTCTCGATGCACAACCACCAGCATCTTCTGTCTGTGAAAGACCATCCACTGGTCACCAGACATTCGCCAACGGGAAACCGCCACCGGCCCAGCAGGCACGATCCAACACACGACAGGCCTTCCGCTGACACTCGCACAGACCACCACCACCTCCAATCTCGAACCTCACGCCAACCCTACCCTCTCAGGGGAGCACGGTGAAACCACATGACTCCATCTCCACACGGTCCTCACGTCACTCGACTCAGACTTACGGGGAATCCTCCCTTGCTGGCCACAGACTGAGGATCAATATCCCACGCCAATGTCTCATCAGAGACCTCCACACACGGGCATCAACCACCGTCCTGTCTCATCGAATCCTATCTCATCAAAACCTCCATCGCAAGAATAGGGTACTCATGCGGCAACCTCGCCAGCACATTTCCCCAACTCTCCACCTGCCAGTGCCATGAACGACAAGATCTCAAGCAATGGCACGGCAACAACACATCTCACACAACTGGAGACAGAGCACATCGATGAACCAATCCTCCGCTGCTCTGATACCAGCTGTGACGGCCCGAGAATCCAATTACCGGGGAGGCCCGATAACCCGAGACTCGCATCGCCGCCCACGAGCCGGGAGGGCTCGGAAGGGCTAAAAGGAGTGTGGAGGCACAAAGAAATAAGAAATAAAGTAGGATAATTAATAGAAGTAAATAAACAACTACAGCTACAACAGAGTCTAGTCCAACAGAAAGTCCAGTCTAAAGTAGTAAAAACGTACCACATGCCAAGTGAACACTCGACCCGGCAAGCTGGCACCTGAGAACCTCCGCTCCGCGCCCTCGAACCTCGAGGAAGAACCGCCACACCTGAAAAGCAGGGAATGAGTCTCCAAAACAGAGACTCAGCAGGGATCCCGCGGAACCCCAACCGGAAACAACGGCGGTAGCGGAAAGGAGAGCTACAACTACGGCATGAACAGCAAACCGGTGGCCGGTCAAAAACTCGGCACTACAGCTACTCCTACTGTACCAGAAAACACCCCCTCGTCTCCCGTCGGGGGACAACCAAGCCACGCGCCCGACCACCCGATCCCACGATCGGGGACCACCAAACACGAGCCGCCCTAGCCACGCTACTATGAAAACGTCACGATACCTCCAAAGCGGAGGCCTGCCCTCACGAAAAGGGCCCAAGCCAAAACCACACGGTCAAGGAACACGGTCACGACCTCACCGTCGTAAACACAACGCTGTCTGGGGAAAGGCCCTCGGTGAAGCTCACCAGAAACCCCAAATCTCGACCCAGGGAACACTCCCGAAACCACTCACGAAGTCCCGTCCCACGGACGGACACAGAACCCGGTACACAATAACTCACGTCACGTGACAGGAGCACCACCCACTAGAAGAACGACCGGATGCGTCCCCTGACGTCTTACACCGCGTCACAAGTGTCTATCTACGACGCCCCGGGCGTGAGACTCAGACACGCAACAAGTACCACAACAAGGACTAGCTGGGGTCACGCTCGTCAGCGCGTGTCCTAAGCCCCCAACTACGTGTGCACACACAGACCATCTGCTCTAGGTCGGGTCCTCTAGCTGGTTTTCCCCCCCACTGGACTCTGGTGGCAAAGGCAAGGGGCCCTACGGAAACTAGCCTAAAAACCGCGTCACACTGGGTCTCGCTCTCCACCACTCCCAGGTGGGTCCACACACGCGTGCGCAGGAAGCTACGACTAGTGGACGTGTCACAGAACGTGGACATAGAAAACCACACCCGCACCCATTGCGAGTATCGCGAAGTAACAGGTGGCACGTCGCCACCATACTCTAGATGGTTCACTAGACCTACTGAACTCAACGGTCCTTGAGTCACAAGACTCGGGGTCAAGACCGTTGCACACGACAGCACTGAGCTATCAATCTGGCCTAATCCCTAGGTCCAAAACCACAATGCGATGACTCACGAGGCGAATCAAAATCGCCGAGACCATTCCCCCACCTGGGAACTCAGGAGACCTCCAGTCCCAAGTTAGGTCATGGACTCGCGGTTCACAGGCCATTGGCACGGCCTACGCGGAAACCACAGAAGCACGATTCCCAAGGCATCACACAAGCCACCACGACGATTTCCCATCTTGTAGCAAGCGGGAAACCTCCAGCCCCAGGCCGGATAACTGGACTCGCAGTCCAAGGCCAAACACGTGGCCCACATGGGAATCGCCGACTAAAGAAACCCACGATATGCGGGGGAGGCCCCACCGCACACACACCAATACACGGTGACTCGATCGAGCGTAACACGAAAGCCCGGAACACGTGAGGTCACCCGAACCCACCACACCTACAGGCACGCAAATCAAGGTAACACGGTCCCTCCCGACACCCCAAAAACACGGACACAGAACCCATGGGGTGTTCGGGATACTCACAAGGCCGGAGGTCGACCACTGGGTCACAACCGGGTCGACCGGAGACCAAAACAACACAATCGGAACGCGAAAAGGTCCCCTGGACCCTTAAGCTCGCGGCACGCAAAATGAGGTAAGCGGGACAACCTCTGGACACCCAAAGACACAGTCACGGAACTCCACGGGGTGTCCGAGACACTCACGAGACCTAAAGTCAACCACTGGGTCACAACCGGGTTGACCGGAGGTCAAAACAGCGCAAACAGGAACCAGAACGTGGTAGTGGTCACCTGGTGACCGCGACCAGTAGTGGTCGACCGGGGACCACGACCAGATGGTAGCGGTCGACCGGAGACCGTGACCATGCTGTCACGGTCACCTCACGACCGCAACTAGCCACGCGCAACCCCGCTGGTAGCGGTCGCCCGAGGACCGCGACCAGATAGTAGCGGTCATCCCATGACCGCGACTAGACCAAAGCGGTCTATCGCACGACCGCGACGCTCGAAGGCCTCCTCGACCAAAACACAAGGATGAAGGCGGTTCTCCCACGACCGCGACCAGTGAACGCGGTTACTGGTAGACCGCGATCATTTCGGAAAACCGAGAACGGCGTGAAAACCTCAAAAATCCACGCCACGCCCCCAAACATCCACGGATGAGGGGGAAAACATAGGGGAAGCTCCCAAATAACCCCTAGCATGCATCTACGGCCTCGGATCGGCCAGAAACGCAATGAAACGGGAGATCGGCCCACAAGCCCTAAAACATGGATTTTACCCTAATCACCCCGTTTGGCCCGCTCGACTCACCGTAGCCTACGAAACTTGCGGGAAAGGAAAGAGTACGAGCTGGGGGTCCATCACCCTACCTCCACCGAAGATTTCGCGCACCGTGGATGCCGATCCACGAAGAAAACGCCGTTGAAGCCTCGCCGTTCCACGAACCCACGGCCGGGCTTCACCACGCCCTCGAGCCTCGATCCTCGACCCATCCTCGCCGTCCTCCTCGCCCGCATCGCCCCGCCTCGCCCCCGCCTCGGTCCGTCGGCCGCCGGAGAGGAGAGAGTGGGAGAACAGAGAGAGGGTGAGAGTGAGAAATGAGAGGAAGAGAGAGGGTGGGGGGTATATATAGGAAAATCTGGAAAATCGAAAAAATCCCAAAAAATAGAAAATCACACCCTCGCGATCCTCAGAACACACCGATCGCAACGGTACCACACTCGCCTAGGTGAACGGCCCGGTTCACCCGCAACGAGGTTCCGAAGGGAAAGCCGAAACCCACGCCGGGAATCGGAAAACACACGCGGAAAAAAGCCGCGGAACGCATCTGGGCCTCCGAAATGACTCCGGATCGTGCCGATCCGAACACGAAAGATGTCCGAAACGAAATTTTGGACACAACGGAGTCGGACACTTCGAGAAACCAGATCCGAGACCCGAGAAGAAGGATCCAAAAAATCTGGGGCATTACAGATAGCCACTCTATTTTCTGTACTAGTCGTGTTCCGGTTGCATTGTGTTGACCCCGGTCGAACCGGTTATGACCCAGTGGTTGACCTTCGGTCTCGTGGATGTCCCGGACACTCCGTGGGTTCCGTGACCGTGTTTTAGGTGTCCGGAGGTACCGTGTTACCTTGATAAGCATGCATGTGGGTTTTGGAAGGTCCGAGTGACCCCATGTGTTCCGGGCTTTCGTGCTTTCGCTAGATCGAGTCACCGTGAGATGGTGTGAGTGCAGAGGGTTTTTCCCGCACGACGTAGATTCTCTGCAAGGCGTTTTTCTAGTGGGCCATGGGTTTTGCCCTTGGACTATGAGTCCAGTCACACAGCCTGGGGCTGGAGTTTCCTCGCTTTTCCATTGGATAGGGAATTGTCTCGGCAGCTCTTGAGCTATCTTGGTATTTATGCTACCGTGGTTTCAGACCTAGGGATTAGGCTAGATTGACGGTGCTGTGCCGTCACGTGCAGTGGTCTTGACTCGAGTCGTGTGATTCAAGGACCGTTGGGTTTAATAGGTCTAGTGCACCATCCAGAGTCTGGTGGCCCCGAGCCACCTGTTACTCCGCGTTACTTGTAATGGGTGCGAGTGTGGCTTTCCGTGTTCACGTTTAGTGACCTGCCACTAGTCGTAGCTTTCCTGCGCACGCGTGTGCGAACCCACTTGGGAGTGGGGGAGAGCGTTACCCGAGAGAGACGATTCTTAGGCTGGTTACCGTAGGGCCCCCACATGCAGCCTGAGTCTAGGTTTCGGGAGAAGAACCAGCTAGAGAATCTGACCTAGGGCTCATGGTCTGTGTGTGCACACGTGGTTGGGGGCAGTCGGACCCGCGTTGACGAGCGCGACCCCAGCTAGTCCTTGTTCGCGTTATTGGTTGTGCGTCTTAGTCTCTGCTTGGGGCGTCGTAGGGAGACCTTGAGGTGTGGTGTAAGACGTCAGTGGACGCATCTGACTTTACGTCTAGTGGGCAGTGCTCCTGTCACGTGACGTGAGTTCTCATGATTTGAGGTTCCGTTTCTCGTCTGCAAGATGTTGTTTTACGTGCAATTTTTTGATGTGTTCCCGAGGTTGAGGTCTAGGGTTCTGGTGAGCGTCACCGAGGGTTTTTCCTAGGCAGTGTCCGGTCCACGACAGCGGTGTCGTGATGGGTTTTCTTGGTAGCATTGTAGTACCCCGATTTATTAAAGAATAAAAATTTCGAGAAATTATCGAGAAATTCCTTAAGAAATAGGATAAGTAAAATTTCGATCATTTTGTAAAAAATCTAGAAAAATTAGAATCTGGTAGAGGATGAAACGTTAAGAAAAATTGTCTTCTACGACCAGCCCAAATAAAATTCATAAATAAGCTGAATTAACTGATTAAGGCCAAAAACCACACTTAGCCTAATTGGACCTTAAAACGTAAAATTCGAGCCCAATACTAAACCAATTAAGTTAAAACCGGATACAAATGAACGGTAAGGATCAACTCTTCATTTCCCCTCTGGTTAATCTCCGAAACCCTAACCCTAGGTGCTATATTTGGCAGCGGAGTGGCGGATTGACTTGGTCTCGCACGAATCTCGCACGTCCACGGTGCAAGGACTCTATCTTCGCGATTAGGACTCCCCAGACCCAATTGAACCTATAAAAATGATCCTTAGCCACCCTAGAAACGTTTAGAAGCTGTGGCGGCCGGAGAGGAGCTCGGTCGAGGGAGGATTTCGACGATCATCGGCAGAGTGTACCTAGCGCGATCGGCTTCCCTCTTCTTCCTTCATCCTTCGTTTAAGGTAGGTGATAGCAAGCCAAACCCTAACTATTATATATCAATAGAAGCGTTGTCCTGTCCTCTTTCCATTGATCTAGAAAGCCCTAAATTTCATCTAGTATCCTGCTAGGATTTTGAGTTTTTGTGGAAGCATGCTAGAACTAGGGTTAACTATGTTCCATCTCGATTTAGGTAGGGATTTAAGGCACTAAACATTAAATTGATCATGCTATCTTGTATAACTTTTCATGCTCGTTCTATTGATAGTAAAAGCCCTAATTTTCATACTCTATATCGTTCGTATTTAGTTATTTTTGCTAACCCTAGCCAACCCCGCCGGAGACGGGCAAGGCGAAGGGGCAGCGGACTGACCTGACTTGCGCGGCCTCTCGATAGACCGCCCATATTCTATAGGCGGCATGTTCTCGACCGTTCATATGTTTTACCTTTGATCGATGTTTTAGATTGCGCGGTGTAACCATAACCGCCCTTTCCTTTGAGTGGCCAGTCCCAGACCGGGCACTGTTCCCAGCGGCACATTACAGACCGCTTATCGCCAGCAGGCCTTCGGACCTGAGAGGGTGTGAACGGCCTGTCGTGCGACCGTCGAGGCCAGTGAGCAGTTCTGCAAAAACTGCCCAACTATACAGAACTGCTTATTTTCTTTTTAGCATGTTTTATCTTAGTAAATTTATGGTTAATGGTAAGTTAGCAATCCACATGACAACTGGAACTTATGGAAGTAAACAATTAGGAATTTTGCTAATTGTTTTCAACTTGATCTTGATTCATCATGGCCTTGACTTATTTCAATATGTTAAATTCAAACATGATTTCATAAAACTATTAGGATTGTTTGACAGTCGTTCTACTCCGGTAGGATTGACTGACCGCTGTACTTGGTTTTCGATGGTTTGACAGCCTCATTTCCTTGTAATGGTTGGGACTCTCCGTCGGATATTCCTTCCGTCGGACAAGGACCTTCATTACGGGACCTCCGTAAGCCCCCGCGAGCCTGGGATTACTGCTAGGACGCCAGACAGGTTGTACCACCAAGACCTGAACCTGTTCACGTGATCGAACCGCTTGAATTACTGTGCTGTGAGTCACGGCTCAATGTGGACTGATTGAGTTTTGAATGGTTAGAATCGAACCGTTTAACTCAATAGGCGGCCAATTATGAACCGTGTATTCCCTGGCCGAGTGCCACTTACATTGGTTGATTAACCTTGTCCTATCTTCGACCAAATCATGTTTGGATCGACCCAATAAGCCCTAGGTTGACCAGTGGAGAGTGGGCTGGACCCTGGTTCAGTTCTGCCCCACTTATGGCAGCCCGGAGCCCATTTTGGGTGGATTTCTAGTCTTCTAGTTAGGCCCAGTTGAGCGGTCTGATTAAAACCGTCCATATACTAGAGCGGGTCTTGTTGGACCGTTCATCCATTGAGCGGCCCTGTAACGACCGTTTACCATGTTCTGGGGCTTCCAGCTCTTGTAGACATGAGCGGCCCATTATTGAGCGTCCTTTCATCTGAGCGGCCCAAAATGGACCGTGTATCTTCTGAAAAATGTTTTCTGTGGTTATTGTGTTTGAATTCACGGACCTGATTGGTTCTTGATAATTTGAACTTTCTGGTCAAAGTATCTCTTCGACTTACCCTTCGAATTCTCCGAGGTAAGTTATACCTTGACATTATTGGCCATTTAACTTGATTAATGTCTAGACATAACTTGGATCTCGGATCTATTAAATCAATGCCAACGCATCATAAGGGCCCGGTCTGGTCCTGGGAGGAGCGCCCGAAAAGTACTTGTGTCCCGGGGAGTTTGAATGACATGGTGAGGCATTGCATCGAGTGCATGACTAGCGTGATGTCTATGACAATAATCTATTACTTGAATCTTTTCTTGACTTGGTTAGTTCCCGATTGTTGGCCAATTTCCAGTTATATCATGATCTTGCCTTCTCTTTATATTGTTGTTTCATCATAGCATCATTTCATTTCGTTACTTATTTTCTCGCATATAATTGTAATTAATTGGTTAATCACTTAAACTTGCCTGTTATTACCTATTGAGCGTTCGCTCACCCAGTTGTTCCCCCTTTTCAGGTAGCTCAGGTGAGGATTCACAGACCGATGGGGGCGGGCAAGAGTGATGGAGTGAACCTGTTAGAAGCGTGTGGAGCCAGTCATAGTTGTTTGTGTCTATTTATGTTTTAGAGTGTGTGGTGGAAGAATTGTAATTCAAAGTCAGCAATTGTAATAGTGTCAAGTGGATGTTAAGTTGAAAGTTTGTTTCAGTGGGTTATGTGATTGGAATATGGATTAATTAAGTGTTATTTAGTGAATGAAGTTATTTTCTGTGCATGGTGTTTGTGTTGACCCTTAGCGTTAGCATATCATGTCTGTAAATCAACATATTATTATTAATTATTTCTATTGCAAGTCTCGATATTCCGCGTCGGGGTGTGACAGTTAGGTGGTATCAGAGACATGGTTCTAATATTCCTAGGTTTTCTCAGTTCTAGGGTTCTAAGTGATGTCGTAGAACCTATAATCTTGTTATAAGTCTAAGAATCCAACCTAGTGAGATTGGGTAGAGACTTGGGTTGAGTTAATAACTTAATTCAAAAATTATCCCTTATAAATGATCCTAAAATAATTTATTCTACATATAGGACATTCTAATGACAGCTGAGCGTGCGCAATGGCGAGACATGCAACGAACGGTTCAAGGACTTACTCGGGCCTTACAGCAAGTGGCCCAAGGAGGAGCAGCGAACCATGGAGCTAGCGATCTTCACCGAAACTTTCGTGGGATGAATGCCCCGCGTTTTGGAGGCTCGACCGATCCCGATGAAGCCTAGCAATGGCTAAAGGAGATGGAGAGGATCTTCGAAGTGATGTAGTGCAGTGACCAGGAGCGTGTTCTTTTAACGACCTTCCAGTTGGAACGTGATGCGAGAACATTGTGGGATGCAGCGAAGGCTACCCTCGATGATAGATAAGTTTCATGGAAAGAGTTTCAGGAGCTCTTTAACGGTAAATATTTTTCTGATAGAGTACAAGAAAGGAAAGCGGCTGAGTTTGTGGCTTTGAAGCAGCGGTGTTTATCGGTGGCGGAATACAAAGCTCAGTTCTCTCGATTATCTCGTTATGCCACTCACTTGATATCTACAGAGAAGATGAAGGCCAAGCGTTTTCTCAATGGGGTGAAGTTACATTATATCAATCAGTTAGCGCCATTGGAAATTTTGACATATGCAGAGATGGTGAGGAAAGCTCAAGTCTTGGAAGACACTTTAGAGATGACGGAGAGAATCCATGGGAAGAATGTCCAGAAGGAACAACCTACTGGATCCGGGAGTGCCAAACCCGGCAATGGCAAGAAGAGGCCCAATGGCGGGTCTGGATCATGGAAGAATAAAATGCCAAAGAATAAAGACAAGAAGCCTGGCCCGATTGTGCCGTTTAAGGGCGTGTGCTAGTATTGTGACCGTCCAGGTCACAAGATGGAAGAGTGCTAGCACAAGCTGGGCGCCTGTTTACATTGTGGTAGTAGGGACCATTGTATCCCTGAGTGTCCCCTTTTGTCAGATCAAGCTACCCCGACTAAGCCCCAAGGAAACAAGAAGCAGCAGGGCAAGCTCCAAGCCCTACAGGAAGATGATGTAAGAACCACCGAGGAGGGTGGACTCGTTGAAGGTACTCTTATTATACATGATAAGCCAACATTCGTTCTCTTTGATATCGGTGCCACTCATTCTTTTGTTTCTCAGAAATTTGCTAAGTCTTTTGCTGTGAAGCCGATCTTGATGAATTCCCCGTTAGAGATTTCAACCCCTATTGGTTCCAGTTCAGCAATTAAGTATTTCTATCCTTCTAGTAAGGTTATGATTAATGAACAGAACTTGCCATCTGATTTAGTTTGCATGGATATGAAAGATTATGATGTAATTTTAGGAGCAGATTGGTTGGCTAAGTATGAGGCTAATGTTCATTGCAGTTCTAGTTCTGTGTCTTTTTCTAGACACCTTGGACTTTCTTTTATAGGGGTTAGGCACCAGAAGTCTATGCCACTTATTTCTGCCCTTCGAGCTGATAAGTTGATGAGGAAAGGATGTCAGGCTTTTCTAGCCTTTGTTTATGTGACCCTTGAGAAGAAGATCGAGATTAAGATATTCTTGTCGTTCGAGATTTTCCAGATGTCTTTCCTGAGGATTTGCCAGGACTTCCGCCTGAGAGAGAAGTTATCTTTTCTATTGATTTAGTTCCTAGCGCGACCCCTGTTTCTAAAGCTCCTTATCGTATGTCTTCCGCGGAGCTGAGGGAATTAAAGTAGCAGTTAATGGAATTACTCGAGAAGGGGTTCATTCGTCCAAGTACATCCCCGTGGGGAGCTCCAGTATTATTCGTCCGGAAGAAGGATGGTTCGATGAGGTTATGCATCAATTATCGGCAATTGAACCAGCTGACTATCAAGAATAAATACCCATTGCCGAGAATTGACGAATTTTTTGATCAGATAACAGGAGCTCAGTATTTTTCTAAGATTGATCTTCGATCTGGATACCATCAGTTACTGATTAAGGATGAGGATATCTATAAGACAGCATTTCATAGCAGGTATAGGCATTTTGAATTTGTAGTAATGTCTTTTGGACTAACAAATGCACATGCAGCTTTCATGCAGTTGATAAACAATGTGTTTCGGCCCTATCTTGATCAATGGGTCGTTGTGTTTATTGATAACATCTTCATTTATTCTAAGAATGTGGAGGAGCATGCTGAACATCTGAGGATGGCGTTGCAAATATTGAAAGACCATCAATTATACGCCAAGTTTAGTAAGTGTGAATTCTGGTTGCAAGAGGTGTCCTTTCTAGGGCATATTATTACAAATGAAGGTATTTCTGTTGATCCCTCGAAGGTAGAGGTAGTGAAGAATTGGGATAGGCCTTCTAATGTAACTGAAGTTAGAAGTTTCTTAGGCCTAGCAGGTTATTATTGGAGGTTTATTAAGGATTTCTCCAAGATTGCGGTGCCTTTGACAAGATTAACCCGCAAGGAGAACAAATTTGATTGGTCAGAGGATTGCGAGAGAAGCTTTCAGACCTTGAAGGAATGTCTAACTACTGCCCCTGTTTTGGCTTTACCATCTGGGGAAGGAGGTTTTGTGGTGTATACTGGTGCTTCAGGTATTGGTCTAGGTTGTGTGCTCATGTAGCACGGGAAAGTAATAGCCTATTCTTCCAGGCAGTTGAGGAAGCATGAAGAGAACTATCCTGTTCATGACTTGGAACTTGCAGCTGTGGTGTTTGCCTTGAAAATATGGAGGCACTACTTGTATGGAGAGACATTTACGGTGTTCTCAGATCATAAGATTCTGAAGTATTTGTTTTCTCAAAAGGAACTCAATATGAGGCAGAGGAGATGGCTGGAGTATTTAAAAGACTTTGACTTCTCCATAGAATATCATCCTGGAAAGGGAAATGTAGTAGCAGATGCTTTGAGTCGCAAGCCAATAGCTAAGTTGTCGTATCTCATGTTGCAAGAATGGAGACTGTTGGAACAGTTAGCTAGTTTGGATCTCAATATTGACAAGGATCGGGTTACGATCGCTCAGATTCAACTTAGACCAAAATTGTTAATGGAAATCAAGTCTTTGCAGGACAATGACCCAGAGTTAGTAGAGATCAAGGAGAGTTTGAGTAACAGACTTGATTTCATGGTAGCTGACGATGGCAGATTGTTGTTTTAAGGAAGGACCTCTGTACCTGATGTAGCTGAAATAAAGAATAAGATTCTCGAGAAAGCTCATAGATCCAGATACACTATTCATCCGGGAGGTACTAAGATGTTTAAGGATTTGAAAAGATCTTTTTGGTGGCCGAATATGAAGAAGGAGATTGCAGAATTTGTGAGTAGATGTTTGGTATGTCAGCAAGTTAAGGCTGAGCACTTTAGACCCACAGGAAAATTGAAACCACTTGATATACCCCAATGGAAGTGGGAGAGTATTGACATAGATTTTATTATGGGTCTCCCTAGGACTCATAGTGGATTTGATGTAATATGGGTTATTGTTGATAGATTGACTAAGTCTGCTCATTTCTTGTCTATTAAGTCTAAGTGGATAGTTGACGTCTTAGCTGCTTTGTATATAAAGGAAGTTGTAAGACTCCATGGTATTCCAGTCAGCATCGTGTATGATAGAGACCCCAGATTCACCTCACATTTTTGGAAAGGATTGCAAGAATCTTTGGAAACCCGTCTGAATTTCAGTACTGCTTTTCATCCATAAACAGACGGACAGACTGAAAGAACCAACCAGATAGTGGAAGATATGCTTAGAGCATGCATGATTGATTTTGGAGGTGGTTGGAATGACCACTTGGCTTTGATTGAATTCACCTACAATAACAGTTATCAGTCCAGCATTCAGATGGCTCCGTTTGAAGCATTGTATGGAAGAAGCTGTCGATCTCCATTATGTTAGGATGCGGTAGGTGAGAAGCAATGGCTGGGACCAGATCTCATTTCTGAATCATCCAAGAATATCAGTATTATCAGAGATTGATTACTAGTAGCACAATCAAGACAGAAGAGCTATACCGACAATAGAAGGAGAACCTTGGAATTTCAGGTTGGTGAGCATGTGTGTTTGAAAGTTTCTCCCATGAGAGGGATTCGCAGGTTTGGCATTCAAGGCAAGCTAAGTCCAAAATATGTTGGTCCATTCGAGATTCTGGAAAGAGTGGGGGAGGTTACTTACCGTTTAGCACTACCGCCTCAGTTATTGGGAGTACATAATGTCTTCCATGTGTCTATGCTGCGGAAATATGTGTATGACCCCACTCATGTCATTCAACATGCGGATTTGAAACTGAAGGAAGATTTGACTTATGAAGAAAGACCTATCAAGATTTTGGATCATAAGCAGCAGCAACTCAGAAGTCGTTCCATACCCATGGTTAAAGTGCAATGGAGTCGACGTGGAACCGAAGAGGCTACTTGGGAGTCAGAAGATACCATGCGGAAGCAGTATCCCGACTTATTCTAGGTAAGTTATCTCGCTCCTCATTTTCTGTAAGTGCAGTGAATTTGGAGGACTAAATTCTTTTAAATGGGGGAGGGTGTAGTACCCCGATTTATTAAAGAATAAAAATTTCAAGAAATTAATAAGAAATTCCTTAAGAAATATGATAAGTAAAATTTTTAACATTTTGTAAAAATATGGAAAAATTAGAATCTGGTAGAGGATGAAATTTTAAGAAAAATTGTCTTCTACGACCAGCCCAAATAAAATTCTTAAACAAGCCGAATTAACAGATTAAGGCCCAAACCCACACTTAACCTAGTTGAGCCTTAAAACGTAAAATTCGAGCCCAATACTAAACCAATTAAGCTAAAATCGGATGCAACTGAACGGTAAGGATCAACTCTTCATTTCCCCTCTGGTTAATCTCCGAAACCCTAACCCTAGGAGGTGTATTTGGCGGCGGAGTGGCGGATTGACTTGGTCTCGCACAAATCTTGCACGCCCGCGGTTCAAGGACTCTATCTTCACGATTATGACTCCCCAGGCCCAATTTAACCTATAAAAATGATCCTTAGCCACCCTAGAAACATTTAGAAGCTGTGGCGGCCGGAGAGGAGCTTGATCGAGATAGGATTTCGACGATCATCGGCAGTGTGTACCTAGCCCGATCGGCTTCCCTCTTCTTCCTTCATCCTTCGTTTAAGGTAGGTGATAGCAAGCCAAACCCTAACTATTATATATCAATAGAAGTGTTGTCCTGTCCACTTTCCATTGATCTAGAAAGCCCTAAATTTCATCTAGTATCCTGCTAGGATTTCGAGTTTTTGTGGAAGCATGCTAGAACTAGGGTTAACTCTGTTCCATCTAGATTTAGGTAGAGATTTAAGGCACTAAACATTAAATTGATCATGCTATCTTGTATAACTTTTCATGCTCGTTCTATCGATAGTAAAAGCCCTAATTTTGATACTCTATATTGTTCGTATTTAGTTATTTTTGCTAACCCTAGCCAACCCCACAGGAGACGGGCAAGGCGAAGGGGCGGCAGACTGATCTGACTTGCGCGGCCTCTCGATAGACTGCCCATATTCTATAGGCAGCCTGTTCTCGACTGTTCATATGTTTTACCTTCGATCGGTGTTGTAGATTGCGTGGTGTAATCATAACCACCCTTTCCTCTAAGCGGCTAGTCCCAAACCGTGCACGGTTCCTAGCGGCACATTACAGACCGCTCATCACCAACAGGCCTTCGGACCTGAGAGGGTGTGAACGGCCTGTCGTGCGACTGCCAAGGCCAATGAGCGGTTCTGCACAAACCGCCCAACTATACAGAACAACTTATTTTCTTTTTAGCATGTTTTATCTTAGTAAATTTATGGTTGATAGTAAGTCAATCCACATGACAACTGGAACTTATGGAAGTAAATAATTAGGAATTTTGCTAATTGTTTTCAACTTGATCTTGATTCATCATGGCCTTGACTTATTTCAATATGTTAAATTCAAACATGATTTCATAAAACTATTAGGATTGTTTGACAGTTGTTCTACTCCGGTACGATTGACTGACCGCTATACTTGGTTTTCGATGGTTTGACAGCCTCATTTCCTTGTAATGGTTGGGACTGTAACGACCCAAGAATCCGATTACCGGGAAGGCCCGATAATCCGAGACTCGAACCGCCGCCCACGAGCCGGGAGGGCTCGGAAGGGCTAAAAGGAGTGTGGAGGCACAAAGAAATAGGAAATAAAGCAGGACAATCCAACAAATAACAGAAATAAATAAACAACTACAGCTACAACAGAGTCCAGTCCAATAGAAAGTACAGTCTAAAGCATTAAAGCGTACCATATGCCAAGTGAACAGTCGGCCCGGCAAGCTGGCAACTGAGAACCTCCGCTCCGCACCCTCGAACCACGAGGAAGAACCGCTACACCTGAAAAGCAGGGAATGAGTCTCCAAAACAGAGACTCAGCAGGGATCCCGCGGAACCCCAACCAGAAACAACGGCGGTAGCGGAAAGGAGAGCTACAACTACAGCAGGAACAGCAAACCGGTGGCCGGTCAAAACTCGGCACTACAGCTACTCCTACTGCCAGAAGGCAGACCTCGATCACGCAGTCGAAGCTACCGAACCACGCTAGTACCACCTACCGAAGTAAGAACACACGGCAACCACGCCGTAGAGGCCTATCCCCCGGACACAGCCGACCTGGACACGCTGTCCAAGGTGCAACCCCGACCATCCGATCGCGGGTACCGCACAACAAGACCCAACCTCGGTAAAGCCACTAGCACTAATCTCATGACGCGAAAACCAACACACGCGTCACGGCGAACCAACCGAAACTCAACGGTCAACACGACCGAAACCCGAAGGTCAAAGTCACGGAAACTGACAGTCTATCACTCCGTACTCGACAGGAGTACCACCCACTAGAAGCACAGCCGGTAGCGTCCCCTGACGTCTTACACTGCACCGCAGGTGAACCGCCTGACGTGGTAGGTCCTACCCGAGGCGCGAACACCGTACAAGTAAACACAAACAATTGACTAGCTGGGGTCACGCCCGTCGACGTGCGTCCACAGTCCCCAACCACGTGTGCACACACAGACCACGCATCCTAGGTCTGGCCCTCTGACCGGTTTTCCCCCGTAGCCGGACTCTGGCTACTGACGAGGGGCCTACGGTAACCGGTCCACAAACCGTCTCAAAGGTGAATGCCCGTACACCACTCCCAGGTGAGACCAGCACCTCGTACTGGTGGGCTACGACTAGTGGAGGGTCACTGAAGGAGTAGACTCTCAAGTCAACGGAAAACAACGTCCGAATCCGACGACGTACGGGGACCACCCCACGTACCGGCCCCGTCACACGGTGACCACAGACGGAGAAGACATAGGACTCGCAGTCCACGGCCACGCACGCACCGTGCGCGAGAGTCGAGAAAACTCAAGTGGCGCTAAGCCACTGGACTCTGGACAGTCCTCTAAACGCACTACACCCAACGGTCCTTGAGTCACAAGACTCGGGGTCAAGACCGTTGCACGTAACAGCACAAGGCCGTCAATCTAGTCCAATCTCTAGGTCTAAAACCACGGTAGCACGAGTACCGAGACAACTCACGAGTCGCCAAGACCACTCCCTCGGGAAGGGAATGCAAAGGACTAAGGCCACTCACACGGGCCACACGGAAAAACACAGAAGCACGATTCCCAAGGCAGCACACAAGCCGCCACGACGATTTCCCATCTTGAACAAGCGGGAAACCTCCAGCCCCAGGCCGGACAACTGGACTCGCAGTCCAAGGCCAAACACATGGCCCACACGGGAATCGCCTTCCAAAGGAACCCACGATATGCGGGGGAAACCCCACCGCACACACACCAATACACGGTGACTCGATCGAGCGTAACACGAAAGCCCGGAACACGTGAGGTCACCCGGACCCACCACACCCACGGGCACGCTAATCGAGGTAACGCGGTCCCTCCCGACCCCCAAAAATAAGGACATGAAACCCATGGGGTGTCCAGGATACTCACAATGCCGGAGGTCAACCACTGGGTCCCAACCGGGTCGATCGGAGACCAACACCATGCGAACGGACGCTAAAAGGTCACCCGGACCCTTAAGCGCACGGGCACGTAAAACGAGGTAAACTGAACCTCCAGACACCCCAAAACACGGACACGGAACTCCACTGGGTGTCCAAGGCACACACGGCCCAAGGGGAGCACGATCAGCCGCAGACCGCCCGCCCCGGGCAGCCCGGCTGGTTCCTCCAAGAACGCGCTACACGTGCATAGCGCGTTCAGCCAGAACGCGCTATACGTGCCTAGCGCGTTCAACATGAACGCGCTACATGACCATAGCGCGACCAGGCCAGGTCGCGCTATGATCCTATAGCGTGACAACTAGAATGCGCTGGGGCCGTAAGGCGCGACCCGAACCGCCTTACTGTTCATCTTCTCCGAAGAACGCGCCCTATCGGGGCAGCGCGACCTTCAAGAACGCGCTACTGGAGTATAGCGCGTTCTCAGTCCGCGCCCGAAAATGGTAGAAACTGCGGGAAAAGCTATGCCACGCCCCGTTCACCCCCAGGTGAAGGGGAAACAAAAGGGGAAACCTTCCCCAAGCCCCTAGGCATGCATCTAAACCCCTGGATCGCCCAAAACCACCATAGAACGGGAGATCCGGCTCACACCCCAAAAACACACATTTTCCCCAAAATGCCCCGTTTGGCCCGCTCGGCTCACCACGGCCTACGAAACTCACGGGAAAGGAAGTACACGGGCTGAGGGTCCATCACCCTACCTCCACCGAAGATTACGCGCACCGTGGACGCCGATCCACGAAGAAAACGCCGTTGAAGCCTCGCCGTTCCACGAACTCACGGCCGAGCTTCCACGCGCCTCCACCACCTCGATCCTCATCCTTCCTCGCCCGTGCCTCGCCCGTGCCATCCCCACCTCGCCCGTACTCCGCCCCGTCGGCCGCCGGAGAGAGAGGGAGAGAGGAGAGAGCGTGAGAAGAGAGAGGGAGAGAAAAGAGAAATGAGAGGGGGAGAGAGAAAAGGCTTATATATAGGAAAATCCAGAAATTAAGAAAAAATCCAGAAAATAGAATATTACACCCTCGCGATCCTCGGAGCGCACCGATTGCAACGGTACCACTCGCGCCCAGGTGAACGGCCCGGTTCACCCGCAACGAGGTTCCGAAGGGAAAGCCGAAACCCACGCCGGGAATCGGAAAACACAAGCGGAAAAGCTGCGGAACGCCTCCGGGCCTCCGAAATGACTCCGGATCGCACCGATCCGAACATGAAAGATGTCTGAAATGAAATTTTGGACACAACGGAGTCAGACACTCCAAGAAACCAGATCCGGAACCCACGAAAAAGGATCTGAGAAATCCGGGGCATTACAGCCCTCCCCCCTTAAAGAAATTTCATCCTCGAAATTCAGGACCTAGCACAAAGTCACAGGGGAAGAACGCTGAACCAACTGACACGCTGTCAGAGCCCCAGCACAGAAAACCTCGATTCTCATGAAAAAAAACCGATCCTGAGGGACACCGCCAGACTTACAATCACAAGCAACACCTCGCTCCTCTCGCCGAGCACACAGGCCAACAGAGCAGGCATATAGCAAAGGACACAGTCCGGCATCACCTCAGACAACGTGAGAATCCACCATGGCGCCGCAGCCACGATCTCGCTCACCGAGGAATCACAACCCTCGACACGAGCAACAGCTACTGATCCACCCAATGGTCAGTAGACAAAACACACATCAGCTTCGCAACCAGCTGACAGGTCGCACACCCTCCTCAAGGGAGCAACCAAAACAGAGCCTCCACCAGCTCAAGCAGCCATCTCAACAGACCGCAACCAGCACATCGGCTCAACACCAAGAAACACCCCACACATGGCAAGCCGAAAGCCGGACATAACAATGTGCCAACTCTTGTCAGAAGACAACCTTCGACAAAGCCCAGATCCCATCTGGAGAGGCACATCACAGAAACAACCACCAAAGGTCTCACTGGCACATGGCTCTCGCCACGCTCGAGCCCCAACAACCAGCATCTTCTGTCTCTGAAAAGACCATCCACTGGTCACCAACTGCTCGCCCACTCGACCCTCTCGGGGAGCACGACGAAACCAAATGATGGATCCTGGTGTCTTCAGTCATCACCTTACGGGACTCAGACTTATAGGGAACCACCCCATGCTAGTCACCAAACCAGGGATAACCTTGCGACACCAACGTCCTATCAAGGACCACCAACCGACGCCAATCTCACAAAAGGCCTCCGCCCTAAGGCGTCACTCCTCCATCTGGTCTCATCAAATCCTTCGATCAATCCAAGTGGACACCTGCCAATCCCGATTCCGCCCTTACCACAGAGCCACGGGACACCACCTGAAGAGAGCTCACGGGTCCCAAAGCAACATACATCTCATCGTGGTTGGCTACGAGACTAGCCTTACTAGTCATCCGCAGCTACCAACAGGAACCCACAACCTGCCAGAGATCACTTCCTCAAAGGACGATCTCATCCGAGGACACGACTGGGAACACAAGTCGGACACCAAGCCACCGACTCTGACCAACACGCCCTCGACCTCCGTCAGGCGACATCCTCAACAACCTCATCCAGGTCCAACGCCTGACGCCTGACACGGCTTCCAACACAGGAACATGGTACTCATGCGGCACACTAGCCAGCACATTCCCCAACACTCCACCCGCCAGTGCCAAGAACCACGACTTCTCGGGCAACGGCACGGCAACAACACGTTTCACACCAAGGAACCAATCCTCCGATGCTCAACGCAAACTCAGGAATCCGCCCGTAGCAACCAATGCTACGATCCTGAACCAATGGGTTACAAGCCCACCGAGCTTCCGCTGCGCACTCAGATCCGCGCGCACAGTCGGGAAAGCAAAACACCGCCCAACCAGCAATCGTCCTTCCGGAAAAGTGCCAGCACACCCTCACACAACAAGGGAATGGGCACGGCTTCTCACAGGCAACCACCTTGTCAAGATAAGGAGCACGTCTCGCACGGACTTCATGGCACACAAGGTCAACCAATCCGAACACGCAATGCAAGACGACGAACCTTAGCCCAACACAATCTCTCCAACCAAAGGGGAGACCAAACGCACTTCCGACCAACGGAAGGACTCCACGCTTGACCTGACCTCGAGCCTCGCGCATGCTGGAAACAGCACCATCCAGCACCAAGGAAAACCATTGCTTCCATCAGGTCAGCGCCTCCGACACACTCGGTGAGTGTCACGTCGGACCACAATCACAGCATCTCTCGACGCACCACCGCTGCAATTCCTCGAACTGCAACACACCACGCAAAGAGCCGCAACACGAGCCATAACGACAACCGCCGGCGCTCATCCTCAAGTCCCGAACTCGCCGTGGAGCCTTCACCTCACAAGGCAACTCCAGGGCGAACACAACCCATTCGCACACAAGAGCGCAGGAGCAAGACTTACTGGGACACCACAGCCCAATCCTGCCTCGAAATCCATAAAACAATCGGGACCGACACGTCATTTCTGACGCCACAGAGCACGACAAGATCATCAGGCTCGACGAAACAGCAGCTCACCGAGAAGATCCTCCGCTCACCCGAGCACACTTCTCGATCAGAACACCCACTCTGCCACCTTAAACCACGACCTGAACACCTCAGGGGCTGGACAAACCTCAAGCTGGAGTGGCCAAAACCGACAGCAGCTCCCTCAGAGCACGCTCACGGCCTCTTACCCACGAAAAATTCTCTCCAGCCACCTGACCATGCTGCAGGATCCTCGAACGCAGCACCGTGAACTTACGCCTGCCGGCAACCTCTGCCCAACGCAGCACAACCAGGTCCATCACCGATGAGGGAGAAGGCTCTCAACCTCAATCCTTAGACCCCATGCTGGCATGAAAGCCGCGGACAACAACCACTTTCACAGCGCCGCACAGCGCACTCAAGCTCTCAAGCGAGAAACAAGGCGGAAAACAAGCACGAAACCCTAAGCCAGCTGCCGACTGTACTGGACCATACGGACTCTGATCACTACAATATTTTGAATTCCTATGTACGCCCACAACCACCGCTCTGATACCAGCTGTAACGACCCGAGGATCCGATTATCGGGAAGACCCGATAATACGAGACTCGAACCGCCGCCCACGAGCCGGGAGGGCTCGGAAGGGCTAAAAGGAGTGTGGAGGCACAAAGAAATAGGAAATAAAGTAGGACAATCCAACACATAACAGAAATAAATAAATAACTACAGCTACAACAGAGTCCAGTCCAATAGAAAGTACAGTCTAAAGCAGTAAAGCGTACCACATGCCAAGTGAACACTCGGCCCGGCAAGCTGGCAACTGAGAACCTCCGCTCCGCACCCTCGAACCACGAGGAAGAACCGCTACACCTGAAAAGCAGGGAATGAGTCTCCAAAACAGAGACTCAGCAGGGATCCCGCGGAACCCCAACCGGAAACAATGGCGGTAGCGGAAAGGAGAGCTACAACTACAACAGGAACAGCAAACCGGTGGCCGGTCAAAACTCGGCACTACAGCTACTCGCTGTAATGCCCCAGATTTTTTGGATCCTTTTTCGTGGGTTCCGAATCTGGTTTCTCGGAGTGTCCGACTCCGTTGTGTCCGAAATTTCATTTCGGACATCTTTCGTGTTCGGATCGGCGCGATCCGGAGTCGTTTCGGAGGCCCGGAGGCGTTCCGCAGCTTTTCTGCGTGTGTTTTCCGATTCCCGGCGTGGGTTTCGGCTTTCCCTTCGGAACCTCGTTGCGGGTGAACCGGGCCGTTCACCTGGGCGCGAGTGGTACCGTTGCGATCGGTGCGCTCCGAGGATCGCGAGGGTGTAATATTCTATTTTCTGAATTTTTTTTTCCGAATTTCTGGATTTTCCTATATATAAGCCTTTTCTCTCTCCCCCTCTCATTTCTCTTTTCTCACCCTCTCTCTTCTCACGCTCTCTCCTCTCTCCCTCTCTCTCCGGCGGCCGACGGGGAGGAGTACGGGCGAGGTGGGGACGGCGCGGGTGAGGCACGGGCGAGGATGGATGAGGATCGAGGTGGTGGAGGCGTGTGGAAGCTCGGCCGTGAGTTCGTGGAACGGCGAGGCTTCAACGGCGTTTTCTTCGTCGATCGGCGTCCACGGTGCGCGTAATCTTCGGTGGAGGTAGGGTGATGGACCCTCAGCCCGTGTACTTCCTTTCCCATGAGTTTCGTAGGCCGTGGTGAGCCGAGCGGGCCAAACGGGGCATTTTGGGGAAAATGTGTGTTTTTGGGGTGTGAGCCGGATCTCCCGTTCTATGGTGGTTTTGGGCGATCCAGGGGTTTAGATGCATGCCTAGGGGCTTGGGGAAGGTTTCCCCTTTTGTTTCCCCTTCACCTGGGGGTGAACGGGGCGTGGCATGGCTTTTCCCGCGGTTTCTACTGTTTTCGGGCGCGGACTGAGAACGCGCTATACTCCAGTAGCGCGTTCTTGAAGGTCGCGCTACCCCGATAGGGCGCGTTCATCGGAGAAGTTGAACAGTAAGGCGGTTCGGGTCACGCCTTACGGCCCCAGCGTGTTCTAGTTGTCGCGCTATAGGATCATAGCGCGACCTGGCCTGGTCGCGCTATGGTCATGTAGCGCGTTCGTGTTGAACGCGCTAGGCACGTATAGCGCGTTCTGGCTGAACGCGCTATGCACGTGTAGCGCGTTCTTGGAGGGACCAGCCGGGCTGCCCGGGGCGGGCGGTCTGTGACTGATCATGCTCCTCTTGGGCCATGTGTGCCTTGGACACCCAGTGGAGTTCCGTGTCCGTGTTTTGGGGTGGCTGGAGGTTCAGTTTACCTCGTTTTACGTGCCCGTGCGCTTAAGGGTCCGAGTGACCTTTTAGCGTCCATTCGCATGGTGTTGGTCTCCGATCGACCCGGTTGGGACCCAGTGGTTGACCTCCGGCATTGTGAGTATCCTGGACACCCCATGGGTTTCATGTCCTTGTTTTTGGGGGTCGGGAGGGACCGCGTTACCTCGATTAGCGTGCCCGTGGGTGTGGTGGGTCCGGGTGACCTCACGTGTTCCGGGCTTTCGTGTTACGCTCGATCGAGTCACCGTGTATTGGTGTGTGTGCGGTGGGGTTTCCCCCGCATATCGTGGGTTCCTTTGGAAGGCGATTCCCATGTGGGCCATGTGTTTGGCCTTGGACTGCGAGTCCAGTTGTCCGGCCTGGGGCTGGAGGTTTCCCGCTTGTTCAAGATGGGAAATCGTCGTGGCGGCTTGTGTGCTGCCTTGGGAATCATGCTTCTATGTTTTTCCGTGTGGCCCGTGTGTGTAGCCTTAGTCCTTTGCATTCCCTTCCCGAGGGAGTGGTCTTGGCGACTCGTGAGTTGTCTCGGTACTCGTGCTACCGTGGTTTTAGACCTAGAGATTGGACTAGATTGACAGCCTTGTGCTGTTACGTGCAACGGTCTTGACCCCGAGTCTTGTGACTCAAGGACCGTTGGGTGTAGTGCGTTTAGAGGACTGTCCAGAGTCCAGTGGCTTAGCGCCACTTGAGTTTTCTCGACTCTCGCGCACGGTGCGTGCGTGGCCGTGGACTGCGAGTCTTGTGTCTTCTCCGTCTGTGGTCACCGTGTAACGGGGCCGGTACGTGGGGTGGTCCCCGTATGTCGTCAGATTCGGACGTTGTTTTCCATTGACTTGAGAGTCTACTCCTTCAGTGACCCTCCACTAGTCGTAGCCCACCAGTACGAGGTGCTGGTCTCACCTGAGAGTGGTGTACGGGCATTCACCTTTGAGACGGTTTGTGGACCGGTTACCGTAGGCCCCTCGTCGGTAGCCAGAGTCCGGCTACGGGGGAAAACCGGTCAGAGGGCCAGACCTAGGACGCGTGGTCTGTGTGTGCACACGTGGTTGGGGACTGTGGACGCACGTCGACGGGCGTGACCCCAGCTAGTCACTTGTTTGTGTTTACTTGTACGGTGTTCGCGCCTCGGGTAGGACCTACCACGTCAGACGGTTCACCTGCGGTGTGGTGTAAGACGTCAGGGGACGCTACCGGCTATGCTTCTAGTGGGTGGTACTCCTGTCGAGTACGGAGTGACAGACTGTCAGTTTCCGTGACTTTGACCTTCGGGTTTCGGTCGTGTTGACCGTTCAGTTTGGGTTGGTTCACCGTGACGCGTGTGTTGGTTTTCGCGTCATGAGATTAGTGCTAGTGGCTTTACCGAGGTTGGGTCTTGTTGTGCGGTACCCACGATCGGATGGTCGGGGTAGCACCTTGGACAGCATGTCCAGGTCGGCTGTGTCCGGGGGACAGGCCTCTATGGCATGGTTGCCGTGTGTTCTTACTTCGGTAGGTGGTACTAGCGTGGTTCGGTAGCTTCGACTGCGTGATCGAGGTCTGCCTTCTGGCAGTAGGAGTAGCTGTAGTGCCGAGTTTTGACCGGTCACCGGTTTGCTGTTCCTGCTGTAGTTGTAGCTCTCCTTTCCGCTACCGCCGTTGTTTCTGGTTGGGGTTCCGCGAGATCCCTACTGAGTCTCTTTTTTGGAGACTCATTCCCTGCTTTTCAGGTGTAGCTGTTCTTCCTCGTGGTTCGAGGGTGCGGAGCAGAGGTTCTCAGTTGCCAGCTTGCCGGGCCGACTGTTCACTTGGCATGTGGTACGCTTTACTGCTTTAGACTGTACTTTCTATTGGACTGGACTCTGTTGTAGCTGTAGTTGTTTATTTATTTCTGTTATTTGTTGGATTGTCCTACTTTATTTCCTATTTCTTTGTGCCTCCACACTCCTTTTAGCCCTTCCGAGCCCTCCCGGCTCGTGGGCGGCGGTTCGAGTCTCGGATTATCGGGCCTTCCCGGTAATCGGATTCTCGGGTCGTTACAGGGACTCTCCGCTGGATATTTCTTCCGTCGGACTAGGACCTTCATTACAGGACCTCCGTAAGCCTCCATGAGCTGGGATTCCCACTAGGACGCCGGGCAGGTTGTACCACCAAGACCTGAACCTATTCACATGATCGAACCGCTTGAATTACTGTGCTGTGAGTCACGACTCAATGTGGACTGACTGAGTTTTGAACAGTTAGAATCGAACCGTTTAACTCAATAGGTGGCCCATTATGAACCGTGCATTCCCTGGCCGAGTGCCACTTGCATTGGTCGATTAACCTTGTCCTATCTTTGACCAAATCATGTTTGGATCGACCCAATAAGCCCTAGGTTGACCAGTGGAGAGTGGGCTGGACCCTGGTTCAGTTCTGCCCCACTTATGGCAGCCCGGAGCCCATTTTGGGTGGATTTCTAGTCTTCTAGTTAGGCCCAGTTGAGCGGTCTGATTAAAACCGTCCATATACTAGAGCGGGTCTTGTTGGACCGTTCATCCATTGAGCAGCCCTGTAACGACCGTTTACCTTGTTCTGAGGCTTCCAGCTCTTCTAGACATGAGCGGCCCATTATTGACCGTCCTTTCATCTGAGCAGCCCAAAATGGACCGTGTATCTTCTGGAAAATATTTTCTATGGTTATTGTGTTTGAATTCGCAGACCTGATTGGTTCTTGATAATTTGAACTTTCTGGTCAAAATATCTATTCGACTTACCCTTAGAATTCTCCGAGGTAAGTTATACCTTGACATTATTGGCCATTTAACTTGATTAATGTCTAGACATAACTTGGATCTCGGATCCATTAAATCAATGCCAACGCATCGTAAGGGCCCGATATGGTCCTGGGAGGATCACCCGAATAGTACTTGTGACCCGGGGAGTTTGAATGACATGGTGAGGCATTACACCGAGTGCATGACTAGCGTGATGTCTACGACAGTAATCTATTACTTGAATCTTTTCTTGACTTGGTTAGTTCCTGCTTGTTGGCCAATTTCCAGTTATATCATGATCTTGCCGTCTCTTTATATTGTTTTTTCATCATAGCATCATTTCATTTCGTTACTTATTTTCTCGCATATAATTGCAATTAATTGGTTAATCACTTAAACTTGCCTGTTATTACCTACTGAGCGTTCGCTCACCCAGTTGTTCCCCCTTTTCAGGTAGCTTCGGTAAGGATTCACAGACCGATGGGGACGGACAAGAGTGATGGCCATGGAGCGAGCCCGTTTGAAGCGTGTGGAGCCAGTCATAGTTGTTTGTGTCTATTTATGTTTTAAAGTGTGTGGTGGTAGAATTGTAATTCGAAGTCAGCAATTGTAATAGTGTCAAGTGGATATTAAGTTGAAAGTTTGTTTCAGTGGGTTATGTGATTGGAATATGGATTAATTAAGTGTTATTTAGTGAATGAAGTTATTTTCTGTTCATGGTGTTTATGTTGACCCTTAGCGTTAGCATATCATGTCTGTAAATCAACATATTATTATTAATTGATTCTATTGCAAGTCCCGACATTCCGCGTCGGGGCGTGACAAGCGTAGACAGAGGTTTTCCTATTAGTCTGGGGGTCCCCAGACGGTGAGATCGAGACGTGTTTTTCGGTACAGTAGGAGTAGCTATAGTGCCGAGTTTCTACCGGCCACCGATTTTTTGTTCCTACTGTTGTTGCTGCTTTCTGTGCCGTCGTTGTTTACGGTTGGGGTTCCGCGGGACCCCTATTGGGCCAGTGATAGGAGGCTCACCCCTACTTTTCAGGTGTGGCCGTTCTTCCTTGAGGTTCGAGGGTGCTGTTGAAGTCCCGCGATCAATGACACCCAAGAGGGGGGGGGGGTGAATTGGGTGATTCAATATTTTAAGAAAACTTTACCCGATTTAAAGCAGATGTGATAAAGTAGCAATTAGAAATTCAGATCTGTATAATTACAAATTAGATCTATCAAAAAAAATATTACCAGGATAGTTCTTCGATACTAGGCGGAGGTATGAATCCAAGGATTTTGCTTACGCAAGGTGCTATCATCTTGACAAGACTGTCCTTGTCAATTCAAAAACACTTTCAATTCAAAAACACTTTTCAATATACCAAAGATATACTTATAGAACATATCGATTTATGCTAGATCTGAAGAGACAAATGTGGAAGAGATAATATGCAATATCAATCACACAGAATGGGGGTAGAAGAATTGAATCAAACCATACAGCTCAAACCACAAGACACAAGAAATTTTAAGGTGGTTCGGATGCAACGACGGCAACCTACGTCCACCCCTCACCAAAACCCGATAAGGCTTCACTGCTGAGAACTAGCACGGGGAAGACTCCCCAACACGGAGCAAAGCGCCAACACACACGGGAATAAATCCCAACACGGAGCAACGCTTCAACACACACACGGGGATGCACCCCAACACACACACACACACACATGGAGATGGAGTCTCCAACACGATCCGACGACCGGATCAACAACACCCACACACACTACAACATATATAGTACTCTAAACACACACACACACGGATCTAAATAGATCCACAACACACACGTATATCTGAAGAGATCCACACACAACCATGAATCTGAACGAGACAACTCACACAACTACGGATCTGAATCGATCCACATACAACTACGGATCTGTACCGATCCACACACACACGAATGTTTATGGATTACAAGGAACACAACTTTGAAGTACAAGACACTTAAGAGAATGAAACACAAAAGAAAGACTTCTGATTTAGGCTCCCCCTTTGTATATAGCGCAGATCTTGAATGAAGCTTGAATCCCCACTTGATTTCCACTTGATTGGCTTCAGAATGATCTTCAAATGCTTGAGATTTGATGAAGAATGGCTGGACGAAGTACTGTTCACGGAGTGTTTGCAGTAGCCTTTTTTCTCCCTTGATAGCCTCCTTTGAATCCTCTTGAGTGATTGGGGTTTTTGACCCCCAATAAGATATTTTTATACAACTAGGATGGTCAAGGGACAAGCCAGGAATCAGATCCACAAATCCTGGCATGTCTGGAGGCTTTGAGATTAAAAAACCTTAGATAGATGCTCCTTCCTCGTGGAGATAAGAAAGTCAACAATAGGGGCTGCGAAGCTGGCGGTCGATCGGGCAAGAGGGGGCGGTCGACCGAAATTTTATAGTCATTGAACCTTTCAACGCTGGGAAAACCAGTCGATCGGGCCCTGTCCGGCGGTCGACCGCTCCTCGAAAAACCTGCATTTTTAGTGGAGTTAGCCAATGAATCATAGCCTGTAAACAAATTACTTTGAGACCACTTCTTGTTCCAAACAATATGAGTTGGTTTGACTTATCCTGAGCATTTTTTAGGCACGATAGAATTAGGCACATATCAAGCCCAAAATTCTCATATGAAAATCAACTTTATAATCCATGCATTTTACCAAACATGCATGAGCCTCAAGGACTATTTACATTCCACCATATTTAAACATGGTCCATATAAGAATTGCAATAAGTATAATCATGAAAGCCCACTATCATCAATAATATATGGAAGCATAAAAACATATGCAAGCATGCATGAAGTTCTTCCACATACACACACAATATTTTGTTATCATCAAAACCAAAATCAAGAGGGAGCACAATGATCCCAACACAACAATCTACCCATTTTTGATGATGGCAAAATATTGTGGCTTCAATCTCATCCAAACTATCTCAATCAACCTCAATTCAAAAGTAATCGTTTCTCCCCCTTTGGCATTATCAAAAAGTGGGGGTGAAAGTAGTGAAGTTCAAATTTCATTAAGACGAACAAGATGGATTCAATAGCAAAGTATGGGCAAGATGACATATCAAATGAGTTTCTTTGATTTTCAAATATCAGATTTTTAGTTTTCTAGTGAAATGTATGAAGCTAAATGCTTATAAATGATGACAAATGAGATGCATTTTATGCAACAAAGCAAATATATATAAATATACATGCAACATATCTCCCCCTTACTTATTTAAAAAGGGAATAGGTATAGGAAGGATACATGAGAGTCATGACAACCGGAATGCACATGTGTAGCACATAGGAGATTGTGCAATCATATAGGAGATTCATGCAAGTGCTAAAGCAGTCAATCAATTTCTTGAATACATAATAAATCAAATTTACAGATGTGTAAGTGAGTAACATGAAAAATGATAGTTGTAATATGGATATTCAGATTTTTAGATCAACACAATGAGACATTTTACAGACTGCACTTCAATTTTGAGAACAACATATTGGAGGCTACGCTCTACCTCAATATTTTTTTTCCACTTCAAATTTTTCAATGATTTCACAAAGACAAACAGAATTTTTCTAAGAGTGATCAGGTTCAAATAATTCCTTTTTTACGCTAGTAGACACATAGAGCTCATGCCAGAATCCCCGGTTACTCAGACTATTGAACCATTTCACTTCATTTTGAAAAGAGATACTTCAGTCAACACTTTATGGAAATGAACCACATCACGTCTCAGGTGACATGCATCCAATTTACTCAGTGGTGTTGATAGTTTTTTTTTTTGTGTGACGAATGATGAATGTGAGGGAGAAATATGTGAAAGTGTGTGAGCAAGTAATAACCTAACTCAAACAATCACAAGATCAAGAGCATGGGCATGTCATCAATGCTTATGAAGGAAGAAAAATAAAAATACACGCCGAGGCGTGGAGCAAAGGAATAAAATAAACACACACCGTAGGTATGGAGCAAGCAAAGGAAAAAGAAAGCAAGGATGACGACAAAGATGAACAAATACCCAACTAAGGATGTGTGATCGCCACGAAAGTAATGAAAGTAGTGAAAACCACAATAGTACCTTGGAAAGAGCCGGTTGAAGTCACCCGCCCGCGAGAGAGAAAATCAGGTGCAGCGAAAGAAAAAATGGTCTAGCAGACGATCGCGATCCAGTAGAAAACGGTCTTACGATAAACTGCCTTATACCTGAAAATGGCCTTCCAGATGACCGTTAGGGCACCCAGAGCAGTAGTTTGGAACTTGATCTCCACCCCTCCTGGCCGGCCAGAAAGGTTGGGCCTCGTGCAGTGAGTCCTGTTAACTTGCAAAAGAGTGTAGACAACAAAAGAAACAACCCAATTAGCCCTTGGGACAAATGTAGTATCTATAATTCAATTAGGCTAATATGCATAAAAGAAGGATGAATACTTGGGAGGTTTGGTGGTTTTTAACCCATGTGGGGCGTGGAAAAAGATAGGAGGATGTTTTAAAAATGTGATTGAATGCAGAGAATGTGGAGAAAAGAGGAGGGAAGATGCTATGGATGCAAGGAAGCAATAGACAAAACTAAAGAGCAAAAACACAAACTAGACCAAAGGAACTGAATACTCCCTGGACCAGAAGCTTGGTGAATGTGGAAGTAGCTTCTCCTTGGTTGGAAGTGGCTCCAGAACGCAGCAGCACTTCGTGGCAAACTTCAGAAATCTCCTCCATCACGCCATGAACTCAAGGGTTCTATTTATAGACCCTCAAACCCTAGGTTTGAGTTGGAGGGATAATGACTCAAAAATAGACTTGAAACTAGATAATCCTTGAAGATAATACTCCCAAGAGTCCATAGAAACAAATAGAAGGTTCTGAGAGTCTCCGGTGAAAGAGAAATTAAAGGATGAAAGACTCTAGTTCGTCCACGGTCGAGGAGAGGAAGAACAATCAGAGCAGAACTTTCTATTCCACTAGCGGTCATGCGATAGATCGCTAGCCCCAAGAAACGGTCGTGCGATAGACCACTAGGCACATGCGTCTAGAAGAAGATAAGATCAAAGAGACCCAGCGTGACTCTCTGTCCATTAGCGGTCTAGCAATGGACCGCCAACGCCCACCTTACGGTTGTACGATAGACCGCTAGGGGAGAGGACGTGGTAAAAGAGATAAAGGCTAATAAATCAACAACTTAATCCATAAAATAATCTTCGTTAGCCCTCATCTAGGCCCAATAAGGTGAAGTGACGAGAAATCCATGGAGCTCAATCTAACCAAGGAGAATTACCCATAAAATTAGGCCAAAAAATGACCAAAAATGGCCCAATAAGTGGTGAATAACTCGGGACATCATACAAATAAATAAGGAGATGACCCAACTCATTGGTAATAAAACGAGTGTCAACAGATGCCCCTCCTTAACGTCCTCTTTGCAGAGAAACGAGCGGAGGTGAAGCGAAAGCAACATGGAACATGGAGATGAAGCGGAAATGCAGCGAAGTGGACTGAAAAGTGGGCATTAAGTTAAACCGACACCCGTCCTCAACTAACGAGCGATAGGAATCTTCCTGAAAACTTCGGACCAATCACAAGGAACGGTAAAATCAAACGACGCATGCCTGGAGGAACTATCAACTAAAGGAAAGGAAAACACGACCAACCTCCTCACTGGAACACACAGCTGATAGGCGGTCGGAGTAAGCGAAAAAGTAAAGAGACGAGTAACTAAACTCCAGATAGGAATCCTCAACTAACCAAATCGAGCAAAAAGACCGAAGGAAACCTTCCAACTCAGAGTGGAATGACTCTCCCTACTCAATACTATGGACACATAATTATCCACCATTACCGAGATACTTTAGACAGATGAGGGCACATGAATGCTTAAAGATGCGCATGATGCATGCTGGGCTAAAATAAAGAAATCATCAAAATAAATGCAAAGAAAGGATAAAATAGGAAGATACTCGAGAATAATATTGCTAGACCGGATAAATCAGGGTCAGGATACTATCTGCAACTACGGCGTGCAAGATAGAACCATCGTCCCCCAACTCTTCCAACCTAACGACCTATCCAACGATTAAACATCTCCACCTAGATCATCATCATTTTTGTTAGAGGGGAACATCAGATCCTGGAACACATGAATGTCCACCCGGTTCTCGAGGTAATATATCATAGATACCATATAGTAATGCAATAATGGATAGAGAGCCATACCTAACTTACCTGCCAAGCGAATAAACATTTTTATTTTTTTTTGATTTTTTTGATTTTTATGGATTTTCATATAAGGCAATCAACAACATGAATAAACATGCATGAATATAACGAAGATAATATAACGATCAACTGAACGACAGACAACACAACATGATCAAACGAACGAAAAATAATACAATAAGACGAACAAGCACATATGCAATGGTATGAAAAAACCACATGTATGCACGATGAACATGGTGGGACAAGATAACAACGCGGTGGGACAACACATTGTTGGGATAAGAATATGAGGGGTGACCATACGGTTGGGACAACACACGGGATATAGAAGGATAACTAACAACATATGCAAGAGAACTAACAACATGCGGTGAGGGATAAAACAACATGCGTGGGATGACACGGAGGGACATAAACACGTGACAAGGACACGACGGGATGAAAGACATGACAAATATGCCCTTCAATCAAAGCCCAAGATCAGAATAAAGCAGAACCGCCAGGTTCATAGTCGTGAGGCAAAGCCCTCTCATGGAGATATGATCATGTTTAATAAGCTGAGAGTTGAGAAGGACATAAGCTTCAGCACAGATCGAGAGATATAGATTGAAGAAGAGAGAACAGATCAGAAGCACGTGAACATGAGACAGATAGAACAAAATATGGAGCAAGGAAAGTTTGAGTACCTGCAACCTGCGCACTTAACAAAATAGATCACGTATCTGCTCTCAGACAAATAGATAGAAAACACATGAAGAAAGGAACGGAAGACAAATATTTTTGATTTTTAGCAATTTTTTTGGATTTTCAACAATATCTAATTTTTTTCTGGATTTTTGAAATATTTGATTTTTTTAAGTTTTTGACAATATCTCATTTTTTTTTAGAATTTTGAAGTATTCGATTTTTTTGGAATTTTGACATATCCGATTTTTTTAGAATTTTGAACAAAGATATCTACAGTACCTAGAGACGGGCTTAAACGATTGACTAGGGGTCGTTGTTCCTTCTCTTCTCATTAAATGCTTCCCTTAAGCAGGGCGTGCATATGAGGGTGGCTCACCACAACCAACCGCCTCTAAAGAACGGTGCCCCTACTAAGGCCATACCTAGGATACAACCCAGCCTAAGACGGAGAAGTAGAATAATAATTGGAGATAAGTTTCATGCAGGATGAGAAATATCAGGACTTGAATTCCTTCTAGGGCACTATCCCTCAAAGATACAGTCTGTTACGCCGGGACTTTGTGTCTTTAATTTTCGGACCCTTATTTTTCAGGCATGCATCCGATCGGGCTTATCACATCCCGCGGGGAACTGTACTGCCGCTCTTGCCATGCCTTTGATTCATAATTTTACATTGATTCATTGAATTTGATTATTTTGACAGCCCTTATTGGCTAGATTTAACATGAAAACTCACTTTCCAAGGGGCAAGACTGCCCCTATTTAAGACCTCTCCTGTATTAGGGAGCGCCTAGGTCAGTCATCTTGTCCATCCATCTCTTGCCCCTCCACTTGGCTGAGCAGAGAAAAGAAAAGATCTTGTGCATACCCAAAGTATGGCCAAAGCAACAATGGTGTGCCCCAGAGGAATCGGCTATGGCTTGCCGTGTAGTGTGTGAAAACCCATACTCAAAGGTCACCCTCAATAATCGAGAAAGAAACTAGACTCCCAGTGCGGAGCTATCACCAGCCTAAGATGCTGCAGAAGCGAACTCATTTTGACTGAGCTTAACTAAGCAAATTTCTAAAAGCCACTTAACCATGTTGAGGAATAGCATTATTATAAGCGTGTGCAGGAGTAAGAGAGATAATAGCGATGATAATGTTTTTTTGCACAAAATAACGATACCTTGCATATCCACAGTGTGGTAATAGCATCCTGACGCGATCTTGATCATCGAGCTTCATACAACATGAGCTTTGTATTCCTTGCTTGACAGGATGAAAGGGAGAGGATGGCAAAGGATCAAAGATTCCCCTACACGGAGGAGCGGCAGACATGATACTGGATAAAGAAAGATAAAAAAGGAAGAGAGACAAGGGCTAGAACTCCCTCATTAAGGTACAGAGACCTTGATAATAAAGAACCATATGTAGAATAAGTAGAGATCAGCTGGGATCAAGGCGGGCTAAAGTCTCGAAAATAGTATGAAAAAGGGCAACGCCCCTAAAAGGGTGAAGAGGAATGAATAGGAAGTGGGGGAGAAGAATCATCCGACGTGGTCAGAGAAGCAAAAGGATAATCACCCGACAAAGTCGGGGAAAGAGAATGGTAACCACCCGACAGGGTCGGGGATGAATTAGAGGCAAAATCCAGATATACCGGAGATTGGGAGATGTCCCGAGATCGGGATGAAAAGACATAGGCCGAGGCCTAAAATTGTGAGGGGTGGGAAAATCTGGAGGATCCAGAGAAAAAGGAGAGGAATGGGGACACACGGACTTATGAAAGGAGGAGAAAATGATGAAAATAGGATCAGATGGAGGAAGGTACACCACCCAAGGGTGGGAACTGAGGAGAAGGAAGAATGAATGAAAAGAAGGAGAGGAAGAGGGGGACCCCTGAATGCATAACTGGCGGCTCTTGAACTTGCGCCACCGCCTCTTCTTAGCAGAAACTGGCTTGTAATAGACTCGCCTGGCGCGGGCTCGTATCCTTGGGCACCTTGCCTTGTAATATCTTCTTAGATAGCGAGCTCATCTAGCAGACGTCCTGGCCTGGCTATGAATATGCAGCCTTACCGGGACGGTTGCCCCTAGATACCTGGTGCTAACACCATGTGGACATTCTTGAATAGTAAACTCCTTAGATGGATGAACATAAAAAACCATGGAGTCCTGTAACCCGGCACAAGGATCCTGAGATTTGGCAACTCCACTCGGCGATAAGCCTTGAAACACAACTCTCTTGATAATAGAGTAGGATGAGACTAGGGGAGAGCAATACACGGCGTTGACGTGGCCGGCGTGCTGATAAACTGAGAGAGATTGCATAAGGTGTGCAGAATGTCCTTTAAGAATATAGAAGATACGTCCAATTGCTCCTTGAACATAGAGTGCATAATCTGCTTGGCAGCTGTATGAGTTCGCACAATCCAGGTGGAGAACCCCTCTTGGCCAATTATCTGAATTGTAATGGAGCGAGGAGTAATAACAGCATTAATGGTGAACTTTTCGGCAAGCAATGAGATTGCCACTGGCCTCGCTTGAGACGAAACTGGCACCAATGCGAGGGAACTCTTCTTAGTAACCGGCATAGGAGATAGTGGCACATCAGCCCCGAGATAGCCTGGGATCAGGACATGTATCGGCATCCGGAGGATAAACTCTTGAACTTTGAAATGCACAACCGGCAAGTAATTGTCCTGACTCGGCTCATCGTCTCCCTGGGGACCAGACCCGAGGGGCACCGAAGGTAGCGCACACCCGCTCCGTGGGGGGTAAGTGGATGGAGAAGTGGAGGTGGAAGAAATAGGTTCAGATGGCATGGATGCTTCAACAGGAGTGGTGTGTTTAGGTGGAGACAAATGGGTTGTGATGATGGCAAGCTCGAGTGCGGGCAACGATGGGGAAGGGGACGGCAAAGGCAGTGGAGACGGTGGAGGTGATGGAGGCACTGGTGGCGGAGATGGAGATGATGGTGATGGCAATGGAGATGGTGAGAATGGTTATGAAGGTGATGGGGGTAGTGGACATGGAGGTGAAGAGGGCGAAGAGGGAGGTCGTGGTGCCCACCGTTGACGTGTCAACACAACGCGTCGAGCGGCGTCAGGGATAGAAGTAGTAGAAGTGACGGCGGGAGAAGAAGGGGAGGCACTGGCCTGAGCAGAGGCTTGGGTTTGTAGAGGTTGCAGAGATTGGATAGGAGATGGCGAAGGTAACAGGGTAGGTGACGGAGCAAGTGCTGCACTAGATGAGGAATCACAAGGGTGCCCCTGGTCTTGAAGTAATGGAGACGGCTGCCTGGGCGGCACTTCTTGTTGCTGCTGCTTACTATGAAGATGTAGAATGACTTTGTAAATAGCGGCCCAATCAAACCTTTTCTGATCTTCTAAGCCGTAAACAAACTCCCGAAACTTGGGGCAATCCTCAATCAAATGCCCCTGCTGGCGATGGAAATCACAGAACCGGAGCATATCCCCGACCGTGGGTCGGTAAGGCATAACTAGAGGGAGTGGCAAAGTATGGGTGGCCATCAAAGCCCAAAAGATATCTGTGAAACACTCCAGCAACGGAGGACGAGGAGCCTGCTTCAGGTAAGGTGGATGCCGAGGGATATGGGAAGGTAATGAAGATGGTTGTGGGGGTTGCATAGTCAATGGTGCATGGTAACTATTGGAGGGACTTGGTGAAGGCATATGTGGAGCAGGATGAGGGGGGATATAGACGGCATCTACTTGCTCGGGGTATGATGTTCCCTTGACAGGAGGAGATGGAGACGCAGGCGGAGACATAGGTGGGTATGCGGAAGTGAAAGGCTGACTTGTAAAAGGTTGACATTTGAAGGTGTATAGGTATGTAGAAGCGGAAGGTAGACTCGTGGAAGGACGACTCGCAGAGATTTGATATGTGGAGGTTTTATATGCGGAGGGTGAAGGTTGATATGTGGAGGTGGAAGTAGATGTAGATGGCGAGGTGTGTGGAGATGCGGAAGGCGGAGAAGACTCGGGGTCAAAGGAATCTTGGATTTGTTGGCAGATGAAGCGGGCTCGACTATAAAGTTGTTGCCAGGAGGTGATGTCGTTGAGGGCCAAGATGAAGTGATACTCAAGCATTGCGTTAGATATCAGCATCTTGATTTGCTCTGGCTCCGAAATGTGCCCCGGAACTTGAGCGGCAAGGCGACGCCAGCGGTCAGCAAAGGTTTCCTCTTTGGGCTTCATCTTCTCATGGGCCAGATCCACAACGGAGAACTTGGGCCCAATTTGGTCCTGAAATTGCTGACTGAACTTATCTTGGACAACACGAAAACTCACAATCTGCTCCTGCGGCAATGAGAAGAACTAATCCCGAGTCGGGCCTTCCAATGACAGACCAAATAGATAAGCCATCAAGCGTTGATCATGTCAAAATTGGGCCGACTCATAAAGCAATTCCTTTAAGTGCACATACGGGTCACTGACTCCACCATAGCGGCGATATGTGGGAATTTGGGAAGATGACTGAAGCCGAAGACCTTGAAATACAAGCGGGACACTCAAGGAGGTTTTGGGATCAATTCGGCATTGGAGTTCATCAAGCTGGCGCCGGGTTTGAGAAATCATCTCCGGAGTAGGGAGAGATCGAGAAAAATATGGGCCAACTTGAGCAAGAGGTTATGAACTCGGACCAGGATGATAATGGGCCGGATAAGAAGATCCGGGCTGATAAGAAGAAGGGCTCATTTCGGGAATAGAGGGATATGTGGGCCTGGATGAAGCATGAGTATAAAGACCCATTGGGCCGACAGTATAAGGAGAAGAAGAATAAGGCCCATTAGAAAAATAAGGCCCATTAGGAGAATGGGGCCTATTAAGATGATGAGGCCTGGAGAGGGGGATTTCTATATCCCATTTAAGAGCATGCCGAACTAGGTCCAACAAGACCAAACGAGGCTCAGCTCACCTAAGTGACCGCCCCGCCGGGCCCACTTAGCATAAAAGTCCAATAAGATCACTCGGGATCAAGCACTTCCTCGGCGGCCATTAGACTCGGAAGGCCCGAGCGTCGGTCTGGTTGGAGGAAGACCCACGCCCGATCTATCCCCTCGCCGGGATAAAGGCTAGCGCTCAGCGCCCACTCCGACCGACTCTCACCCGAGCTATGCCTATCGCCCGGACAGGGTTGGCACTCTTCATGCTTGGGTCGACCGATGATTGCTTATCCACCATGCCGTTGAGAGCCCTTTATGAGCAGGAGTTCATAAGGATAAGGGACCCACGACCCCTCAAGGCTATAAAGATCCCATGATGAGGACATAAAGAGCCCACATTGAGGATGTAACTCGCACCTGAAACTCCTCAGCTTACGGGACTCATGAGGCTAGTGCACTATTTACACCTGGGACTCCCTCCAGCGAAAGGTAAGGCCAGCACACGCCTACACTCCCTGAGAAGGAACCACTTCACCACCTTGGTGGAGAGGGATCTCGTGTATCTCCTTCCTCCTCCCTTCATAGCTTCCACCATTGCTCTACTAACTTAGGCATCGGAGGGTTTTCCCCACGGAACCACCCCTGGGCCCCCTGATCTGTTTCCCTTCCTTACAGTTAACTATTCGGTGATCATCTTCTCCAGCTCAGGATCAGAGCCCTCTTCATCTCGCGCCGTCTGTGGAAAACGATCAAAGAGCCAGCATGGTGAGAAGAAGTACAGGGAGGAGATCAGGCGGCGATAGGGGGAAGGCCATGGTGGTGGGGGGAGAAGGCCCTTCTCAGGCCACACAAGACCCCCCTCCAATGCCAGCATCCCAGCCGACGAACCACCTCCACCCGCGGTGGTAGGCCATCCAACGAGGGCGCTGACGCTTTCTAAGCCCTCAACGCAAAATTAGACGTCATCGTGGAACTCATGAGGACCCAGGCGGCCAAGGAAGGAAGGTCACGCGTCCCTCCCGAAAGGCCTTCCCGTCGAGAGGTGCCCCAACACACTGTCGGAGGTCGCTTCACCCTCCGAGGATGGCAGCTTATTCATAACAGGTCAGGAGGACCTTCACAAGCCCCTCCTCCGGAGCAAGAGGCCTCCTCCATGCTGAAAAGGGGAAAACCTGGGGCACGCCATCCGCACCCGGAGACCGAAGTCCCCAGGGAACGCCAGGACAGCCCGCCATCGCGTCCCCCTAGCCCCACGGCGCAACGGCAGTCGGAGTTATCCCCCCGTCTGCGAGAGTTCGAGAGACGCTTCGCAGAGCAGGAGTGCGCCTTGTAGAAGACCTCCCCAGCAGAGGACGAGGAGAAATCCCCATTCTCCGACTATATCTTGAAGGCAGAGGTATCTCCCATAATCTCCATTCCAACCTTCAAGCCTTACGACGGCCAGGGCAACCCGGTCGACCACTTCGACAGCTTCGATGCCCTAATGACCCTTCACGGGACGTCCGACGCCATCAACTGCCGAGCCTTCACGACCACCCTGGTCCAAGGCGCCCAAGCATGGTTCCGGGCCCTCGCCCCCGGATCCATCCGAGACTTCAAGCAGTTTGGGCAAGTATTTAAGGAGAGTTTCACCGGCAGCGGCCCCCCAAAGTCGGTAGCGGGGCTATTGGTTCTCAAAGAGGTGAAAAGGGAGAGACTCCGGGCTTACATCAACCGATTAAAATCGGAAGCCCTGAGAATCCCCCGCCTGGACGTAGCCTCGGCCATAACCGCACTGACCGAGGCACCCGAGACAACAACCTCCGCTGTGAACTTGTCCTCCACCCTCCCTCGACCCTTGCCGAGCTAGTGACTCTGGCTTTACGCCATGCTGAGTGCGAAGAAGTTCTCAGCGCATGCGGAGGTTCAACCGGCTCGGGTCGGGAGGGGGACAAGAAGCGAGCACCCGAGTCAAGCTCGGGCCAAGAAAAAAGGCGGCACCGAGACGGGGAGCACAAAGAACCGTCCCGGAAGTATGAGCGCTACACTCCATTAACCGCTCCGATGTACAAGATCTATGAAGATATCAAAGGCTCGGGCTTCCTCCGCCAACCCGAGCCAAGGAGATCAAAGAGCCGCAATCGCAGTAAGCACTGCCTGTTCTACAGCAATCACGGGCATCATACCGGCGATTGCCACCAGCTCCAGGATGAGAACGAGCGCCTCGTCTGCCAGGGACACCTATCCCGATTCATGGCCGGGCATAAGGAAGACCGAGGTGCCCCAGAGGAGATCGACAACGCCCCTCGTGGGGTCCACATCAATGTCATTGCTGGAGGAACTGCATCAGGAGGAGACAATGGCCGAGGAAGGAAGCGTCATGCTGAGCGGGCGAGCCAAGCCATCGAGCCTCCCAAGGCCCCGCCAAGTGAGCCCCAGGTCATAGTCTTCTCCGACCAAGACCTGGAAGGGTTGACCACCCCGCATGACGATGCCCTAGTTATATCGGCTACGATAAACCATTGTAACGTAGATAGGATTCATGTTGACAATGGAAGCGCCCCTGATGTATTGTCTTATGAGTGTTTTCTTAAGATGGGGGAGAATCCATCGAAAACTTCACCCGATCCGAACCCCCCTTTGTGGGTTCAATGGCCAGGCCACTTATCCCGAGAGAGCCCTAAGCCTGCCGGTTACTCTCGACACCCCACCCGAAACCATTACGGTTATGGTGGACTTCATAGTGATCAAGGGTATGATAGCATACAACGCAATCTTCAGCCGGGGGATCCTTAGCCGAACGAAAGTGGTCCCCTCTACCTATCACCAAAAGATGAAGTTCCCCACTAAACATGGGGTGGGGGAAGTCCGAGGCAACCAGGCGATGGTCAGAAGGTGATATAATATATCGGTTGAAGCCACAAGGCCGAACGGGAAGAACAAGTGAAGTCCTGCGATCAATGACACCCAAGAGGGGGGTGAATTGGGTGTTTACAGATTTTAAGGAAACTTTTAGCTTTTTACAAAATATGTGGTAAACAATAATTAGCAATTGAAAACTAATTAACAAATACTCTCAAACTCACCGTTCCCACACGACCATACAACGAAAACAATCAAACCACACAAATAACACACAATGCACATCGGTTTTTAAGGTGGTTCGGATGCAACGACGGCAATCCTACGTCCACCCCTCACAAAATCCGGTGAGGCTTCACTTGGGAATGAATCCCCAAACGGAGACGATGCTCTAAGCACACATGCAGGACGACACCTGCACATACACACGGGGACGTGCCCCAAACTACACATGGAGACAAGCTCCAACACACACACACGGGGATGAACTCCAACTCGATCCGACAACCGGATCACTACCACACACGCATACACACGCTGCAACAAACGCAGCACAATAACACATACGACCGCACACAGGTGATTAACCACGACCGTATACACAAACGGTCACACACACAAAGTATTTTCAGGTTTGAAAGTAAACACAAGTAACAATATAAGCTCAGATCAAAATAGAACTCATGGCAACCATCTCAAAATAGCAACTAAAGGATGTAGAGATTGTTTTCCCCTTTGATTTTCAAGACGAATAGAAATAGTAGCTTGAAGCTCCAGTCGGATGGTGATGATTTTGATATCTTCTTGATCCTCTCCTTGATCTGTTGCACTTTTCCTTCTTCTGCAATCTTCAAAACCTCTTGGATGAAGATCAAAACCCCTTGGCTTGAGCTCTTCTTTCCTTTCTTCCCTTTCTTCACCTACAAGATAGAAAACAATGAACACATTAGAGTTCCACTTGCTAAATTCGTAGCTTACACATATGCCTATGTAGAAGACATGAAAAGACCATGATCACCCTTCTAGAACCATCCAAAAAGACCCCCAATAGGTCTATTATGAACCCAAGGGCAAAAGGGGGTTTATGACTTCACAAATATATTTTTATGACCCTTGAATGGTCCAAGGACAAGTCCCAGACCAGATCCATGTTTTGTGGATGATTGGGTGTCATTAGGATTAAAGAAATGCAATGAGAATGGCTCTTCTCGAAGTGGAGAACAAAGTCAACTTTTGTTGGCTCGGGGCTGGCGGTCGACCGGTGGCTTCTGGCGGTCGACCGCTACTGAGAGAACTGATGCCCGTTGGTTTCTGGGATTTTCGGTCGACCGGTAGCTCCTGGCGGTCGACCGCTAGCTACAGTGTTTTTAGGTCAACCTAAACTGTCCTTTAGGTCGACCTAAACCTGTAGAAAAAATACAGAAAAAATAAAAATATTAGTAAACATGTAGGAAAACATGCCCAATGATCCCAAGTGATGAATGCATGAAGTACATACATGAAATCATTAACAAGGAGGATGAAAACACTTGGAAAACTCAATCAACCATAACATAACATCAAGATCATATGGCTATCCAATTTGTGCAATAAGATAACATCATTGAACCAAATTTCATATATTATGAGGATGCCATTCAACAAGGTGATTGAGTCTAATTTGCCAAGTGTATATGCAATGTGAGAACACATATCAACCATATATCCTATCAAGATCAAAAAACTTTAAATGGAAACCTACCATTTTCTCCCAAAAATATACACATGCAAGGTGCCAAGTTCTCACCATGAATCTTGATACCTTTGCATATGGGATTGGCATTCCATTTTAAACCTGCATAAGAGAGTAAATGAAGTTAAGACAATGCAAGTTCAATCACTTCGATGCCATTTATCACTTTCAACCAAGATTCTCATGAAGCCTTCATTTTGTGAATCCAAATGATCTATATATGCATCCCATTGACATCAAACATTCAACCAAAGATTATATACAAACCAAGGATCAAGACCATGTAATCGTTGCCATTTGCCATCCGAACCATGCAAGTTTAGTTATCATCACGTAATCACACATTAAGTTTAGTTATCATCAAAACCATAACATTCATGAACAATAATCACAACAATCATCAAAACCATAACTCAACAATCTCCCCCTTTTTGATGATGACAAACTTAGTGATGATGACAAATTTAATGATAAACTTAGGATGAGATAACAGAATGGCACAAATGTTCTTTTCCCCCTATCAATAATAGTCATCAACTTCTCCCCCTGTCAACAACAATCATCAATTTTTCTCCCCCTTTGACATAATCAAAAAGCAGGATAATGCAAATCTTTCTCCCACAACAACAGTATCAAACGAGCTGGAAGAAACCAATGAAGTAAGAGCAAGTCTTTCTCCCTCTTGAGGAGACCACGATGTGATTATTCTCACACATCAATATGATACAATTTGAGGTAAATTCAGTCAAGCATGCATGGATGCCAATGGAAGGTAATGATTGCCCTCATATCAGATTTTCACAAGTTGAGATAGTCAGCATGATAGCATGCAAATAAGAGAACCCATATCAGATGTTCACAACATGCAAGAGCACATCAAAAGATTTTCTTTTATTTTCAAATTTTTGATTTTTATATTTTCTGGAAATGCGTAAGAGCTCAATGCAAGCATGTGATGATACTATGAATGCAAGCATGATACCAATGGAAAGTAAAAACCCTATATGGCAAGTGTAAGCAAATTGAAGTTCAATTTTTGTGAGATTTTTAGTGATTTTCAAATTTTTAATTTTCTTATAAAATGCATGAGGCTATATACATGCAACTTATGACACATGATGAGCACACAATGCAACCAGGCAGATACGTATATATAGACATGAAAGCATATCTCCCCCTTACTTATATAAGAGGGTATAGGTATAGGAAGGGTGCATGAGGATCATGACAATCGGAATGCACATGTGTAGCACACGGGAGGTTGTGCAATCATATAGGAGAAGTATGCAATTGCTAATGCAGTCAATCAACTTTCTGAATACATATTAAATCAAATTTTCAGATGTGTAAGTGAGTAACATGAAAAATGATAGTTGCAATATGGATATTCAGATTTTCAGATAAACACAATGAGACATTTCACAGACTGCACTTTAATTTTTGAGAACAGCGTATTGGAGGCTTCGCTCTACCACAATGAGTTTTCACCACATTTTTTTTTACCGCACCAAGATCACATGATAGTCAGAATTTTTCAAGAGTGATCAGGTTCAAATGATTCCTTTTTACACGAGTAGACGCATGGAGCTCATGCCAGAATCCCCGGTTACTCAGAATACAGAACCATTTCACCTCATTTTGAACAGAGATACTAGTCAACACTTTTCAGATATGAACCACATCACGTCTCAGGTGACATGTGCCCAGTTTACTCAGTGAGACCGAGCATTGCTCTATCTTTCATTTTCATTTCAGATTTTTTAACAAGGATAGGTAGGCAGCTTTTTCCTCAACTGTCTCTTTAACATACATGCAGCAAGTTTAGCATCTCGAGAGTGTTGAAAAGAAATTCATATATCCTTATCTTTAACACTCATTTTCACATTTTGTGCCTGAAGTGTGCGAATTTGATTCAGCATGTACACCGAAAATATCATGAATACACAACAGTGTAACTCCCCCGAAATAGATGCACTTATGAAATATAAACTCTCCCAGAGTGTACGACATGAAACACTCCAATAATGACGCAAATGCAGCATTATGTATCAAGAAAATATAAGGCCATAGAAATGCCAAGGGATGGGGGTGAATAGCATATAATACCATACAAGTACACATTAGGAGTTTATGTAAATACACTGTGACATGCATGCGAGCAATGTGATGTAAATTTGATACCAATTGAATGGACGCCAACTGAATGAACTAAGTGTGACTAATACATGAGTTCCAATGCAATACAACATATGAGCATATGAGAATGCGATGCAATGTGCAAAGTGATTCAAACTTTTGATTTTCATTTGCATGATCTAAAAACACCTTATGGATTGAATTATGATGCATGCAACCTATAACTATGTGAAAATGGAATGCAAGATGAAAAATGACACTATGTACAAGAGAGCAGTTCAGATTTGAAGGATGAGCATGGGGCATTATTCATCACAAGTGGTTCATATACAAAGGTGTAGAAATCATTTGGCATGCAGTGGAAACCATTTATTGTCAAAAATAGTTAAGAACAGATTTTCAAAAGGTTTGAAATCAATCACAAGTCATTCAAGAGTAGACATTTCCATTGCAGAACTCTTTACTTCAACGAGGATCAATTTTAGAAATTTTGAAGCAATTCATCATGAGCATGTTGTATGTTTCAATTAGAGATCACTCATTCAATAGAGAATAGCATTCATTTCAACTTGTTTAGCTAGCAAGACCCCCTTTGACAAAAACATGAATCTTAGAAAAATTCAGTGAAAGTGCAATGTTTCTCTCATGACATGGGGCTAGCTAACAAGGAGCAAATAGTAGCATCATAAGAAGTCTTTCAAGGCCAAACAATCAATTTCTTCCAGTTCTGGTACAAGGCGGAGAACTTTGGTCCAAAGACCAACTCACGCATAGTGAGAGTTTCCAGGTGAAGATAATACACCTTTTCACTACTCAGTATTTGATATACCAGATACTCAATTAAGCTTAAATGTGCTCAAGCAATCAGATTGAAGGATGTTCAAAGGTCAACATAAAATTTAAGATTTTCAGTTTCATTTAACCAATGAGCAGGTTAATCACAGCAGAATGGAGGAGCAATCATTTCAGGTATGTAGAAACACTACATGTCATCAGAATAACATCACAAAGTCCCATAGACTAATGCATGGATTTTCATTTCTATAGTAAGAGGGTGAATTACCTTAGAAGGCCTTCAAGCACCAAAATCACTAACCTCACGAAGGTTAGTATTTTAGATTTGCTTTCTTACCTTTACCTTGAGAATCCATTTTCTTCCGAGCCTTCCACTTATTGAACCCATTCTTGGTTAAAAGAGATGCGCGCCTTTCATACCATATCTTAGGTACTTGCTTCAACACGTACAAAACTTTCACCACCTTGTACTTGAGTCGATCCTGGAGGTTGTTCTACACAAAATATCCCATCTTCTTGTAACAACTTGATAGGGTTCTCATCATTTTCATCCTTGCAAGGTATTCCTTTCATTTACTCAAGCTTGACCATGACTAGCCCATCATCATTTGGATTTGGGAGTATAATCTACATCCAAGGACAAGAGGACTTGAGTTGTCAATTTCGATTCAAAATTTTTGACAATGGTATGATAAATTATTTTAACAACCAACATTCCCTAGACAGCTCTAGATGTAATGTATGACTCATGTGTGAACCTAAACATTAAGTTCATATGACGAATGTGGTTGCTCCCCCTTAGTGTGTGCATGAATGCAAGATGTTCATTAACATCTTAATGCCATGTGCAGCCATATGCAATATTACATGACTATATGACACAAAGTGAGTTAAAACATGACAGAGTCACTACAAAGGTGGGAGTGATATCACCTGATCTTCAAATTCAGTTTTTAATTTTTCTTCCAACCTGACTTATGCCACTTGACCTGTGTTCCTTACCTTCTTGATGAAAACAGATTCCATGCTTTACATTCCCAAGGCACACCTGCAAAACAGATTTCTTATTTGCCATTCTTAGGTACCCAAATCCTTTTGGGTCCTTGTGGGTTAGCAGCAACATTTGCACATGATTTCCACTTTTTGACAGTATTCAAATTATCATTTTTCATCAAAGGACAATTATGCATCAACTCACAATCATGCTTAGTATGCCCAGATTCACCATAATAGAAATAACGCACAGAAGTCATTTTCTCATGTGGTCTTTTAGCATAAACATAAGAATTCTCAAATCCATTTCTCCCAAATGAAACATTTTTTACATTTTTGAAAATATTCATTTTCTTGCATGCTCTCAAATCATCATTCTTCATAATGAAACAATCATGCATGGCATGTCCAGATTTACCACAGTAAAAATATGAGAGTTTCTTTCTAAGTGGTTGTGTGTGTGTGGCAGAAGTATGTTTAACATGCATGGGTGTACTAGCAGCATTTTTAGATTTTTGATGTAAATTAATTTTCTTTGTGGATCCATGTGTGTGTGCAACATGATTTTTCTTTTTCAGATTCTCATTTGATGTGCTGGCTATGTTTGAATTGTGCACAAAGGATATATAAACTTTATTTTCAAACTTCTTTTTATTCACAGGATTATAGCCCAGCCCCTCTCTTTGAAAGTTTACTTTCATTCCTAGCAATTTATCCAGGTTATTTTGACCATCCACAAATCTAGACAATGAAGCATTCAAGTCAGAGATTTCTTTTTCAAGTGATGAAATGTGCAATTCATAGGAAACAATCACATTTTCACAAGAATTGATTTTTTCATTCAAATGTGTATTGATGGTTTTGTGGTTTTCCACTTCTTGTTCCAACACATGCACATTTTCACATTCATCAACAAGCAAACTTTTCCCTTTTTCAAAAATAAGTAATCTTTCAGAAATGACATTATTCAACTGTTTCAATCATTCATTTTCTTTTCTCATGCATGAAATGACTTCTTCATGGTTTTTGATGTCAGTCATAAGAGATTCATTTTCTGTTTTGAATTCCAAGCATTTATTACATGAAGAATTTTCTTTTTGAAAATTTTCGAGATTTTTCACATTTCTTTCAAGTAAGGAGTTTTGAATTAACAAAACACTAATCTCCTTTTCAAGTCTCGAGCATTTATCACAAGAAGCATTCTCAAGAAAAGTATGTTCAGATTTATTTTTCAATTTTTTATTTTCAGACTTAACTTTCTTGTACTTTTCAGCAAGCTCATCATATGCATTCAACAAATCTTCATAGCTAAATTCATCTTCATTATCAGAATCAGAATTTACCTTTGAGCTTGATCCACTTGATGAGCTTGATCCACTTGGCTGATCACTCCTTTGTTCACTCGTCCCTACCACAAGACATTGGTCTCCATCCTCTTCTCGAATTTTGGTTAGGCCATCCAAGATATCCTTCGCGGATCTGCAATGGGAGACAAAGGGGAAATAATTAGAATCAACTGTAGCAGTTAGTAATTTTAACACCAAACAATTTTGATCATGTTTAAGCTTTTGATTTTTAGTCCAGACATTTTTATCCTTAGGCAACTCATAAGGACCATATGAAACAAGCTTCCATAGCTTAGGGTCATATGAGTTGACAAGACTGCACATTCTACCTAACCACAAATCGAAATTGCAACCATCAAACACCGGTGGAGAATTCAAAGTATACATAATGGTAGTCATTAATCTGGATCACTCTAAATCGTTAGATCTATGCAATTAGAGCCTTAGCTCTTATGCCAATTGAAGTCCCGCGATCAATGACACCTAAGAGGGGGGTGAATTGGGTGTTTACAGATTTTAAGGAAACTTTTAGCTTTTTACAAAATGTGTGGTAAACAATAATTAGCAATTGAAAACTAATTAACCAATACTCTCAAACTCACCGTTCCCACACGACCATACAACGAAAACAATCAAACCATACAAATAACACACAATGCACATCAGTTTTTAAGGTGGTTCGGATGCAACGACGGTAATCCTACGTCCACCCCTCACCAAATCCGGTGAGGCTTCACTTAGGAATGAATCCCCAAACGGAGACGATGCTCCAACCACATACGCAGGATGACACCTGCACACATACACGGGGACGTGCCCCAAACTACACACGGAGACAAGCTCCAACACACACACACACACGGGGATGAACTCCAACTCGATCCGACAACCGGATCACTACCACACACGCATACATACGCTGCAACAAACGTAGCACAATAACACATACGACCGCACGCAGGCGATTAACCACGACCGTATACACAAACGGTCACACACACAAAGTATTTTCAGGTTTGAAAGTAAACACAAGTAACAATATAAGCTCAGATCAAAATAGAACTCATGGCAACCATCTCAAAATAGCAACTAAAGGATGTAGAGATTGTTCCCCCTTTGATTTTCAAGACGAATAGAAATGGTAGCTTGAAGCTCCAGTCGGATGGTGATGATTTTGATATCTTCTTGATCCTCTCCTTGATTTGTTGCACTTTTCCTTCTTCTGCAATCTTCAAAACCTCTTGGATGAAGATCAAAACCCCTTGGCTTGAGCTCTGCTTTCCTTTCTTCCCTTTCTTCCCTTTCTTCACCTACAAGATAGAAAACAATGAACACATTAGAGTTTCACTTGCTAAATTCGTAGCTTACACATATGCCTATGTAGAAGACATGAAAAGACCATGATCACCCTTCTAGAACCATCCAAAAAGACCCCCAATAGGTCTATTATGAACCCAAGGGCAAAAGGGAGTTTATGACTTCACAAATATATTTTTATGACCCTTGAATGGTCCAAGAACAAGTCCCAGACCAGATCCACGTTTTGTGGATGATTGGGTGTCATTAGGATTAAAGAAATGCAATGAGAATGGCTCTTCTCGAAGTGGAGAACAAAGTCAACTTTTGTTGGCTCGGGGCGGTCGACCGGTGGCTTCTGGCGGTCGACCGCTACTGAGAGAACTGATGCCCGTTAGTTTCTGGGATTTTCGGTTGACCGCTAGCTCCTGGCGATCGACCGCTAGCTACAGTGTTTTTAGGTCAACCTAAACTGTCCTTTAGGTCGATCAATGACACCCAAGAGGGGGGTGAATTGGGTGTTTACAGATTTTAAGGAAACTTTTAAATTTTTACAAAATATGTGGTAAACAATAATTAGCAATTGAAAACTAATTAACCAATACTCTTAAACTCACCATTCCCACATGACCATACAACGAAAACAATCAAACCATACAAATAACACACAATGCACATCGGTTTTTAAGGTGGTTTGGATGCAACGACGGCAATCCTACGTCCACCCCTCACCAAATCCGGTGAGGCTTCACTTGGGAATGAATCCCCAAACGGAGACGATGCTCCAACCAGACACGCAGGATGACACCTGCACACACACATGGGGACGTGCCCCAAACTACACACAGAGACAAGCTCCAACATACACACACACACGGGGATGAACTCCAACTTGATCCGACCACCGGATCACTACCACACACGCATACACACGCTGCAACAAACGCAACACAATAACACATACGACCGCACGCAGGCGATTAACCATGACCGTATACACAAACGGTCACACACACAAAGTATTTTCAGGTTTGAAAGTAAACACAAGTAACAATATAAGCTCAGATCAAAATAGAACTCATGGCAACCATCTCAAAATAGCAACTAAAGGATGTAGAGATTGTTCCCCCTTTGATTTTCAAGATGAATAGAAATGGTAGCTTGAAGCTCCAGTCGGATGGTGATGATTTTGATATCTTCTTGATCCTCTCCTTGATCTGTTGCACTTTTCCTTCTTCTGCAATCTTCAAAACCTCTTGGATGAAGATCAAAACCCCTTGGCTTGAGCTCTTCTTTCCTTTCTTCCCTTTCTTCCCTTTCTTCACCTACTAGATAGAAAACAATGAACACATTAGAGTTTCACTTGCTAAATTCGTAGCTTACATATATGCCTATGTAGAAGACATGAAAAGACCATGATCACCCTTCTAGAACCATCCAAAGAGACCCCCAATAGGTCTATTATGAACCCAAGGGCAAAAGGGGGTTTATGACTTCACAAATATATTTTTATGACCCTTGAATGGTCCAAGGACAAGTCCCAGACTAGATCCACATTTTGTGGATGATTGAGTGTCATTAGGATTAAAGAAATGCAATGAGAATGGCTCTTCTCGAAGTGGAGAACAAAGTCAACTTTTGTTGGCTCGGGGCTGGCGGTCGACCGGTGGCTTCTGGCGGTCGACCGCTACTGAGAGAACTGATGCCCGTTAGTTTTTGGGATTTTCGGTTGACCGCTAGCTCCTGGCGGTCGACCGCTAGCTACAGTGTTTTTAGGTCAACCTAAACTGTCCTTTAGGTCGACCTAAACCTGCAGAAAAAATACAGAAAAAATAAAAATATTAGTAAACATGTAGGAAAACATGCCCAATGATCCCAAGTGATGAATGCATGAAGTACATACATGAAATCATTAACAAGGAGGATGAAAACACTTGAAAAACTCAATCAACCATAACATAACATCAAGATCATATGGCTATCCAATTTGTGCAATAAGATAGTATCATTGAACCAAATTTCATATATTATGAGTATGCCATTCAACAAGGTGATTGGGTCTAATTTGCTAAGTGTATATGCAATGTGAGAAGACATATCAACCATATATCCTATAAAGATCAAAAAACTCCAAATGGAAACCTACCATTTTCTCCCAAAAATATACACATGCAAGGTGCCAAGTTCTCACCATGAATCTTGATACCTTTGCATATGGGATTGGCATTCCATTTTAAACCTGCATAAGAGAGTAAATGAAGTTAAGACAATGCAAGTTCAATCACTTCGATGACATTTACCACTTTCAACCAAGATTCTCATGAAGCCTTCATTTTGTGAATCCAAATGATCTATATATGCATCCCATTGACATCAAACATGCAACCAAAGATTATATACAAACCAAGGATCAAGACCATGTAATCGTTGCCATTTGCCATCCGAACCATGAAATTTTAGTTATCATCACGTAATCACACATTAAGTTTAATTATCATCAAAACTATAATAGTCATGAACAATAATCACAACATTCATCAAAACCATAACTCAACAATAAGGGCCCCCGGGAAGTCGAGGAAAAACCCGTAACATCCAATCCTAGAGGCGAGTTGTTAACGATTTTCATAAATGATGACCCGACCCTAGGAGTAAGGATTGGAGCCGACCTACCATCCGAGGTTCAGCAGCAATACAAAGAATTTCTTTCCGGGTACATCCGAGTCTTTGCATGGTCTGATGATCAACTCCCCGAGATATCGGGAGAGACAGTAGTGCATAAACTCAACCTCGACCCGACCGTGAAGCCCGTACAACAACGCAAAAGGAAGCACGCGCCAAAGAAGCAGATGGTCGTCAAGGAGCAAGTCACCAAGGGGCAAAAGACTGGTATTTTTAGATCGGTCCTATACCCGACGTAACTGGCCAACGTCGTCCTGGTGCCAAAAGCTTCGAGAAAGTAACGAATGTGCGTGGACTTCACTGACTTGAATAAAGCCACACCAAAAGACTGATATCCGTTGCCGAGCATCGACCAACTGGTTGATTCAACCTCGGGCAATGAGATACTCAGTTTCCTGGACGCCTATTCAGGCTACCGCCAGATCAGAATGGATCCGGAAGATATCGAGAAGACCGCCTTCATCACCGACTTCGGCGTGCACTGCTACACTCGGATGCCCTTCGGGCTGAAGAACGTCGGAGCCACGTACCAGAGACTGGTCAACCATCTATTCGAGGGACAGCTCAGCCGGAACGTCGAGGCCTATATTGACGACATGCTCGTCAAGACCCCCAAGGTCGAGGACCACTTCACCGACCTAGCTGAGACCTTCTACACTCTCCTGAGGTGCAATATGAAGCTCAACCCCACCAAGTGTGCCTTCGGAGTAAGGTCTGATAAATTCCTGGACTTCTTAGTCACCCAGCGTGGGATCGAGGCCAACCCTGATAAGGTCCAGTCCAAACAATCAAACCATACAAATAACACACAATGCACATCGGTTTTTAAGGTGGTTTGGATGCAACGACGGCAATCCTACGTCCACCCCTCACCAAATCCGGTGAGGCTTCACTTGGGAATGAATCCCCAAACGGAGACGATGCTCCAACCAGACACGCAGGATGACACCTGCACACACACATGGGGACGTGCCCCAAACTACACACAGAGACAAGCTCCAACATACACACACACACGGGGATGAACTGCAACTTGATCCGACCACCGGATCACTACCACACACGCATACACACGCTGCAACAAACGCAACACAATAACACAGACGACCGCACGCAGGCGATTAACCATGACCGTATACACAAACGGTCACACACACAAAGTATTTTCAGGTTTGAAAGTAAACACAAGTAACAATATAAGTTCAGATCAAAATAGAACTCATGGCAACCATCTCAAAATAGCAACTAAAGGATGTAGAGATTGTTCCCCCTTTGATTTTCAAGATGAATAGAAATGGTAGCTTGAAGCTCCAGTCGGATGGTGATGATTTTGATATCTTCTTGATCCTCTCCTTGATCTGTTGCACTTTTCCTTCTTCTGCAATCTTCAAAACCTCTTGGATGAAGATCAAAACCCCTTGGCTTGAGCTCTTCTTTCCTTTCTTCCCTTTCTTCCCTTTCTTCACCTACAAGATAGAAAACAATGAACACATTAGAGTTTCACTTGCTAAATTCGTAGCTTACATATATGCCCATGTAGAAGACATGAAAAGACCATGATCACCCTTCTAGAACCATCCAAAGAGACCCCCAATAGGTCTATTATGAACCCAAGGGCAAAAGGGGGTTTATGACTTCACAAATATATTTTTATGACCCTTGAATGGTCCAAGGACAAGTCCCAGACCAGATCCACGTTTTGTGGATGATTGGGTGTCATTAGGATTAAAGAAATGCAATGAGAATGGCTCTTCTCGAAGTGGAGAACAAAGTCAACTTTTGTTGGCTCGGGGCTGGCGGTCGACCGGTGGCTTCTGGCGGTCGACCGCTACTGAGAGAACTGATGCCCGTTAGTTTCTGGGATTTTCGGTTGACCGCTAGCTCCTGGCGGTCGACCGCTAGCTACAGTGTTTTTAGGTCAACCTAAACTGTCCTTTAGGTCGACCTAAACCTGCAGAAAAAATACAGAAAAAATAAAAATATTAGTAAACATGTAGGAAAACATGCCCAATGATCCCAAGTGATGTATGCATGAAGTACATACATGAAATCATTAACAAGGAGGATGAAAACACTTGAAAAACTCAATCAACCATAACATAACATCAAGATCATATGGCTATCCAATTTGTGCAATAAGATAGTATCATTGAACCAAATTTCATATATTATGAGTATGCCATTCAACAAGGTGATTGGGTCTAATTTGCTAAGTGTATATGCAATGTGAGAAGACATATCAACCATATATCCTATAAAGATCAAAAAACTCCAAATGGAAACCTACCATTTTCTCCCAAAAATATACACATGCAAGGTGCCAAGTTCTCACCATGAATCTTGATACCTTTGCATATGGGATTGGCATTCCATTTTAAACCTGCATAAGAGAGTAAATGAAGTTAAGACAATGCAAGTTCAATCACTTCGATGACATTTACCACTTTCAACCAAGATTCTCATGAAGCCTTCATTTTGTGAATCCAAATGATCTATATATGCATCCCATTGACATCAAACATGCAACCAAAGATTATATACAAACCAAGGATCAAGACCATGTAATCGTTGCCATTTGCCATCCGAACCATGAAATTTTAGTTATCATCACGTAATCACACATTAAGTTTAATTATCATCAAAACCATAACAGTCATGAACAATAATCACAACATTCATCAAAACCATAACTCAACAATAAGGGCCCCCGAGAAGTCGAGGAAAAACCCGTAACATCCAATCCTAGAGGCGAGTTGTTAACGGTTTTCATAAACGATGACCCGACCCTAGGAGTAAGGATTGGAGCCGACCTACCATCCGAGGTTCAGCAGCAATACAAAGAATTTCTTTCCGGGTACATCCGAGTCTTTGCATGGTCTGATGATCAACTCCCCGAGATACCGGGAGAGACAGTAGTGCATAAACTCAACCTCGACCCGACCGTGAAGCCCGTACAACAACGCAAAAGGAAGCACGCGCCAAAGAAGCAGATGGTCGTCAAGGAGCAAGTCACCAAGGGGCAAAAGACTGGTATTTTTAGATCGGTCCTATACCCGACGTAACTGGCCAACGTCGTCCTGGTGCCAAAAGCTTCGAGAAAGTAACGAATGTGCGTGGACTTCACTGACTTGAATAAAGCCACACCAAAAGACTGATATCCGTTGCCGAGCATCGACCAACTGGTTGATTCAACCTCGGGCAATGAGATACTCAGTTTCCTGGACGCCTATTCAGGCTACCGCCAGATCAGAATGGATCCGGAAGATATCGAGAAGACCGCCTTCATCACCGACTTCGGCGTGCACTGCTACACTCGGATGCCCTTCGGGCTGAAGAACGTCGGAGCCACGTACCAGAGACTGGTCAACCATCTATTCGAGGGACAGCTCAGCCGGAACGTCGAGGCCTATATTGACGACATGCTCGTCAAGACCCCCAAGGTCGAGGACCACTTCACCGACCTAGCTGAGACCTTCTACACTCTCCTGAGGTGCAATATGAAGCTCAACCCCACCAAGTGTGCCTTCGGAGTAAGGTCTGATAAATTCCTGGACTTCTTAGTCACCCAGCGTGGGATCGAGGCCAACCCTGATAAGGTCCAGGCCATACTAGACATGCGGCCCCTCACCTGCACCAAGGACGTTCAACGCCTTACCGGCCGCATTGTTGTGCTCAACCGATTCCTATCCCTTGTGGCCGAACGATGCCTACCCTTCTTCAAACTGTTGAGGGGGCCCAAAATGGCATCTGCTACGTTCGCATGGGATGAGGAATGCCAAAAGGCGTTCACTAAGCTTAAAGAGTTCCTGGCTTCGCCACCGGTGCTGTCCAAGCCTGTCCCAGGTGAAGCCTTGCATTTCTATCTCTCGGCAACTCCATCCACTGTTAGCTCGGTCCTGGTCAGAAATGACTCGGGAGTCGAGAGATCGGTCTACTACACTAGCAAGGTGCTCAACGAGGCTGAAAGAAGGTACCCCGCAATCGAGAGACTCGTGCTAGGATTGGTTACCTCGGCCAAGTGCCTTCGACCCTACTTCCAAGGGCACTCCATCATCGTGCTGACTGGCGAACCACTGAAGAGGATCCTCACTCACCCTGAAGCCTCGAGACGCCTCGTCAAATGGGCCATTATGCTCGGGGCCTATGATATATCGTACCAGTCTCGCTCGGCTATCAAAGGACAGGCGCTCGCTGACTTCATCGCTGAGAGCACCATCCCGACCGTAGAAAAATCTCCGTCCGCACCCAGGCCAACCTGGGAATTGTTCGTCGACGGATCCTCCAACTCGGCCGGGAGCGGTGCCGGTATCCTCTTGAAGTCCCCCGAAGGAGCAGAGCTGCAATACGCCTTGAAGTTCAACTTCCAGGCATCCAACAACGCCTCCGAGTATGGAGCCCTTATCTCGGGAGCCCGCATGGCCCGGCGGTTGGGGGCTGAGCGAGTTAGAATCCACACTGACTCCCAACTGGTCGCTAGCTAGGTCAACGGTGATTACGAAGCTCGAGAAGCACCGATGGTCAAATACCTCCAGCTGGTCAAAACTGTGGCACAACAGTTCGAAAGTTTTGAGGTAGTCCGAATAGCTCGAGAGGAAAACTCCTGAGCAGATGCCCTCTCTCGGTTGGCCTACTCTCTTGACCCCGAAGGTACTCGATCGGTCCTTCTCGAAGAGCTAGAGCGACCGAGCATTGATTCGGAGCTTATGGCTATTGACTCGGCCTCCCCAAGCGACTGGCGTACCCCCTATCTGTCGTGGCTCCAAGACTCTCAAGAGCCTTCCGACCCTCGGGAAGCCCGGAGATTGAAATACCAAGCTCAGCGATTCATCATTCTGGACGGCACTTTATACCGCAGATCCTTCTCCAGTCTCCTCCTGAGGTGCATCAGTACTGACGAAGCCAGCCGAGCGATTCACGAGGTTCACGAAGGCCTGTGCAGAGCACATCTAGGAGGAAGGTCGCTTGCCCGGATTTTGCTTCGGAAGGGTTACTGGTGGCCCACTCTGTAGCGTGACTGCTCGACCTACGTACAACAGTGTGACTGATGCCAGCAATTTGACCACTTGGTCCATCAGCCGGTAACGGAGCTCGTCACCCTAGCCGAGCCTTATCCTTTCGCTCGGTGGGGGATCGACATCCTTGGGGCGTTCCCTATAGCTCATGCCCAGAAGAAGTTCGTCATCGTCGTCATCGACTACTTCACCAAGTGGATCGAGGCCGAAGCCACAGCTAGGATTACCGAGACAGTCGTTTGGAGTTTCGTCAGAAAATCGATCATCTGTCGCTATGGCATCCCCCGGGTGATAGTGAGCGGTAATGGCCGGCAATTTGATTCTCGTTATTTCCTAGACAGATGTGTTGACCTTAATATTCGCAATCACTTCACTTCAGTCGCCCACCCTTAGGCTGACGGGCTAGTCAAAAATGCCAATAAGACTATCTTAAAAGGCATCAAGACCAGGCTCGGTAAAGCCAAGGGCAGCTGGCTTGAGGAATTGCTGAACGTATTTTGGTCACACAGAACGACTCCCAGAATGGCAACCATCGAGAGTCCCTTTCAGCTGGTATACGGCACCGAGGCCGTGATCCCGTTGGAGATTGGCAATCCCTCCCTCCGAGTCATCTACTTCTCGCCCGAGGTAAACGATCAGAAACTGCTCGAAAACCTCGACCTAGCAGATGAAGTCCGAGAGATTGCCAGCATCCGAGCAACGGAATATCAACGCCGCCTCACTCGATACTACAATGCCAAAGTCTGAGATAGACACTTTCCACCGGGAGACTTCGTTCTCAGAAAAGCCGAAGCCTCTTGACCACTTGAGGCGGCGGGAAGGCTATCCCCTAATTGGGAAGGCCCCTACCAAGTGATCGAGACGCTCGGGAAGGGAGCGTACCGGTTATCTACTATGGAAGGAGAGCCCATCCCTCGGACGTGGAACGCGACTACACTACACAAGTTCTACGTCTGAATACTTCAGTCGTGTAAGCAATATGAAATAAAATAAAAACTTCCTTCCTCTTTTATTCAAAACAACTTGCTTGTACATCAGAAAGGCCGAAGCCATGACAATACATGTCAAAAAAGCAAAAATCCATCTGGCACCGCCGTACGAGCCCATCGCTCGGCTGACTCGGTTAGCCTTCTGGTGCGGACACCAGAGCGATCGAGAGGCACGAACCGGCGAGCCGTCGACACCGTACGCGGAGCACCACTCGGGCTACATCGACTTCCATCTGGCTCGGAGACAGCCTAGAGACTCCCCCTTGAGTCTCGATATTTATAGTATTTACTGAGACTTTATTTGTGTGTAATGTGTGTTTATTTGACTTTATTTGGATTGTAATTTAAATTGTAACAGGGGTTTATTTATAAAATGGGACCACCTGGGTCCCGCAGGCCCACCATCTCTTCTCCCATTGATCCACCTCATCTCTTGGGCCCATGTGGGGTCAGTCAACCCTCCATGGTGGGCTTCTAGAAGGGTTGGACCAAGGGGGAGACAAAGGGAACAAAAATTCAAAATGTGGAATCAAGAAGTCAAGGGGGCGCCCCATGTTTAATATAGTTTATTAGGATTTGAATTTTTATTTTATTTGTTCCAAATCACATGGGAGAAATAAATTTGAACTCCCTTTTTTACCCCCAACCCTAGATCCAGGGATAGAACAAGTCTTTTTGTATTTCCTATAAAAGCCTTGTATTTCTATTTTGAGTGGAATTAATACATAAGAAAATCAGAATTTTGTTGGAGCTCCAAGCAAGGGCCGCCCCTTTCTCTCTCTCCTCTCTTCTTATTGCAGCTGGGAAGGCTAGGTTCTGAGGTGAGAAGCCTCATCTATCTGGTGTGGAGTTCGTCGTTACCGCCGCCGCCGCCATCGAGCCGCCGTTGCACCACCACTGCCACCGTCGGTATTCTGCCAATCGTGAGACAACAGGCCATCCCCAGAATTCTTTCTCCCAACCTCGAGATCTTTTGGAGCCCAAACTTTCAGGGTGAATTTCAGAGGTCTTCCCCACATTCCAAAAAAGTTGGTGGAGCTTGTAGTCCATGTTTTCCATTTTTCCATTTTCGTACTCCCCTTCCTTCCAGATCTGCATGCAATCTGTCTTCTATCATAGCCATCAGATAGTTCATCCATGAACCCACCTTCTTCATGTCTGATCGAGTTGTAATTTTTATTGGGGGTTTTGTCCACCTAATACCACATCCACAAATTTTTTTGGGGGTTCTCGTTCCTATTTTCTAAAAATTCACTCCAGATCTCAACTCAATTCTGTCTGCCTCTGTCCAGATCTGACCACCCCGCAGTATAAAATACCTTTCTCCATCCAAACTTCCACCAAATCAGTCATAAAAATTATTACCGTCTTCCTATCTCTCCCCACTACAACTTTCATGAAGAGCTCCACATCTGAATCGGAAGTCTACTTCACAGTCAACGCCAACTCTCAGGAAACTTCCTTTCTGCCCAGCCAGATCTGAAATAGAGATCAGTCATGTTCATAAATATGCCAACAAAAGTACAGTCCCAAAGAATTTTTTGGAGTCACAGAGGGTCGAAGGACTTCAAGAGAGATTTCCAACGGTACCTCTTGTGCATCGATCTGACGTTGGTGCTGATCGCAGCTACAGATCTCACCGGATCGTGCGCTACAAAACAGAAGCCGCGGATCCATGGACAACAACACCGACAAGTGCAGATCGGAGCCACCCGGCTTTCGGCCGGCGTTCCAACCCGGCCGCCGTCCAGGGAAGTGCGCCACCAGGGGTCACCATCACAGTAGGACCCACCCCGTCAGGTCCGGAGGACTAAGCAACATGTGGGACCCACAAGCCCGTAGATCGCGCCGTCCGGGCAGCACAAAAACGTGAGTTTCGGCACCGACGAAGCGACATCAAGATGCTGCCCATCAACCCAATTCCCGAGACTCTCGGGCCCCACTTGTGACCTGTTATCTCCCTCCGTGGAGTGGGTCAAAACTTTGTACTACACTAAAACTTGTTTAACCGGGAGTTCGGATTTGGCCGGGGTTGTCTTCCCCACGCTGGGAGCGTGGAGGTAACGGTCTTAACTCCTTGGTGTTCATTTGCTAGTTTAGTATATGGTCATATGACGCTGTGAGTGCGTTAGTAGTCTAGCCCGTGAGTTCATGTCACCGTTATGAGCAAGAGAGTGACCCGTCCCGTGGCTCGATCCGAGCACGGAAGTGAGTAGACCACCCTTGACTCTGCCGGTTTCTCAACCGCGCGGATCCACGTTTCCCCTCGCTTGGGACGATGAGTGAGCTTACATTTCTGTTAGCGACGTATAGCCCATAGGAACTCTTAGTGTCGGGCCAAAGTGTCTCCATTGTTTTATGTTGCTGGTTGCGTCCGCACTTAGAGTCTGAGGTCCGCATCACTAAGAGTCGGTCCCCGTGTCCATCCGGCATCAGTTTGGTATCAGAGCAAGTTGAGTCTAGGGTAGTCGTTGCATGAGTCTTGCACGGTCTAAGTCGAGTCTAGGATCATCATTATTTTCAAAACAAAAAAAGTGTTTTAAAATTACATTTCATCCCAATAATCCGGTATATTAAAAGGTGTTATCCAAACGTTAGGCTACGCCTACCGGGAAGGCCACACACTTGCACGAGGAGAGCTTTGGGTCGACCCTCTGCCACGTACCGGGTATTGGCTAAGTCTAGGTGCATTAGTCTGTGTCTCCTAGTCCGTGTGTCTTTGCATGCCCACCCGTCGAGGCACCCAATACTCGCTACCACCACCTATGGCAGATTCCCGAGCCCGTAGTTTCGATGAGCCCTCGACGGTCGAGATGTTCTGAGCCCTCATGGATCGTCTTGATAAGCGTATGGATGGTCTTAGTACGCGTCTAGATGGCGTAGGAACGCGTCTAGAAGGGAGGATGAAAGCCCTAGAGGATCGGGCCGAAACATCGGACCAGTCCATTCAGGGTCTTGTGGGGAGGATAGCTGTCCTCGAGAGGGCCCCAGTGGCGGCGCAACTCGCGCTGAAAAATGGCCAACAAGTGCCAGTTCAACAACCTGTTGCTCCAGGGGCTCAAGGGGTAAATGATAGGAGGCAACAAGTGCCTGAGGTGGATGATTATGCATCCAACAATGAGCAATGGGGTTATGGTCGTGATCGTCGAAACCAACGATGGAATCGTGATGATGATGACAACCGTGTTCTTAGGAGTGTGCGTGCGGACCCTCCCCTATTTGACGGGTCTCTGGACCCGAAGTTCTATTTAGATTGGGATGCCGGCATGGACCGGTACTTCGAGTGGTTTGAGATGACGGACCACCGACGAGTTCGGTACGCGAAGATGAAGTTGCATGGACAAGCCCAAACTTATTGGATCAATGTGGAGAGCCTGTTAGTGCAGCGACATCAACCCCCGATCGGTACTTGGGATGACATGAAAATGAAGTTGAAGCAGAAATACCTTCCTGCCACGTATCGCCAGCGTCTCATAGACAAATGGCAAAGTCTCTCCCAAGGGTACCGGTCTGTGACTGAGTACACCACCGAGTTTGATGAGTATTATTTACGGTGTGGAGTTACGGAGGAGAGCACCATGACCATCTCGCGCTTTCGAAGAGGTCTGCGGCCGAACTACCAATATGAACTTTTCCGCCATAATGTGACCACTTTGGAACATGCGTATCAGGTTGCTCTCGAATTGGAGCAATTCGAGGCCGAGTTTGAGCCTACCCATTGGTTGGGCCCCTTTCCCCCTCGTAGTGTTGAGCCCCGTGGCTCATTAGGCACGTATCCGAGGGCCCCCATGGCTTGACCTCAGAAGCTCGCTCGTCCCAAGCCATTCGCTCCTAGGCCTCGCCCTCCACCTCCGAGGGATATTCCTCCTCGTCAACAACCCACAGCACCCATGGTCCGTCCACCAGCACCCGCACCCGTTGCTCGTCCTTTGTTGCCTACACCTCCTATCTGTCGGGAGGATAAGGGGAAAGGACCCTTGATCGGGGAGCCTTGTGGATCACGGCAGTAGTGTTATCGCTGCAATGGGTTTGGCCACTTCGCCAACCAGTGTCCCACTCGTCAGTCTCTTGTCATTGGGGACACACAGGCCGAGGATGCCACCTCTTCAGATCTTGTATTAGTCAGCTATGAAGCAGATCAGGAACTAGCTGACGAATACTATGAGATTGAAGGTGATGGCCAGGATGCCTAGCAGTCGGACGATACCCACTTGGGGGTCGTCAGGTGTATTCTCACCCAACCACAGGCCAGTGATGACTGGCGTCGGATCACCATCTTTCATACATACTGTAAGTTGGGAGGGCATGTGTGTAAGGTGATTATCGATTGGGAGGGCATGTGTGTGGGAGTTGCATCAATGCAATCTCCACGGGCGTAGTCTCACGTCTTGGTCTTACTCCCGTGGACCATCCTTGCCCCTATCGAATATCATGGGTGGATTCCACCTCCATTCCGATCAGGTTGTGGTGTTTGGTCCCACTGCAGTTCCATGTCTACCGTGACGAGATCTGGTGTGATGTCCTCCCCATAGAGGTGGGCAATATCATTCTTGGTAGGCCGTGGTTATTTGATCGGGATGCCACACTCCATGGCCGGTCAAACACCTATACCTTCGACCATGATGGCCGACGGATTTCCCTCCACCCCACTAAGCCCAAGAGCCAATCAGTTAGGGGTCCTACTAGCCCTAGTACTCCGGAGCCTTCCGTCCCCGTCCCCGGGCCCAGTACCCGATCCCCAGCCTGGGCTATGACCGTTACCTCTAGCACATGCGAGCCCTCGACTAGGAGGTTGATGATGATTAGCTCCCGAGAAATGGAGCGGGAGGCTAGTAGGGGCTGCCCTGTGTTTGCTATTACGGTCAGAGAGGTGGATCCGAAGTCCGAGGGTGAACTCCCACCCGATGTCATTCCTTTTCTATAGGACTTCGCTAATATTTTTCCCGAAGAGCTTCCCGAGGGACTCCCACCCATGCGGGATATTTAGCATGCTATCGACCTGATTCCGGGCTCCTCATTGCCCAATCTTCCTCATTATTGCATGAGTCGCACGGAACATGCCGAACTAAAACGGCAGGTCGATGAGTTGATGCAGAGAGGGTCTGTTCGAGATAGCATGAGTCTGTGTGCTGTTCCCGCATTACTCGCCCCAAAGAAGTATGGCACGTGGAGAATGTGCATTGATAGTCGTGCCATCAACAAAATCACCGTGAAGTACAGGTTCTCTATTCCTCGCCTAGATGATATGCTAGACATGATGGCCGGTGCCACTATCTTCTCGAAGATCGATCTTAAGAGTGGTTACCCCCAGGTGAGGATTAGGCCAGGTGATGAGTGGAAGACCACATTTAAGGCCAATGATGGTCTATATGAGTGGTTGGTTATGCCCTTTGGGTTGACCAATGGCCCTAGCACTTTTATGCGACTCATGACTCAGGTCCTTCGACCTTTCATTGGAGTCTTTGTGGTTGTGTATTTTGATGATATCCTTATATATAGTCGCACTAAAGGGGACCACTTGGACCATCTAAGGCAGGTCTGTCTGCTTTTGAGGCGAGAGTAGTTGTTTGCGAACCCACAGAAGTGTGCCTTCATGACACCTCAGTTTACCTTCTTGGGTTTTATTGTGTCTAGTATTGGGGTCTTCGCCGATCCAGAGAAGGTCAGGGCCATTGTTGAGTGGCCGAAACCCCGTACAGTCCATGATGTCCGCAGCTTCCGCCTTGCGACGTTCTATCGTCATTTCATCCGTGGATTTAGTTCCGTCACTACCCCGATCACGGACTGTATTCGGAAGGGCACGTTTGTATGGACGAAGGCCGCAGCTGCTGCCTTCAAGGACATCAAGGTGCGCATGACCCAGACACCGATCCTTCGATTGCCAGATTTCTCGAAGGTGTTTGAGGTCTCTTGTTATGCGTCAGGTGTTGGGATAGGAGGAGTGTTGAGTCAGGAGGCCCACCCGGTCGCATATTTCAGTGAGAAGCTGAATGACGCGAAACTGCGATACTCCACTTATGATAAGGAATTCTACGTAGTTGTTCTGGCTCTTAGGCATTGGAGGCACTATCTTTTACATCAAGAGTTTGTCTTGTACTCCGATCATGAGGCTTTGAGGTTCCTCCATTCCCAAAAGAAGCTTAATGCGCGTCACAGCCGATGGGTTGAGTATCTCCAATAGTACACATTTGTGCTTAAACATGAGGCTGGAGTGGAGAACAAGGTGGCTGATGCCCTGAGTCGGTGTGCTTGTCTGCTGACCACCATGAGTGCCGAGGTCATAGGGTTAAAGAAGATGAGAGAGTCTTATGTTGACTGTCTTAACTTCGGTCAGATTTATACCACTCTCCAGGCCGGACCCTCGAGAGACCTTGATGATTATGTGCTCTAGGAGGGTTACCTCTTTCGAGGAGGCATACTTTATGTTCCCCAAACTTTGGTTCGAGACTTCTTAGTCTGGGAACTACATGCGGGAGGTCTAGCCGGCCACTTTGGTCGGAACAAGACTATCGAGGCTGTTGAGCATAGATTTTATTAGCCGAGCTTGAAACGTGATGTTGCTCATATTGTGGCTCAGTGCCGTACATGTGCTACGGCCAAAATGAAGAAGTAAAGCTCGGGCCTTTATACGCCTCTTCCCGTGCCTGATGCCCCATGGCATGATGTTAGCATGGATTTTATCTTGGGATTGCCACATACTTCTAGGAAGCATGACTCGGCCTATGTGGTAGTTGATCGGTTCTCGAAGATGGCCCTTTTTATTCCCTGCTCAAAGACTTCGGATGCTTCGAGGGTAGCCCGCCTATTCCTTACTCATGTGGTGTGCAAGTTCGGGTTGTCTCGTACCATAATGTCTGACCGTGATGTTAGATTCACCAGTTATTTCTGGAAGACACCGTGGCATATGTTGGGTACTCACCTCAAGTTTTTCACTGCATATCATCCCCAGACAGATGGTCAGATCGAGGTGGTCAATAGGAGTCTGGGTGACCTTTTGAGGTGTCTTGTCAGGGACCGTGTAGGGGATTGGGATCTCATATTACCACTGGCAAAATTTGCATATAATGATTCGGTTAACAGGTCTACCGGTATGAGTCCATTCGAGATTGTCACAGGTCGTAGGCCTAGGAAGCCAGTGGATCTTGTTCCCATGTGCATTCATGCACGAGCGTCTGAGTCTGTCGAGTCTTTTACTAGGCATGTTAGGAGTTTACATGATGACATCCGTCGTTACATTGAGGCTAGCAATGCACGGTATAAGGAGTTAGCTGATGCCCATCGACACCACCGTGAGTTCCAAGAGGGTGAATATGTAATGATCAGGGTAAGACCTGAACGGTTTCCCTCTAGAACCGTAAAGAAATTGCAAGCTCGCGGAGCCGGTCCATTTAGAGTGTTGAAATGCGTTGGATCCAATGCGTATGTTGTGGACCTGCCCGAGGAATATGGTATAAGCTCAACTTTCAATGTGTCAGATCTAGTTGCATATAGGGACCCAACAGTGATCCCTAGTGAGCCTTTCGAGCCATCTCCTCCCATTGAGAGTGATCCCACACCTGAGTGTCCACCACCAGTCACATTTCCACATCAGCGAGAGGATATCGATCATATACTGGATGAGCAGGTGACAGTTACTAGGAGTGGATCCTACCTGCGCTACCTAGTGCGTTGGAGATGACGACCCACCACCGAGGATACTTGGATCACCCGTGGAGAGTTGCAGCGGATAGATCCGGACCTACTGGAGCGCTACCAGAGCGATGCTGACCCTTACTCGACATGGTCGAGTTTCTCCCACCCGGGGAGAATTGGTGCGGACACCAGGGTGATCGAGAGGCACGAACCGACGAGCCGTCGGCACCGTACGCGGAGCACCACTCGGGCTACATCGGCTTCCATCTGGCTCGGAGACAGCCTGGAGACTCCCCCTTGAGTCTCGATATTTATAGTATTTACTGAGACTTTATTTGTGTGTAATGTGTGTTTATTTGACTTTATTTGGATTGTAATTTGGATTGTAACGGGGGTTTATTTGTAAAATGGGACTACCTGGGTCCCGCAGGCCCCCCATCTCTTCTCCCATTGGTCCACCTCATCTCTTGGGCCCATGTGGGGTTAGTCAACCCTCCATGGTGGGCTTATAGAAGGGTTGGATCAAGGGGGAGACAAAGGGAACAAAAATTCAAAATGTGGAACCAAGAAGTCAAGGGGGCGCCCCATGTTTAATATAGTTTATTAGGATTTGAAATTTTATTTTATTTGTTCCAAATCACATGAGAGAAATAAATTTGAGCTCCCTCTTTTACCCCTCCCTAACCCTAGATCTAGGGATAGAACTAGTCTTTTTGTATTTCCTAGAAAAGCCTTGTATTTCTATTTTGAGTGGAATTAATGCATAAGAAAATCAGAATTTTGTTGGAGCTCCAAGCAAGGGTTGCCCCTTTCTCTCTCTCCTCTCTTCTTCTTACAGCTGGGAAGGGTGGGTTCTGAGGTGGGAAGCCTCATCTATCTGGTGTGGAGTTCGTCGTTGCCGCCGCTGCCGCCATCGAGCAGCCGTTGCACCGCCACCGTCAGTATTCTGCCAATCACGAGACAGTAGGCCATCCCCAGAATTCTCTCCCAACCTCGAGATCTTTTGTAACCCAAACTCTCAAGGTGAGTTCCAGAGGTCTTCCCCACGTTCCAAAAAAATTGGTGGAGCTTGTAGTCCATGTTTTCCATTTTTTCATTTTCGTATTCCCCTTCCTTCCAGATCTGCCTGCAATCTGTCTTCTGTCACAGCCATCAGATAATTCATCCATGAACCCACCTTCTTCATGTCTGATTGAGTTGTAATTTTTATTAGGGGTTCTGTCCACCTAATACCATATCCACAATTTTTTTTTGTGAATTTAAGTTGTCTTTCCTATTTTCTAAAAATTCACTCCATATCCCAACTCAATTCTGTTTGCCTCTGTCCAGATCCGACCACCCCGCAGTATAAAATACCTTTCCCCATCCAAACTTCCACCAAATCGGTCATAAAAATCATTTCTATCTTTCTCTCTCTCCCCACTACAACTTTCATGAAGAGCTCCACATCTGAATCGGAAGTCTACTTCACGGTCAATGCCAACTCTCTAGAAATTTCCGTTGTACCCGGCCAGATCTGAAATAGAGATCAGTCCAGTTCATAAATCTGCCAACAAACGTACTGTCCCATTGAATTGTCTAAAGTCATAGAGAGTCGAAGGACTTCGAGAGAGCTTTCCAACGGTACCTCTTGTGCGTCGATCCAACGTCGGTGCTGATCGTACCGACAGATCTCGCCAGATCGCGCGCTGCAAAACAGAGGTCGCGGATCTGTGGACAGCAACTCCGACAAGTGCAGATCGGAGCCGCCCGGCTTCCGACCGGCGTTCCAGCCCAGTCGCCATCCAGGGAAGCGTGCCACCAGGGGTCACCATCACAGTAGGACCCACCCCGTCAGGTCCGGAGGACTAAGCAACACGTGGGCCCCACAAGCCCGTAGATCGAGCCGTCTGGACAGCACAAAAACGTGAGTTTCGGCACCAACGGAGCGACATCAAGATGCTGTCCGTCAACCCAATTCCCGAGACTCCCGGGACCCACTTGTGACCTATTACCTCCCTGCGTGGAGTGGGTCAAAAATTTATACTGTAGTATAACTTGTTTAACCGGGAGTTCAGATTTGGCCAGGGGTTGTCTTCCACACGCCGGGAGCGTGGAGGTAACGGTCTTAACTCCTTGGCATTCATTTGCTAGTTTAGTATATGGTCATATGCCACTGTGAGTGCGTTAGGAGTCTAGCCCGTGAGTTCATGTCACCGCTGTGAGCAGGAGAGTGGCCCATCCCGTGGCTCAATCCGAGCACGGAAGTAAGTCGACCACCCTTGACTCTGTCGGTTTCTCAACCGCGCGGATCCACGTTTCCCCTCGCTTGGGATGACAAGTGAGCTTGCATTTTTGTTTGCGACATATAGCCCATTGGAACTCTTAGTGTCGGGCCAAAGTGTCTCCATTGTTGTATGTTGCTGGTCGCGTCCGCACTTAGAGTCCGAGGTCCGCATCACTTAGAGTCGGTCCCCGTGTCCGTCTCGCATCACCTTCCCGCATCTAGCCACTGACTCTGCCTCGTGCGGAAACTGGCTTGGGTAAAAGATAGTCGACCCCGTTGGCTCGGGTAACTCAGAACAAAGGTGACAGAAGAAGAATACCTTCCAAGTTGAACAAGGAAGATGAAGGGGAAGAGGAAGGAATACAAGTAAAGGCCTCCTCCCTGTGAACTCTTTGGAAGGAAGAGAGTGCAGGCACCCTCCGAAGAGTGAAAGGGGGGAGAAAAGGAAACCAGCAGAGCTGGACGAGGAGGCAGAGGAAAGCCCGGAAAGGAGGGAGCTTAATTGGCTTTCTCCTCCCCTCGGGATGGGGTCGACGGGTCAGGGACAAAAGTTCGACATGCCCCAGCATGTCGAACCTTCTTCCGGAGTAACCTCCCCGCAAGCGCCGGCCGGAGTTGATAAAAGAAGGTGACGTGCTTTCGCACGTCGAACCCCTTTCTAGCCTGCTTGTCGGCCGTCGAACCCCCTTCAGACCCGAAGTAGCAAGTTACTCTCTGCCCTCCATCATCTGCAGCTTCGTCTTCTAGAGCATCTTCCATGCTTCAAATCTGACGGCACAACACTTTGTGAAGAAGGAGAGAGGAAAGACTGTCAGGGAAACCCTAAGCGATGGAGAGGAAGAGACGCCCTTCAGACCTTTTATAGGTGAAGGGAGGCTACTTGCCTTAAATGATTCTCCCCTCAAAAACACGCAAAAGGGATCTCTCCCTGTGAACGGTCACCTTAGACTCGGTTCCATCCCAACGGCACACACGAAGCGGCCGGGCATTTAAAGCATGAGAAAACGGAAAGACACCATGTCAGACGCCCGCTCAACCATCATGCGAGTTTCTCGCAGAAAGTATCGGCACTTTCCAACTACTGCGGATACGCTGGTCAAACCACGGCAATGGCGGTACAAAAGAGTTAAGTCTTGATCATAACGCTACTGCCTTACCTTTTTGACCTTCCTTTACACGAAAAGAGAAGTTTTTTCTTCAAAAAAGGAAAAACATACAAGGAGAAAAAGTGAAAAAGATACATTAGGCCTCTGTCCCATCCTGAGGCTCGGAAGTGGAAGGCTCTGACGGTCTGCCCCCGGCACCATCGGCGACGGCCGACCCTGGCACTGACCCCACCGGCATGGGAACTACCTCGGTTACGCTCCCTCCCTAGGCATCCGGAGTTGGCGACCCCTAGGACGAAGAGTCCCCCTGGTCTCCTTCCTCCGACGTTGAACCAGAGGAACCGGAGGATGACAAATCCGAGTCATAGCGTTGCCCAGAAGGGAAATTGATTGTATCGGATGACTGTTCCATAAGAGATGGCCCGGTTGTAGCCTTGCTTGAATCCCTTGCGGATGCCCCGGCGAAGTGCTGACTCATAGTAGGGGAGGGCATCCTCCTTAAGGTCGACCCGATAGGCCTCCGAGCATTTTTATTGCTCGAGTGCCTCCGCCCCAACCGATTCCACCCTACTAGCGAGTTCGGCCTTCTCCCGCTCCGCCTCGGCCAACCTCTGCTCTGCCACGGCCGTCTGCTTCTCTGCCTCAGCCTCCAACCAAAGATGCATGGCTTCCTCCGCTCAGCCCAATAGCTCAACGTGCTTGGCCTCCCACTGGCCATCTAGCTCGACACGGGCCACACGCTCCTCCTCCAGAAGTCGGCTCTTCCTCTTGAGCGACTCGCAGGCCTGAGCCAGTTGCTCAGTCAACGACTGGGCCTCCGCCTGGCTCACCCTCGCCAGCTCCTTGACCGAGGAGAGCTCCCGCTGAAGCCCATTACGCTCCTCGGTGAGCCCAGATACCTTCCTGCCAGACGCGCCAAGGGTCCAGGCAAGGTTTGCCCGTTCTGACTCCGACCTCCGAGAAAGGGGAGCCCCTTCATTTCAAATCCGCCAGGATTATCATCATTACGGGCCTAGGTGACCACGACACGTGGATTCTTAACACCGCCCGATCTCCGCCGACCCGAGCCACGTTGGTCCAAAACCCTAACGGCTACTCTCCGAGCCTGCCAAGGCTCGGGAGTAGGAGGGGGACAAGTGGAGAAGGGGATTTCTGTAGCCCATTTAAGAGCAGGCCGAACTAGGTCCAACAAGACCAAACGAGGCTCAGCTCACCTAAGTGACCACCCCGCCGGGCCCACTTAGCATAAAAGCCCAATAAGATTGCTTGGGATCAAGCACTTTCTCGGCGGCCATTAGGCTCGAAAGGCCCAAGTGTCGATCCAGTCGGAGGAAGACCCACGCCCGATCTATCCCCTCGCTGGGATAAAGGCTAGCGCTCAGCGCCCACTCTGACCGACTCTCACCCGAGCTATGCCTATCGCCCGGACAGGGTTGGCACTCTTCATGCTTGGGTCGATCGATGATTGCTTATCCACGTTGCCGTTGAGAGCCCTTTATGAGCAGGAGTTCACATGGATAAGGGACCCATGACCCCTCAAGGCTATAAAGATCCCACGATGAGGACATAAAGAGCCCACGTTGAGGATGTAACTCCCGCCTAAAACTCCTCAGCTTATGGGACTCATCAGGCTAGCGTACTATTTACACCTGGGACTCCCTCCAGCGAAAGGTAAGGCCAGCACACGCCTACACTCCCTGAGCAGGAACCACTTCACCACCTTGGTGGAGAGGGATCGCGTGCATCTCCTTCCTTCTCCCTTCATAGCTTCCACCACTGCTCTATTGACTCAGGCATCGGAGGATTTTCCCTAGAGAACCACCCCTGGGTCCCCTGATCCGTTTCCCTTCATTGCAATTCACTGTTCGGTGATCATCTTCTCCAGCTCAGGATCAGCGCGAGATCGCCCCTCTTCAAGGCCCATTAATAAGAGAAGAAGGCCCATTAAGAGAAGGATTCCCATGAAGATGAGATGCAATGAGATGTTGGGCCTGGACCGGGTCCATTTAGCGAACAAGGCTTGATAAGTGGGCCATGAGATTAGCCTGTTCCTCGGATGGATCAGAAGGACCACGGGAAGATGGGCCCGCGCGGGAAGAGGATTCCACACGGGAATAGGAAGAAGATTGGGAAGAAGAATGATACAAGGGGTTGAAATGATGCTCCATAAGGACAAATGGAGACATAATACAATGATATCAAGGAGAATACAGGTAGGAAAGCAATGGCTTAATGGGATTGAAAATAAAAGGGGGGACTGACCCAGTAATGCAAGGACGAATGGAGAACGGACCAAGGGACTAGACAATGGACACACAAAATGGGCTAACCTAAATGGGCCTAGCAACAACAAAACACGTGGATGATGATGGAAATGCAACACAAACACAACTAATAGGGTTGGACAGGCCTAAACAAAACAAACAATGCAATATGAGAGTTTTCACCCAAGTCAAACAAGTTGATATGATGGAAAATATTTTAGGGATTTTAATAGACCTTTTAATGATTTGAATTAATAATAATTCCCTCAAGATAGGAATCCTATGGGAACAAGGTTCAGACTTTGGGTTGACTAAGGTTAATTCTCTCACACGCATGCAAATGCAAGCTTAAAGGGTGGAAAAGGTACAACCGGCATGGCGTCCATGTGGGAATCCACGGCTTACGGGGACTTATGGAGGTCCCGGATAAGATCACCTAGTCGACTCCAAGGAATATGGAGGCGAGAGGATCACTTACCAAGGTAGAAATGCAACTATGATATGTAATGCATGGCCCTATGTGCACCAGAATGCATGCAAAAATCTAGCCTAAAACTAACAATTAATATGCGAACAATGGTGTATAAATGAATAACAACAAGGAGGAGACCAGACAGCACCCAAGAATGAGGATCACAGTCAAAAACTGTAGAAATATAAGCAACCTCGGTGTGTGTACCTGTGACTAGAGAAACGGTCGTCCAGGAGACCGCTAAAAGATAAGACGGTCTATCTGTAGACCGCTTTTAAGCCGAAAATGGCCAGACAGGGTACTGCCAAGGAACCAGGGAGCAGAAACAATAGGAAATAAAATGGGAAAAGTGAGGAAATCACAAGGGCTACTGAGATAAACTAAAGACAGCAGGCGAAATAAGAACTCAGCATGATTGGCACTAGATGTCCCACCATGATCGCCAAAAATAAGGGTGTTGATAGTTTTTGTGACGACCCAAGATCCGGATACCGGGAGGAGTCCGATACCATTAGAATCCTGGCCCGCCGCCCACGAGCCGGGATGGCTCGGAAGGGCTAAAAGGAGTGTGGAGGTACAAAGAAATAGGAAATAAGGCAGGACAATTCAACAATTAACAAAAATAAATAACAACAACTACAACAGAGTCCAGTCCAACAGAAAGTATAGTCTAAAGCAGTAAAATGTACCACATGCCAAGTGAACACTCGGCCCGGTGAGCTAGCAACTGAGTACCTCCGAACAACACCCTCGAACCTCGAGGAAGAACCGCTACACCTAAAAAGTAGGGATGAGTCTCCAAACAGAGACTCAGCAGGGGTCCCGCGGAACCCCAATCGGAACCAACGGCGGTAGCGAAAAGGAAAGCTACAACCACAGGAGGAACAACGAACCGGTGGCCGATCAAAACTCGGCACTACGGCTACTCCTAATGTACCAGAAAAATACACCCCGATCTCACGGTCGGGGGCTACCGAACCACACTAGTACCACTTACCGAAGTAAAAACCCACGGCAACCCCACCGTAGAGGCCTGACTCCCAGAACACGGCCAACCTGGACACGCTGTCCAAGGTGCAACCGTGACCACCCGGTCGCGGACACGGCACCAACAAGACGCAACCTCGGTAAAGCTACTAGCACCCTGGCCACTAACTTGGAAACACCAGCCGGTCCAGAAAACCACGTCTCGCAGATGGGAAACGGAACATGAAAATAGGAGAGTCACGTCTCTCATGACAGGAGTACCTGCCCACCAGAAGCAAGGCCGAATGCATCCACTGACGGCTTAGACCGCCCCTCAGGTGTCCCCCTCGACCCTGGTGGAACGGGAACACCGTACTAGTAACCACAGAACAAGTGACTAGTTGGGGTCGCACTCATCAGCGCGGGTCCAACTGCCCCCAACCACGTTTGCACACACAGACCGTGCGTCTTTGGTCTGGCCCTCTGACTAGTTTTTCCCTCAGTCGGACTCTGGCTGGTAGACGTGGGGCCCAAAGGAAACCAGTCTAAAACTATCTTTCTCTGGGGTAGCCTCACCACCACTCCCTGCTGGGACCACTCGCGTGTTGGAAGGCTACGACTAGTGGGGAGTCACTAGTGTGACCACTCTCCAAGGAGAAACTCCAAGAAACATGCACGCACCCTGTGCGAAAGTCGAGAAGGACCAAGTGGCGACGAGCCACTGGACTCTGGACGGTCCTCTAGACTCACTAAATCCAATGGTCCTTGAGTCACGAGACTCAGGGTCAAGACCGTTGTACGCAACAGCACAAGGCCGTCAATCTAGCCTACTCCCTAGGTCTAAAACAACTATATCATAAATACCGAGGCAACCGAGCCCATTCCCCTGGGAAGGGAACTGAGAAGTCTTCCAGCCCCAGGCTGGATAGCTGGACTCACAATCCGAGGCCACACATATGGCCCACTCGAGAACCATCTTCCGCAGAAACCCACGACATGCGGTGGAACCCCACTGCACTCACACCAATACACGGTGACTCGATCGAGTGTAACACAAAGCCTAGAATGCACACACCTATGGGCACGCTAGTCGAGGTAACACGACACCTACGGACACCCCAGAAACATGGACATGGAACCTACGGGGTGTCCGGGACACTCACGAGGTCGACCGTAACTCACGGGAACCATGGTCGAAGAGAAACGGGACTGCAACCCACTCGGTGCAGCCCAGAGTCTGGCAGTCCAACATTGGGCCGCCACAGGCTCTGGCGGTCCAACACTGGTCCGCCACAGGACTCTAGCGGTCCAACACAGGAGCGCTAGACGAAGAAGCCACGCTGGCTCTGGCGCGCCTACATTGGGCCGCCACAGTGCTCTAGCGGTCCAACACCGAAGTGCTAGAGGATAGGTCACGTTAACTCTGGCCCCCCGCTCTCAGGCCGCCACACGCTCTAGCGGACCAACCCTGGTGCGCTAGAGGACACGTGAACCCAACGGTCAAAACCAACGGTCGGAAATCAACGGTCGACACGCCCCTCTAGCGGTCGAATCCTGGAGCGCTACACGCTCTAGGGGTTTATCATGCGATCGCCAGGCCGACGGACGCCCTGTCGACAAAATAGTAACCTGTGGCGAACCCGCCTTGGGCGACCACAGCGTCTGGCACACGTACCCTGCGCCGTCAGAGACTCTGGCGGTCTCTGGAAGGACCGCCACACCAGCCTGAGATCGGACCGGCGGGAAAAACCCAAAAATCCAAACCATGCCCCCAAACATTCATGGATGAGGGGGAAAACAAGGGGGAAGCTCCCCTAGGATGATGTGAATCTACACCGGACACTAATTTTTATTTTTGTATTTGTGTCCTTTTAGTTTACATTTATATCCTTGGGAAGTATGTTTACAATTGTAAGGCTTTATAAGCCAATTTGTCATTCCTTAGGATTCTTTGGATTTTTATGTAAAAGTCCAGTAGGACCAGTAAGGGGCCCCCATCTCCTTTCCTATTGGTCCACCTAAGTCTTAGGGCCCATGTGGGGTCAGTCAAAGGTCCATGGTGGGCTTCTAGATGGTTTGACATTCAAAGGGGGACAAGTGTTACAAAATGTCCAAGATGCCCCCCCTTAAGTTAAGGAGGTGCCCCCCATTAAAATGACATTTTGTATTTTATTTTTTTAGGTCAATTGATCACATGGGGAAAGAAAATGCTGTCCCTCCTCTCTCTCCCACGAAATCCCAACCCCCTCCCCCTTCCTCCTATTCTATATAATCCCATGTATAGTGTTTTGTAAGAATTAATGAAGAAAATTTGTGACATTGGCTTGAGCCATTGAAGGGTGTGCCCTTGTTCCTCTCTCCTCCCCCTGTTCCAGATGGATTTCTGTTAAATCCTGAGTGTGAAGCTCTTCTATATTCTCCTTAGCCCCTTTGAGTTCTATTTCTGCCGCCGCCGCCATCGCACCGCCATCGTGCCGCCACCACCATCGTCGGAGTTCTGTCTCCATCAGGACAAAACCTCATCTCCAAAATTTTATCTTTTTTTCTTGTTGTCTGATCGAGCCCTGATTTTGAGGGTTTGTTCTGTCCATCTCCCCTAACCTCCAATTCAAATTTCATGTCCTTTGGACTTCATTTGATACTTTTCTCACATTTATTGTTCTCCCCCCTATAATCTACCATTCTGCAGATCTACGGGACAGAGTCACCTTGTTGTAATTTTCTCACCCCATAAAAATTTTCAAAAAATCCACAAAAATTTCTCAATGTTCCTCGGTCAAAGGTCAGTTTCAGACAGATCCCCTTCTGTCCTGAGTGTCAATAATCTGACCCACAGAAAAAATATAGTCTTGCAGAGCCTCCCAATTCTTATCCCTTCGTTGGATCGACGTACCAATTTTATATGTGATAGAGCTGGGAGTCCTCTTTCCAACCCCACCAGTTTCACCTCGATCCGATTTTGGATCTGAGAGACTTAATTCTTTCCGCCGAGGCGCGCAAATCTGTTCCCTGTGTAGATCAGAAAAATTAGTCCGTGGATATTTCGTGCAAAATTACCAAAAGTCAACTTTTGGAACCGCCACTTTAGAGAGTCGATCAGGGACGTCTCGCCATCGTCCCAGCCAAGCGGCGCCTTCAGAAGACCTCAGGAGGGTGATATTCCTTTGGAAACTGCACCTTGCTATCCAGTGAGTCAGAACCGAGTCGGCGTAGTACCGAGTCGGCGCAGGATCGAGTCGGACCAGCCGGCCGAGTTCGCCCCGAACGCACCTATGGATTGTTACCCGTCAACTCAGGGTCGGTCTTCCAGGGCCCTATAGACACGCCAAAATTGACGTTACTATGAGTACATCTCATATTACCTTATAATACCCCAATTTGACGCTCAAATTAACTTTGTTTGAGTGATTTTTTTTCCTTTTCTGGTATTTATTCCTTTTTTTCTCCATTTACTTATTTTCCCCTATTTTTCTGAATTTTCTAAGAATTTTTCTCTATTTTTATGAATTTTTTAGAATTAACGACTTGACGTGTGGCGTCTTTTAAATAACGGCTTAGCCTTGGGTGTTTCTTAAAAATTGACGGCCACTTCCATTAGGCATCAATTCCTTTCATTTTCCCATGTTTTTAGATTTTTCTGAGAATTTTTTGGAATTTTTTTAGAATTAACGACTTAACAAGGGACGTTATTTTGATTTTAAACAAAATAAAAAATGAAAAAAGGTAAATAATGACATTTGAGAAGGCGTCAATTTCAATTTGAATTTTTTAATATTATTTTTAACCATCTTCCAGAGGTGATTTGGTGGCCTTCCGGGTGTTAGAAAAATACGGAAAAATAGTCATTGGAATCAGCACAGTGAGATGCACCTCCACCTAAAAAATGAGAAAATAATATTGAGAAATGAAAAATGGCCCTGTTTTGGAATATTTTGAAATAACGACCTTGAATCGGACGTCAATTTAATTGACGCCCGAATTCACGGTCATCCATTCTTTGTGACTTTTTATCATTTTGATTAACGCCCCTGTGCAAGGCGTTATTTTCAATTAACGCCCCTGTGTCGGTCGTCATTTTCATTGCTATATTTTGAGAGTTTGGATCCGATCGAAATTCGTGTTAAATTATAAATAACGCCCCTTTGCGAGTCGTCAATTCTTAAATTGACGTTTCATCCGCGGGCGTCATTTTAAGAAACGACCGTCTCAAGTCGTCAATTCATGTTGAATTCCGGACTTTCCCAGAACCGCCTTCTTTCCTCGTTTTGAGCCCATTTTCACTTCGGAAAGGACCCCAATGGCTTTCCATGACAGGAGGGACTCCTTCCAATGTTTATCTCTTGCTAAAACCAAGCTATCCCAATTGTTCTTGGAATTGAAACTCTTTTTCCCCCTATAAATAGAGCCCTACGGCTCTGTCGAAAGGGGGGATTCTTCTTCTTTTTTTCTTACAGAGAATTACTGCTGATCGCTTGGCTGAAGGAGGGAGCTCTCCTACACTTCACGGTTTCATCCCCATTGAGTCTTCCTCCCGAATGCATATCAAAGCCAACGCACAGGAAGATTGCCCAGGCTTCTCTTATTGCCTCTTTGCTCCTCTGATTTCTTTGTTTTTTTTTATTTTTATTGTGTTACCATCATGCATGCATCATATCGTAGCCCCTTCTTTACTTCTCAACTGTGTTGAGAACCTCCCTCCAACAGTGCAACACTTGCACTTATTTTATATCATTCATCATGTTATACCTCCTACCCATTGCATAGGGGTTTAAAGGGCCAACACCCAACAAGGTGTGTTCTTATACATGATTTTCATGCTCATCTTTATTATGAATTTGATGCTACACTCACCTTGGTTCTAATCCATATTCTTTTATTGGTGTTTGTTAATTTTGCAAGGGTAATCAATCTACAAGAAGAACTTTCTTCATCGGCCGGCCGATTGAAAGAGAAGGATACACTCACAATTCCCCGCATCTGAGGTATTTATATTCGCGATCCCTCCCTTGATTATTATTGTTTATATCCTTTGAGGCCCTCGAGTCTCTGGCGATCACTCTCCTTATTAGCACCTCGTGCTTGCATGCTTATTTAATTTCTTTTATTTTTTTAATTGTCATAAGTGGATTTCTTATAATCTACAAATTGGCGATCACGGTGGGACACCTTTTTCTTTTTCTTTTGAGTACCCTTTCCCCTTGAGCACCCACGTGTGCCATCTCCCCTTTGGCACCCACGGTGCACCTCCCTTCATGCTACACGTAGCACTTCCCCCATGTGATTGGTTAGTTTGATAGATTTTTAGAAATTCCATTTATCGACCTCTTAAAAAAAATGATGAGCATGTTATATCCCATTTCATGTTGCTGATTGCCATGATTCCCATATTGTGATTGTGCGTGTTTTACTGTCGGTATTTTCCACTGTTTGAGCTCTGTGGCCGTTGAAGTATTGAAAGAATTAACGCCCCTCACAAAGGCGTCTTTTGTCATAGTAACGCCTTACATCAAGGCGTCATTTTCTTCTGACACCCCTGTCAGAGGCGTCTTTCACTAGTGCGGCGCCTCACGGGAAGGCGTCTTTTTATTATCGTGTTGATTATTACCATTTGACGCCCCTGTTCACGGGCGTCCTTTCTTGATACAGCGCCTTACTGGATGGCGTTATTTTAATTTTCATTGATTATTCATCTGGGTTACTGATAATTGACGCCCCTGCTCCCGGGCGTCCATTCTATAGGTAGCGCCTCACCTTAAGGCGCTATTTTTACTCTGCTTGCACTATTCACAATGATTAGCGACTGACACTCAGACGCTGCTTCTTGATGTAGCGACCTTTCCCAGGTCGTCATTTTGTTCTGTGTTGTTATCTGCTTGATACTGCCTGCTACATTCATCTTTGCATTGGTTTGGGAGACCTCCTCTCTCTACACTAGGATCTCACACACCTCTCTTGGAATTGGAACGACCCTCCATTGAGCATTCCGTCTCTTTGGACCGGAAATTCCTTTTCCAAGACCTCCGTAAGTCCCCGAACCCGTGGATTCCCTCACGGACGCTAGGCAGGTTGTATCTTTGAAGTCTCGGGTTTAGTTGGCCTATGCATGGTGAGAGAGTGTTCCTAGTTGGCACTGAAGAAAACCACATTTGAAACTAGGATCATCCCTTGAGTGATCACACCAATTTGCATAAAATCATTAATTCACCAAGGTTCAAACAAACAAAAATCAACGGTAACCATTCCAAATTGTGTGCTTCTTTACAAATTATTTTGTTTGAACTTTGATTGCATAATGGCTTACCTTGATAGAGACAATAACATGTTTAACCTTCATGAGGATGCACAACCTAGCACATCTTATATTCCTCAATCTCAACATGCTCGTCATAATTCTCACCATATTTTCAAGGGACCACGCCCTCATTCTTATGGCGTTGCCCGACCCATGGGCAATGTCCAATCTCATGGTCCCCCGATTCAATCGCGAGCCACTACTCCTACGGGACCGTCTCCTCCCGACGATGAGAAGGTCTCCCAGATCTTGCATGCATTAGATCATCTCACCCCTCAACAAATCCAAGCCCTTAAGGCCGTTGTTGAGGGTTCATCTCATTCCTCTCATCCTCCTTCCAATCCTATGCGGGTGGCCCATCACCCACTTCCCTCTTCTATTCACATTCCTACTCGGGTAGCTCATCACCCATCTCCTCCTATTCACACTTCTCCTCGGGTGGTCTAATACCCGCCTCCTTCTATTCCTCCTCCACCACGGCCCCAAGGCCCATTTATTCCTTGCAACTCGGCCCATCCGGGTTCTTCTATGGGTCATCCCATTAATCCCCTTTCACGGCCTTTTTATGCGGCCCCTCCTTTAAGGCCCTGCCAACCCTCTGTTACTCAGGTCACACCCCTCCAACGAACTCTTCTCGACAAAGTCACTTTGTTGGAGGAACAATTAAAGAGGGTTACTCACCCACGGCCTGCTCCTTCTACTCCAGTCAATCCCCTCCACGCCGCTCTAAATGACATTACAAAGATGGAGAAAGCTTGGAAGGATAGGAGAGACGACTACGGCACCAACAGTACAAGCAAGCAAGAGCCGGCAGGTCTCAACGTTCCAGTGGACGCCGTCCATTCTCCACCCATTCACCCAATTCACGCATATGGCCTTCCACCCCCGCATACACAATACCATTACATTCCACCACCCACATGTATGCCTTCACTACGTGATGTGACACGACCTTGGACTTAAGCAAGCAAGCACATTCGCAATCTAAATGGGCCAATTTGGGCCGCCGCTCTCTCGTCGCCCACCCAAGCCCGGGGTAACTGAGGTTGAGGGGTTGGGCCCTTCCTGGTAGAGGGCCAGCAAGGCCAAGACTTGATTCCCAATGGATGTGGAAGCCCAAAACAATGGAGCCGACCAAGTGCCAAAGGCACCGGTTTCTCTCTTTTCCCACGGTGATCACTTATAGCACAAGAGCTTAAGGATCGGGCTCTCATTCACGGCCAGCGGAGTTTATGAACTAATATTGAAAGAACAAGCACAAACTAGAGCAAAGTTTGGAGCACTTACTCGACCGGTTTGAAGAAACCGGTCCCGCTCGGAGACGAGGGCGAGCGGGGAAGCGTGGGTTCCCCACACACCGCGCCGCGCCGGGGTAGCTTGACCTGTTTAAGCTATTACAACACTACACCCCATGCAAGGGGGGGATCGTGGGGAAGGGAAGATGATAGTTACAATCAAAACTACCTCCACGCAGGGAGGGGCCTTCAGCCGGCCAAGCGGGGTGGGGAAAACTAGGGCTAAAACGATGATGAAGTGAATATGCTGAATCTGCCTTCTCTCGGCAATTGTGGACAGACAGTCGGTACTGTGGCTGCAGAACGTGATCAAGAATTTTTCCGAGGGCGAGACCAGTGGGAAAATCTTTGTTACTGGAACTGGAGTGCCTCTGAATTTTTCCGAATTCTTCTGGGGTCACTGCTGGCCTGGGCAGGAACTCGAACAGGGACGCTGATTCTCGGACTGACAGCAACTGGTTACTAACAGAAGGAAGAAGAGGTTGCCTCGGCCGCTCCCGAACTCCGAATCAGGTTCCGCTAGAGCCGCTGGAACCGTGGACGAGTCTTCTTTGCAGCAGAATTGACGGGGAAGCCGAAAGATGCCACCGAAGATCAGGGGACCCAGAACAGTGAGTGGGGGTCGGTGCAGACTGTGGGAAGCAGAGTCGCACGCCTGAGGAAGAAAATTCGTAACTTCTGTAGGCCGAATGCCGAACGGAGTTCCGCTTCTTGGTTCTGAAGGTAGACAGGGAGAGGAAGAAATTTGAAGAAGATCTCATGGCCTGATTCCTCCGGGGATTGTCGTGGTGAAGCTTTCTAATCTGGCTCAGGTCCTCAGCCGAGGCAGAACTACGTAGTTGTGGGAGAATGGACCTCTTGGATGGCTCGGAGATCGGAAGAAGATGAAACCACTTCTGTTGAGAAGCAGACTGGTAGACGCTTCCGACGATGGCTCTTGGGTCTTAAAACTCGTCCGGAGGAAGTCGTAGTGGCCGATGCAAGTTGATGGTTCATCTGTAACCTCTGGATAGTAAACTGTAACTTCGAAGTAGCTTCCAATGACCAAGAAAGAAGAAGGGGAAGGGGGTAGATGAGTGTGGGAGTGACCCCTGGTTGTAAGGGGGTCTTGGAGGGGGTGTTCTAAGGTGTGGGAGGTGGAGAATAAGGTCTGGAAGAGGGTCCAATAGATGGTGGTAGTGGGGGCTGCGAATTTGGTTGGAATGGAGAGAGGGAAAGGATATTTGAAAATAGGTTTAAGGGTGGGGTTAATTTTTTGTCTTGGGAATGGGGGGGGTTGTGTTGGGGAAGGGAAGGGGTGCTTGGGGTAGTGGGAAGGGTGCTTGGGAAAGTGGGAGGAGTAGTTGGGGGTTGGATGGTGAGGAGAGGATTGGTGGAGGGGGTCTTGGGCAGGGGTGGAGTATTGATGAGGGTTGTGGGGAATGGGAAGAGGCTTAAATGGGGTAGGTGGGGAGTGGAGGTGGTTGGGAAGGGAGGAGAGAGAAGAAAATTTGAATTTGGGTGTTGAGGAGAGAGAAAGTGGAGTGAAAAAGAGAGATTAAGAGAGGGAAGGGTGGGGAATCTCTCCCCTAGGGTTTCTCACCCAAAAATGGAATCTCTCCACTAGATAAGAAGTGTAAACTCTCAAAATGGCAAGTTTTTCATTCATTGATTCATTCCCTTGAAATGGGGGGGGAATGGGGTCCTATATATAGGAAACCCACATTTCTACAAAAGTCCCTGACAATTGACTCAATGACAAATAACCAAAGGGTAGGGGAGAGCCCTTGGGCCAAGCCCAATGAATTGGGCCCAATAGCTAATTAGACAACCTAATGACACTCAAACTTAGAGAAATGAACACAAGACCTAGGAACATGACTCAAATAAAAGGGAAAATACATCAAATGACTCAAATAAAAATTACATAGGACTCAAAATTAAATGACTAGACCATGCCGGATGCAACCGGGGCGAGGAGACGAGCTGTGAACGAGGGCATGGGAGGTGATATCCCCATCATACTCCCGGGGTGCGGAGAACTCGACTCCGTCAAGTTAGTGTCCTTCCCTCCTTAGAGGGTGTAGAAGTGGTACTGCCCTCAAGTCTTCCGAACGAGACTGATCCATCCACCTGCCGAGATAGCGCTCGTATACCTTGCTCCTGGTGGTAGTGACATGTTCATCCAATATTCGTTCAATGCGCTCACGCTGGGCTCTCTTGGCTGGTGGACTCTCCTCACGGGTGGGTGCTCTCTCAACGGAGGGAATATGCTCAATATCCTCACTAGGTACCACCGTGGGTCCCTTGTATGGCACTAGGTCGGCGACACTGAATGTGGGACTTACCCCATATTCCTCGGGGAGATCTAACTCATAGGCATTTGCACCAATGCGCCTCAGGACTTGGAAGGGACCAGCCCCACGTGGCCTCAATTTGGAGATGGCTCCCGGGGAGAGCCTCTCCGTCCTTACCATCACAAAGTCACCCTCATGGAATTCTTGGTGACGTCGATGAGAGTCGGCTCGCCTTTTATAAGTCACATTCTTCTTGGTAATGTGCTTGCAGATCTCTTTATGCAATGTTGTGAATGCAGACATTCTAGGGGTGATGGGTGGACTTGGGCAACCAAAAGTAGACATATCGTGTAATGATACAGTGTAGACTTTGGTTAGCCTAGGTGGGCCGGGGCGCCCGTAGGTGGCCCTATCATACAAATTGGTGATAAATATTGGGGGACCAGGACATCCGTAGATGCCTTTGACATGCTTAAGACCCATGATGAATGAAGGTGGACCATGACATCCGAATATGGACCACTCATACTTTCAACTAGACATGTGGGTGATATGAATGAATGGACCCAACATAGTGTTCATGCCAAGGGGTATGGTAAGCCTAGACACATGCATGCTTTTCCCAAAGGTGACTTCCATGTGTATAGGTGTGGGATAACATTTGAACTCCCATTGGAAAGGATCGAATGGATCTAAGAAGGTGGTCATCATGGGGTGGGGTAAATCATCAATCCCTAGGTGTATGTTACCTAAGGTCAAGGTTCTCATCGTATAGCCTGGGTCATGGTTGAGGTGGGCTTTGCTCAACATGGTGGGTATGGGTAGGAATGGGTGGGTGGTGGGTGATGTCGGTGGGTCACATGGGGATCTAGGCTCCCATAGGAAAGGGTCAAAGGGGTCATGGAAAGGGCTACTTAGAGGGAGGGACTCTATGTCTTCAAGGTTCCCAAATGGTGAGTCAACCTCTTCCAAGAAAATTGGGCTAAGGTCTCTAGTGAGTTGACCGTTTAAGGCATTTAAGATCTCAATGGGTGGGGGGTAGGTCGGAGTAGGTCAGTCGGTCTTTACTTCCAAGGGATCGGGTGTTTGGATCATAGGCTCCTCCTCCAAGGGGAGGAATGGGTCTTTTGGTGGTGGAGTGGAGATAGCCGGCTCATGGTACTCCCGGGGTGGTGAACATGGACGGGCTTGGGTTGGGCTTGATAGGGGAAGTACTTGGGTTGGAGTTGGGGTTGGGGGTGGAAGAGTGGTTGGTTGAGAAGGTCCGGATTGGGGTGCATAGATCTTTCTAAGATCATCCCTCATTTCAACCCAAGATTCAATGGGTGCTTCCCCTTTGGCTTCTCTCAAACCTACAATGCACTCCCATTCTTTCCTAGCTTGCCGCCAGAGCAAACTCTTGGCATAGTTGACTTGGATAAGCCCCGATAAGGTGAACCTCCCAAAGTGTCGGTCTATGGAATTTTCCCATTCTTGATATATGCTAGGGCGGGATCCATCAAACACAAAAGCTTCTAATGGGCCTAAGAGTGGTGAGTATGCCAAATATGAGGTAGTCATGATGGTGGACAAGGGTGATGCACAAGTGAATAATGCAATGGCCCTAGGACTAGACTTAGTAGAGACAAGTCTAAAACTTGCTCTGATACCAATTGATGTGACACGACCTTGGACTTAAGCAAGTAAGCACATTCGCAATCTAAATGGGCCAATTTGGGCCGCCGCTCTCTCGTCGCTCACCCAAGCCCGGGGTAACTTGGCAATGCCAAGGTGAGGTTGAGGGGTTGGGCCCTTGCTGGTAGAGGGCCAGCAAGGCCAAGACTTGATTCCCAATGGATGTGGAAGCCCAAGACAATGGGGCCGACCAAGTGCCAAAGGCACCGGTTTCTCTCTTTTCCCACGGTGATCACTTATAGCACAAGAGCTTAAGGATCGGGCTCTCATTCACGGCCAGCGGAGTTTATGAACTAATATTGAAAGAACAAGCACAAACTAGAACAAAGTTTGGAGCACTTACTCGATCGGTTTGAAGAAACCGGTCCCGCTCGGAGACGAGGGCGAGCGGGGAAGCGTGGGTTCCCCACACGCCGCGCCGGGGTAGCTTGACCTGTTTAAGCTATTACAACACTACACCCCATGCAAGGGGGGGATCGTGGGGAAGGGAAGATGATAGTTACAATCAAAACTACCTCCACGCAGGGAGGGGCCTTCAGCCGGCCAAGCGGGGTGGGGAAAACTAGGGTTAAAACGATGATGAAGTGAATATGCTGAATCTGCCTTCTCTCGGTAATTGTGGACAGACAGTCGGTACTGTGGCTGCAGAACGTGATCAAGAATTTTTCCGAGGGTGAGACCAGTGGAAAAATCTTTGTTACTGGAACTGGAGTGCCTCTGAATTTTGCCGAATTCTTCTGGGGTCACTGCTGGCCTGGGCAGGAGCTCGAACAGGGACGCTGATTCTCGGACTGACAGCAACTGGTTACTAACAGCAGGAAGAAGAGGTTGCCTCGGCCGCTCCCGAACTCCGAATCAGGTGCCGCCAGAGCCGCTGGAACCGTGGACGAGTCTTCTTTGCAGAAGAATTGACGGGGAAGCCGAAAGATGCCAGCGAAGATCAGGGGACCCAGAACAGTGAGTGGGGGTCGGTGCAGACTGTGGGAAGCAGAGTCGCACGCCTGAGGAAGAAAATTCGTAACTTCTGCTGCCGGATGCCGAACGGAGTTCCGCTTCTTGGTTCTGAAAGTAGACAGGGAGAGAAAGAAATTTGAAGAAGATCTCGTGGCCTGATTCCTCCGGGGATTGTCGTGGTGAAGCTTTCTAATCTGGCTCAGGTCCTCAGCCAAGGCAGAACTACGCAGTTGTGGGAGAATGGACCTCCTGGATGGCTCGGAGATCGGAAGAAGATGAAACCACTTCTGTTGAGAAGGAGACTGGTAGACGCTTTCGACGATGGCTTAAAACTCGTCCGGAGGAAGTCGTGGTGGCCGATGCAAGTTGCTGGTTCATCTGTAACCTCTGGACAGTAAACTGTAACTTCGAAGTAGCTTCCAATGACCAAGAAAGAAGAAGGGGAAGGGGGTAGATGAGTGTGGGAGTGACCCCTGGTTGTAAGGGGGTCTTGGAGGGGGTGTTCTAAGGTGTGGGAGGTGGAGAATAAGGTCTGGAAGAGGGTCCAATAGATGGTGGTAGTGGGGGCTGCGAATTTGGTTGGAATGGAGAGAGGGAAAGGATATTTGAAAATAGGTTTAAGGGTGGGGTTAATTTTTTGTCTTGGGAATGGGGGGGGTTGTGTTGGGGAAGGGAAGGGGTGCTTGGGGTAGTGGGAAGGGTGCTTGGGAAAGTGGGAGGGGTAGTTGGGGGTTGGATGGTGAGGAGAGGATTGGTGGAGGGGGTCTTAGGAAGGGGTGGAGTATTGATGAGGGTTGTGGGGAATGGGAAGAGGCTTAAATGGGGTAGGTGGGGAGTGGAGGTGGTTGGGAAGGGAGGAGAGAGAAGAAAATTTGAATTTGGGTGTTGAGGAGAGAGGGAGTGGAGTGAAAAAGAGAGATTAAGAGAGGGAAGGGTGGGGAATCTCTCCCCTAGGGTTTCTCAACCAAAAATGGAATCTCTCCACTAGATAAGAAGTGTAAACTCTCAAAATGGCAAGTTTTTTCATTCATTGATTCATTCCCTTGAAATGGGGGGGAATGGAGTCCTATATATAGGAAACCCACATTTCTACAAAAGTCCCTGACAATTGACTCAATGACAAATAACCGAAGGGTAGGGGAGAGCCCTTGGGCCAAACCCAATGAATTGGGCCCAATAGCTAATTAGACAACCTAATGACAGTCAAACTTAGAGAAATGAACACAAGACCTAGGAACATGACTCAAATAAAAGGGAAAATACATCAAATGACTCAAATAAAAATTACATAGGACTCAAAATTAAATGACTAGACCATGCCGGATGCAACCGGGGCGAGGAGACGAGCTGTGAACGTGGGCATGGGAGGTGATGTCCCCATCACTACGGTGTCGACTTGATCCTGCTAATGAAGAACCGATGATTGAAGAATTTGAGGCGGCATACGACAAAGCTCTGCACGCCCCCCTTCCGAGTTTCCTTCGCTTCCCTCTCCCTCCGCTACCACTGGATGAACCCCTTTCTCAGGACTATGCCACAGTCCCCGATCCAACTCCCATTTATGAGACCTCTTTGTGTTACGATGACGGGTCGAAATTCCAATCACCCATACCACCACACCATGAGTCTCATCCTATCCCTAACACCTCGCGCCCCATCCGTCATTTTCAATGCACTAAACCTTCTCCGTTCACACCTCCCGTAACCACACCAATAGCCTCCACTCCGTCGGCCTCCGCCGAGCCTCCATCACCCTCCACTACACCGGTCTCCTTCGAGCCTTCTATTACTACTCCTCTTTGTTCACCACCTCAACCCTCCATTATCCCTTTAACCCCAAAACCCACTATGCCTATTACCACTATTCCACTACTTAACCCTTCACCCTTACCCGTGGCTAGTCCAGAGCAGGATTTACCCCTTTTTGCACTCGAGCCAACCCCGACTGCTTCCGAGCAAAGGGAGAAACTCGACGTGTTTGAACCTCCATTTCCACTCATCCTTTCTCCAACACCTTCCATTATACGTCCACCATCCATGGAACCTTCCGCCTCCGCTTCACCCCCCTATACTACTCGGAACGGGTGTCCTTCTGTAAGTACTTGTGCTGAAGATGATCAAGAGCCGGAAAAGAAAGATTTGGCCACGGCCATGATGTTCAAGATGCAAGAGCTTATTTGTCGAATGTCAATCTGGGTTGTTGTGCCAAGCATGGTTGAAGAGGCCAAGTCCCCGCCACTGCTCACTAAGAGAGAATGCCAAGCGTTGATGCCACCCAAGGACCGGCAGGGCACCCCTTGTTCCAACTTTCAAATCTTGAACCTTTTCTTCCATACAAGGGACGAAGCCCACCTTGATCAATATTCTTCATACGCTACAATCCTTGGGCAACATGATGCTTCCTATCCCAACTTTCCAACTCTCTCACACTATTACTTTTCACTCTTCAAGGGAGTTGTCATTTATCATTGAAGCTTCGTCATGGGCTCTTGCTTTATCCATTGGGCCGATTGGCTATACACTTTCACTGCCATGGAGGGGCGGTTATCTTGGTGCCAAAGGGCTTTCCACTATTCTACCCACCTTCCATTCAACGCCATCCACATTCTCTTCATGGGCCACTCCAGGGGTAACAAGGAGGATCTCATCCTCTCGCCCTTCATGTTCTTCATATTCTTTGCATCTCATGGATTCTGTTGCATCCATGCATTCATCGCATCTGTTGCATTGCATTCGCATACATTTGCACTTCTTCTTTCCCGGGTTTCCGGAGCCGTATCTTCCCCGCCTTCCGGAACCTCCGGATCTTCCGCATTTCCCATCTTATTCATCTTCATCCTCTTCTAATCCACTCTCCCCGGGACATCGCGCCCCCTTTCCTGCTATTTCCCTGGAACCTCCAGGTGTTTTATCCCTCCTCTTAGGGCATGATGCCCCTTCTGATTCTACTATTCCGGAACCTCCGGATCTTTCTCTTCTCCCCGGGCATCGCGTCCCTCGGCATTTTCCTCCTCCGGAACCTCCGGACCCTCCATCTTTCTTCCGATTCATCTTTCTGCTCCTCCGGGACATCACATCCTCCATTTTCTTCCTCCTCTTCCATCATCTTTTTCCCTATTGCTTCCCAGGGCACCGCGTCCCTCGATATTTTATCCCTCCAGAGCCTCCGGATTCTTCCTCCTATCATGATTCTACTCCACTGCCTCCAGACCCTCCGGATCCGCCTCTTTCCATCTATCAATTTCTTCTTCTGATTCCTCCTGATCTCGGGTCCGACCCAACTTCTTCCACGTCCACTGCTTTGGGCATCTGCCCTTTCTCCCACTGCTTCCGAGGCTTTAGTCCTCACTCCTCCTTCTAATTCTCCGCTCCTTCTGTAGACTGTTCCATGTGATCAGGGTCTCTGCACCTTAGTGAGGGAGTTCTAGCCCTCGCCTCTCTTCCTTTTCTCCTTATTCGTCTGAGTCTCGTCTGAGCACCACTCCTTCTTGTTAAGCCACTTCCAAATCCTTTGCTTCCAATCCTTTTATCTGCCTAAGAGGACTATCCCACGATGATCAACCCCGCCTCTCACGGTAGCTGCTTCAACAAAGATCACAAGGTAAAATGTTGACGTAAGTAAGGATTTTTTTGATATCATTTTCTCATTGCTTCACGCATGATTTTCAAAGTGAAGTGCTTCTTAACATGATTAAGAGTGATATTTTAAGCCTTTATCCTAGGAATTTATCTTTATTGAATTTCATCTTAAAAAAAAAATTGAAAAGAGTCTTTAGGCTTGCTATGCAGCACTTTGGTTATAAGAACCCCGCGCTGGGAATTCAACATTCTCTCCCCGCTTGTTAAGAGCAACCCTCAGCTGGGCATTCCACACACTTCACGGCATCCTTAGTCGGCTCCTTTGGTTAAACACCGTCCCTACTTTGGCCATGCCATGAATATATCTGAAAGTCTTTTCTCTTCTTTACTCGGCCGAATGCAGGGGCAAGAGGTTGACGGATGAGATGACCAACCTCGGTACTCCCCAATACGAGAGGAGTCTCAAATAGGGGCAGTCTTGACCCAAAATCAATATGAGTTTTCATATGAATTTCATGATATACATCTCGCCAAAAGGGCTATTATGAAAATCAAGTCAAAATTTTGAAAAAAAATTCAAAAGTATGAATTGTGGCATGACAAGAGTGACAAAGTCCCCGCAGGGAAAACCCTGGTCGTATTCATGTCAAGGGTCTAAAAATCAAAGGCACAACGCCCCGGCGCAACAGACCACCTATTTGAGGGTTAATAGCTTGGAAGGAATTCAAGTCCCGACATCTCCCATCTTGCATAAAGCTTATCTCCAATTATTCTTCTCTCCTCCCTCCAAGACCGAGTGTTTCTCGGGTATGGCCTTGATAGGGGCATCGTTATACAAGGGTAGCCGGTCATAGGGCACCACCTTCAATGCACGCTCAGTTTTGGGCAGTTTTTAGCGAAAAGGGAAGGAACAAGGACCCCTAGCCAGTGGTTTAAACATCCTTTGATGCTGCATTAACAAAGTCTAAATCAAAATCCAAAAATTTGAATATTTCCTGATCAAAATCTAAAAAAATTGAATATTTCCTGATCAAAATCTAAAAAAATGAATATTTTCTAAAATCATCAAAAAAATTCAAATATTATCTAAAATCCATAAAAATTTGAATATCTTTTTTTTAAAAAACTCATAAAAATATACATATTTCAAAATCCAAAAAAATTGCATTGTATTTTCTGATGGTGTTTTTACAGGAACAATAATTTTGTAAGGACCAAGAGCACGGGATGAGTCCTCTCCATTCACCGCTATCAATCTCTTGATTCTTCCCAATATCATCATGATTCATCACTATGGACACTCCTAATTACCATCTCTCTATACTGGGCATTAACTGATCGTTCATCTCCAAATCTTTTAATAAAATCCTACTGATTTTACTTGATCACTTTGCCACTGGGCATTACTTGATCCTGATCATCCAATCTCAATCTCACATACCAAGATTGTCATCCTCATGACAAAACAACAAACAATTATGCTTTGCAATGCTATGATTTAACTCATGCTATTCATGCTAAACATGCTTCGCCTTGCTAATACATGCTTGAATGCTATCCACACCAAGCTTTGGTTGCTTTGATGACTATATTGTGATTGCTATTAATGCTATGTTTCATGCTATGCCTGCTATGCTTAAATGCCATATTCATTGCTTGTTGTCTTCCTTATATTTTGGCTAATGAAGTTTTGAGCGCAGGAAAGAAGCTCTTGGTCTCACCGACTGGGCATCATCATCCAAGTCCCACGGTGTTTGCATCTCATCTCCCAGTTCCCTCATGCTCATTGCTATCACCATCTTCCTGTATGCATTTTTACTATATGTTACATATGCTACTAGATTATATCAAGGACCTTGTGGCTTTGGTAAATCTGGAATTTGAGTTCCCCTTCATCAAAAATAATGATGATTCCAGAGGCGTCTTAGTCATACGGATAGGCCGTTGAGCCGTCCAAGACTGGGGACGATGGTTCCCTTTTACGAGTTGGTGCGTGGATAAACGGGCTTGAACTTAGTATTAGCTCACGAAATCAGTTTCTTGACCCAGTCTGGGCAGCTTAACAATATTATCCTTGATTATCTTATATTTTTATCTGTTTTAATTTTTCCTTTTAAACCCAGCATGCATTCATATAGGACTTTAAAAAATCATTCTGATAAGCTGATTGGAGAGTCAAATTGATCTTAATCTTTCCAGATATGAGATATTCATTGCTGAATGGAATCCTCAGTTCGTTTTGTCGCTGTTTTGGGTCATTTTCTCGAAAGCTCCTTATTTGGATTTCTATCCTCTTATTTCAATACTTTCCCTTGATCCATCTTGGCTGCAGCACGTCCACACTGGCTGGTAATCACTCCCCAATGGTGAAACCTACAGGTTTGTGACCTGGGGGTACTTCCACCGCGCTGGAAGTTGATCATCTTCTTTTATCTCCTTCGTGCCCGCGTGCACACTCCCTCTTTTATCCAAACATCGTTGATTTCATTGAATTTCCCGAGATTGCTTCATCTCGAGCTTTTGATTTAATTCTCATCAAGTGATGTTGATTGCGTGTCTCATCACACCTTGGCATCTACTTTTCAGTTTGCTCTGCTCCCTTGCAAAGCAGACGCCAAGGCGGGGCAGCTGTAGACACGCCAAAATTGACGTTACTGTGAGTACATCTCATATTACCTTATAATACCCCAATTTGACCCTCAAATTAACTTTGTTTGAGTGGGTTTTTTTACTTTTATTAGATTTATTCCTTTTTTTCTCCATTTTCTTATTTTTCCCTATTTTTCTAGATTTTCTGGGAATTTTTTTCTATTTTTATGAATTTTTCAGAATTAACGACTTGACGTGGGGCGTCTTTTAAATAACGGCTTAGCCTTGGATGTTTCTTGAAAATTGACGCCACTTCCATTAGGCGTCAATTCCTTTCATTTTTTCATTTTTTTGGATTTTTCTGAGAATGTTTTGAAATTTTTTTGGAATTAACGACTTAACAAGGGACGTTATTTTGATTTTAAATAAAATAAAAAATGAAAAAAGGTAAATAACGACATTTGAGAAGGCGTCAATTTCAATTTAAATTTTTTAATATTATTTTTAACCATCTTCTAGAGGTGATTTGGTGGCCTTCCGGGTGTCAGAAAAATACGGAAAAATAGTCATTGGAATCAACACAGTGAGATGTACCTCCACCTAAAAAATGGGAAAATAATATTGAGAAATGAAAAATGACCCTGTTTTAGAATATTTTGAAATAACGACCTTGAATCGGACGTCAATTTAATTGACGCCCAAATTCACGGTCGTCCATTCTTTGTGACTTTTTATCATTTTGATTAACGCCCCTGTGCAAGGCGTTATTTTCAATTAACGTCCCTGTGTCGGTCGTCATTTTCATTGCTATATTTTGAGAGTTTGGATTCGACCGAAATTCATGTTAAATTATAAATAACGCCCCTTTGCGAGTCGTCAATTCTTAAATTGACGTTTCCTCCGCGGGCGTCATTTTAAGAAACGACCGTCTCCAAGTCGTCAATTCATGTTGAATTCCGGACTTTCCCAGAACCGCCTTCTTTCCTCGTTTTGAGCCCATTTTCACTTCGGAAAGGACCCCAATGGCTTTCCATGACAGGAGGGACTCCTTCCAATATTTATCTCTTGCTAAAACCAAGCTATCCCAATTGTTCTTGGAATTGAAACTCTTTTTTCCCCTATAAATAGAGCCCTACGGCTCTGTCGAAAGGGGGGATTCTTCTTCTTTTTTTCTTACAGAGAATTACTGCTGTGAAGGAGGGAGCTCTCCTACACTTCACGGTTTCATCCCCATTGAGTCTTCCTCCCGAACGCATATCAAAGCCAACGCACAGGAAGATTGCCCAGGCTTGTCTTATTGCCTCTTTGCTCCTCTGATTGCTTTGTTTTTTTTTTTTGTTTTTATTGTGTTACAATCATGCATGCATCATATCGTAGCCCCTTCTTTACTTCTCAACTATGTTGAGAACCTCCCTCCAACAGTGCAACACTTGCACTTATTTTATATCATTCATCATGTTATACCTCCTACCCATTGCATAGGGGTTTAAAGGGCCAACACCCAACAAGGTGTGTTCTTATACATGATTTTCATGCCCATCTTTATTGTGAATTTGATGCTACACTCACCTTGGTTCTAATCCATATTCTTTTATTGGTGTTTGTTAATTTTGCAAGGGTAATCAATCTACAAGAAGAACTCTATTCATCGGCCGGCCGATTGAAAGAGAAGGATACACTCACAATTCCCCGCATTTGAGGTATTTATATTCGCGATCCCTCCCTTGATTATTATTGTTTATATCCTTTGAGGCACTCGCGTCTCTGGCGATCACTCTCCTTATTAGCACCTCGTGCTTGCATGCTTATTTAATTTCTTTTATTTTTTTAATTGTCCTAAGTGGATTTCTTAGAATCCACAGGCCCCACTTGTAACCCTTTACCTCCCTGCGTGGAGTGGGCAATAAAATTCACTATTGTAATTAAGTTTTTACCGTTGTTACCGGGAGTTACCGTACTTGACCGGGAACGTCTTCCCCATGCCCGGAGCGTGGAGGTAAACTCGCTCCCTCTCTTTATCGTATTTTACTTACCTCGTATATTTTTGAATGCCGCTGCGAGTGTAGGTTCCTAGCTTATTATACTTTTATTCACCGCTGCGAGAGAGAGTGAGTGATCCGTCCCGTGACTCGATCCGAGTTAACGTGGAAAGTCGATACCCGAGACTCACTGCCGGTTTCTCAACCGCGCACGGTCCCACGCATCCCTCGCTTAGGGACGCCCACGAGATAGAGTCCCAGGTCACTGTAGATATGGTAAAATATGGATGTGTATATGCGTGCCGATCCTACAAATCACATGAATAAGCATGAAGGCATATGTGCACCAATCAAGTGAATAACATGAATATGTGACTATGTAAACATGGTAGCATGATCATACAATCAATAAAAATGTGATAAAGGATGTAGAAGAATACCGTGGTCGCCACCAAGGAATAACAACGTCAAAGGATATGAAATACTATGCACATTGTGTACCTTGGAAAAAGAGGATGATCGCGCTCAATATTAAGATGCGGGGATTTGTGGGTTATCTCTCCTCGCCTTCCAGCCGGCTAGAAGGTAAGGGCCTCACTTTCCATGCTTTCCTGCGAAACAAACACAAGACAAGAGGCAAAATCCATTAGAAAATGCTAAGTGTAGAAATCTGCCCAAGTGCATAAGTAACATGAAAGATTGAGGGCAAATTTACCAAGGGAGGATTTTTAACCCCTATGGAACGGTGCAAACAATAGGTGTGTATATTGTAATGAGATTAACATGAAGAAATTGATTTAATATGCCATGATGAACATTGATAAATAAGGTGCAAAAGTGCATGCCACAAGAAAAACTGTGGAAACAGTGTGAAGTGGGTGCAAAGACTGATGCAAATAGTAAGGCAAACGATGTCCAAATGTAGAGAAACTTTAGATGACAGAAGATTTGAATGTTGTGAAGAAGTAGGAACAAGAATCAGTCCAAAAGGAGGTTGGGACAGAAAGTTATAACACCGGAGATTTGGCGACAAATGCGAACTGTGCAGAAAATGCAGAACAGTGCACAAAATGGACTTAAAGAATGATGAATATCTCACAAGATAGAACACCAAAAGAGGAAAGAAAGGATGCTATGGAAAGGTGAGAATGTTGTGGTGAAACTAGGGCAGAAATGAGAGTTTAAAATGGGGAAGACAGCAATGAAAATGGGGTGAAAAACTTAAGAAAACATAAGGGTGCAGAACATGGGAGAAAAATGACTAAGTGTAAAAATAGAATGAAAGTGCAAAACTCATGGACAAAATATGCATGAAGATGACGAGGTAATGAGTCCAAAACCAAGTAACACAAAGATTATACTTCCCTCTAGAGCCTGAAGTTGAAAGGACGGATCAAGAGTGTCCCACGGCCTCGCACCGGTGACGCAAACATGCCCCCGTCGCAAGAAATCTGAGTTTCAGCAAAGTGCAGAACAGTGTGGTGAAACCTCAAAGTAGGGGTTTGGAAAAGGGGGAAAAGATATGAGAAATAAGGTAAACATATAATCAACGTGAAGCTAATACTCCCCTCTTCAAGATGGAGTCAAAGGAGGACAAAACGGATGAAGCATGACTCCGCCCCGGTTTGATGAACAGGCCCCCTTCGCGAAGTTGTAGCAGAAAATCAGCAAACTATGATGATTTGCCAAAAGTAGGGGCGAAGTTAGGAGGGCAAACGATGATGAAATCGAGCAAATAATAAATCAATGAAAAGACAATACTTCCCGCTTCAGGCTAGGGTCAAAGGGTTAAGTAGAAAATCCGGCATGGCTTCGTCGTCACCTTGAAAACACGCCCCCGTCGCGAAGGAAATCTGGGCAAGTTTATATAGAAAAGTGGTGAAACCCCCAAATTTCTCCCATGATTCCAGAAGATAGAGTCCACAAAATCTCGAGATCTCTAGATCAATCTCGAGATAATAGATAGGATAAGAGCTAGAAACAAATGGGACTCTTTTTGGTGGAAGGATCTGGAAGATAGAGTCCATGGAAGGTGGCCCTGGAGCCTAATCTGCATGATTTTTGTTGCACGAAAAGTCAAAAAACCTGATATTACGGCCAAGATTTCAAGAGATATGGTCAATTAAAAATGGTGCTCCGTATACCAAATTAAAGATAATACAAAGGATAAGACACAGCAACAAACGGGGCTCAATTTAGTAGAGTATTCTAGAAGATAGAGCCCTAACAATGAGGCCCCGTTGCACAGGTTTCGGCCTTAGAATCCGGCGGCGAAGAAGATGGAGTTCAGGACTTTTTGGACACTCTGTTAGTTGGACGGTCGCATGATAGACCGTTTATTGAATTGGGCGGTCTAGAAATAGACCGCCCAGACTTGGGGGCGACCGGAGGACTTTTCGCACAAAAAATAGATAAACGGTCATCCACGGACCGTTTTTCGAGTGAGGCGGTCTTAAGAAGACCATTTTATGGCATTTTAAAAATAAAAAAAATTAAAAAATTTACTGTCATGGGTGGTCAACTGTTGACCGTTTTACTGTTGGACGGTCACCTTGTGACCGTTCAACTCAAGGAACGGTCAACTATTGACCGTTTAGTTGTCAAGCTCGCGTGACTTTCGAAATTGAAGCATATCTTGAAAACGGTGCCGAATTAGCAAAAGTGGTATAAGAAGAAATTGTAGATAACTTAAAAATGAATAACTTTTATGCAGAAAGTAAGATGAAAAAATGATCATAAGAGAGAGAAAATAGGGCTAGAACAGAGAGAGAGAATACCGGGACATAGGTGAACAATGCATTCTACTGGAAATGTGTAAATAACTTGAAATCGATGTAGAACTAGCCAATGACGTAGAAGAAGGAATTGTAGAGATTGGAAATATGAACAACTTATATGAAGGACACATTTTGAAAAGAGGAAAGAAAGGAGGTGAAAAAGGCCCCTTTTTAAGACTACGCAGCGAAAGGGGGCTGAATGCTTGAGGGAAGCCGGCCTAAATGGGCCGTAAGTTGACTTGGAAAGTTGACATGTGATAAGATAAGCTCTAGGGCTCCATGAAATAATGATCTCCAAGGCTCAAATGGAATGAAATAATGAAATGGGCTCGAAATTCATCCAAGGAAGGCTCCAAAACAATGGGTAATTCGGGACATCAAAATGATGAATAAGAGAAATGACTCAACTTGCAGGCTAAAAACGGGTGTCAACAGATGCCCCTCCTTGATGTCCGCTTTACAAGGGAGCGAGCAAAAGCAACGCGGATGTGAAATAGAATGGAGATGGAGCGAAAGCGAAAGCGACGTGAAATGGAGATGAAACGGAGAGGACTGAAAAGCGGGCATCAAGGTAAAAGACACCCATTTTAACCAACAAGCGACAGGAATTCTCCCTAAAACGCCGAACTACCCACCTGAAATGGCTAACGCGGATGAGACATGTCTGGAGAACTAAACTAAATGAAAAGGAAAATGCATGATCAACCTCATGGGGGACACAATCCCTCGGACCAATGAGGAGATCGGAATAAGCAGTAACGAAAATGAAAAAGGAGGCAGACTAAGCTCCAGACATGAATCACGCTAGTCAACCAGATCAAGCGGGAGGATCAGAGAAATCGTTCAAACTCAGAATAGAATGGGGATCTCTTATCCAAGAGAACTGAAGCGTAATTAACCATTGTTGAGGAGAAACCTTGAGAAGATCACGAGGCATTAATGCTCAAAATGACATGATGCATGCTGGGCTAAAATAAAGAAATCATCAAAATGAATGCATAGAAAGCATAAAATAGAAAGTACTCAAGGATAATATTGCTAGACCCAGCCAAGATGGGGTCAAGAGTCATCTCGCAACCACGGTGTGCGAGACAGAGTCCATCGTCCCCCACCCGACTCAATCGAGCGGCCTATCCAACGATTAACCATATGCTCCTATATCATCATCATTTTTGTTAAAGGGGAACATCAGATCCCAGAACACACTGGTAACTAGCCGGTCCTTGAGAGGCTATAATAATGTAGATACCATATAGTAATGTAACAATGAGAAGGGATAGAGAGCCATACCTGACTTACCTGTGCAGGTGAAACCGCATTTTTTAGATTATCTGATTTTAAGTTTTTATGAATTTTCAAATAAGACAACCAACAACATGAACAAACAAGCATGAACATAATGAGACAAATAAATGAACGAAAGGCAGCATAACACAACAAAGAATGAACGAACAAGCAACATATGCAAGATACGAACTAACAATATGCATGTAAGATGAACATAGTGAGACAAGACAACAATGCAGTGGGACAACACACGGTTGGGACAAGAACACGTGGGGGGACAACACGGGACAAAGAGGGACAACTAATAACATATGCAAGACAACCAACAACATGCGGTGATGGATAAAATAACATGCGTGGGACGACACGAAGGGACATAAACACGTGACAAGGACACGGCGAGAGAAAAGACATGACAAATACACTCTTCAATCAAAGTCCAAGATCGGAATGAAGCAGAACCGCCAGGTTCATAATCGTGAGGCAGAGCCCTCTAATAAAGATATGATGAGATAAAGCTGAGAAGGACACAAGCTTGAGAATAGATCGAGAGATAAGATTGAAGGAGAGAACATATCAAAGATGTGGATAGGAGGTAGAGCAAAAAGATATAGCAAGGAATGCCTGAGTACTTGCAACCTACACACTTAGCAAACGGATTACGTATCTGTCCTTAAGATAAAAAAAATGCATAAAAACAAAAGACATATTTTTAGATTTTTATAATTTTGTAATTTTTTTTATTTTGACATATTTGATTTTTTGGAGTTTTGAGAATATCTGATTTTTTTGGATTTTGACATATCTGATTTTTTCTTTTGATTTTTGACAATATCTCATTTTTTTAGATTTTGACATATCTCACTTTTTTTGAATTTTTGACAATATCTCATTTTTTTTAGATTTTTTTGAAAATATGTCATTCTTTTTTTTTGAATTTTTTATAATATCTCATTTTTTAGATGTTTTTGAAATAGCAATCTGCAGCACCCAAGACGGGCTTAAACTACTGGCTAGGGATCGTCGTTCCTACCCCTCATTAAAGGCTTCCCTTAAGCAGGACGTGCATGTGATGGTAGCTCACCACAACCAACTGTCTCTAAAGAACGGTGCCCCTACTAAGGTCATACCCGGGATACAACCCAGCCTAAGAGGGAGAAGTGGAAGAATAATTAGAGACAAGTCTTATGTAGGATGGGAGATATCAAGGTTCGACTTCCTTCTAGGGCACTACCCCTCAAAGAGTAGGTCTGTTGCGCCGGGACTTTGTGTCTTTGATTTTTAGACCCATATTTATCAGGCACGTATGCGACCGGGCTCATGACGTCCCGCGGGGAACTGTACTGCCACTCTTGCCATGCCTTTGATTCATAATTTTGCATATTGATTCATTTTCTCATTTTGGTAGCCCTTATGGGCCAGATATAGCATGAAAGCTCACTTTTGAGGGTCAAGATTGCCCCTATTTGAGACCTCTCCTGTATTAGGGAGCGCCTAGATTGGTCATCTCATCCATCCATCGCTTGCCCCTGCACTTGGCCGAGCAGAGAAAAGAAAAGACCTTTGTGCATACCCAAAGTATGGCTAAAGCAGCAACGGTGCGCCTCAGAGAGATCGGCTATGGCTTGCCGTGTAGTGTGTGAAAAAATCCATACTCAAAGGTCACCCTCAACAATCGGGGAAAGAAACTAGACTCCCAATGCGGAGCTATCACCAGCCTAAGGGATGCTGCAAAAGCGAACTCATTTGACTAAGCAAACTAACTAAAGCCTAAGGCTACTGAACCATGTTTTAAGGAACCAACATTATAAGCGCGTGCAGAAATAACATAGTAATAGCAATGATTACATGTTCTGGCACAAAATCAAAGATACCTTTGCAGATCCAAGGCGTAGAAACCGGCCTCCTGAAGCGATCTCGATCATCGAACTTTGAGGAGCGCGAACTTTGTTTTCCTTGCTTGTCAGGATAAAGGATGAAAGGAGGGCAAAGGATTGGATTCCTCGACATAGAGGAGTGGCAGACATCATACTAGATGGAGGGATAAAAAAAGAAGAGAGACGAGGGCTAGAACTCTCTCGTTAAGGCACTGAGGCCCTGATAACAAGGAACCAAGTACAGAATAACCAGTGATTAACTTAGATCAAGGCGGGCTAAAGCCTCGAAAATAGCAAGAAAAAGGGTGAGAACCCCGAAAGGGTGAGGAAGAATGAGTAGGAAGATGAGAAGAAAAATCATCCGACACAGTCGGAGAAAAGGAATTAGAATCACCCGATAGGATCGGGGAAGGAGATGTGGAGTCAGCCGACATAGTCGGGGAAAGAGAATGAGAAGTCGAACTCGGAGATCCCGGGGGAAAGGAAGGGGATGCCCCTGGATCGGGAGGAGAGGAGAAAATCAGGGATCTGGGATTAAAGGAAGAAAAGCACACCACCCAAGGGTGGGAGTTGAGCAATAGAAAAGATGAACAAAAGGAAGAGGAAGAGGAAGAGGAAGAGGAAGAAGTGGGCCCCTGAGTGCACAATTGGCGGCTCTTGAACCTGCGCCGATGCCTCTTCTTAGCAGAAATTGGCCTGTAATGGACCTGCCTGGTGCGGGCTCGAATTCTTGGGCACCCTGCCTTGCAATATCTTCTTACATAACGGGCCCATTTAGCAGACGACCTGGCCCGATTATGAACATGAAGCTTCATTGGGGCGGTTGCCCCCAGGCATCCCGTGCTGACAACAGTAGATGAACATTTTTGAACAACCAACTCCTCGGAATGATGAATATTAGAAAACCATGGAGTCTTGTCACTCGGCACTAAAACATGTAGATTCGGTAACTCCCCTCAGTAATCAGTTGTGAAGCATAACCCCCTCGATAGAAGGGAAGGATGAAACTGAGGGAGAGTAATGCACGACGTTGACATGCTGGCTTATCGATAGACCAAGGGAGGTTTCATGAAATGTGTAGAATGACCTTTGAACATCTTGAAAATATGGCTAATTGCCCCTTGAATATGGAATCCATTAAATCCTTAGTAGTCGTATGGGTTAGCACGATCTGAGTAGAGAACCCTTCTTTGCCAGTGAACCGAACACCAATGAAGCGAGAAGTAATACCAGCATAAAGAGTGAACCCTCCAGCAAGCAAAGAGATTGCCACCGGTCTCGCTTTAGCAGAAACTGGCACTAACGCAAGGGAACTCTTCTTGGCAATCGTCATGGGAAGTGCAGGCTGATCCTCCCCAAAATAGCCAGGGATCGGGACTCGGACTGGCATGCGGCAAATGAAATCTTGAATCTTGTAGTGTATGACCGGCACCAAACTGTCCTGACTTAGCTCGTCATTTCCATGGGGACCAAACCCAAGGGGCACCAGAGGTAGCGCACACCCGCTCCGTGGGGTGAAAGGCGATGAGGAAGTGGGGGTAATAGGCTTAGATGGTGTGGGTAAAGGCAATGCGAGTGGCGGAGGGCTAGCGGCAATGACAAGATCGAGTGGAGGTAAAAGACAAGGTGGAAGAGGCAAAATGGAGGTAAAAGGTAAAGGCAAAGGCGTGGCTTGCTCAGGCCTGGGCGAAGATAATGGCAGAGATGGAGGCGAGGGTGGAGATGGAGGAGGTGATGGAAGCACTGGTGGTGGAGATGGTGGTGATGGTGATGGCAATGGAGATGATGAGGATGATGGTGATGAGGATGATGGGGGTAGTGGACATGGAGGTGGAGGAGAGGGTGGAAGTGGTGGTGAAGTGGAGGAAGCGGCCAGTTGTGGCGCTCTTCGATCTATCGACACGATGCGTCGAGCGGCCTTGGGAATAGAAGCGGGAGTGGAAGAACTGGTGGAAACGGGAGCACTAGCCTGAGCAGAGACTTGGGTTTGTGGTGCTGATGGGGTAGGAGATGGTGAAGGTAATGGGGTAGGTAAGGGGATACATGATGGAGCGGGTGCAATACCAGATAATAAACCACAAGGGTGCCACTGGTCTTGTAGTGGAGACGGCTGCCTAGGCGGCGACTACTGCTACTGCTGCTTACTGTGGAGACCTAAAATAACTTCATGCATGATGGCCCAATCGATCCTCTTATTATCTTCCAGGCCATAAACAATTTCCCGGAATTCAGGGCAATCCTCAACCAAATGCCCCTGCTGGCGATGAAACTCACAATATTGAAGAATATTCCTGACCACGGTTCGGCAAGGCACAATCAGAGGGAGCTGCAATGCGTGAGTGGCTATCAAAGCCCTGAAAATATCTGAAAAACACTATGGCAACGGAAGATAAGGAGCCCGCTTCGGACAAGGTGGATGCCGATGGGAAGGTAATGGAGATGGAAGTGGAGAAGGAAGAGGAGGTTGCGGAGGTAATGGTGCGTGGTTAGTGGTGGAGGGATTTGGTGATGGTATATGTAGAGCGGAAAGGGAGGTGGGAGGTATGTGGACGGCATCTACCTGCTTGGGGTGCGATGTTCCCTTGACTGGAGGGGAAGACATAGGCGGAGACACATATGTGGAGGCAGAGGACTGACTGTAGATGGCGGCAGGTCGACTCATGGAGGGCTGATAGGTGGAGGTATATGGGTATGTGGGAGCGGAAGGCTGACTGGTGGAAAGATATGTGGAGGGACATGGGTATGTGGGAGATGATGGATGGGAGGCATGTGTGGACACGGGAGGTGAAAGAGACACGGGGTCAAGGGAACTTAGGAGTTGCTGGCGGATGAAGCGGGCTCGGTTATAAAGCTGTTGCCAGGATGTGACATCATTGAGGGCTAAGATACACCTAAATTCGGGCGTTACGTTAGCAATAACCATCTTAATCTGCTCACCCTCCGGAATATGCCCCGGGACTTGAGCGGCCAAATGACGCCAACGGTCGACAAACGCTGAGAATTCCTCATGGGGCCTCATCTTCTCCTGGGCCAAATCCACCATGGAGTACCTGGGCCCCACCTAGTCTTGATATTGCTGAATAAATCTTTATCGCACAACTTGAAAATTCACGACTTGCTCTTGCGGCAATGTCAAGAACCAATCCCGAGCCGAGCCCTCTAGAGATAGACCAAACAAATACGCCATCAAGCGTTGATCGTGCTGGAATTGGGCTGACTCACATAAAAACTCCTTCAAATGCACATAGGGGTCACCTACTCCACCATAGCGACAATATGTAGGAATTTGCGAGCGTGGTGGAAGTTGAAGACCTTCAAATGCGAGTGGGACACTCAAAGAAGATTGGGGATTGATTCGACGCTGCAGTTCATCAAGCTGGCGCTGGGCTTGAGTGATCATCTCCTCGGTGGGGAGAGACCGAGAGGGACGTGGGCCAGCCTGAACAAGAGAGCGTGAGTTTAGACCAGGATTATGATATTGGGCCGAATAAGGGGATCCAGCCTGAGGAGAGAGACCCACTCTGGGGATGGAAGGATATGGGGGCCTGGAAGAATCATGCACATGAGAACAAGAACCGATTGGGCCAGCAACAACATGGGCCCATTAAGAGAATAAGAGGGCCCAATAAAGGAAAGGGGCCCACTAAATGAATAAGGTGATGGGCCCGCGTGGGAAGCGGAATCCACGCGAGGGTAAGAGGATAGGGAAGAGGAGGGATAATGCATGGGAGAAGAATGCTCCATGGGAAAAAATGGAGACTTAATACAAGAAAATCAGGGAGATACAATAAGGGAAGTAAAGGACTTAATGGGCCAGAGAACATGAGGGGGGCTGACCCAATAATGCAAGGACCAATGCAAGACAACCTAGGACAAAGGAACTGGACACACAAAAATGGGCTATCCTCAATGGGCCTAACAACAACATTTATATGGATGATGGGGATGCAACACAGAATAACACAAATGGGCTTGGACAAGCCCAAACAATACGAGTAATATGAAGGATTTCACCAAGTCAAATAAGTTAATATGATGGAAAATAATTTAATGTCAAAGTTTTGGATGGGCCTTTTAATGATTTGACTTGAGATTAATTCCCTCAAGATAGGTATACTATAGGGAATAAGGTCCAAACTTTGGTTTGACTATGGTTAACTCCTTCACAACGTATGCAAATGCAAGCCTAAGGGGTGAAAAGGAACAACCGGCCCGGCGTCCGTGTGGGAATCCACGGCTCACGGGGACTTATGGAGGTCCCGGATAAGATCACCTAGTCGAGCCCAAGGAATATGGGAGCGAGAGGATCACTTACCGAGGGGGAATGCAACTACAATATGGCAATATGTATGACTCTATGTGCACCGGAGTGCATGCAATTTCTAGCCTAAATCTAACAAATCAAGATACAATGAACATATGTGAACATAACAATATGGATGCAAAGAAAATGAACAATATGAGCATGAAATGATATCTAAACATGGACATACACACCAAAATCGCAGCAAAGCATGAGACAAGTGATGGGAACTAGAGGTCCCACCCTGATCGCCAAAAAAGGGGGGGGGTAGATATGGGAAAATGTGGATGTGTATATGCGTGCCGATCCCACAAATCACATGAATAAGCATGAAGACATATGTGCACCAATCATGTGAATAACATGAATATGTGGCTATGTAAACATGGTAGCATGATCATACAATCAATAAAAAGGTGATAAAGGATGTAGAAGAATACTGTGATCGCCACCAAGGAATAACAACGTCAAAGGATATGAAATACTATGCACATTGTGTACCTTGGAAAAAGAGGATGATCGCGCTCAATATTAAGATGCGGGGATTTGTGGGTTACCTCTCCTCGCCTTCCAGCCGACTAGACGGTAAGTGCCTCACTTTCCATGTTTTCCTGCGAAACAAACACAAGACAAGATGCAAAACCCATTAGAAAATGCTAAGTGTAGAAATCTGCCTAAGTGCATAAAGCAGCATGAAAGATTGAGGGCAAACTTACCGGGGGAGGGTTTTAACCCCTATGGAAGGGTGCAAACAATAGGTGTGTATATTGTAATGAGATTAACATGAAGAAATTGATTTAATATGCCATGATGAACATAGATAAATAAGGTGCAAAAGTGCATGCCACAAGAAAAATTGTGGAAACAATGTGAAGTGGGTGTAAAGACTGATGCAAACAGTAGGGTAAACGATGTCCAAATGTAGAGAAAATTTAGATGACAAAAGATTTGAATGTTGTGAAGAAGTAGGAACAAGAATCACTCCAAAAGGAGGTTGGGACAGAAAGTTATGACATTGGAGATTTGGCGAAAAATACGGACTGTGCAGAAAATGCTGAACAGTGCACAAAATGGACTCAAAGAATGATGAATATCTCACAAGATAGAACACCAAAAGAGGAAAGAAAGGATGCTATGGAAATGTGAGAATTTTGTGGTGAAACTAGGGCAGAAAGGAGAGTTTAAAACGGGGAAGACAGCAGTGAAAAATGGGGTGGAAAACTCAAGAAAATAGAAGGGTGCAGAACATGGGAGAAAAATGACCAAGTGTAAAAATAGAATGAAAGTGCAAAACTAAATATGCATGAAGATGACGAGGTAATGAGTCCAAAATCAAGTAACACAAAGATTATACTTCCCTCTAGAGCCTGAAGTTGAAAGGATGGATCAAGAGTGCCCCACGGCCTCGCACCGGCGATGCAAACATGCCCCCGTCGTAAGAAATTTGAGTTTCAGCAAAGTGCAGAACAGTGTGGTGAAACCTCAAAGTAGGGGCTTAGAAAAGGGGGAAAAGATATGAGAAATAAGGTAAACATATAATCAACATGAAGCTAATACTTCCCTCTTCAAGATGGAGTGAAAGGAGGACAAAACGGATGAAGCATGACTCCGCCCCGGTTTGATGAACAGGCCCCCGTCGCGAAGTTGTAGCAAAAAATCAGCAAACTATGATGATTTGCCAAAAATAGGGGCGAAGTTAGGAGGGCAAACGATGATGAAATTGAGCAAATAATGAATCAATGGAAAGACAATACTTCCCTCTTCAGGCTAGGGTCAAAGGGTTGAGTTTAAAATCCGGCATGGCTTCGCCGTCGCTTTGAAAACATGCCCCCGTCGCGAAGGAAATCTTGGCAGGTTTATATAGAAAAGTGGTGAAACCCCCAACTTTCTCCCATGATTCCAGAAGATAAAGTCCACCAAATCTCGAGATCTCTGGATCAATCTTGAGATAATAGATAGGATAAGAGCTAGGAACAAATGGGACTCTTTTTGGTGGAAGGATCTGGAAGATAGAGTCCATGGAAGGTGGCCCCGGAGCCTAATCTGCAGGGTTTTTGTTGCACGAAAAGCAGAAAAACCTGATATTGCGGCCAAGATTCCAAGAGATATGGTCAATTAAAAATCATGCTCCGTATACCAAATTCAAGATAATACAAAGGGGAAGGCACAACAACAAACGGGGCTCAATTTAGTAGAGTATTCTAGAAGATAGAGCCCTAACAACGAGGCCCCGTTGCACAGGTTTCGGCCTTAGAATCCGACGGCGAAGAAGATGGAGTTCAGAACTTTTTGGACTCTCTGTTAGTTGGACGATCGCACGATAGACCGTTTATTGAATTGGGCGGTCTAGAAGTAGATCGCCTAGACCTGGGGGCGACCGGAGGACTTTTCGCACAAAAAATAGATAAACAGTCATCCACGGACCGTTTTTCGAGTGAGGCAGTCTTAAGAAGACCGTTTTATGACTTTTTACAAATAATAAAAATAAAAAAAATTTAAAAATTTACTGTTCATTAGTGGTCAACTGTTGACCATTTTACTGTTGGACGGTCACCTTGTGAGCGTTCAACTCAAGGAACGGTCAACTGTTGACCATTTAGAGGCCAAGCTCGCGTGACTTTAGAAATTGAAGAATATCTTGAAAATGGTGCAGACTTAGCAAAAGTGGTAGAAGAAGAAATTGTAGATAACTTAAAAAGAAACAACTTTTATGAAGAAAGTAAGATGAGAAAATAATCATAAGAGAGAGAAAATAGGGCTAGAACAGAGAAAGAGAATACCGGGACATAGGTGAACAATGTAGTCTGCTGGAAAAGTGTAAATAACTTGAAATCGGTGTAGAACTGGCCAATGACGTAGAAGAAGGAATTGTAGGGATTTGAAAGATGAACAACTTTTGTGCAGGACACATTTTGAGAAGAAGAAAGAAAGGGGGTGAAAAGGATGGTTTTCAAGACTGCGCAGCGAAAGGGGGCTGAATGCTTGAGGGAAGCCGGCCTAAATAGGCCGTAAGTTGACTTGGAAGGCCGACAGGTGATAAGATAAGCTCCAGGGCTCCATGAAATAATGATCTCCAAGGCTCAAATAGAATGGAATAATGAAATGGACTCGAAATTCATCCAAGGAAGGCTCCAAAACAATGGGTAATTCGGGGCATCAAAATGATGAATAAGAGAAATGACTCAACTTGCAGGTTAAAAACGGGTGTCAACAGTCGTGTGTCCATCCCGCATCAATTTGGTATCAGAGCACCAGTTGAGTCTAGGGTGTTTAAAACTCCAAACAAAAAAAAGGAGTCGTTTAAGTCGAGTCTAAGTCTAAGTCGATCTATGTGTCACATTTGCATACCATTAATCGGTATATCAAAAGGTGTTGTCCGAACGTTAGGCTACGCCTATCGGGAAGGCCGCACACTTACGCGAGTGATCTTAGGATTGATTACCTCCGCCACGTACTGAGTCTTGTTTTAAGTTTGGGGTCCTTAGTGTGCATTAATTAGTGCATTCCAACCTTGCATAGTCGATCTAGTGTCTTGTCACCAACTGTTGGCATGTCCATTCACTAGCGTCCCCGTGTCCCATGTATGACCAAGGGGCCACATCTTCTGCATGGTGGCGATACTATCTAAGATGGTAGAACCACCCGGACCACCCTCGTAGGCCCGTACCCCGGGACTTCTATGGCTCCGAAAACCCAGGTGACTACCTAGAGTTGGAAGCCATTATGGACAACTACTTCGAGTGTTACCTTATGTCCGGTCCCATGAAAGTCGACTTTGCCAAAAGGTGACTTTTTTATGAAGTCGCCGAAACATGGAGGGACATCAAATACTTCCGAGAGGATAGGAGGTTAATGCCCATCGAGTCATGGTGGGATATGAAGAGAGCGCTTAGGAGGGTCTACCTTCCCTGCCCACCTACCTCTAACCACGGGGGTCATACCACTAGCCAACCCCACCAACTCACCCACAATCAAGTGGGCCACACCTCCAACCAACCCTGCCCATTCACCCCATCCAAGCCCTCTAAAGCAACCCCAATCAAGTGGTCCGCCCAGTCACCTCCCACCAAGTGGAAGCCTCGCTTCTAGCTGAGCCTAGGTCCACACCCGAGGCATGAGATGAGAAGCGAGTCCACCACGCGGTCCCTACTCCAACCCGCACCTTTGATGAAATCGAGAAAATATTTTCAGATTGGTTGGAAAGGACACGTGCTTCTTCACCACCCGTGAGTGCTCCATTGCTACCCTCTACCTCCGAACGTTATTCGGAACCATCTTATTTGGAGCAACCAAAGCTCGAGCCACCCGTGTTTCTAACGGGTACGCTTTTTATCACTGAGCCACTATTTAGTTGGCTCAAGGATGACTTGGTCCCACCTCCTTACCCATCCATGGACCCCACCCTACCATTGGTGCCCGTCAACTCCTTTCACACTACATTCCGGTCTAGTCACCATGTTGATACCTTGGATGACCTTGTTATGGGATTAGACTCACAATGGCAGTTGACGCACTCCTTGCCCCGAAGCTTTGACCAACTCACTAGTCTTAGCTTCACCCATCCGACCTTAGGGTCCATTACCTCTGTGTGCACCGTGGATTGTGTCACCACAGAGATTCTTCTATTCCTCCCCATGTCGGCCGAGCCCGACGTCACACCCTTTTGTCCGAGGGAGGAATCATACTTCCTACCTACGATCACCGTCCCACCCGCCACAATGTATGAAGGTGACCATCCACACCTTCAAGACTTCTACACATGGGACCGTGACTTGTGGGAGCCCACCAGAATGGGTCATACCTTCTTTGATCCCTTTGACACATCCCCTAGTGGGCCCCTTGACCCACCATATATACTTCAATTCTTCGAGGGAGTCCACTACCACACCCCTTCCCTACGGGCCGGGCCGTCTACACCCACCAAGTCCGTTCACTTTCAAGATACACCATCATCTAGGGGAAAGGAAGAAGATGCATTTAGTACCCCGGGCCCTCCCACATCTAAGTCCAATATGCATGCATGGTCCACTTTAGGAGGTCTAGGAATTCCCCATGACGTCAACCTCCGGTTACGTCAGATGCATGCATGGCACACATTCGAGTGTCCTCGTCCGTCGTCACACACTTACGGGTCGGACTAACATTAGGTTTGTTTAGGGTCTTTGTGAGTATTTGTTTCGTTTGTCTATCGTGTGTCTGTGCATACGTTGAGTTGAGTCGGTTTGTATGCTCGCGTTGTTAGTCCCTTTCGTGTACGAGACTTGTCAGATTTTGGGATCGGTTCTACTTCATATCGGATCTAGTCACATAAGGGACAAGCGGTGATTCCTAGTGAGTTTTCGAGCCGCCTTCCCTTCTTTTGAGAGTGACCCCACCCCGGAGTGTCCACCTCTAGCCTCTTCCCCAGCAGCGTGTGTATATCGAATCTATACGAGATAAACAGGTGTCGATTACTTGGAGTGGAGCGTACTCCGCGCTTCCGGGTACGATGACGGATCCGCCGGCGTCACGAGCAGTCGCACCCCTTACTCGACAGGGTCGAGTTCTTCCCACCTGGGGAGAATTGATGGGAATCTACACCGGACACTAACTTTTATTTTTGTATTTGTGTCCTTTTAGTTTGAATTTATATCCTTGGGAAGTAGGTTTGCAATTGTAAGGCCTTATAAGTCAATTTGTCATACCTTAGGATTCTTTGTGTTTTTATGCAAAAGTCCAGTAGGACAAGTAAGGGGCCCCCATCTCCTTTCCTATTGGTCTACCTAAGTCTTAGGGCCTATGTGGGGTCAGTCAAATGTCCAAGGTGGGCTTCTAGATGGTTTGACATTCAAAGGGGGACAAGTGTTACAAAATGTCAATGATGCCTCCCCTTAAGTCAAGGGGGTGCCCCCCATTAAAATGACATTTTGTATTTTATTTTTTTAAGCCAATTGACCACATGGGGGAAGAAAATGCTACCCCTCCTCTCTCTCCCATGAAATCCCAACCCCCTCCCCCTTCCTCCCCTTCTATATAAGCCCATGTAAAGTGTTTTGTAAGAATTAATGAAGAAAATTTATGAAATTGGTTTGGGCCATTGAAGGGTGGGCCCTTGTTCCTCTCTCCTCCCCCTCTTGCAGATGGATTTCTGCTAAATCCTGAGTGTGAAGTTCTTCTATATTCTCCTTAGCCCCTCTGAATTCTATTTCTGCCGCCGCCATCGCACCCCCGTCGCGCCGCCGCCGCCATCGTCGGAGTTCTGTCACCATCAGACAGAACCTCATCTCCAAAATTTTATATTTTTTTATTATTGTCTGATCGAGCCTTAATTTTGAGGGTTTGTTCTGTCCATCTCCCCTAACCTCTAGTTCAAATTTTGTGTCATTTGGACTTCATTTGGTACTTTTCTCACATTTATTGTTCTCCCCCCTGTAATCTGCCATTCTGCAGATCTACGGGATAGAGTCACCTTGTTGTAATTTTCCCACCCCATAATTTTTTTTCAAAATTTAACAAAAATTCCTCAATGTTCCTCACGTTTCTCCCTATCTCCCATAATGTTTGTAGTCTCTGGAAAAATCATTTACACCTCGGTCAAAGGTCAATTTCAGGCAGATCCCCTTCAGTCCTGAGTGTCAATAATCTGACCCACAAAAAGAATATAGTCTTACAGAGCCTCCCAATTCTTATCCCTTTATTGGATCGACCTACCAAATTTATATGTGATAGATCTAGGAGTTCTCTTTCCAACCCCACTAGTTTCACCTCTATCCGATTTCGGATCTGAGAGAATTAATTCTTTCCGCCAAGGCGCACAAATCTGTTCCTTGTGCTTATCAGAAAAATCAGTCCGTAGATAATTTGTGCAAAATTACCGAAAGTCAACTTCTCAAACCGCCACTTCAGAGAGTCGATCAGGGACGTCCCGCCATCGTCCCAGCCAAGCGGCACCGTCAGAAGACCTCAGGAGGGTGATGTTCCTTTGGAAACTGCACCTTACTGTCCAGCGAGTCACAATCGAGTCGGCGCAATACCGAGTCGGCGCAGGACCAAGTCGGACCAACAGGCCGAGTTCCCCCCGAACGCACCTCCGGATTGCTACCCGTCAACCCAGGGGTGGTCCTCCCGGGCCACACTAGTAACCCTTTACCTCCCTACGTGGAGTGGGTAATAAAATTCACTATTGTAATTAAGTTTTTACTATTGTTACCGGGAGTTACCGTACTTGGCCAGGAACGTCTTCCCCACGCCCGGAGCGTGGAGGTAAACTCGCCCCCTCTCTTTATCGCATTTTTCTTACCTCGTATATTTTTGAATGCCGCTACGAGTGTAGATTCCTAGCTTGTTATACTTTTATTCACCGCTGCGAGAGAGAGAGTGAGTGATCCGTCCCGTGACTCGATCCGAGTTAACACGGAAAGTCGATACCCGAGACTCACTGTCGATTTCTCAACCGTGCACGGTCCCACGCATCCCTCGCTTAGGGACGCCCGCGAGCGAGAGTCCCAGGTCGCGTGTCCATCCCGCATCAATTTGGTATCAGAGCGCCAGTTGAGTCTAGGGTGTTTAAAACTCCAAACAAAAAAAAGAGTCGTTTCAGTCGAGTCCAAGTCTAAGTCGGTCTAAGTGTCACATTTGCATACCATTAATCGGTATATCAAAATGTGTTATCCGAACGTTAGGCTACGCCTATCGGGAAGGCCGCACACTTGCGCGAGTGATCTTCGGATTGATTACCTCCGCCATGTACCGAGTCTTGGTTTAAGTCTAGGGTCCTTAGTGTGCATTAGTTAGTGCATTCCAACCTTGCATAGTCGATCTAGTGTCTTGTCACCAACTGTTGGCATGTCCATTCACTAGCGTCCCCGTGTCCCATGGATGACCAAGGGGTCGCATCTTCTGCATGGTGGCGATACTATCTAAGTTGGGAGAACCACCCGGACCACCCCCGTAGGCCCGTACCCCGAGACTTCTATGGCTCCGAAAACCCAGGTGACTACCTAGAGTGGGAAGCCATTATGGACGACTACTTCGAGTGTTACCTTATGTCCGGTCCCATGCAAGTTGACTTTGCCAAAAGGTGACTTTTTTATGAAGTCGCCGAAACATGGAGGGACATCAAATACTTCCGGGAGGATAGGAGGTTAAGGCCCATCGAGTCATGGTGGGATATGAAGAGAGCGCTTAGGAGGGTCTACCTTCCCCGCCCACCTACCTCCAACCACGGGGGTCATACCACTAGCCAACCCCACCAACTCACCCACAATCAAGTGGGCCACACCTCCAACCAACCCCGCCCATTCACCCCATCCAAGCCCTCCAAAGTAACCCCAATCAAGTGGTTCGCCCAATCACCTCCCACCAAGTGGAAGCCCTGCTTCTAGCTGAGCCTAGGTCCACACCCGAGCCAAGAGACGAGAGCGAGTCCACCACGAGGTCCCTACTCCAACCCGCACCTTTGATGAAATCGAGAAAATATTTTCAGATTGGTTGGAAAGGACACGTGCTTCTTCACCACTCGTGAGTGCTCCATTGCTACCCTCTACTTCCGAACTTTATTCGGAACCATCTTATTTGGAGCCACCAAAGCTCGAGCCACCCGTGTTTCTAACGGGTACGCTTTTTATCACCGAGCCACTATTTAGTTGGCTCAAGGATGACTTGGTCCCACCTCCTTACCCATCCATGGACCCCACCGTACCATTGGTGCCCGTCAACTCCTTCCACACTACATTCCGGTCTAGTCACCATGTTGATACCTTGGATGACCTTGTTATGGGATTAGACTCGCAATGGCAGTTGACGCACTCCTTGGCCCGAAGCTTCGACCAACCCACTAGTCTTAGCTTCACCCATCCGACCTTAGGGTCCATTACCTCTGTGTGCACCGTGGGTTGTGTCACCACAGAGATTCTTCTATTCCTCCCCATGTCGGCCGAGCCTGACTTCATACCCTTTTGTCCGAGGGAGGAATCATACTTCCTACCTACGATCACCGTCCCACCCGCCACAATGTATGAATGTGACCATCCACACCTTCAAGACTTCGACATATGGGACCGTGACTTGTGGGAACCCACCACAAGGGGTCATATCTTCTTTGATCCCTTTGACACATCCCCTAGTGGGCTCCTTGACCCACCATATATACTTCAATTCTTCGAGGGAGTCCACTACCACACCCCTTCCCTACAGGCCGGGCCGTCTACACCCACCAAGCCCGTTCACTTGCAAGATACACCATCATCTAGGGGAAAGGAAGAAGATGCATTTGGTACCCCGGGCCCTCCCACATCTAAGTCCAATATGCATGCATGGTCCACTTTAGGAGGTCTAGGAATTCCCCATGACATCAACCTCCAGTTACGTCAGATGCATGCATGGCACACATTCGGGTGTCCTCGTCCGCCGTTACACACGTACGGGTCGGACTAACATTAGGTTTGTTTAGGGTCTTTGTGAGTCTTTGTCTCGTTTGTCTGTCGTGTGTCTGTACATACGTTGAGTTGAGTCGGTTTGTATGCTCGCGTTGTTAGTCCCTTTCGTGTACGAGACTTGTCGGACTTTGGGATCGGTTCTACTTCATATCGGATCTAGTCACATAAGGACAAGCGGTGATTCCTAGTGAGTCTTCGAGCCGCCTTCCCTTCTTTTGAGAGTGACCCGACCCCGGAGTGTCCACCTCTAGCCTCTTCTCCAGCAGCGTGTGCATATCGAATCTATACGGGATAAGCAGGTGTCGATTACTTGGAGTGGAGCGTACTCCGCGCTTCCGGGTACGATGACGGATCCGCCGGCGTCACGAGCAACCGCACCCCTTACTCGACAGGGTCGAGTTCTTCCCACCTGAGGAGAATTGATGAGAATCTACATCGGGCACTAACTTTAATTTTTGTATTTGTGTCCTTTTAGTTTGCATTTATATCCTTGGGAAGTATGTTTGTAATTGTAAGGCTTATAAGTCAATTTGTCATTCCTTAGGATTCTTTGGGTTTTTGGGCAAAAGTCCAATAGGACCAGCAAGGGCCCCCATCTCCTTTCCTATTGGTCCACCTAAGTCTTAGGGCCCTTGTGGCGTCTGTCAAAGGTCTAAGGTGGGCTTCTAGATGGTTTGACATTCAAAGGGGGACAAGTGTTACAAAATATCCAAGATGCCTCCCCTTAAGTCAAGGGGGTACCCCCCATTAAAATGACATTTTGTATTTTATTTTTTTAGGCTAACTGACCACATGGGGGAAGAAAATGCTACCCCTCCTCTCTCTCCCATGAAATCTCAACCCCCTCCCCCTTCCTTCCCTTCTATATAAGCGCATGTATAGTGTTTTGTAAGAATTAATGAAGAAACTTAATGAAATTGGTTTGAGCCATTGAAGGGTGTGCCCTTGTTCCTCTCTCCTCCCCCTCTTGCAGATAGATTTCTACTAAATCCTGAGTGTAAAGCTTTTCTATATTCTCCTTAGCCCCTCTGAGTTCTATTTCTGCCGCCGCCATCGCACCGCCGTCGCGCCACCGCCACCATAGTCGGAGTTCTGTCTCCATTAGGACAGAACCTCATCTCTAAAATTTTATCTTTCTTATGGTTGTCTGATCGAGCTCTAATTTTGTGGGTTTGTTCTGTCCATCTCCCCTAACCTCCAGTTCAAATTTCGTGTCATTTGGACTTCATTTGGTACTTTTCCCACATTTATTGTTCCCCCCCTGTAATCTGCCATTCTACCAATCTACGGGACAGAGTCACCTTGTTGTAATTTTTCCACCCCTATAAAATTTTTCATAAATTTCACAAAAAATTCTCAGTGTTCCTCATGTTTCCCCCTACCTCCCATAATTTTTTTAGTCCCTGAAAAAATCATTTACACCTCGGTCAAAGGTCAGTTTCAGGCAGATCCCCTTCTATCCTGAGGTCAAAAATCCGACCCACAAAAATAAACACAGTCTTACAGGGCCTACCAATTCTTATCCCTTCGTTGGATCGACCTACCCAATTTATATGTGATAGATATAGGAGTCCTCTTTCCAACCCCAGTAGTTTCACCTCGATCCGATTTCGGATCTGAGAGAATTAATTCTTTACACCGAGGCGCGCAAATATGTTCCCTGTGCAGATCAGGAAAATCAGTCCGTTGATAATTCGTGCAAAATTACCAAAAGTCTACTTCTGGAACCGCCACTTCAGGAAGTCGATCAGGGACGTCCCGCCATCGTCCCAGCCAAGCGGCGCCTTCATAAGACCTCAGGAGAGCGATGTTCCTTTGAAAACTGCACCTTGCTGTCCAGCGAGTCAGAACCGAGTAGGCGTAGGACCTAGTCGGACTAGCAGGCCGAGTTCGCCCCGAATGCACCTCCGGATTGCTGCCCGTCAACTCAGGGTCAGTCCTCCCGGGCCCCACTTGTAACCCTTTACCTCCCTGCGTGGAGTGGGTAATAAAATTCACTGTTGTTATTAAGTTTTTACCGTTGTTACCGGGAGTTACCGTACTTGGCTGGGAACATCTTCCCCACCCCCGGAGCGTGGAGGTAAACTCACCCCCTCTCTTTATCGCATTTTGCTTACCTCGTATATTTTTGAATGCCGCTGCGAGTGTAGGTTCCTAGCTTGTTATACTTTTATTCACTACTGCGAGAGAGAGTGAGTGATCCGTCCCGTGACTCGATCCGAGCTAACGTGGAAAGTCGATACCCGAGACTCACTGCCGGTTTCTCAACCGCGCACTATCCCACGCATCCCTCGCTTAGGGATGCCCGTGAGCTAGAGTCCCAGGTCGCGTGTCCGTCCCGCATCATAGGACCCCCAGCATGCATCTAGACCCTCAAAACGTGAAATCGTGGCTTGAAACGGTAGATCGGTCGACCACTCCCCAAAACATGGATTTTTCCCAAAAAGCTCAAATAGGCCCTCTCGGCTCACCACGACCTACAAAACTTGCAGGAAAGGAAGAGCACGAGCTGGGGATCCATCTCCCTACCACCACCGAAGATTTCGCGCCCCGAGCTCGCCAATCCACGAAGAAAACGCCGTTAAAGCTCCGCCGGCTCGCGATCCCACGAATCGCCTCCACCATCACGATCCTCATTCCTAGCCCGTCGCTCCACGCCACACGAGCCACGCCGCCCCGCCCTCGCCACCTCCGTCGGCTGCCCAGAGTGAGAGGGGGAGAGGAGAGAACGTGAGAGAAGAGAGAGGGAGGGAAGTGAGAAATGAGAGATGGGGAGAGAGAGAAAAAAGGGTGCTATATATAGAAAATTTAGAAATTACCAAAAATATGGAAAATAAATAAAAATCACCTCCCTGGTCCTCGGAAGACGCAAAACGTAGTGGTAACGTCCTGGAGTTGGAGAACACAACGGTTCACCCTACACGGGGTTCCGAAGGTCCGACAGCCAAAATCACGCGTAAAACCCAAAACGCAACCCGTGACCCACACAGGTGCTCCGAAAATCCAAAAAAATACCGGCGTGCTCCTCATAACACCACGGACTCAAAAAAACTCATGGGCACGCCACCATTGGGTCCCACAATCCGGTAAAAAATAGTCTGAAGCTCAATCGGACAGGATCCACAACCCGCGAAAAGCTATCCGAAACCCACAGATCTAGATCCGAAAAACCCGGGGCATTACAGCCCTCCCCCCTTAAAGGAATTTCATCCTCAAAATTCAGGACTAGCACCAAGACATAGGGGAAGAACACCTTAACTAACTGACAACGTTGTCAGAGCCACAGCACGAAAAATCTCGATTCTCATGAAAACACTGATCCTGAGGGACACAGCCAGACTAACACCACGAATGACACCCCGCCCCGCATGCCGCGCACACCGGCCATCAGAGCAGGCATTCACCAAAGGACATAGTCTGGCATCACCTCAGACAACGCGAGAACCAATCATGGCACTGCTGCCAACATCTCCCTCGCCGAGGAAACGTAGTACTCGTCATGAGAAACAGCTACCGATCCATCCAATGGTCAGCAGACAAATCACACATCAGCTTCATCGATACACAGCTCTCACAAATCTCGATGCACAACCACCAGCATCTTCTGTCGTTGGTTTTGTATTACTCCTCTGAGAGGGTTGAGTTGGTGCGATGTTCGAGATCAGATGCGATGTCTGAGAGGAGTTCCGCTCGTAATGTGGTAATTGTCTGTGTGTGAGTCGACGGATGGCCTGCTGTGAGTTGGATCGTGCCCGTTGGGTTGATGGAGGTTTCTCGTTGACGAGCAGTTAACGCCAATCTCACTAAAAGGCCTCCGCCCACAGGCGTCACTCTTCCGTCTTGCCTCATCACATCCTTCGTCTAAATTAATCCAAGTGGACACCTGCCAATCTCGATTCCGCCTTCACCATCGAGCCATGGGACACCACCGGAACAAATCATGGCACACGTCTCCAGGGGAGGAAAAGTGCCACCCAATATTATGGAGACCTAGTCGCCAACACCACGACCAATGCACTCTTGGTCCCCAACAATACACATCTTATCATGGTCGACTACGAGACTAGCCTTACCAGTCATTCGCAGCTACCAACAGGAACCCATGATCTGCCAGAGATCACTTCCTCAAAACACGATCTCATCCGAGGACACAACCTCTAATACAAGTCGGGCACCATGCCACCAACTCTGAACAACACGTCCTCGACTTCCGTCAGGCGACATCCTCAACAACCCCATCCGGGTCTAACACCGACGTCTGACACGGCTTCCATCACAGGAACAGGGTACTCATGCGGCACACTTGCCAACATTTTTCCCCAACACTCCATCCTGCCAGTGCCAAGAACCATGATATCTCGTGCAACGGCATGACAACAACACGTCGCACACCGTGGAACCAATCCTTCGATGCTCAACGCAATCTCAGGAATCTGCCCGTACCAACCAACGCTATGATCCTAAACCTGTGGGTTATGGGCCCACCACACTTCCGCTGCACACTTTGATCCACATGCACATGGCAACTTGGGACTCGCCATCCCGACAATCCATAACTCGGCTGGCCAACCTCAGAAAATAGGGTGATGAAGGCTCCCTTACCTCGAACCCCAAGCACGGATCCACTCCCAAATCTGGCAATCCTCTGCAACTCTGCAAGCTTCGAACTGCCACGCATCGGAAAGTTCCTGCACCAACCAAGAATGCGAACACCGCCCAACCAGCACTCGTCCTTCCAGAACATCGACAGCACCCTTACACAGCAAGGGAAGTTGGCACGACTTCTCACAGGCAACCACCTTACAAAAACACAGGACACGTCTCGCACGGACTTAATGGCATACGAGGCCAACCAATCCAAACGCATGATGCAAGATGACGAACCTTAGCCAAACACAATCTCTCCAACCAAGGGAGAAACCAATCACACCTCCGACCAACGGAGAACCTCCACGCTCGACCTGACCTCGAACCTTGCACATGCTGGAAGAAGCACCATCTAGCACCAAGAAAACCATCACTGCGTCAGGTCAGCGCCTCCGACACACTCGGCGAGTGTCACGTCAGACCACAATCCAGCATCCCTCGATGCACCACCGCTGTAACTCCTCGAACTGCAACACGCCACGCCAAGAGCCATACACGAGCCATAATCGACAACCGTCGATGCTCATCCTCGAGTCCCGAACTCGCCACGAAACCTTCATATCTCAAACCAAATCCGAGCTGAACACAACCCATTCATACACAAGAGCGCAGGAGCAAGACTTATTGGGATACCATAGCCCAATCCTGCCTTGAAATCTACAAAAATAATCGGGACCGACACGTCATTTCTGACGCCACAGAGCATGACAAGAACATCAGGCTCGACAAAATAGCAGCTCACCGAGTAGATTCTCTGCTCACCCGAGCACACTTCTCGATCAGAACACTCCACTCTACCACCTTAAACCACAACCTTAACACATCAGGGCTGGATAGCCTCAAGCTAAAGTGGCCAAACTCGACAACAACTCCCTCAGAGCACGCTCACGGCCACTTAACCACAACCAATCCTCGCCAGCCACCTGACCTCACTGTAAAAACCTCGAACGCAGCACCGCAGCAACGCACCTACCGAAAACCTCTGCCCAACGTAGCGCAACCGGGATCACCACCGATGAGGGAGAAGCTCTCAACCTTGATCCTTAGATCCCACGCCGGCACAAAAGCTGCAAACAGCAACCGCTTTCACAGCGCCAATGCCGCGCACTCAAGCTCCCAAGCGAAAAACAAGAGAAAAACATACACGAAACCCTATACCAGCTGTCGACTGTACTAGACCTCATGGAATCTGATCACGGCAATATCTCGAATTCCTATGTACGTCCACAACCACCGCTCTGATACCAGCTGTGACGACCCAAGATCCGAATACCGGGAGGAGCCCGATACCATTCGAATTCTGGCCAGCCGCCCACGAGCCGGGAGGGCTCGAAAGGGCTAAAAGAAGTGTGGAGGTACAAAGAAATAGGAAATAAGACAGGACAATTCAACAATTAATAGAAATAAATAACAACTACTACAACAGAGTCCAGTCCAACAGAAAGTACAGTCTAAAGCAGTAAAACGTACCACATGCCAAGTGAACACTCGACCCGACGAGCTGGCAACTAAGAACCTCCGAACAGCACCCTCAAACCTCAAGGATGAACCGCTACACCTGAAAAGTAGGGATGAGTCTCCAAACAGAGACTCAACAGGGGTGTCGCGGAACCCCAACCGGAACCAACGGCGGTAGCGGAAAGGAAAGCTACAACTACAGCAGGAACAGCGAACCGGTGGTCGGTCAAAACACGGCACAAAAGCTACTCCTACTGTACCAGAAAAATATACCCCAATCTCACGGTCGGGGGCTACCAAACCACACTAGTACCACTTACCGAAGTAAAAACCCACGGCAACCCCACCGTAGAGGCCTGTCTCCCAGAACACGGCCAACCTGGACACGCTGTCCAAGGTGCAACCACGACCACCCGGTCGCAGACACCGCACCAACAAGACGCAACCTTCGTAAACCTAATAGCACCCTGGCCACTAACTCGGAAACACCAGCCGATCCAGAAAACCACGTCTCGCAGACGGGAAACGGAACCCAGAAACAGGAGAGTCACGTCTCACGTGACAGGAGTACCTGCCCACCAGAAGCAAGGCCGGATGCATCCATTGACGGCTTAGACCGTGCCTCAAGTGTCCCCCTTGACCCCTAGTGGAACGAGGACACCGTACTAGTAACCACAGAACAAGTGACTAGTTGGGGTCGCGCTCGTCAGTGCGGGTCCAACCGCCCCCAACCACGTGTACACACACATACCATGCGTCTCTGGTCTGGCCCTCTGACTGGTTTTCCCCTCAGCCGGACGGTGGCTGGTAGACGTAGGGCCCGATGAAAACTAGTCTAAAACTATCTCTCTCTGGGGTAGCCTCACCACCACTCCCTGGTGGGACCACTCGCGTGTCGGAAGACTACGACTAGTGGGTGTCACTAGTGTGACCACTCTCTAAGGAGAAACTCCGAGAAACATGCACGCACCCCGCGCAAAAGTCGAGAAGGACCAAGTGGTGACGAGCCACTGGACTCTGGACGGTCCTCTAGACTCAATAAATCCAACGGTCCTTGAGTCACGAGACTCAGGGTCAAGACCGTCGTACGCAACAGCACAAGGCCATCAATCTAGCCTACTCCCTAGGTCTAAAACCACGGTAGCACAAATACCGAGGTAGCTCACGAGCCACCGAGACCATTCCCCCGGGAAGGGAACTGAGAAGCCTTCCAGCCCCAGGCTGGACAGCTGGACTCACTGTCCGAGGCCACACATATGGCCCACTCGGGAACCATCTTCCACAGAAACCCACGACATGCGGGAGAACCCCACCGCACTCACACCGATACACGATAACTCGATCGAGCGTAACACAAAGCCCGGAACACACACACCTACGGGCATGCTAGTCGAGATAACACGGCACCTCCGGACACCCCAGAAACATGGACACGGAACCTACGGGGTGTCCGGGACACTCACGAGGTCGATTGCAACTCACGGGAACCACAGTCGAAGAGAAACGTGAGTACAACCAACTCGGTGCAGCCCAGACCCTGGAGGTCCAACACTGGGCCATCACATGCTCTGGCAGTCCAACACTGGTCCGCCACAGGACTCTAGCGGTCCAACACAAGAGCGCTAGATGAAGAAGCCACGCTGGCTCTAGCGCGCCTACATTGGGCCGCCACAGTGCTCTAGCGGTCCAACACCGGAGCGCTAGAGGACATGTCACGTTAACTCTGGCCCCCCGCTCTCAGGCCGCCACACGCTCTAGCGGACCAACCCTGGTGTGCTAGAGGACACGTGAACCCAATGGTCAAAACCAATGATCGAAAATCAACGGTCAACTCGCCCCTCTAGCGGTCGAACCCTGGAGCGCTAGACGCTCTGGCGGTTTATCGTGCGGCCGCCAGGCCGACGGACGCCCTGTCGACAAAACAGCAACTGGTGGCGCACCTGCCTTGGGCCGCCATAGTGTCTGGCGCACCTACCCTGGGCCGTCAGAGACTCTGGCAGTCTCTGGAAGAACCGCCACACCAGCCCAAGAACGGGCCGACGTGAAAAACCCAAAAATCCAAACCACGTCCCCAAACATCCATGGATGAGGAGGAAAGCAAGGGGGAAGCTTCCCTAGGACCCCTAGCATGCATCTAGACCCTCAAAACGTGAAATCGTGGCTTGAAATGGTAGATCGGGCGACCACTCCCCAAAATATGGATTTTTCCCAAAAAGTTCAAATAGGCCCTCTCGACTCACCATGACCTACAAAACTCGCGGGAAAGGAAGAGCACGAGTTAGGGATCCATCTCCCTACCTCCACCGAAGATTTCACGCCCCGAGCTCGTCGATCCACGAAGAAAACACCGTTAAAGCTCTGCTGGCTCGCGATCCCACGAACCGCCTCCACCATCACGATCCTCGTCCCGAGCCTATCGCTCCACGCCACACGAGCCACGCCGCCCCGCCCTCGCTGCCTCCGTCGGCTGCCCAGAGTGAGAGGGGGAGAGGAGAGAACGTGAGAGAAGAGAGAGGGAGGGAAGAGAGAAATGAGAGATGGGGAGAGAGAGAAAAAAGGGGGTTATATATAGAAAATCTGGAAATTACCAAAAATATGAAAAATAAGGAAAAATCACCTCCCTGATCCTCGAAAGACGCACAACGCAGTGCTAACGTCCCGGAGTCAGAGAACACAACGATTCACCCTACACGGGGTTCCGAAGGTCCGACAGTCAAAAATACGCGTAAAATCCAAAACGCAACTGGGGACCCACACAGGCGCTCCGAAAATCCAAAAAAATACCGACGTGCTCCTCACAACACCACGGACCCAAGAAAACTCACGGGCACACCACCATTGGGTCCGACAATCCGGTAAAAAATAGTCCGAAGCTCAATCAGACAGGATCCGCAACCCGCGAAAAGCGATCCGAAGCCCACGGATCCAGATCTGAAAAACCCGGGGCATTACAGTTTTTGTGTGTGTGTGATGAATGATGAATGATGAATGTGAGGGAGAAATATGTGAAAGTGTGTGAGCAAGTAATAACCTAACTCAAACAATCACAAAATCAACAGCATGGGCATGTCATCAATGCCTATGAAGGAAGAAAAATAAAAACACACGCTGGGGTGTGGAGCAAAGGAATAAAATAAACACACACCGTAGGTGTGGAGCAAGTAAAGTAAAAAGAAAGTAAGGATGACGCCAAAGATGAACAAATACCCAACTAAGGATGTGTGATCGCCACCAAAGTAATTAAAGTAGTGAAAACCATAATAGTACCTTGGAAAGAGCTGGTTGCAGTTACCCGCCCGTAGGAGAGAAAATCAGGTGCAGCGAAAGAAAAAACGGTCTAGCAGACGACTGCGATCCAGCAGAAAATGGTCTTACGATAGACCGCCTTATTCCTGAAAATGGCCTTCTAGATGACCGCTAGGGCACCCAGAGCAGTAGTTTGGAACTTGATCTCCACCCCTCCTAGCCGGCCAAAAAGATTGGGCCTCGTGTAGTGAGTCATGTTAACTTGCAAAAGAGTGTAGACAACAAAAGAAACAACCCAATTAGCCCTTGGGACAAGTGTAGTATCTATAATTTAATTAGGCTAATATGCATAAAAGAAGGATGAATACTTGGGGGGTTTGGTGGTTTTTAACCCATGTGGGGCGTGGAAAAAGATAGTAGGATGTTATAAAAATGTGATTGAATGCAGAGAGCGTGGAGAAAAGAGGAGGGAAGATGCTATGGATGCAAGGAAGCAATAGACAAAACTAAAGACCAAAGACAAAAACTAGACCAAAGGAACTGAATACTCCCTGTACCAGAAGCTTGGTGAACGTGGAAGTAGCTTCTCCTTGGTTGGAAGTGGCTCCAGAACGCAGCAGCACTTCATGGCAAACTCCAGAAATCTCCCCCCTCAAGCCATTAACTCAAGGGTTCTATTTATAGACCATCAAACTCTAGGTTCGAGTTGGAGGGATAATGACTCAAAAATAGACCTGAAACTAGATAATCCTTGAAGATAATACTCCCAAGAGTCCATAGAAACATATAGAAGGTTCTGAGAGTATCTGGTGAAAGAGAAATCAAAGGATGAAGGACTCTAGTTCATCCACGGCCGAGGAGAGGAAGAAAAATCAGAGCATGACTCTTTGTTCCACTAGTGGTCTTGCGATAGACCGCTAGCCCCAAGAAACGGTCGTGCGATAGACCGCTAGGCACATGCGTCCAGAAGAAGATAAGATCAAAGAGACCTAGTAGGACTCTCTGCCCATTAGCGGTCTAGCAATGGACAGCCAACCTCCACCTTGCGGTTGTACGACAGACCGCTAGGGGAGAGGACGTGGCAAAAGAGATAAAGGCTAATAAATTCACAACTCAATCCACAAAATAATCTTCATTAGCCCTCATCTAGGCCCAATAAGGTGAAGTGACGAGAAATCCATGGAGCTAAATCCAACCAAGGAGAATGACCCATAAAATTAGGCCCAAAAATGGCCCAATAGGCGGTGAATAACTCGGGACATCATACAAATAAATAAGGAGATGACCCAACTCATTGGTCATAAAACGGGTGTCAACAAGTGAGACTAAGAATTACTCTGCCTTTCTTTTCAAATTCTTCTTAAAAAAAAATTAGGCAGGCAACTTTTTCCTCAACTGCCTCTTCAACATACATGCAGCAAATTCAATATCTCTAGAGTGTTGAAAAGAAATTATTATATCTTTATCTTTAACATTCATTTTCATATTTTGTGCATGATGTGTGCAAATTTGATTCAGCATGTACACAGAAAATATTATGAACACATAATAGTGCAGCTCCCCCTAAATAGATGCACTTATCAAAAGTTTACCCCCCTGAGTGTATAACAGTAAACACTCAGTGATGACTCAAATGCAGCATTATTTAGCAAGAATTATGAGGTCTTAGAAATTCCAAGGATGGGGGTGAATAACATGTATAATATGCAAACACACAATGTGAGTATATGCAATATGTGATGCAAAATGTAATGTAATGTAAAATTTCAGATTTTATTTGAATGTACTAAAAGCAATCCAAAATGCAAGACGTAACATGGGTGCAAATTGTAAGTTTCCCGAAGACATGATGCCATTGTTGGAAGAATTCAATTTAGTATTTATGCAACATGAAATGTTCAAAATGATGCATTTCAAAATATACACTATATGCATGCTGAAAATGTCAACTATGTAATAAGGCACACGGTGAGCTTCATCTCTCAAATGCACTATGTGAATGACATGCAGAAAATGATTTTCAAATATGATATGCAAATCTACAATGTGATGCAAGATTTCAGATTTTCATTTGAATGATCTAAATGCACCTAATGCATGAATTCTAATGCAATGCAACCTATAACAATATGACAATGCAATGCAAGGTGCAAAAGTAAGATGCAAGAGCTTAATTTCCAGAATATCTTGACAGATTTCACATAGGGGCATTTGCATTCAAATGATGAACAACAAGTATTTTTCATGACATGGCCTTTATGAACAAGGGTGTAAATATTATCAAAATCAAGCAATACAATCAAATTATTTTTAGAGATGGTTCAAAAATAGATTTTCAATAACTTTTCAAAGATTTTGAAGTCATCCAGAAGCCATTCAGGAATTGACCCCAACCGTTGCGCTAAAAGCTCGAGCTTGTAGCGAAGGCGGACCGTATTTCCTTATGACATTGCAGAACCTTTCACATCATCAAGGATCAATTTCAGAAAATTTGAAGAAAGTGCAATGTGTTCTCTAATGAGATGGGGCTAGCTAACAAGGGATCACAAAATAGCATGAGAACAATTCATTCAAAGCCAAACATTCAATTTCTTCAAGTTCTGGTACGAGACGGAGAACTTTGGTTCAAAGACTAACTCGCGCATAGTGAGAGTTTCCAGGTGGACGTAATCCACATTTTCACTAGTTAGTATTTGATATACTAGATACTCAATTAAGCTCAAATGTGCTCAAGCAATTCAGATTGAAAGATGTTCAATAGTCAACATAATCTTCAAGATTTTTAATTCCATTCAACCAGTACGCAAGCTAATCAAAGCAGAATGGAGGAACAATCATTTCATGTATGTAGAAGCAATACTTGTCATCAGAGCAACATCACCAAGTGCTATAAGCTACTGTAGAGATTTCAGAGATTTCCTATCAAGTTGTTAGGCACAATGGTTGATCCAAAAATCACATAACAATATCATGATCATTTCAAATGTAGCAATAGGCATGAGATGTATTTTCACAAAGATGAGTTAGAATTCACAAGTCCAAATCATTCATTCAAAAACAACCTTACCCTTTCTATGTGCACAATTTCCACATTTGACATTTTCTAAAAATCATGCAACCTATGACCTAATATGAACAAGTGACTCATGGTACCATGCTGGAGGTGTAAATCCAAAGACTCTACTCATGCAGGGTGATAGATTTTAGATGATTGAAAGTGGAGACAGGAACACTGCTTTTTACCATTCAGTTGTTCAGTATCGTAGAAGGAGTGTGGACGCACTTTTTATTTAATAAAATTATTGTTTATTTGTTTATTGGGTTTATTAAGTGCGTGGGCGTGCCAGTCACAAAGTGACGATTTATTGTGCGCTCTATCTGACTAATCAGACGATTGTGTGGTTCGTGTCGGGACTGAGACCCGCCGCGCCATAAAGGTCACGGCGTCATTTACATCCCCTCGGAGAGGGGAACACCCTTGATTAATCGCCGGGAAAAGGGGCCTCATGGCCGAAAAATTAGTTACGTGAAAAGTCTATTAGGAAACATTGAAATCCCAGTGCGAGGGTGAGAAGAAAGCATTCGAGATCATGTCGGTCGTGTGTTGACCATTTGATGTTCGGACGAGTGTCCGGCTTGTGAATCGCGTAATCGTCACGAGAAAACCGGAGCATATGTATGCCGGGGGTATGTCAAGTTTATTGTTCAAAGGGACAGGAGACATTCGGTTGAATCCCGGTTAGAGTGATCGGAAATCAGCGAGTTTATTGGCCCGGTGCGAGATCGAGTCAGGGCCATTTCGGGGGCGCCTCCCGCGGTCCAAACGAGGCTTGCGTGGGCATCATTAATATTTCCGGTGCCGAAGGGCAGCGGGAAAGTGTCCCGGGACTATATTCCAAAACAAAGATGTGTACAGAGATAGCCGGCTATAGGCCTACAATGTGGGTCAGGCGATGACCATGGTTGGGGGCGAACCCAAGGTCCAAACGCGACTCACGAAGGTCTTATTGATATTCCCACACGTGTGGTTGGGGGAAGACGAGAGCCGTCTTGTTCCATTCATATTTTGTCGGTCATACACGGACCATTTTATGTTCGGACAAAGGTCCGTATAGAAAACAAGACGGTGACGGGAGCGAATCCGTGTAAATGTCTGTCGTGAGTACGGAAAGTTTAGTGCAAGTGCGGGGCTAGATCCCGATATATATGTCGGTCACTAACGGACCATCCAGTATTCGGACGAGAGTTCGTATTCGAAGCATCGAAGACAACGACAAAGGCACACGGATGTCTGCCGTAGGTACGGCAAGTTTCATGGGATTGCGGGATCGGATCCCTGCATATATGTCGGTCACTAACGGACCATTCATTATTCGGACGGAAGTCCATATTAGTAGCGCCGAGGACGACGATAAAACCGTACGGATGTCTTCCGTAGGTGCGGCAAGTTTAATGTGGGTGCGGGATCGGATCCCGATGAAGATGGGTCAAGCTGATGATCTATTGGCCCGAGGTGGTTGCGGACTATGGCCATATCGGGGTTTCCGAGGACCACGTCTGATGCCACGGGGAGTCATTACTTTTCTCTTCACGCACAGTCTTGGGAAACAAAGGTTCCAATGTATACGTGCATGTCGGTCACGGTCGGACCATTCATTGTTCGGACGCGAGTCCACGTTTGAAGCATCGAAGATGATGATAAAACCATGCAAATGTCTGCCGTAGACACGACAAGTTTATTGTGGGGTTGCGGGATTAGATCCCAGGAGAAGCGGGTCGAGTTAACGAACTATTGGCCCGAGATGTGTTCGGGTCATGACCATGTCAGAGGTTCTGAGGTCCACGTCCGATACCACAAGGCATCATTGATTTTCTCTTTGCACCCAGTCTGGGGGTGTGAATTGTTAAGTGTGAAGCCCGAACTCGCCAACGTGCGCCCTCGCACGCTGATCGACCTGCTCGGTCAGGTCGCGGGGGTTTCTGGGGGCAGCGCCCCCGGAACAAAAATTTGATTGTGGAAGGGGGAAACTTTTTTATTAGTTTTTTTCATTAGTTTTAAGTCTTTTCTCTCATTTGATTAATCATTTTTTCTTTTTAGGCACGCCGGTTAAGGGAGAAGCCAAGGGATGGGCGCGCCAGTTTAAGTGTGTTGAGAGGGGCGCGCCAGTTAAAGATGTTAAGGGGGGGCACGCCGGATTAGGTGTGTTAAGAGGGGAGCGCCGGTTATATGGCAAGAAGGAAGAGGGGCCATGGGCGCGTCGGAATAGGTGATGCATAGTATAGCGCGCCGGGGAGAGCGTCAGGAAATGGAGGGAGTTTTTGAGTGTGAAGCTAAACCGGTGTGGGGGGGGGTACCGCGCCGGATTAGCCCACGCCGGATTAGGAGCACGCCGGAATAGGTTCTATGATGCTTTCTTTTATTCTGTTGGCTCTGTTTCTTGTTTCGTTCAACTGCAAGTTAATCTGTTGATTGATTTATTCATCTTATGGATGGATTAAGCTTGTGGAAAGCAAGTTTAAGCATTTTAGTTGTTTGTTAGGGTGAATTACCATGAGGATTCAAGTGTTTCGTTCAGGGGTGAGTTTGTTATATAGGAACTCAGAAGGTTCAGTCTGTTCAGGGGCTTAGTTTGTTGTCTGTTCTTACGTATTCTCTGTTCTTACGTGTTCTTCCTCTGGCAACATTTGGGCAGCATCTCCCCCGGACAGAGGCTTGCCAGAGAAAATAGAGGAACGCCAAACGGATTGCTCTGGGGCGAACCTCAAAACACGGAGTGAGGCCTCCGTTAACCCATAAGTGCCTGTGGAGACTCGAGGACCAGCCTTCAAGAGTTCCAGTAGCTTACAGGTGATGATTTCATGAAGTGGGACGAATGTATGCCATGAGGCCATGAATGTTCATCCCCTGACAGACTCCTTCGAAGGCCACGCTATGGAGAAGCATGCTTCGGAGGGCCCTGGATGAGTAGAAGGTGAAGTAGGGAAAGAAGAAGATAGACAAAGGATCGTGTTTGCCAAAAGGGCTTTCTGTTTATTCATCCACCGAAGGGGGGAAAACGGCTCAAGCCCAAGAAATTTCATCTCCACGGAGGAGAAATACATTATAGAGGGATAAAAAGGGGGAAGAGATACATGGACGGGGGGAACAGAGCACAAGCTCTTCCCCCCCCCCCCCAGCTCACCTCTCGCTCTCAACCTCACTCTCTTCTTCTTCACCTTACGGGTGCAGGGACGGGGGGCTTCTTCTCTTCGGGTGGCCTTCTCCTCTTCTTTTTCTTCTTCTCTTCACTGCATACAGCCGAGGGGGTTCGAGCCACCAGCTCCCCTCTTTCTTCAACAGTGGAGCATGCCTCTTATAGAATGAACAGTGGGGCAGAGGATTCCCGCCAACCCTGCCTTGTTCGCAGCAACGTTGTTGCTGTGTTGGATGCTGCTGATTCATGCCGTACACTAGTGCTCATTCTAGGACGGGATGTTCGCAGGCCTATCGGGAGATCTGCTGCTGCTTCTCCACCGTGGATGCTTGTCTTCACCGTGGATGCAGCTACGTTGTCGAATGGAGGTGTAGATAGGGCTCCAGAGCATTGAATGCCCATGGAGACAGGGCTTCAGAGCATTGAATGCCCTCTAGGCACCAGGTTGATGCGAAAATAGGGTATCGTAGGTAGGATGGGATGCCTTGGGGTTTAACCGGCGGGGTTGTGCACGCCGGGTTAACAGCATGAATGGGGCGCGCCGGATTAAGCATAAGCAAGGGGGGCGCGCCGGGTTAAAGCCTATTGGGTGGGGCGCGCCGGTTTAAGGCCCCTTGAAGGGGCGCTCCGGTTTAAGGCTATGCCATGTTGGTTTAAGCGCCAAAGGGCTCCCTCCCAGCTTAGTGGCGATTCGGACAGATGCTTGCCCTCCATGTTACTTTAGTTGTGAGCCTCCGAGTCCCGGTTCAGGACTTTGAGTGACTTCCGGCGCATGCCGAATGTGTGTTTGAATTCAGGCGTTTCTTTTGATTCGGCCTTCGACACCGCCGACTGGAGAGCCGGGGCTATCTCTTCAACCCGAGGGGCTTCTTTGATAGGTGGCGGAGCACCGGGTAGGTATTCGTCCTGCTTGGAGGAGGCATAGGGTTTATTCGGCCTTTCCGTCTTCGACTCGCTCTCGAGTGTTGAGACGTGCATGTCGTATGATCATCATCATTTTTTTTGATGTCCACAAGGAGGGGTTTTATCAGAATGCTGAAGATTGGGGATTCGGATCAATGGTGTGAAGATCAGGTTATTTTACATAATCAGGCTGAAAATTATTTCAGGAATCTTTTCTCCACGGAGGAACATGTTATTGATTTGACCATGTTGGACTGCATTCCAAACTATATAACTGAGGAGCAGAATAGCTTGTTATGTTCTGTTCCAGAAGCTGAAGAAGTCTGGGCAATAGTTTGGGCTCTCAAAGGTTCAAGTTCTCCTGGCCCTGATGGATTTTCAGGGGTTTTCTATACTACTGTATGGGATATTATTGCTAATGATGTTATTACTGCAGTTCAATATTTTTTTAGGGGTTTCCCTATTCCTAGAGGTATGGCTTCCTCCATTATCACTTTAGTTGCTAAAGTGCAGGAGCCAAGGTCATTCAATGATTTTCGTCTCATTTTTTTTTTATGAAGCCAAGTCATCAAGTAGGAAAAGGGAGAGTGCACCCCCATTCTAAAGGAAGGGAATGTTCTCACTCCACCAAATCACCACTTTGATGCTTTATTTTATTGATTTATCAAAGAAATGTAATTACAAAAGGAGGCCAAGCCTCTGTATTACAATGAAGATGAATGATGGGAAAAAGAGCTATACAAGCCTCCTGCGGAAGTTGGGGATGCCTTTGACATCCGCAATTGCATATCCTCTAGCCATTGTAGGCAATTCTCTCATCATCATCATCATCATCAGAGCCTTATCCCAATTAATTGGGGTCGGCTACATGAATCCTGTTCCGCCAAAGATTTCTATCAAGTGCAATATTCATATTTAAGCTCAAGGAACTAATGTCATTCCTAATAACATCGCACCATCTCATTTTAGGCCTTCCTCGAGCTCTTTTGCTAGCATCCACTAAGATTTGATCACATCTTTTAACCGGCGCTGAGTTAGGGCGACGAAACACATGTCCAAACCACCTGAGTCTATTTTCTCTCATTTTACTATCAATTGGAGCTATCCCTAAGTCCTTACGGATGCGCTCATTCCTAATCTTGTCTTTCTTAGTCTTGCCACACATCCATCTCAACATCCTCATCTCTGCTACACACATTTTGTGGATGTGTTCCTTTCGTACTGCCCAACACTCAGTACCATATAACAGAGCAGGTCTCACAGCCGTTCTATAAAACCTCCCTTTGAGTTTCACAGGCATACGACGATCACAAAGGACACCTGATGCACTTCTCCATCTTAACCAGCCTGCCTTAATCCTATGTGTAACGTCATCATAAATCTCCCCATTCTCTAATTGAAAAAAATTCCAAGTTACTTTTGACTAGCACTGCATGATTGGCTAGCGCATCTGCTAGTTGATTGCCCTCTCTATACATGTGAGTAATGGAGCAATGAAACTGGGAGAAAATATGTTGTAATGGTTCCCACCAAGGTAGAAGAGACCATGGGGGATCTTTTTTCTTTTGCAGCATCTCAACTAGAATCTGAGAATCAGTAAAGATGGCTGAAATTGGAATATTATGATGTTGTGCTAAACGAAGTCCATCAAGCAGCGCCCTTCCCTCAGCCACCATATTGGATCCAAAACCATAGAAATAAGAGAATCCCAGCTTTAACTGCCCTTGACTGTTTCTGATGCAGCCTCCTCCTCCAGAAATTCCCGAGTTCCCTTTGCTTGCTCCATCCACATGTAAGGAGAAATTAATAGCCGGAGCTTTCCAAAGAACTGTAATATATGTCAGACGAAAATTGCTAATAGAGATTCCAAAGCTTTGCAGGCTGAGCCAGAATCTTTTGCTAGTACCATTCTTAAATTTGATCTGTTTCACAATATGTTCTAGATCTGCTAGAATCTGCTCAGATATATTTTCAAAGTTGTTCCTATTTTCTTCATACTTAACTTGACATCTGAATTTCCATATTTCTCAGATTATCATGATTGAGATCAACAAGGATATAAAACCCTTCGGTTTACTCAGGACTGTCTCATTTATTGTTATTTTCAGCCTGTTACTGATGGTGAAAACTTCCAGAGATGAATTGTTGAGTAAAGGAGTAAATTTGTTCCATAGAAATTTGGCCACAACACTGTCTACAAATAAATGATTTTCATCCTCTATTTCATGAGAGGTTTGACAGCAGACACAACTGGAAGCAATAGCAATGCCACATTTTTGTATCTTCTTATCTACTGGAACCGCATGTTTCAAAAGTTTCCAACAGAACAGGGAGGCCCGAGGAGGGAATTTTGGATGCCAGAGTTTACTGAAGCTTAAACTGGAATTTGAGTTCTGCCCTTTCATAACATTGTAGGTGGATTTGATACTAAATTTACCTGAGTTGGTAAGAGACCAAATAGGTTTATCCTCTCCATTTTGTATACTATATCTCTGGATTTCTCTCCTCATAGACTGATCTTCCAATAGTTGCCAAACAGGATGTTGGACATTTGCCATTACTTCTTGAACAGTACAGCCATCATTCAAGGAGGAGTGTTGAATATGTAAAGCTTCAGTCAGAGTCTTATTTTTATACCAGTTATCTTTCAAAAAATTTGTGGAAGCACCATCAAAAACGATCATTCTGGAATTTACTAAGAGTATTGACCGGGCTTTCTCAAAATCAGTTGCTTTAATGCCTGCAGGGAATGGAGCTTTGCATTCTGATATATGAAGACCATGATAGTATTTACTCCTTACAAACTTGGCCCAAGGAGAGTTGTTATGTGCAGATATCCACAACTGTTTTACATATTGGCACAGTTGGGAATCTGATTGACTGCGTATACCTAATCCACCTTAAGAGACTTTTTTGTCCCATTAGCTTATGTAATTTATCTTATAAAGTAATTTCATCTATCATTGCCAAGCGGTTAGGCTTGCTGTTGCTGCCCAATTTTATATCTAAGGAGCAAGGAGCTTTCATCAAAGGCCGCAACATTCTTGACAATGTGGCTCTGGCCAGGCAGTTAGTCTTGGACATAGACAGGAAAGTAAGGGGTCATAATGCTATTTTCAAGCTAGATATGGCTAAGGCCTATGACAGAATGGAGTGGGATTTTCTCTTGGCTGTTCTGAGGAAGTTTGGTTTTTGCACAAAATTTACTTCTCTCATTGGTATGATATTATCAAATTGTTGGTTCTCTGTAAATGTGAATGGTGCTATGGCAGGTTTTTTCAAATCTAGTAGGGGCATCAGGCAGGGTGACCCCCTTGCTCCCTACTTGTTTATTATTGCCTCTGAAGTGCTCAGCCGTGGTTTAGCTACCCTATTTCAGTTGGGTTCTCTGAGAGGGTATAATGGGCCAAGGAATTTACCTCAAATTTCTCATCTTTTATATGCGGATGATACTCTAATATTCATGAATGCTGGCAAACAAAATTTGAGATTATTTTTACAGTTTATTGACAGATATGAAGCTAGTTCTGGTCAAAAGGTGAATATAGGCAAAAGCAATATTATGGTATCTGAGAAGGCTCCTCTTTCTCTTAAGCAATCCCTACATCTGTTGACTGGGTACAAGGTTCAATCCACTAGTTTTTGCTACTTGGGAATTCCGGTAAAGAAAGGGAGATACATATGTTCGGATTTTAAATACATTGTGGATTAAGTGGTGCAGAAATTAGAGGGTTGGCAGTCTAAATTTCTCTCTCAAGCTGGGCGTGCAATTCTCATTAATTCTATTCTTCAGAGCATCCCAATCTATTTGGCTTCAACTTGCTTTATTCCAAAATCTATCATCCATACGATTGATAGATTATGTGCTAATTTTTTCTGGTAGGGGTCTGAAACTCTGAGGCGTCGTCATTGGATATCTTGGAAGAACATTCAGAAATCACATCTGGAAGGGGGTCTAGGTATTAGAGACCTCAATCAAGTTCAGGTCTCCTTGGCTTCTAAAAGCTTGTGGACTATTTTACATGGTTCTTCTCTTTGGTCATCTTATGCTCGACAAAGGTTTATTAAAACCAGTTTGTATGATTGTCTTAGGCCCTTTCCTACTGGTATGCCACTTAGTGTTTTTCAACCGGCCAAGAAACTCATTATTAATAATTCAAGATGGCTGATTGGTGATGGTAATTGAGTAGACTTTTGGAAAGACAATTGGACAGGTAAGGGTCCTCTTATTAATACAGTTCAGCAGGGGTCTATTAACAAAATTCAGGTTATGCCTCATATGACTGTTAGGGAGGTTCTTCAAGACCCCAACCATGCAGCCAGGTCATTCCTCAATAATGCAAATTGGTTGTCTAATGTTCAACTGCGCAGAGGGACTGATATCTGTATTTGGACTGGTACATTTATAGGAGAATTCACGGTTAAATCCTCCTACAAGTTGTTAAGACCGACAGGTATTGCTAGGCGCCCGTGGGCTAAGCTTTGGCATTCTAGTATCTCTCCGAGGGCTGCTATATTTTTTTGGAAGCTCCTTCACCGAGCGGTTTCAGTGGACTGCAGGGTGGCTGAATGTGGTATCTCTTTGGCTTCCAAATGTGTATGCTATAAAGATCCATCTCAAGAGGACCTAAACCAGGTTTTTATTAAGAGTGAGTTGGCAACAGAATTATGGAATTGGATCTCCCCGTTGATTAGTGCCAAGATTAGTATGTGTGATCAATTAACTATTCGTTGTTGGAATATTTTGGCTGGATCCAACTTGCGGTCTGCTTATAGCTTTACTGGAATGTATGCTGCTATTTTGATTCTATGGGAGATTTGGAGATTCAGATGTGCTTTGAAGTTTGAAGGTGATGTTCCAAATAGGTATAGTATCAAAAGGAAAGTTATTGCTGCTATTGCTTATGCTTTGGACAAGTTGTCTTTTTCATCCATGATCTCAGATGAGCAGATGCACATTTTGGCTCAATTCCGGCTATTCCCCAAAGTTCATCTTAAGCGGTCTATTGCTGTTATATGTAGTCTAGCTTCTTCACAGTTTACTCTGCATGTGGATGGGGCCTCTAAAGGAAATCCGGGGAGATGTGGGGGTGGTGGTTGTATTAGAGATCAATTTGGTAATATGAAAACCTGTTTTGCTTTCAACTATAGGGAAGGTAGCAACATCTTAGCTGAAGCTAGGGCTCTTCATGATGGGATTTCTTTAGTTGTTAATGGAGGTATACAGGTGAAAGCTATTTTTTCTGATTGTGCTCTTCTAGTGGCTGCAGTCCGAAGGAAAGTGGCTCCTAGTTGGTTAATTTTTCCTTGGTGGAATGAGATTCTTGACTTAAGTTTCAAGTGTGGTGTCTTGGTGCAACATACATATAGGGAGGGTAATCAAGTTGCTGATGCCCTTGCCTTCTATGCATGTTCGACTCATGTGAATAGAATTTTTACAAATGTGCGGGATCTTCCTCGGTTGGCTAGGGGAGCTTTTAGGTTGGACAAGGGCAGATTGCCCACTATTCGTAATTGTAATTAGCCGATTGGCTTTATAGTTTTGGTTTACTTGGATGTAGATATGGACAGGGGTATGCCCCAGTGATTTTGTTATCTTTCATATAATCAATAAAAAATTTTGGTCACAGGGTCGGTCTAGAGGAGTGAGAACATGTTCCCCTTCTGGGGGAATGTGCACTCGACTGGACTTGATTCTGCTTGGCCGGTATTGAGAAAAAAAAGGGTGATAGATTTCAGACAAGAATGGCATACCCTTTCTCAGATCAGCATTTAATATACTATGAAGTCATGCAATGATGATCAGATAGATGAATGTTTAACTTTATGAAATGCAATCATGCAATGATGATTCATGAAAGATGCAATGCATTCTGATAAGAAAGATAGATTTTTTTTTTACATAGATGGATTTTCACTCAATCAAAACGAATTTGGAAATTTATTTTTAAACCTGTGTCTTGAGCGGCCATTAGTTTCCAAGTCTTCAACTTGGCCTCAAGACATCCCGGCAATGAAGTTCTCATTCAACAGTTTTGGGTATCCAAACATTCTTGGGTCCCGAATGGTTAGCATGAGCATTCAATTTCTTTAAAGCATTCATTTCATCAAATTTCATCCAAGAACAATCATCCATGACATAACCGAATTCACCATAATAATGACAGCAAATCGAAGAGTTCAGATTTTTCTTGTAAAGGTGAGCATGGAATTTTGTGGATTTACAGAATTGTTATCATTTTCTTTCCAACATTGTGACACGTGGTGTCTTACCTTTCCACATGAGTGACAGTGATGAGAAGAATTTCTTTGTTTGCCAAACACAGTTTTATTTATGTATGCATGAAATATATCTTTTTTCATGATGTTACATTCATGCATCTTGTGGCCATACTTTCCACAATTGAAATAAGAAATACCTTGAAACAGTGTAGGATCTACTGTTTTACCCTTTTTATCTTGATCTAACTTCGTGGCTGTGGCCATCGGAGTTGACATGGGTTTTGCTTCTTTCATGCCATATTCTCTTAGGAACTGAACGGCGTATTTGGCTTAGATTATGAGGATTCCTTGGAGCGTTTGCTTAATCTCTCCTGAGTCAATTTTCAGGTAAGAGTGAGATGAGCCTCTCATACCATGCCCTTGGTGCTTACTTTAGTCCGTACAAGGAGTTCTGCAGCTTGTACACGTGCTGTCGATATTTTGGGTCTTCAAGACCTGGATGTTATTTTACAAAAATATCATCTTTGATATACCATTTGAGAAAATCATATTTAACATCCATTTGAAATAATCTGAAATTGAGAGAGCAAGCATAGGACAGTGGAGTCCGGACTACTTCTAATCTAGCAACCGGTACATAGAACTCATCAAAATCACTGCCTATCTCCTAGTGGTAATTGAGGGAATTCTCATCATCTTCATCCTTGCAAGATATTCCCTCAGGAGATTCAACCTTGGCCATGGCTGGCCCAACATCACTTAGATTTTTGAGAGTGTTATCTGCATCCAAAGATAAAAAGATTTGATTTGTTAGTGATAATTTAGATTGATCTAATCTTGATGTAATGACAAATGCATAGAGGTTATTTCCCTATAAATGATCCTAAGCCTCAAGTTCTCATGACTAATCTAATAATCCCCCCTTAATGTATGCAAGAATCTAAAATGTTAAGTGAAAATTTAATGCCATATGCAGCTTATGAAGAATTGACTCATAGTACAAGGCGGAGGACTTAGATCTGAAGATCTCCTCCCGCGTAGTGATAGTTTCCAGACAAGCTTAACATGCCCTTCCACATGTCACTATTTGATATACCATGTAGTCATTGATATGATGAGGGCAGGAGGGTTGCAATGCATATTGACATTAATTCACAATGTTCAACTTTTGCATGATAGAATGTGAAAACATTTACAAATATCTTAATGTATGTCGTGAAATTTGATTTGAAAATTTTCAAGCTCCCCTTCAGTAAGATGCTATCTGACAGGTGATATGCACAGAGATATGCAGACAACTATATATGGAATGCATGTACATACATATGCATTATCACATGAGATTCAGCACAAAGCAAAATAAGACATATCACATTTACTAGAGAGAGTAAGAGGGATATCACCCGAGTGTTCAGATTTCAGTTTTTTATTTTTCTTTTAACCTGACTTATGTCGCTTGACCCGTGTGCCTTATCTTCTTGACTGAAGACATATTTCATGCTTCTTATTCCCAAGGCACACCTACAAAACATATTTCTCATTTTGCATTCTTATGTACCCAAACCATCTTGGGTCCTTGTGGGTTAGCAGCACTCTTGACACGTGGCTTCCACTTCTTGACAACATTCAATTCATCATTTTTCTTCAGAAAATAATCATGCACGTTATGCCCAGATTTACCACAGTAATGACAACATGACTTTGAATACTTAAAAGTATGAAGATTATTTGAAGCATGTGACTTTTTATTCCAATGTTGTTTCCAATTGGCAAGTGGTGTGTTAAACACATTAGAGATCCTAGGTCGACCTTCCTTTGGTTTTGATTGAGGATGATGGGTCCAGAACACATGATGTGTTGACACCGTTGGTTGGTAGTGTTGTTTAGCCTTGGGGTGGGTCGACCTACCCTTACCTTTTCATTGTGCATTCTATTCCTGCATACTTCCAAATCATCACTCTTCATAGTAAAATAATCATGCATGGCATGTCCATGTCTTCTACAATAAAAACATGAGATTTACTTTCTAGGTGGATGTGTGTGTGTAACAGAAGTATGTTTAGCATGCATAGTGGTGCAAGCAGCATTTTTGGATTTTTGATGTAAGTTGATTTTCTAATTTTTATTTTCTTTTTGAATCTTTTGGATAGAAGACTGCTTTGGGGGTGAAGTAGATGTACTTGCCATATTTGAACTATGAACAAAGGAGGTATTCACCTTACTCTTAAAGGACTTCTTCTTTACTGGATTGTAGTCAAGTCCTTCCCTTTGAAAATTGATTTTCATGCCCAAAAGTTTATCCAGATTATTTTGACCATCCACGAATCTAGACAATGAATTATGCAAGTCCTGGATTTCACTTTCTAAAGATGTGATATGTAATTTAGTATTGGCAAGTTCTTCTTCACAAGTAGAGAGACTGACATTCAACACTTCATTGGTAGTCTTAAGGCATTCAACTTCTTGTTTTAATTCATCCACATTTTCACACTCATCTACAGCCACAAATTTTCCTTTTTATAGAACCAACAGTCTTTCAGAAATGGCCGTGTTCAATTCCTTCAGTTTCTCATTTTCTTTTGCAAGCTTTTCATCATGAATGAGTTCATTTATCAAGAGTTGATCATTGGCCATTGAATTTACTTTTACTTTCATCTCATTATTTTCATTTCTTAAGGAGCAAATTTGATCTTTATGAAATTTAATATCAAACACATGAGCCACAATCAATTCCTCTAAATGTGAGTATTTTTTACAAGAGGAATCACAGTTATTTTGTTCAACCTTCTTCTTCAACTTTTTATTCTTAGATTTTAGCCTCTTATATTTACTTGCAAGTTCACTGTATGCATCCACTAGCTCATCAAGAGATATATTTTCAGAATCTTAATTTACCTCCGAGGGTGATCCATTTTGCTGATCACTGCCGTAATCACTCATACCTACCACAAGACATTTATCCCCATTCTTCTCATGGAAGCTAACCAAGCCATCTAGTATGTCCTTTGTGGAGCAGTAGCCTGAAGCAAATGGAAAACTATTAACATCAACTGCGGCAATAAGCAAACTTAGAACAAAGCAATTTCGATCATGTTTAGTATCATAATATGCAGTCCAGACTGATTTATCTTTAGGCAACTCATAAGGACCATGTGAGATAAGCTTCCATAGCTTAGGGTCATATGAGTTGACAAGATTGCACATTCTTCCTAATCACAAATCAAAGTTAGAACCATCAAACACTGGTGAAGAATCCATAGTGAAAACTTTGGTAGCCTTGATCTGGATCTTGCTCTAGATCGTTAGATCTATGAAAAAAATAGAGCCTTAGCTCTAATACCAATTGAAGTCCTACGATCAATGACACCCAAGAGGGGGGGGGTGAATTGGGTGATTCAATATTTTAAGAAAATTTTACCCGATTTAAAACAGATGTGATAAAGTAGCAATTAAAAATTTAGATCTGTATAATTACAAATTAGATCTATCAAAAAAAATGTCGCCACGATAGTTATTCGATACTAGGCGGAGGTATGAATCCAAGGATTCTGCTCACGCAAGGTGCTATCGTCTTGACAAGACTGACCTTGTCAATTCAAAAACACTTTTTAATATACCAAAGATCTACTTATAGAACAGATCGATTTATGCTAGATCTGAAGAGACAAATGCGGAAGAGATAATATACAATATCAATCACACAGAATGGGGGTAGAAGAATTGTATCAAACCACACAGCTCAAATCACAAGACACAAGGAATTTTAAGGTGGTTCGGATGCAACGATGACAACCTACGTCCACCCCTCACCAAAACCCGGTGAGACTTCACTGCTGAGAACCAGCACGGGGAAGACTCCCTAACACGGAGCAAAGCTCCAACACACACGGGAATAAATCCCAACACAGAGCAACGCTCCAACACACACACGGGGATGCACCCCAACACACACACACATACACGGAGACGAAGTCTCCAACACGATCCGACGGCTGGATCAACAACACCCACACACACTACAACAGATATAGTACTCTAAACACACAAACACCAGGATCTAAATAGATCCACAACACACACGCAGATCTGAAGAGATCCACACACAACCATGAATCTGAACGAGACAACTCACACAACTACGGATCTGAATCGATCCACACACAACTATGGATCTGAACCGATCCACACACACACGAATGTTTACGGATTACAAGGAACATAACTTTGAAGCAAAAGACACTTAAGAGAATGAAACACAAAAGAAAGACTTCTAATTTAGGCTCCCCCTTTGTATATAACACAGATCTTGAATGAAGCTTGAATCTCCACTTGATTTTCACTTGATTGGCTTCAGAATGATCTTCAAATGCTTGAGGTTTGATGAAGAATGGCTGGACGAAGTACTATTTACGAAGTGTTTGTAGTAGCCTTCTTTCTCCCTTGATAGCCTCCTTTGAATCCTATTGAGTGATTGGGGTTTTTGACTCCAATAAGATGTTTTTATACAACTAGGATGGTCAAGGGACAAGCCAGGAATCAGATCCACAAATCTTGGCATGTCTGGAGGCTTTGAGATTAAAAAACCTTAGATAGATGCTCCATCATCGTGGAGATAAGAAAGTCAACAATAAGGGCTGCGAAGCTGGCGGTCGATCGGGCAGGAGGGGGCGGCCGACCGAAATTTTACAGTCATTGAACCTTTCAACGCTGGGAAAACCGGTCGACTGGGCCCTATCCGGCGGTCGACCGCTCCTGGAAAAACCTGCATTTTTAGTGGAGTTAGCCAATGAATCATAGCCTGTAAACAAATTACTTTGAGACCACTTCTTATTCCAAACAATATGAGTTGGTTTGACTTATCCTGGGCATTTTTGAGGCACGATAGAATTAGGCACATATCAAGCCCAAAATTCTCATATGAAAATCAACTTCATAATCCATGCATTTTACCAAACATGCATGAGCCTCAAGGACCATTTACATCCCAACCATATTTAAACATGGTCCATGTAAGAATTGCAATAAGTATAATCATGAAAGCCCACTATCATCAAAAACATATGGAAGCATAAAAACATATGCAAGCATGCATGAAGTTCTTCCACATACACACACAATATTTTGTTATCATCAAAATCAAAATCAAGAGGGAGCACAACGAACCCAACACAACATCTGTGCGGTGGTTCTTAGTTGCCAGCTCGCCGGGCTGAGTGTTCACTCGATGTTGGATACACTTCCCTGCCTTAGGCTGTACTTTTGTTGGACTGGACTCTGTTGTACTTTATTTATTTATTTTTGTTAATTATTGAATTATCCTACTTTATTTCTTATTTCTTTGTACCTTCACACTCCTTTTAGCTCTTCCGAGCTTTATGGCTCGTGGGCGGCGGGCCAGGATTCGAATGATATCGGGTTCTTCCCGGTATCCGGATCTTAGGTCGCTACAGTTGATATCAGAGCAGTGGTTGTGGATGTACATGGGAATTTGAGATATTACAATGATCAGAGTCCGTAGGGTTTTGTGTTCGTTTTCTGCTTGGTTTCTTGTGTAAGAGCTTGAGTGCGCTGTGTTGGCACTGTAAAGGTGGCTTCTATTCTCGTGGAGTGCCAGCGTGGGGCCTGAGGATCGAGATCGAGATCGAGAGCTTTCTTCCCTTGAGATGGTGGCGCCAGTTGTGCTGCATCGGGCAGAGGTTGCTGGCAGGCGTGTGTCGCTGCGATGCTGCGTTTGAGGAATTTGCAGCGAGGTCAGGTGGCTGGCAAGGATTGTTCATGGTTAAGTGGCCGTGAGCGTGCTCCGAGGGAGCTATTATAGAGTCTGGCCACTCCAGCTTGAGATTTATCCAACCCCTGAGGTGTTAAGGTTGTGGTTTGAGGTGTCAGAGCGGGTGCTCTAGTCAAGAATTGTGCTCGGGCGAGTGGAAGATCTTCTGTTGAGCTGCTGATTGTCGAGCCGATGTTCTTGTCATGCTCTGTGGCGTCAGAAATGACGTGTAGGTCTCGATTATTTTTGTGGGTTTCGAGGTAGGATTGGGCAGAGATGTCCCAGTAAGTTCTTGCTCCTGCGCTTCTGTGTGTGAATGGGTTGTGTTCGCCCTGGAAATGGCTTAAGATGTGAAGGTTCCGCGGCGAGTACGGGACTCGAGGATGAGCGTTGGCGGTTGCCGATTATGGCTCGTGTTACGGCTCGAGGCGTGGCGCGTTATAGTGTGAGGAATTACAGTGGTGGTGCTGGCTGTGCGCATGGATCAGAGTGCGCAGCGGAAGCCTGGTGGGCCCATGACGCACTGGTCTAGGAACATTGCGTTGGTTGCTACGTGCGGATTTCTCGAGAATGAGTTGAGCATCGGAGGATTGGTTCCTCGGTGTGAGACGTGTTGTTGCCGTGCCGTTGCTAGAGGTATTGTGGTTCGTGGCACTGGTAGGATGGAGAGTTGGGGAAATATTTTGGCGAGTGTGTCGCATGCGTACCCTATTTTTGTGTTGAAAGCTGAGTCCGCGGATGAGGTTGTGTTTTTGGAGAAGTGATCTCTGAGAGATTATGGGTCCCTTTTGGTAGCTGTGAGCAGCTGGTAATGCTAACCGTGTGATCGGCTGCAGTAGGGTCAGTTTTATCAAGAGGCCAGTTGAGTCCGGGAGTTTCAGAATGATGTGGAAGAGGACTCAGCGGTGGGAAGATATGTATTATCTAGGGACCCGTTTGCTTTGGTCGTGGCGTTGTCGACCAGGTTGCTGTGATAGCAAGTGGCACTTGGTTGCCTTGGAGTCGTCTGCCGTGAATTATTCAGGTTGTGTCCTCCCGTGGCTTTGTGGTAAGAGTGAATTCGAGATTGGCAGGCGTCCACTTGGAGTAATTGAGGTGAGATAGGATTTGATGAGACAGGACGGTGGATAATGCCAGGTATGGAGGTCCTTGAACAGACGTTGGCATTGGATATTGTGATCCTTGGTCTGTGACCAGCATGGGAGGATTTCCCTATAAGTATGAGTCGAGTGAGGTGAAGATCGAAGACTCCAGGATCTTTTCCATTGGTTTTGTCGTGCTCCCCTGTGAGGGTAAAGTTGGCATGAGGATATGTCTAGATGCAATATCCGAGTGAGGATCGGCTCGTGATGTGGTGTTGGTCTGCGTGAGAGTCAATAGATGGCTTGTCGAGATTTGGAATGTGCCCTTCGGATCTGGTGGAGGACCAGGAGAGAAGGAAGAAGTGAGTGAGTCAAGGGTTTCCCGTTGATGAGTGTCTGGTGACCGGTGGTGGGTATTTCACAGACAAAAGATGCTGATGGTTGCACTTCGAGAATGGTGAGAGTTGTGTGCAAGCGAGGCCTTTGGTGGCCGTTTCTGTGATGTGCCTTTTCCGGATGAGATCTGGGCTTTGTCGAAGGTTGAGTTCTGACAGAGTTGGTCCCGTGTTGTTATGGGCGTTCGGCTTGCTAGGCGTGAGATGGTCTGTGGCGCGGAGCCGACGGTTGTGTGGCAGTCAGTTGGAAAGACTGCGTGAGCTGGTTGGAGGAAGAGCGAGGATTGTCCCTGGTGTAGGGCATGAGATTAGTTAGCTGGGGGTGAAGCTGATGTTTGTTTGGTCTGCCGACCATGGGTTGATCGGTGGCTGTCTCTCGTAACGAGGACTGTGTCTCCTCGGTGAGCGAGATGGTGGCAGAGGTGCCATGAGTGATTTTCATTGTGACTGAGGTGATGCCTGACTTGTGCTTATCGTAATATGCACGATCTAATGATCGGTGTGTATGGTGTACAGAGCAAGGTGTTGCTCGTGATGATGGTCTGGCCATATTCCTCAGGATCGGTACTTTCATGAGAATCGAGATTTTCTGTGCTGGGGCTCTGACAGCGTTGTCAGTCGGTTTGAGGTGTTCTCCCCGTGTGACTTGGCGCTTGTCCCGAATTTCGAGGACGAAATTTATTTAAGAGGGGAGGGCTGTAATGCCCAAGATTTTTTAAATATTTTTCGGATCAGGATCCGTGGGTTTCAGATCGCTTTCGTGGGTCCCGGAGTAAGTTTCATGGTTTATGCATGTTTTTGTCTGTCGGACCTTTAGAATCCCGTGTAGGGTGAACCGTTGCGTTCTCCGACTTCGGGACGTTACCAGCGCGTTGTGCATTTTCCAAGGATCTGGGAGATGATTTTTCCCTATTTTTTATATTTTTCAAAAATTCCAGATTTTCTATATATCAAACCCTTTTCTCTCTCCCCATCTCTCATTTCTCACCCTCTCCCTCTCTCTTCTCTCACGCGCTCTCTTCTCTCCCTCTCTTCTTCGACGGCCGACGGAGGTGGATGGGGGCGAGGTGGAGGCAACACGGGCGAGGAGTGGGCGAGGATGGGCGAGGATCGAGGCGGTGGAGGCGCGGTGAAGCACGGCCGAGAGTTCGGGGCGCCGCGGCATTCGTGCGGCGTTTTCTTGGCAGATCGGCGTCCTCGGTGCGCGAAATCTTCGGTGGAGGTAGGGGGATGGTTCCTTAACCCCTGTACTTCATTTCCTGTAATTTTGGTAGTCCGAGGCGAGGTGAGTGGGTTTATTTCTCCGCCGGGGTCGAAATGCATGATTTTGGGGTGTGAGCCGGATCGGGTGTTTTGATCGCGTTTTTGGGGTTTAAATGGGTCCTCTCGGTGCTAGAGAGATTGGGGACTGATTTCCCATTATTTTTCTCTTCACATGGGTGTGAACGGGGCGTGGAATGGGGTTTTCTACAGTGTTCACCGTTTTCACACACGGGACGAGCTAGCGGTCCTTCCAGAGACCGCCAAGCGACATGGCGGTCATGTGGAGACCGCTAGGGGTCCCTTTATGTTGGTTTGAGCCTTGCGGTCTCGCGATGGACCGCCACCGAGCTTAGCGGTCTCGAGGAGAACGCCAATCAGGGTTTAGCGGTCAGGGTATGACCGTTTTCACGCCCTAGTTGTTCGAGTGTTTCTAGGGTGTTGCGGCCCTGGTTGGACCACTAGTCGAGGTTGTACGGTCCATTGTGGACCGCCAGGCGGCCTTGCGGTCTGGGTGATGATCGTCGAGGTCCTAGGTGTTTCTGGGACATAGCGGTCCTGGCTGGACCGCTAGACAGGGCTTAGCGGTCCAGGGGTAGACCGCTAGGCTTGGTTTGCGGTCCTGAGAGGGCCGCCAGTTGATTTGACGGTCCAGGGAGGATAGCCACTCTATTTTCTGTACTAGTCGTGTTTCGGTTGCGTTGTGTTGACCCCGATCGAACCGATTATGACCCAGTGGTTGACCTTCGGTCTCGTAGATGTCCCGAACACTCTGTGGGTTCCGTGACCGTGTTTTAGGTGTCCAGAGGTACCGTGTTACCTCGATAAGCATGCCCGTGGGTTTTGGAAGGTCCAAGTGACCCCATGTGTTCCAGGCTTTCCTGCTTTCGCTAGATCGAGTCGCCGTGAGACTGTGTGAGTGCGGAGGGTTTTTCCCGCACGACGTAGATTCTCCGCAAGGCGTTTTCCGAGTGGGCCGTGGGTTTGGCCCTTAGACTGTAAGTCCTGTCACCTAGCCTGAGGCTGTCATTTTCCCGCTTTTCCCTTGGATAGGGAATTGTCTCGGCAGCTCGTGAGCTACCTCGATATTTATGCTATCATGGTTTCAGACCTAGGGATTAGGCTAGACTGACGACGATGTGCCGTCACGTAGTGGTCTTGACCCGAGTCGTGTGTCTCAAGGACTGTTGGGTTTGGTAGGTCTAGTGGACCATCCATAGTCTGGTGGTCCCGAGCCACCTGTTACTCCACATTACTCGTAATGGGTGCGTGTGTGACTTTCCGTGTTCACGTTTAGTGACCTGCCACTAGTCGTAGCTTTCCTGTGCATGCATGTGCGAACCCACTTGAGAGTGGTGGAGAGCATTACCCGAGAGAGATGGTTTTTATGTTGGTTACCGTAGGGCCCCCATGCGCAGCCTGAGTCCAGGCTTCGGGGGAAGAACCAGCTAGAGGATCTGACCTAGGGCACATGGTCTGTGTGTGCACACGTGGTTGGGGGCAATCGGACCCGCGCTGACGAGCGCGACCCCAACTAGTCCTTGTTCGTGGTACTGGTTGTGTGTCTCAGTCTCTGCCTAGGGCATCATACGGAGACACAGAGGTGCGGTGTAAGACATCAGTGGACGCATCCGACTTTGTTTCTGGTGGGCAGTGCTCCTGTCACGTGACGTGAGTTCTCGTGATTTGAGGTTCTGTTTCTCGTTTGCGAGACGTGGTTTTGCATGCAGTTTCCGGGTGTGTTCCCGAGGTTGAGGTCTAGGGTTCTGGTGAGTGTCACCGAGGGTTTTTCCTAGGCTGTGTCCCATCCACGACAGTGGTGTCGTGATGGGTTTTCCTGGTAGCGTAGCCAGAAGTTTTCCTATTTGTCTGGTGGTCTCCCGACGGTGAGATCGGGGAGTGTTTTCCTGTACAGTAGGAGTAGCTATAGTGCCGAGTTTTTACCGGTCACCGGTTTGCGGTTCCTGCTGTTGTTGCTACTTTCCGTGCCACCGTTGTTTACGGTTGAGGTTTCGCGAGACCCCTACTGAACCAGTGATAGGAGGCTCACCCCTGCTTTTCAGGTGTGGCGTTTCTTCCTCGAGATTCGAGGGTGCTGTGCGGTGGTTCTTAGTTGTCAACTTGCGGGACCGAGTATTCACTCGGTGTTGGATACGCTTCCCTGTCGTATACTGTACTTTTGTTGGACTGGACTCTGTTGTAGTTTATTTATTTATTTCTATTAATTGTTAAATTATTCTGTTTTATTTCCTATTTCTTTATATCTCCACACTCCTTTTTGTCCTTCCGAGTCTTCCGACTCGTGGGCGACGAGACATGATTCGAATGGTATCGAATTCTTCTCGATATCCGAATCTTGACTCTCTACAAATTTGGTGCGAAAATCTCTGTTGAAACATTGGAACAGATTAACCTCGAATTTTATATCCGTCGCAGAAGAATAAGTCTCTACATTCAACGATGGATTTAAAGCGGTTGTGTTTAGATTGCTAATTCAATCAGAAAAACATGACGGACACTTTTGGCCACAAGCCTGTCGTTTGTTCATATCTAAAATATTTTGAGAGAGATTAGTGACTGATTTGTCGTCAATCAGTGACTTTTATTATAGTGACGAAACCTATAAGACCAAGTGAGATCTCACCGGTCAAACGACGTTTGATGTGTCTAATGCTCGAGCCATTGGTGACTTGTATGCTTGGTTTGGGTGGGTAGACTTACTATTGCGATTGAAAAGGAAAGGAAGGTGCATGCTCGTGCATGTTTCATGCTTTCTCTTTCTTTCCTTCTCACTCTGATATAGACTAATAAAAATATAGTAAAAGATGTAAATAGGCTAAAGATGGAACTAATATTTAACTAGTTAAATAGCCTTTTGCATCCCAGTGGCATGGGATTCCCATAACATGCCCAAAATGAATGACGTACCCCTCTTGACTCTAGACGTGTTCCCATATATACAGAATGATTATATATGCTGCCTCCAGTCTCTCTTTTTCTCTCTCTCCTCATCACCCCCCACCCACCGATGAATTATTATTAATACCATCTGTACTCTCTGGCACATGTCTAAAAAGTAAATGGTCTAAATTAAATGTATACATTGACCGGCATATACAACGGGGTACCTCCACCAATCGATCTGCGGCATTTCTTTAATTCTTCCTTGTCTTCGTTCGAACTTTAAGGCTCCTCCTCTAAATTGTTATATGTATGCATGCTCGAGACCAAATGTGTCCGGTCTACCATAATTCCATGGTGAGAAACTAATCCTTTCTACGTGGAAAGGATTCGGCCTAAGTGTAAGCCTATTTATTTTTTACATAAATACTCCTCTAAATATTAGTTATATCAGTATACTCTTCGTCAAAATATATTATCAAAAATATCCTCTATTTAATCTTAAATCTTATGTTTATACCTTTACAGTTTATCGTCGTCGATGAGAGACAAATATTCTATAGAATATGTCTTCTACTGTCGTTAGGCAGAGTGAAATACTTAAAATACCGTTACTCTGTGTGTGAGTGAGAGAGAGAGAGAGAGAGAGAGAGAGGCCAATGATCGCCTATTGATGGCCGCCAAGCAACATGACTACGGAGAAGAAGGATCCCCCTCGAACTCTGCCAAGGGGAGCATAGTCGACATCATTCATGTTGTCATGGGCTTCCTCACCTGTGACTGAGTTGATGGTGCTCTTTTTGTCCCCACCAGGCGACCGAGCGGTGGGAACTGACAAGCGCCCAGGATCTGGGGTCTTCAGACTATCGACAGTGGTGATGGTGCCCTCCTTGTTCCCTTGTCGTCATGATCCTCACGATGGAGAGGGTGAGAAGTGGGAGGTGGCGAGCGTTCTCATCGCCACGGCCCTGGTGGGACCTTGGATAGGTGCCAGAGGCAGGGGTGGCATCTGGGTTCCTCACCCTTGGATAGGTGCCACGCCTTCACCGCCGCCCCCTCCCGCTCTCCCTATTTGTAATACCCTGGATTTTCGTACCAGGAATCTGTGAGTTCTGGAACATTTCTGTGAGTCCCGGATCGCGTTTTGCGATTAAATCAAATTTTTGACTATCGGGCCTTCGGACCCCTGTGTAGGGTGAACCGTCATGTTTCCGTACTCTACGACGTTGTTGACGCATTGTGCATTTTTCGAGGATTGTGAGAATCATTTTTTCTAATTTTTTTAATTTTTAGATTTAAATCCCAAAACAATTCCTATATAAACACCCTAAACCCCCCTCTCCCCTCATTCTCTCATTTCTCTCCCTCTCCCCTCTCGTTTCTCTCTTTCTCTCCCGATCATCTCCGGAGGCCGATAGAGCTTAAGGTGGGCGGAGCAGAGGCGACGTGGGTGGCGAGCGATCAAGGATGGAGCGAGGAATGGGGTGGTGGCGCGGTGGAGCTCATTCGCGAGTTCGTAAAGCCGACATTAGTTCGAGGCACGTTTTCGCGTGGAATCAGCGTCCTCAGCGTGGGATCTCGTCCTGAGAGGTAGGGGGATGGATCCTTGGCCCTTGTATTCCATTTTCCCGTAATTTGTAGGCCGAGGTGAGGCCGAGTGTGGATTTTGTTCACGCCGGGGTTAAAATGCATGATTTTTGGGTGAGCGACGGATTCGTCGATCCGACCACATTTTGTAGTTTAAATGGGCCATTCTGGTAGTTCAGAGCGTGGGGAATAGTTCCCCCATATTTTTCCCATCACCCAGGGTGATTGGGAAATGGAATAGGGCCCCTCGGATGGGGTTTGACAGTCACGTTGCTGGTTTCGGTCTACCAGATGGACAGTTCGGTGGACCAGATCAGCGTTCACCACGGAGGATGAAGTGCCCTAGTTCGGTCGACCGACCTAGGAGGTCCGGTCGACTGACCCAGGATAGGGGGGCATCTGGTCTTGGTTCGATAGACCGACCCTGTGGGCCCGATCGACCGACCTCTTGTACGTCGACTGACCGAGTGTCTAGGTCGACCGAATTGAACCACTCTTGCCCGTTTTGGATTTCGGTCGACCCGGTTGAGACCCTTTGGTCTACCTTTGGCTCTGTGGATATCCCGGACACCCCGTGGGGACCGAGATCATACTTTTGGATGTCTAGAGGAATCATGTTACCTCGATTAACATGCCCGTGTGGTTTTGAGGGTCCGGTGACCCCATGTGTTCCGGGCTTCTTCGTATGCTAATTTGAGTCACTGTACACTCTAGTACGGGCAGAGGCTATTTCTACTCTGCGTTAGTTTTCCTGGAAAGCGGTTTTCGTGTGGGCAATGCGTAAGGCCAATGACCGAGAGTCTAATGACCCAGCCATGGGCTGGGGCTTTTTAGTTTCCCCTAGAGAGGGAAGAACCCGACAGTTGTGAGCTGCCTTAATAAGTCTTTTGACCATGGTTTTTTAACTCTTGGACTAGGGTGATTTGACGGCATGGAGCCGTATTGTATGACAGTCTTGGACTGAGTCACGTGATTCAATGGCCGTTGGATTGGCAGGTCTAGCTAGCCGTCCTGAGTCTGGTGGCACCGAGCCACCCTGTGTTCCATGACACTTACGAATGGGTGGGTGCATAGCCCGTTAGTACACTTGTGGTTCCTTCTCTACAGTGAGCTCGTCCGTCCAGTGACTTTCCCCCACTAGTCGTAGCTTTCCTACAGTCGTGTGTGCGGACCCACTTGAGAGTGGTGGAGAGCAGTCCCGGGAGAGATGGTTTGGGGCAGGTTATCATAGGGCCTCCCACTATGGTGGCTCGAGTCCGGGTCGGGAGGAAAACCAGCTAGAGGGCTTGATATAGCGCAGTCAGTCAGTGTTTGCACACGTGGTCAAGGACTTCGGACATGTGCTGATGAGCACGACCCCGACTAGACCCTTGTCTTCGGTTACTTGTACGGTGTCTCAGTTTCCGCTTGGGGCGAGTAGGGAGACACCTGAGGCATGGATTAAGTCGTCAGTGGATGTATCCGACCTTGATTCTAGTGGGTGGTGCTCCCGTCACGCGACACGTGACTCTCTTGACTCGAGGTTTGGTTTCCCGTCAGCGAGGACGTAGTTCTTCGGGTGGTTTCTATGTACCTTTCTCGACGTAGAGGTCTAGAGTTCCCGTTCGAGTTATCGAGGTTTCACCCGTAGACAGTGTAGTGTTCACGACGGCGAGGTCATGACTATGCCCTTGGACCGTGTGGTCTTGGGTTGGGCCTTCGTCAGTGAGAACGGGCCTTCACGACATAGTTGTCATGGTTTTCCCTTCCTGGTAGTGTAGCCAGGGTCTCCCGTTACTTCGGCGATCCCTGACTGTGAGATCGGGACTTGATTTTCGTTGTCGTTAGGAGTAGCTTAGAGAGCCATGGTTACCGACTATCGTTTTTACTGTTCGTGCTATGGCTGTTACTTCTGTTGTTATTGTTGTTGTTGCTACTCCTGTTACTGTTGTTGTTATTGTTATTGTTATCGCTACTATTTACCGCCGTTGTTTCGTGGTGGGTATCTGCGGGACCCCTATTGAGCTAATGAAATGAGGCTCACCCCTTTCTTTTCAGGTGTTGCGGTTCCTCCTCGAAGTTCGGAGGTGCAGCACAGAGGTTCGTAGTTGCCAGCTTGCTAGGGCCGGGGGCACACCGAATGATTAAGTATGTTTCTTTCCTTGTAGGATGTACTTTGTTGGACTAGACTCCGTAGTTAGTTTATTAAATAAAATTTTAATTTATTTCCTATTTGATGTGGGACGAATGAGCGAACTTGAGACTCTAGGTGACGACATGACAAACTAGACAACGCGACCAGCAACGACGTGAACAACGAAGCTACCTCGGCTCGACACCAAGAGCTCCTAAGCGGGGAAATAGGCCCTCAACAAGAAATGCAGGCTCACAGTCGTCCCAAGCAAGGGAAACATGTGGATTTACGCGGTTGAGAAACCGGCAGTGAGTCAAGTGTGGTCAGGTGAGGCTGGCTGAGTGGTCGGCTGTGATATCACCTGGAAGAGGCCCAGTTGAGTCCGAGAGTTCAGAATATTGTGAGAAGGACCCATTTGTGATAGGAATCTGCGATGGTTGGAGATCTGTGTATATGGATCCGCACGTCGTTGGCCAGACTTCTATGCTAGAAAGACGACACTTGTTTGTCTTGGAGATATGTGTCGTGGTTTACTAAGATTGTATCTTGTCGCTCTATGGCAAGAGCGGAGCCGAGCTCGGTAGATGTCCATTTGGAATAATGGAGATGTAAGATTTGATGAGACTATGTAATGGACGATGCCTGAGTATGGAGATCCCAGGAGGGATGTCATCGAGTGAGAGCCTTGGTCTGGTGGCCAGCTTGGGAAGAATTCCCTACAAGTTTGAGTCTAGAGTTGATGTGGACCAAGGATTGTGGAATCTTGTTGTTTGGTTTTGCTAGCACAGGTCGTGTCTCCTCGATGTGTGAGAAGGTGGCAATAATACTATGATTGGAGTTCTATTGTAGCTGAGGTGATGCCAGACTCATATCCTTTTGTGCATAGTGCTCGCTCTAAAAATTTGTGTGGATGGTGAATGTAGAGTGAGATGTTTCTATTCGTGGTAATAGTCTGGCTGTGTCCCTCAAGAGAGGTGGTTTCGCGAGAACTGAGCTTTTTAGTTGGAGTTCTAGGACCGTTGTCAGCTGAATAAGTCGTTCTTCCCCTGTGAGATGGAGGTTGCTTCAAATTTTGAGGATGGAATTTTTGTAAGGAGGGGAGGACTGTAATACCCTGAATGTTCGGATCAGAAATCTGTGGGTTTCGGAGCGTTTCCGTGGGTTTCGGATCATGTTTTGCGATAAAATTAGATTTTTGGATATCAGGCCTTCGGAGCCCTATGTAGGGTGAACCATTGTGTTTCTGAGCTCCGGGATGTTACTGGCACGTTGTGCATTTTTTGATGATCGTGGAGATGATTTTTCACCTTTTTTTTCTATTTTTCAGATTTATAAATCCCAAAACAATTCCTATATAAACACCCTAAACCCTCCTCTCCCCTCATTCTCTCATTTCTCTTCCTCTCTCCTCTCGTTTCTCTCTCTCTCCCTCTCTTCTCTGATGGCAGATGGAGCTTGAGATGGGTGAGGCAGAGGCGATGTGGGCAGCGAGTAGTCGGGGATGGAGTGAGGAATGGGGCGGCAGCGTGGTAGAGCTCGTTCGTGAGTGCGTGAAGCTGGTGTTGGTTCGAGGTGAGTTTTCGCAAGGAATCGACATCCTCGACGCGGGATCTTGTCATGAGAGGTAGGTGGATGGATCCTTGGCCCTTGTATTCTATTTTCCTACGATTTGTAGGTCGAGGCGAGGCTGAGTGTGGGCTTTGCTCACGATGGGGTTAAACTGCATGATTTTGGGGTGAGCGACAGATTCGTCGATCTGACTGCATTTTTGTAGTTTAAATGGGGTATTCCGGTAGTTTAAAAGGTGGGGAATAGTTCTCCATGTTTTCCCCATCACCCGGGGTGATTGGGGCGATGAGTAGGGCCCCATGGATGGGGTTTCACAGTCATGTAACTGGTTTCGGTCGACCTGATGGACAATTTGGTCAACCAGATCGGCGTTCGCCATAGAGGGCGAAGTGCCCTAGTTCGGTTGACCGACCCAAGACATGGGGCATTTGGTCTTGGTTCGGTCGACCGACCCTATGGGCCCGGTCGACCGACCTCTTCTAGGTCGACTGACCCAGTGTCTAGGTCGACCGAATTGAACCCCTCTTGCCAGTTTTGGTCTCCGGTCGACCCGGTGGAGACCCTTTGGTCGACCTTTAGTCCTATGGATGTCTCGGACATCCCATGGGGACTGAGATCATGTTTTTGGGTGTTCGAAAGAATCATGTTTCCTTGATTAGCATGCCCATGTTAGTTTCAGAGTCTGGGTGACCCTGTGTGTTCCGGGCTTCTTCGTATGCTAATTCGAGTCACCGTACACTCTAGTACAGGCAGAGGGTTGTTTCTACTCTACGTTAATTTTCTTGGAAAGCGATTTTCGTGTGGGCCATGTGTATGGCCAATGACCCAGCCAGGGGTTGGGGACTTTTTGGTTTCCCTTAGAGAGGGAAGAACCCGGTGATTGTGAGCTGCCTTAATAAGTCTTTTGACCATGGTTTTTGACTCTTGGACTAGGGTGATTTGAAGGCATGGAGCCGTATTGTACGACGGTCTTAGACTGAGTCTCGCGACTCAATGACCATTGGATTAGCAAGTCTAGTTGGCCGTCCTGAGTCTGGTGGCACCGAGCCACCCTATGTTCCGCGACACTTACGAATGGGTGCGTGCAAAGCCCGTGAGTACTCTGGTAGTTTCTTATCTACTGAGAGTTCGTCCATCCAGTGACTTTCCCCCACTAGTCGTAGCTTTCCTACCCACGACTTGAGAGTGGTGGAGAGCAGACCTGGGAGAGACAGTTTGGGGCTGGATAACATAGGGCCTCCCACTATGGTGGCTCGAGTCCGAGTCGGGAGAAAATTCAGCTAGAGGACCTGATGTAGCATAGTCAGTCAGTGTGTGCATATGTGGTCGGGGACTTCGGATGCGTGCTGACGAATATGACCCCAACTAGACCTTTGTGTTCGGTTACTTGTACGATGTCTTAGTTTCTGCCTGGGACTTGTAGGTAGACACTTAATGTGCGGATTAAGTCATCAGTGGACATATTCGGCCTTACTTCTAGTGGGTAGTGCTCCCGTCACGCGACACGTGACTCTCTTGACTCGAGGTTTGGTTTTCCGTCAGCGAGGACATGGTTCTTTTGGTGGTTTCTGTGTACCTTTCCTGACATAGAGGTCTAGGCTTCCCGATAGAGTTATTGAGGTTTCACCCGTAGACAGTGTAGGGTTCACAATGGCAAGGTCGTGACTATACCCTTAGACCGCGTGGTCTTGGGTTGGGCCTTCGTTAGTGAGGATGGGCCTTCATAACAGAATTGTCATGGTTTTCCCTTCTTGGTAGTGTAACCAGGGTTTCCCGTTAGTTCGGGGGTCCCCGACTGTGAGATCAAGGTTTACTTTTCGTTGCCGTTAGGAGTAGCTTAGAGTGTCTTGGTTCCACCGGCTACCGTTTTTACTATTCGTGCTACGGCTGTTACTTCTATTGTTATTGTTACTGTTGCTACTCCTGTTACTATTGTTACCAGCGTTATTTTGTGGTGGGGATTCGTGGGCCCCCTACTGAGTTAATGAGATGAGGTCCACCCCTTTCTTTTCAAGTGTTACAGTTCCTCCCCGAAGTTCGGAGGTGTAGCGCAGAGGTTCGTAGTAACCAGCTTGCCAGAGCCGGAGGCACACTCGACGATTGAGTACGTTTCTTTCCCTGTAGGTTGTATTTTGTTGGACTGGACTCTGTAGTTAGTTTATTAATTGAAAATATAATTATTTTTGTTATTTAAACAGTTAATTCTGTAGTTATTCCCTACATTATTTTAAATTTTAATATACCTCCACACACCCATTAACTATTCCGAGTCTTTTGGCTCGTGGGTGACAGACTAAGATTTGAATGGTATCGGATAATTCTCGATATTCAGATTTTAAGTCGTGACACCATTGCTCTGGCCCCCCAACCCCTCCCACCTCCTGCAAACCCCCCCACCCCCTCACCATTATCGGCCCCCTCCCCCTCTCCCCCTATCTCACAGTCGGTGACACTACTCTATCCCACCCTCCTTGCTGCTCTGGCCCTCGTTCCCTCGAGGATAGGTTGATAATTTTATCTATTAATTTATGTTTGACATAATCAATGTTTAAATAGAAGATATTTATGATAATATATTTAAATAAAAATATATTTGACATAATCAATGTTTAGAGAGATATTTATGTAAAAACCCTAATTCTAAATAATAACTCGTCACGTTGGTGACATAAATGGAACGATGCACTTGGCGCCCCTGGTAGGAAGCGAAGGGTCATAACGTTTTTTCATTAGTGGGTGGCGTTCACCCCTCAATCAAGAGGCCCTGGGAGTAGGAAACGAAGGGTCATAAACGCTTTGGCGCGTGCGCCACTCAATCAACCGGCCACCGACAACTGGAAAACTTATTTTTTTTAGTACCCATAAGACTTAATTAGTGCAATCACAGCGTACCATGGACATACGACATTGTATTGATTGCACCGCCTTCGGTGATCTGTGGAAGTCACATCAACGTACGATAGCCTTCATCCACTAGTTTGTTGGATGCCTTTGTGCAATGAGCTGTCAGGATCTTTCTATCAGCTGGTAATTAATTAACTTAACTGTCCATCGACACATTAATGCATGCCACCTAATTAATTAATTAATTAATCATATATGTCCCCCCACCCCCCCCCCCCACCCCGCAATAGCTCTCCAACGCCAATATATAGGGTTTTCGGCTTTTTGGACCTCATTCCCTATTAACCGTAATATTGTTGACATAGTTTGCCCAACTTGTGTTAATTAATTAGGGTTGATGAGTGCGATTCCCCTCGTGACTAGGACATGAGAAAAGTCTTCCGCCTTTACGGAGTGACGCTTTCCTCCTCTACCCAGGTCGGGCATGGGAAGTCCACGTACGGCCCCACGCATCAGTACGACACGAGTTCCAACGTGAACCTCAGGGCTCCTGTCGCACGTACGGTGAAGAAGACTTTCGTCGTGAATCCAAGAAAACAAATTAATTAATTAATTAAAAAAATAAAAGACACAGTGACGGACTTCTTATTATGTACCCCGGAGAGAGAAGCCCGTGCCGGCCCGAGTGGCCAGGCGGAGAAGAGAGGAGGGACCTCTCGCGCGCGCGTGTTAATTTGTCCTTACAAGTGGGAGAGATGCATGGTTTAGCGGGCCTCACGGCAAATTGTGATCAGGTCTTGAGTACTACTAATTAATGGTTGGAGTTTCATGTCGGAGATGGGTGTATTTACTAGATCTCAAATTAAGCTCAGAAACAAAACTAAGATGAATCAATCAAAAAGTACTAGTGCATGGGAGTATATATATCTACCACTGCAAGAAAAAATGGATTTAGCGATGAAATTTTTGACGGAAATTTTTCGTCAAAAATTACGTCGATATTTGAGACGAAAAAATTTCTATCAGAAAGATCGTCTAAAATTACGGCAGATTAATTTTTGTCAAAAAAATCATCTTAATTTTTGAAGAGTTTTTCGACGAATTTAAGTCCGTCAAAAATTCGTCGGAATTAATTTAATTTCCCTCCTCCGCTTCGAACCTTTCCCCCCTCTCTCCCTCCCCTCTCCCTCTCTCTCCACCGCGGTGTGCCCCCTCTCTCTCCGGCGGTGAACCGGCGGTCTCCCCCCCTCTCTCCGGTGCGGTGGCCCCCATCTCTCTCCGGCGGCAAAGGCGTGGTTACCGTACCTGCCCGGCGACCATTTCTCTCTCCCTCTGACGAGCCCGTGTGGACGTCTCCCTCGGCTCCGATAAACCCCGTCCCTCTCCCTCTCCCTCTCTTAGTCTCCCTCACTCCCTCTCCCTCTCCCACGCCCACTACAAGAAGAGGCGGAGTTTGCGATGGAATTTTCGGACGGATACTTTTCCGTCGTAATAGCCGTCCAAAATGAAGACAGATGATTATACGTCTAAAATGTCATCGGTATTTTCGACATATTAATATCCGTCTGAATATCCGTCTTAATTTTGGACGGATATTACGACGGAAAATTAGCAGTCTGAAACTCAGACGACTTTTCGAACGGAACTTATGTCCGTCTGAAATCGTCCAAAGTTCCCGCCTCTACCCGCGACCGAAACCCTCTCCCTCTCACTCCCACTCAGTCACACTCTCTGCCCACCCCCTCTTTCCACTCCCTCTCTGTAACACACGCACGCACGCACACACACGGCAGAGGGGGCGCCGGCCGGGGGTGCTCGACCCCCTCCCTCTCCCTCTCCCAATCTCCCTCCCCCTCTCCCGATCCTGTCCCTCTCCCTACTCTCCTCCTCCTCCTCTACGGCTCCCCCCCTCCCCTGGCGCTGTCGAATTGGAACACTTCTTCCAGTGAGCCAGAGGAAGATCTTCCTGTATCTAGTGGTTCACCTCCTAGCTCGGAGCTCCGATGCTCAGCTTTGGATTTTTCCTGGAAGATCTAGGAACGGAGGAAGGGGATGGAAAGAACACTAGGAAACTCCACAGCAAATTCTAAGAATAGCTAAGGACAATTCAGTTTGATATTTCTGGATGATGACCCAAATTGCCAGCCCATCCTTGTTTTATACTATCTTGTAATTTAGAGAATTACATCAATGAATGAGGCTACGCCACATCACCCTTGGCGAGTCCTCCACTTGTCTTTACAGAAGTTTTAACAAGGAACGGAAATGCTAATAATTTCCTAACTCAACTGATAACAGAATTAATTGTCGGTCTGCCATGGTTGGGGTCTTTGAACTCGCCCGAGTCATACTTTACCCATTACAAATTCCTCCCCCCCTTTGAGAATAACCTTGTCCTCAAGGTCAAAGGAGGGATATAAATTGATGAAGGTTTCATAGTCCTCCCATGTTGCATCAGATGATGGTTGGCCTCGCCATTGAATGAGTAGTTGGACGGCTGCCTTATTATCACATTTGACAATCCTCCAGCCTAGCAGTTGTGTAGGTGCTCTGTCCAAATGAGGCAGATTGCCTGGCAATGGTAAGACAGGGAGAGAAAGTCTGCCAAGTTTGAGCTTAAGCTGTGAAATGTGGAAGATAGGGTGAATTTTGGAATTTGGTGGGAGAGTTAATCTGTATGCAACATCTCCTATCTTCTAAGCAATCTGATAGGGCCCATAATATCTGGCACTTAGTTTATGGCTATATCTGGTCACTACTGAATGCTGCTTGTATGGTTAAAGTTTCAGGTACACCTAATTGTAGATCTATTTAAAATCCACTTAGATTAATAAAAAGAATAAGAAATGCTAATGAGCTATGAATGGGAAAAAGGGAAATGGAGCATACGTGGATGCTAGGATGGAGGATGTGATTGCCAGAGACCGCGGGCCTCAAATGAATAAACAATAAAATAAAGGAGGGATCGCGATATTACCTTAAAGCGTGCGAGATGTGAGCGTACTTCCTCCTCTTCCTGTCGGTCGACCGAAGGAGAGGGTCTCTTTGATTACCCTTGCAATAAAGACAACACCAAAAGAATGAGGAATTAGAATCAACGTGTAGTATCAAATCCCAAGTGATATATGTATAATGTAAGAACATGGAAGATGACACACCTGTCGGGCACTAGCCCTTTAAACCCCTATGCGAAGGGTTGGGAAAAACATGATGAATGAAGATAAAAAATGGGACGTGCAAGTGTTGCACTGGGGGAGCTCAACGTGGTTGAAATGATGCATGCGTGTGCTATATGCAGTGAAACAAAAGAAGAAGAAACAGAGAATGTAATGCCCCGAGTTTTTCAGACACTTTTCAGATCTGGATCCGTGGGTTTCGGATCAATTTTGGAGGTCCCGAAACGTGTTTCGCAGTTTACACGTATTTTTTCCTACGAACCTACGGAACCCTATATAGGGCAAACTGTTGCGTTCTCCTACTCCGGGACAGTACCAGTGCGTCCAGCGTGTTCCGAGGATCGAGGAAATGTAATTTTCTATTTTTCCATATTTTTTAAAAAATACGGATTTTCTATAAATACCCCTTTCCTTTTTCTTTTTTCTTCTTCTTCTTTCCTTTTTCTTTCTCCCCTCTCCCGTGAGCGCTTCCGCCGTGGCACCCCCCTCTTCCGGCGACGACCCCGGAGTCCTCCCCTCCGATTGCAGACGCGGCGAGGTGACAGTGCGGTGGCGACGGTGGCGGCACGGCGATCGCGGCGTCGTGTGGCGCTCGGTGAGAGTGTGGGAGTTCATGGGTTCCAAGCGAGGTTTTTGAAGATCGGTGGCGATCCGCCGCGTTTCGGGCGACCCCGAGGTAGGGTGACGGATCCTTAGCTCGTTCTTTACCTTCCCCGTGATTTCTAGGCCGAAGGGAGGTCGAGAGAGGGTTGTTTTGAGCCGGGAAGGGAAAACCATACTTTGGGGTTCGAGCGCCGGATCTAGCATTTTAATCCATTATTTTGTGGTTTGTTGGCATCAAATGATGCTTTGGGGCATGGGGACGAGTTTCCCCTTTTGTTTCCCCTTCACCTAGGGGTGAATGGGGCGTGGAATGGCGTTTTTGCCCATTCCGTCATTTTTGGGTTGCCGGAATCAAAACGGCGCTTCCAGGAACCGTTTCTGGAAGAGGCGGCCCCAGATAGACCGTTTTATGCCCCTAGAGTGTCGGTAGGGCTTGCAGCCATGCGATAGACCGCTAAGGCCTAGCGGCGGCCTATCGGCCGACCGTTTTCCTCGTTGGCCAGTGTGCCCTTCGAGGCATTTTTGACCGTTGAATAGTTTTGGGACTAGGCGGTCATGGGATGACCGTTTAACTCCCTTATGCGGTCCCAGACGGACCGTTTCTAGCCTGAACGGTCACAAGGTGACCGTTTCACTCTTGTGGCAGCCCCATGGCGTAGCGGCCCCAAGGGAGACCGTTTACAGGACCGTTTTTGTGTCAACGGTCAGTAGGAGACCGTTTCCTCCTGTTGGCTGGCGGCCTATGGAGGACCGTTTCTTCTCTTTGTGCGGCCTAGAGAGGGACCGCCTATTCTTGGGGCGGTCCAGCATCTAACTGTTTTCGTTTGGGACGGTCCAGGGTGGACCACCACCTGTCTTATGTCCTATCGGAGTCCTTTTCTTGCTGATCCTAATCCCGGGGGGAGTGGACCTCGATCCCCATGTTGACCTGCGGTCCGACTGATGCTGTCACGCCCCGACGCGGAATATTGGAACGTACAGTCAGAAATAGCTAGAAATAACATTAATATGCTAAACTAAGCATTAAACACAAGTGCTATGAAGAGAGATAACTTATTGATCAAGAAACATTCCAAATCTAGTACAATAACCTTAAACCAACTTAATACAAATTGAGGCAATACAACTTTAACAATAATATCATAACGGAAGCTAACACACTCTAAGGCACAACTAAAACTAGGATAACTGTGCTAACTCAACATCTAGAACTGGTACACTCAAAGATATCACTCCTGTCCCTCCCTATCAATATGCGCATCGTCACCTGAACTGTCTGGAAAGGGGGGAAAACAACAACTATTAGCTGACGCTCAGTAGATAATAACAGCCAAGTTTACGTAATTAACCAATTATTCCATTTTCATATGCAATGATAAGAAAAGAAATGATGATACAGAAGAAAAACAATATGATATAAAGATCTTGCAAGGTCAAGAAAATATAAGATATCTGGATTTCCACAAGAATAACATGTAACAAGTGTAACAAGAAATTGTAATGAGGAAATGGCCACCATCAAGTATTTAAACAAGTCAAGTACGATCAAGTAACAAGATATAACAAGAGATTTCTGTCATAGACATCACGCTAGTCATGCACTCGGTGCAATGCCTCACCTCGTCATTACAAACTCCCATGGGCACAAGTACTTTTCGGGCGCTCTCCCCAGGACCAGACTAGGCCCTTGTGATGCGTTGGCATTGATTTATCAGATCCAAGATCCCAAGTTCCGTCTAGACATTTAGTCAAGTTTATGGCAAAATAATCAGATGAATTAATATCCAGAAGTTCAAGATTTAAAGGACTAATCCGTCCTTGGATTCAAGAGCACGAAACACGATAAAACTCATCTCTGAGAGATGTACGGTCATACATAAACCGCTCAAGAGATATATGCGGCTAACAAGGGCCACACTTATAGGAGCTGGACTGATACTCAGCCCACGAGGTCAAGAATGAACGGCTGACAGTGTGCCGCTCTAAAGTATGAATGGTAAGTCCTGGGCCGTGCAGGTAAGGAAGACATTAAGACCCATGAACAAGATATACGGCCCATACAGGGCCGTATTAAAGATATGCGGTCCAAGAGAATCCGCATAAGGTTTGAACGGTAATATTCCAGCCGCACCACCCGGGTTTGGCTAGAAAGTTAAGAAATCACTCTATTGGACTCCGTGCTGCCAAAGACAGGGTAAAACTAAACCAGGGCCTAGTCTACTATCTATTGGTCAGTCCATGGCTTAATGTCTGCTCGAAGATTGATCAAGGTTAATCGACCAACTTTAATGGCATAAGCCAGGTATATACGGTCGTTATTAGGCCGCCTACGAGGATATGCGGTCCACTACTGGCCGCACATGCCTCTCTTAGCCCAATTTGATCCAAGACTTATAAACCAACGGTTTAGTCACGTAAAACGATGTTCTAGTGGTTCATTAGGTTCTTAGCAGGGAGATACAAAGATCCCAAGATGATGGTAAGTCCGCCGGATGGAGTGTCCGGGGGTAAGTTCAAGACTAGCACAACTAATAGGGTTAATGACTTACTAGAAGTCCATAATTTGGTCAAAACGTTCTACTGGAATAGAATGGCTGTCCAGCAACCTAATAATCATTTTAGTCCTAATTTCCATGTTAGTTTATCAAGGATCACAATTTACATTAATGTATTTGCCAAAAAGATGAATCAAGATGATAAAGATAATGAATAAGATCATGTGGAAATGAAAAACATGCATTTTACAGAAATTTACTTGCATAATTTACCACTTATCATATGGGTTTCTAGTTTACTAATTATCAATTATGATGTTAAGATGAATCAAATAGAAGTATTACTAAGTCAATTACTGCATAGATAAACGGTTCTGGAATGACCTTACATCTACTGGGCTAACAGGGGTTTCTGGACTACAGGGAGTTGGACGGCCAGAGGCATGACCGCCCATGGGGTTGGGCGGTTAGGAGGGAACCGCCCAAGGGGTTGGGCGGTTAGGAGGGAACCGCCCAAGGGGTTGGGCGGTCAGGGGAGAACCGCCCATCCCTGGGTTATGTGGTCACTGGGATGGCCGCCCATCCAGATGTGTGGTCGTCTGGGTGGCCGTTCATCCTGCCAGGGGATATATGGTCACTTGAAGACCGTTCATCTAGATATGTGGCTAGATGAGGGCCGCCCATCCTAGGATGTGTGGTCATGTAGTGACCGCCCATCATGGTTATGTGGTCTCTGGGAGACCTTTCATCCAGGACATGTGGTCTATCGTAAGACCGTCCAAGTATGGTAAAAATCCGATTAAACCAACCCTTGCCCGCCTCGACGGGGGTTTTAAGGGTCACAATAAAACTCGTAATTCGAAGAGTATACAACATGGAATTTGGGGCTTTTACTACCAAAAGAAAGAGCATGAAAAACTCTACGAGATGCATGAATCAATTTTGGTTTATAGCATGAAATTGTTACTGAAATCAAAGGGGAACAGGTTCTGCCCTAATTCTGACATGGCTCTACTAAATCATTAAATTAACGCAGGATATCTAATGGAATTTAGGGCTTTAGGACTCAAAAGAAAGAGGACTCGACGCTGATTCCATCCATATATAACACTTTATATTGGGCTTGTTATTACCTACCTCAATTAGATGAAGAACGAAGAAGAAAGGAAGAAGAAAGGACGCCGACACGTCTCCACTAATCACCAGAGATCTCCCTAGATCGATCTCCACTGCGACCGCCGCTACTACCAAAGGATTCTAGGGTTGCAGAGCTTCATTTTTATAGCTCATACACCTTCTGGAGCCTTCGGTGCTGGGAGAATTCGTCGAAGCAAGTTGAGTGTTTGAAACGGCGCCGCAATAGTTGACCTCACCAAAGCTCGACCAACTACACGTTTTAGGGTTAAGGTTTCGATGAATTAGCAGAGAGGAAATGATCCTTAGATCGTGACCTTTCCTTTGCCACCGATTTGGGCTCATTTGATGGAGTATTAAGCCCTAATTCCGCGGTTTAAGTTAAGGTTAGGTAAGTGTGCACTTTGGGCTCAAATCAAAGATTAGACCTAGTTACGGATTTTTACTGGGTCAACCATAGAAGACAAAGTTGTTAAATAAATCATCCTCTACTGATTTACCATTTTTCTAGATTTTTATAAGGTAGTCGAAATTTCACTAGTTCTATTTACTAAGGAATTAAATATTAAATTCCGAAATTCATTCATTTCAATCAAATTTTTAAAACCAGGGTATTACACCCTCCCCTACTTAAGGAATTTGGTCCTCCAAATTCACTGCACTAAATACGGAAAATAGGGAATAAGATAGCTTACCTAGAATAAGTTGGGATACCGCTTCTGCATAGTATCTTCAGACTCCCAAGTAGCTTCTTCGGTCCCACGCCGACTCCACTGAATTTTGACCATCGGTATGGAACGATTCCGGAGTTGCTGTTATTTCCGGTCCAGAATCTTGATAGGTCTTTCTTCATAGGTCAAATCTTCCTTCAATTCGAAATCCACATGCCGAATGATGTGAGTGGGGTCATACACATATTTCCGTAACATAGACACATGGAAAACATTGTGTACGCCAGAGAACTGAGACGGTAAAGCCAGCCTGTAAGCAACCTCTCCCACTATATCTAGGATCTCGAATGGACCAATATATCTTGGACTTAACTTACCCTGAATGTCAAATCTTTGAATCCCTCTCGTAGGAGAGACCTTTAAAAATACATGCTCGCCAACCTGAAACTCCAATTCTCTCCTTCTATTGTCGGCATAACTCTTCTGTCTTGATTGGGCTACTTGTAACCGGTCTCGGATAATACGGATGTTCTATGATGATTCTGAAATAAGATCCGGTCCAAGCCATTATTTCTCACCTATCTCATCCCAACATAACGGGGAACGACAGCTTCTTCCATACAATGCTTCAAAAGGAGCCATCTGTATGCTGGATTGATAACTGTTGTTGTAGGCGAATTCAATTAATGCCAAGTGATCACTCCAACTACCTCCGAAATCAATCATGTATGCTCTAAGCATATCTTCCACTATCTGGTTGGTTCTTTCAGTCTGTCCATCTATATGTGGATGAAAAGTAGTACTGAAATTCAGACGAGTACCCAGAGACTCTTGCAGTCCCTTCCAGAAATGTGAAGTAAATCTGGGGTCTCTATCAGACACAATGCTGACTGGTATGCCATGGAGCCTTACCACTTCCTTCAAATACAAAGTAGCCAATACATCAACTGTCCATTTAGACTTAATGGGTAAGAAATGAGCTGACTTTGTCAATCGATCGACAATCACCCATATTGCATCAAGTCCACCACGAGTCCTATGTAGACCCATAATGAAGTCCATGCCAATGCTTTCCCACTTCCATTGGGGTATGTCGAGTGGTTTTAATTTTCCTGCTGGTCGGAAATGTTCAGCCTTAACTTGCTGACAAACCAAGCATCTACTCACGAAGTCTGTAACTTCCCTTTTCATATTTGTCCACTAAAAGGATCTTTTCAAATCTCTGTACATTTTAGTGCCTCCAGGATGAATGGTGTATCTGGATCTATGTGCTTCCTCAAGAATCTTGTTCTTTATTCCAGCTTCATCAGGTACACAAGTTCTACCTTGGAATAACAATCTTCCATCGTCAGCCATCATGAAGTCAGGTCTGCTGCTCAAGCTTCCCTTGATTTCTACTAGCTCGGGATCATTATCTTGCAAAGACTTGATTTCCATCAACAATTCGGGCTTAAGTCAAATCTGTGCAATCCTCACCCGATCATTGTCAACATTAAGGTCCAGGCTAGCTAATTGTTCCAGTAGCCTCCACTCTTGTAACATGAGACTTGACAATTTAGCTACAGGCTTCTGACTTAATGCATCTGCCACAACATTGCCTTTTCCAGGATGATACTCAATCGAGAAGTCGAAGTCCTTCAAGTACTCCAACCATCTTCTTTGCCTCATATTGAGTTCCTTCTGAGAAAATAAATATTTCAGACTCTTATGATCTGAAAACACTATGAATATTTCTCCATACAAGTAATGCCTCCATATCTTCAAGGCGAATACCACCGCTGCTAACTCCAAATCATGAACATGATAATTCTCTTCATGCTTCCTCAACTGCCTAGAAGAATAGGCAATCACTTTCCCATGCTGCATGAGTACATAGCCTAAACCAATACCTGAAGCATCCGTGTATACGACAAAACCTCCTTCACCAGAAGGTAAAGCCAATATAGGTGCAGTAGTTAAACATTCCTTCAAAGTCTGAAAGCTTCGCTGGCAATATTCTGACCAATCAAATTTGTTCTCCTTGTGGGTTAACCTTGTCATAGGTACCGTAATCTTAGAGAAATCTTGGATAAATCTTCGGTAGTAGCCTGCCAGGCCTAGGAAACTTCTAACTTCAGTCACACTGGTAGGTTGATCCCAATTCTTCACTACCTCTACCTTTGAAGGATCAACAGAAATTCCTTCCTTCGTAATGATATGTCCGAGAAAGGACACCTCTTGCAGCCAAAATTCACACTTACTGAACTTGGCATATAACTGATGATCTCTCAATAGTTGTAAAGCCATCATCAGATGTTCAGCATGCTCCTCTTCATTCTTAGAATAAATCAGGATGTCATCAATGAATACCACGACCCATTGATCAAGGTAGGGCCGAAATACATTGTTCATCAACTGCATGAAAGCTGCTGGTGCAATTGCCGATAATTGATGCACAATCTCATCGAACCATCTTTCTTCCAGATGAATAATACAGGGGCTCCCCAAGGGGAATTACTAGGAGGAATGAAACCCTTCTCGAGCAATTCCATCAACTGTTGCTTTAATTCCCTCAGTTCCGCAGGAGACATACGATAATGAGCTTTGGAAATAGGAGATGTGCTAGGAATGAGATCAATAGAAAAGATAACTTCTCGCTCAGGCGGAAGTTTTGGTAATTCCTCTGGAAAGACATCAAGAAAATCTCGGACAACAAAAATGTCCTTAATCTTGATCTGCTGCTCAGGGGTCGCATAGACAAAGGCTAGAAAAACTTTACATCCATGCTTCATCAGCTTATCAGCTCGAAGAGCCGAGATAAGTGATACAGAGTTATGGTGTTTAACTCCCACAAGAGAAAGTCTCGGGTGCCTAGTAAAAGACACAGAGCTAGAACTACAGTGAACATTTACCTCATATTTAGCCAACCAATCTGCTCCTAAGATTACATCATAATCCTTCATGTCCATGCAAACTAAATCGGCTGGAAAATTCTGCTCATCAATCATAACCTTACTAGAAGGATAGAAATACTGAATTGCTGATCTTGTACCAATAGGGGTTGAAATTTCTAACGGAGAATCAATCAAAATAGGCTTCACAGCTAAAGACTTAGCAAAACTCCGAGAAATAAATGAATGTGTGGCGCCAGTATCAAAAAGAACAAATGCTGGTTTGTCGAGTATAATAAGAGTACCTTCGACGAGTCTACCACCCTCAGTGGTTCCTGTCTCATCTGCCTGTAGAGCTTGGAGCTTACCTTGTTATTTCTTGATGCCTTGAGGTTTCACCGACATAGCTTGCTCAGATAAAAGAGGACAGTCAGGGATACGGTGCTCCCTACTTCCACATCGCAAACAGGTGCCCAACTTGCGCCAGCACTCCTCCATCTTGTGACCTGGACGATCACAATACTTGCATACTCCTTTGAATGGAACAATAGGGCCAGGCTTCTTGTCTTCACGTCTCGGCATCTTGCCCTTCCACGATCCGGAACCACTCTACGAACCAGGCCCACTAATAGGCCTCTTCTTGCCATACCCGGGTTTGATATTCCCGGAACCCGTAGGTTGTTCCTTCCTTGCACTTTTTCCACGGATTCTCTCTGTCATTTCTAGAGTATCTTCTAGGACTTGAGCTTTTCTCACCATTTCAGAATAGGTCAGGATTTCCATTGGTGCCAATTGGTTGATATATAGCAGCTTCAGTCCATTAAGAAAGCACTTAGTCTTCATCTTCTCAGTGGATATCAAGTGAGTAGCATATCGGGATAACCGAGAAAATTGAGCTTCATATTCTGCCACAGATAGATTCCGCTGCTTCAAAGCCGTGAACTCCGCCGCCTTCTTCTCTTGCACTCTATCAGAAAAGTATTTGCTATTAAAGAATTCTTCGAACTCCTCCCATGTGACTTGTTGATCACCAAGGGTAGCCTTCACTGAATCCCACCATGTTCTAGCATCACGTTCAAGTTGAAAGGTTGATAGAAGGACACGTTCTTGATTACTGCACTGCATTACTTCGAATATCCTTCCCATTTCGTCTAGCCAGTGCTCGGCTTCGTCAGGGTCAGTCGAGCCACCAAATCTCGGCGGATTCATCCCTCGAAAGTTTCGATATAAATCACCAGTGCCATGGTTTGCAGTTCCTGCTTGGGCCACTTGTTGTAAAACTTGAGTAAGGCCTTGAACCGTGTGCTGCAAGTTCCTCCATTCCGCATGATCCGCTGCCATTGCAAAGGCCTACACGGGGAATAGATTATTTAGGTTCATTAAAAATAGATAATATCGCAATTAAGGTATGGACTTAACCCAAGTTTCTACCCAAATCTCACCAGGTTGGGTTCTTAGACTTATAACAAGGTTATGGGTCCTAAATCATCACTTAGACCCCTAGAACTTAGAAAACCTAGGAATGTGAAACCTAGGCTCTGATACCAACTAAACTGTCACGTCCCGACGCGGAATATCGGAACGTACAGTCAGAAATAGCTAGAAATAACATTAATAGGCTAAACTAAGCATTAAACACAAGTGCTATGAAGAGAGATAACTTATTGATCAAGAAACGTTCCAAATCTAGTACAATAATCTTAAACCAACTTAATACAAACTGAGGCAATACAACTTTAACAATAATATCATAACTGAAGCTAACACACTCTAAGGCACAACTAAAACTAGGATAACTGTGCCAACTCAACATCTAGAACTGGTACACTCAAAGATATCACTCCTGTCCCTCCCCATCGGTATGCGCATCGTCACCTGAACTGCCTGCAAAGGGGGGAAAACAACAACTATGAGCTGACGCTCAGTAGATAATAACAAGCAAGTTTACGTAATTAACCAATTATTCCATTTTCATATGCAATGATAAGAAAAGAAATGACGATACAGAAGAAAAACAACATAATATAAAGATCTTGCAAGGTCAAGAAAATATAAGATATCTGGATTTCAACAAGAATAACATGTAACAAGTGTAACAAGAAATTGTAATGAGGAAATGGCCACCATCAAGTATTTAAACAAGTCAAGTACGATCAAGTAACAAGATATAACAAGAGATTTCTGTCGTAGACATCACGCTATTCATGCACTCGGTGCAATGCCTCACCTCGTCATTACAAACTCCCATGGGCACAAGTACTTTTCGGGCGCTCTCCCTAGGACCAGACTGGATCCTTATGATGCGTTGGCATTGATTTATCGGATCTAAGATCCCAAGTTCCGTCTAGACATTTAGTCAAGTTTATGGCCAAATAATCAGATGAATTACTGTCCAGAAGTTCAAGATTTAAAGGACTAATCCGTCCTTGGATTCAAGAGCACGAAACACGATAAAACTCATCTCTGAGAGATGTACGGTCATACATAAATCGCTCAAGAGATATATGCGGCTAACAAGGGCCGCACTTACAGGAGCTAGACTGATACTCAGCCCACGAGGTCAAGAATGAACGGCTGACAGTGTGCCACTCTAAAGTATGAACGGTAAGTCCTGGGCCGTGCAGGTAAGGAAGACCTTAAGACCCATGAACAAGATATACGGTCCATATAGGGCCGTATTAAAGATATGCGGTCAAGAGAATCCGCATAAGGTTTGAACGGTAATATTCATGCCGCACCACCCGGGTTTGGCTAGAAAGTTAAGAAATCACTCTATTGGACTCCGTGCTGCCAAAGACAGGGTAAAACTAAACCAGGGCCTAGTCTACTGTCTATTGGTCAGTCCATGGCTTAATATCTGGTCGAAGATTGATCAAGGTTAATTGACCAACTTTAATGGCATAAGCCAGGTATATACAGTCGTTATTAGGCCGCCTACGAGGATATGCGGTCCACTACTAGCCGCACATGCCTCTCTTAGCCCAATTCGATCCAAGACTTATAAACCAGCGGTTTAGTCACGTAAAACGATGTTCTGGTGGTTCATTAGGTTCTTAGCAGGGAGATACAAAGATCCCAAGATGATGGTAAGTCCGTCGGATGGAGTGTCCGGGGGTAAGTTCAAGACTAGCACAACTAATAGGGTTAATGACTTACTAGAAGTCCGCAATTTGGTCAAAACGTTCTACTGGAATAGAATGGCTGTCCAGCAGCATAATAATCATTTTAGTCCTAATTTCCATGTTAGTTTATTAAGGATCATAATTTACATTAGTGTATTTGCCAAAAAGATGAATCAAGATGATAAAGATAATGAATAAGATCATGTGGAAATGAAAAGCATGCATTTTACAGAAATTTACTTGCATAATTTACCACTTATCATGTGGGTTTCTAGTTTACTAATTATCAATTATGATGCTAAGATGAATCAAATAGAACTAGTACTAAGTCAATTACTGCATAGATAAACGGTTCTGGAATGACCTTACATCTACTGGGCTAACAGGGGTTTCTGGACTACAGGGAGTTGGATGGCCAGGGGCATGACCGCCCATGGGGTTGGGCGGTTAGGAGGTAACTGCCCAAGGGGTTGGGCGGTCAGGGGGGAACCGCCCATCCCTGGGTTATGTGGTCACAGGGATGGCCGCCCATCCAGATGTGTGGTCGTCTGGGTAGCCGTTCATCCTGCCAGGGGATATGTGGTCACTTAAAGACCGTTCATCTAGATATGTGGTTAGATGAGGGCCGCCCATCCCAGGATGCGTGGTCATGTAGTGACCGCCCATCCTAGTTATGTGGTCTCTGGGAGACCGTTCATCCAGGACATGTGGTCTATCGTAAGACCGTCCAAGTATGGTAAAAACCCGATTAAACCAACCCTTGCCCGCCCCGACGGGGGTTTTAAGGGTCACAATAAAACTCGTAATTCGAAGAGTATACAAAATGAAATTTGAGGCTTTTACTACCAAAAGAAAGAGCATGAAAAACTCTACGAGATGCATGAATCAATTTTGGTTTGCAGCCTAAAATTGTTACTGAAATCAAAGGGGAACAGGTTCTGCCCTAATTCTGACATGCCTCTACTAAACTATTAAATTATCGTAGGATATCTAATGGAATTTAGGGCTTTAGGACTCAAAAGAAAGAGGACTCGACGCTGATTCCATCCATATATAACACTTTATATTGGGCTCGTTATTACCTACCTCAATTAGATGAAGAACGAAGAAGAAAGGAAGAAGAAAGGATACCGACACGTCTCCACTAATCACCAGAGATCTCCCTAGATCGATCTCCACTTTGACTTCCGCTGCTACCAAAGGATTCTAGGGTTGCACAGCTTTGTTTTTATAGCTCATACACCTTCGGGAGTCTTCGGTGATGGGAGAATTCGTCGAAGCAAGTTGAGTGTTTGAAACGGCGCCGTAATAGTTGACCTCACCAAAGCTCGTCCGACTACACGTTTTAGGGTTAAGGTTTCGATGAATTGGAAGATGGGAAATGATCCTTAGATCGTGGCCTTTCTTTTGCCACCCATTTGGGCTCATTTGATGGAGTATTAAGCCCTAATTCCGCAGTTTAAGTTAAGGTTATGTAAGTGTGCACTTTGGGCTCAAATCAAGGATTAGACCTAGTTACGGATTTTTGCTGGGTCGACCACAGAAGACAAAGTTGTTAAGTAAATCGTTCTCTACTAATTTACCATTTTTATAGATTTTTATAAGGTAGTTGAAATTTCACTAGTTCTATTTACTAAGGAATTAAATATTAAAATTTGAAATTCATTCATTTCAATCAAAATTTTAAAACCGGGGTATTACAGATGCTGGGCATCATGTGGGGGCTGTGCGTGGGTGCCGTGGGAACCCTAGGGAGTGGCATGGTTCGGCTGATGTCATTGTGAGTCGGTGTCGGTACGAGGAGCAGTCCTTGTACTTTATCCGATTTAGATGTTGTTTTCCGTTGACTAGAGAGTCTATTCTTTCAGCGACCCTGCACTAGTCGTAGCCTTCCGACACATGAGTGGTCCCACCAGGGAGTGGTGGCAAGGCTACCCCGAGAGACGGTTTTTAGACTGGTTACCGTAGGGCCCCACGTCTTGCAACCAGAGTCCGGCTGAGGGGAAAATCAGTCAGAGGGCCTGACCTAGGATGCATGGTCTGTCTGTGCACATGTGGTCGGGGGCGGTGGACCTGCGTTGATGAGCGTGACCCCGACCAGTCCTTGTTTTATGGTTACTAGTACGCGTCCCCGTTCCGCCAGGGTATGATGAGGGGGACACCTGAGGCGTGGTCTAAGACTCTAGGGGGCACATCCGGCCTTGCTTCTAGTGGGTGGATCTCCTGTCTTGTCAGGTAGTGACTCTTGGTGTTCTGTCGGGTTGTCTCAGTTTTTGTGCCGTGTGGTCGGTACTTGGCGTAGCTGAACTTTCCCGTTTACTTATTTTGTTGACCTTCGCTCTACATTTGGTTAGTGTTAGCCTTTGACTGCTTTCCGTGCAGTTTCTCATTTTACGAGGTAGGGGTTAGGGTGATCCCTACTGAGCCTTTTGTTATAAGGCTCATTCCCTGCGTCTTTCCGTGGTTTCAAGTGAGGCGAGGCTTCAAGGGAGCGCTTCTGAGGCTCCACGTGGATCTAGTGCCCAGGGTTAGTTGCCAGTTGCCAGAGCTGGGGTATGCCCCGTGTAGTTGTACTTTTCTTTCTGGACTATACTAGTCATGGACTATTGTTATATTTAAGACTGTTGTTAGATTGTGGACCATATAATTTAATTAATGTTAATTATTAATTCTTGATTATTCATTTAAATTCTGTAGTTCTATAATTATTTTAGATTCTCGTATATTTCCGCACCATCCTTTTAACCCTTTCGAGTCCTCGGGCTCGTGGGTGGCGGTTCGGGATTCGGGTTATCGGGCCTCTCCCAGTATTCGGATCTCGGGTTGTTACAGCTGGTATCAGAGCAGCGGTTGTGGATATATATAAGAACCATAAATAATTGAAGTGGTCCACTAGTCCACAATCATGATGTTCAGTTGGCACTGGCTTTGGGCATCGTATGTTTTATTGATTTTGCCATTTCTCCGTGTCTTCTGTCATTTCGCAATAGGCAAGTATGGTGCCAAGGTGGAGGCCACGCTCTCAGCAGGGACAGTCGACATAGGAGCAGGAGGAGCAGAGCAGAGTGCCACCAGTTGCCACTGAGGCAGGGGATACAGTGAGAGTTTCGGGGGCAGAGGATTTCTTTTGGAGTATGTTTTAGTTTATGACTTAGTAGTTCGGCGGAGATGTTGGTGAGGGCTCATCGTCTAGGGGTGGGCCTAGCCGTGCAGTGAGGGAATTTTTGCAGTTCCATCCACCCTACTATGGCGGCCAGCCAGACCCAGATGTGGCCCGAGACTGGCTTGATGAGATGGAGAGAGTGTTCAGTTCCATGAACTACACCGAGGAGGATAGGGTGATGTTGGCTTGCAACCAGTTGCGGGGTTCGGCTCGGGCGTGGTGGTCTTTAGAGTGGAAGACGTTCTTTCAGTCTCGTTCGCTGCAACTGATTGTGTGGCAGAACTTTGTTAGGGTCTTCGAGCGTACTCACTGCCCATCCTATGTTGGTACGCAGAAGATGCGTCAGTTTCTAGAGCTGGTCCAGGATGACATGTCAGTGTTGCAGTACAGGGCTCAGTTTGTTGAGTTAGGCCGTTATGCTCCCCATATCATGGAGAATGAGGGGTTGAAGACCGAGCAGTTCGTCCACGGTTTGAGGTAGGATCTAAGGCACTTCTTGATGGCGAACGTTGCCACTGATTTGGAGATGGCTTCCCGTGTGGCGGCATCATTGGAGCTGGATATGCAGAAGATCCAAGGACAGGTTGGCCAGGGGCAGTCCCAGTCAGGCAGTAGCTAGCAGACGGCTACCCAGCAGTAGAGCACCTTTCAGCACGCTACGGGTAGTTCAGGAGCATCGACACCGGCGGCGTGAGCGGTAGAATCAGCATCTTTTGGCTCGAAGGTCCAGAAGTTCTTTAAGAGAGGTTTTGGTAAGAAGCGCAAGGAGGGCAGAGATCAGAGGCAGGCATCCGCAAGCAGTGTTCAGCAGTCGATTCCTTATCAGCGTTAGGGATCATTTGGTGGTTCGCGGGGGTCGTGTCCCCGGTGCAGCCGTTCTCACCCGCTTAGGCAGTGCACGGCGTCCGTGATTTGTTTCAGATGTGACCAGGCAGGGCATGTGGCGCGTGACTGTCCTTTGAGGCCACAGTAGCAGTATCCTCAGCGGCAGCAGCCGCAACAGCAGCATCAGCAGCAGGGGCAGTATCTGCCACTACCCCAGTCAGCGAGTGTGGGTAGGCAGAGGTCTCGCGGTAAGATTACACACATGACCAGGGCAGAGGCAGAGTCATCACAACTTGTGGAAGGTACTGTTATGATTTTGGGTTGCGCAGCTCGAGTTTTGTTTGATTCTGGCGCGTCACATTCGTTTATTTCGGAGGATTTCACGCTGAGTATTGAAGAGCCGGTGACCCAAATGTCCTATGATTTGGCGGTAGAGTTGCCTACTGGTGATTTTATGATCACCCCGTATTGTTTTGAGAAGGTGCCTGTGTAGGTGGAAGGGCGGAGCTTGCCGGCCAGACTTTATGCGTTACCACTTCAAGATTTTGATGTGATTTTGGGCATGGATCGGCTCGAGGCCCATCATGCCTTATTGGATTGCGGCTTGAAGAAGGTTTATTTTCGACAGCTTCGGGGACCCACCTTTTATTTCCAAGGTATCAGGTCTTCCTCTTCCCGCTTTCTCATTTCGGCTATTAGGGCTCGTCGATTGCTCGAGGCGGGTTGTCAGGGTTTTCTCGCTTCTGTGGTCGTGGTGGACCAGTCGGAGCCGGATGTGAAGGACATTCCGATAGTGTGTGAGTTCTCTGATGTTTTTCCTGAGGATTTACTTGGATTACCTCCCCAGCGGGAGATCGATTTTGTTATCGAGGTTGTACCTGGCATGGGGCCTTTGTCGAAGACTCCTTACCGCATGGCTCCCGCTGAGCGGAGAGAGTTGAGGGCGTAGTTGCAGGAGTTGCTCGCCAAGGGGTACCTTCGTCCTAATTTTTCCACTTGGGGTGCGTCAGTTTTGTTTGTGAAGAAGAAGGATGGTAGTCTGAGGTTGTGTATTGACTACCGACAGCTGAATGAGGTGACCATTGAGAACAAGTATCCGTTGCCACGGATTGATGATTTGTTTGATCACCTTCAGTCTGCTCGAGTGTTCTCGCGGATTGATCTGTGGTCTGGTTATTATCAGCTGTGGATTCGTGAGTCTGATGTGGAGAAGGCGACGTTCAGCATGAGGTATGGCATTATGAGTTTCTGGTGATGCCGTTTGGGCTCACCAATCCCCTCGCAGCGTTCATGGATTTGATGCATATGGTGTTTCGTCCCTACTTGGATCAGTTCGTGGTCGTGTTTGTGGACGATATCCTTGTATATTCGCAGTCTGTAGAGGAGCATGTGTACCATTTGAGGGTTGTGTTGCAGACTTTGTGAGATCACCAATTATATGCGAAACTTAGCAAGTGTGAGTTTTGGCTTCGTGAGGTGCATTTTTTAGGGCACGTGATGTTTGGTGATGGTATTTCCATGGATCCAGCCAAGGTCGAGGCAGTGGTGCAGTGGCCGAGGCCGAGGTCCATGACGGAGATTCGGAGTTTCTTGGGGCTTGCAGGCTATTATAGGAGGTTCATCTAGATTTTGCTCGTATTGTAGCCCTGATGACCAGACTTACGTGGAAGGATGTGCCGTTTGTCTGGACTGATGAGTGTGAGCAGAGCTTTATGGAGCTAAAGAGGTTGCTCACCTCAGCACCGGTGTTGGTGTTACCTTCTGGATCAGGAGGTTTTGTATTATGTACAGATGCTTCCAGGATCGGTTTGAGTGCTATACTGATGCATCACGGTAGAGTTGTGGCGTATGCATCGCGGCAGTTGAAGCTACACGAGGAGAACTACCCTACCCAAGACCTTGAGTTGGCTGTTATGATCTTTGCATTGAAGATTTGGAGGCATTATCTGTACGGTGAGAAGTTCAAGGTGTTCACTGATCATCAGAGTTTGAGGTATGTGTTCACTTAGAGAGACCTTAACCTCAGGCAGAGGAGATGGATGGAGTATATGAAGGATTATGAATTCACCCTATTTTATCAGCTGGGCAAGATGAATGTCGTGGCCGATGCCTTGAGCAGGAAGGTCGTGGTTAGTGCGATGATGTTGAGAAAGTGGTGGCCATAGGAACAAGTGCCAGGCGTGACATTTAGGCTTAAGGTTCCTCAAGAGCCAAGGGTCAACTGTTCTTGCGAGCTTGACTATCACACCAGCCATCCGTCGTCAGGTGACAGAGGCCCAGCATGCAGACCCTGAGTTGCCGTGGATTTTGGCTATGGCCGATGTGGAGCTCGGCGTGGATGGAGCGATGAGATTCCGAGGTAGGCTTTACGTCCTGGCCGAGGAGTAGGTGAGGCGTGCGGCATTACTAGAGGCTCATGGGAGTAGGTACACCGTACATCCGGGTGTGACAAAGATGTATCGGTACTTGAGGAGGCAGTTATGGTGGCCTGGCATGAAGCGAGACGTTACCGAGTTTGTGGCCAGGTGCCTGATCTGTCAGCAGGTGAAGGCAGAACATCAACGACATGGTGGTACACTTCTGCCCTTGGAGGTTCCCACGTGGAAATGGGACCACGTGACCACTGATTTTGTGGTGGGATTATCGAGGACTCCGAGTGGGCAGGATAGTATTTGGTTGCTGGTGGATAAGATGATGAAGACGGCTCGGTTGTTACCGGTCCGAGTCAGCTGGAGTGTGCCGAAGTTGGCACGTCTTTATGTGGAGCGGATCATACCTTTGCATGGAATTCTCGTTTCCGTTGTGTCAGATCGAGATCCGTGTTTCACTTCTAGATTCTGGAGGAGTTTCCAGAGAGCTCTAGGCACCGGGTTAGCTTTTAGCTAGGCGTATCATCCCCAGTCAGATGGTCAGTCAGAGAAGACCATCCATACGTTAGAGACATGCTGAGGTCGTGTTGCCTGGAATGGCAGGGGAGCTAGATTCACCATTTACCATTGGTAGAGTTTGCCTACAACAACAGCTATCATTCGAGCATTGGGATGGCTCCCTATGAGGCGTTGTACGGGCGATCATGTCAGACTCCACTCGATTGGTTTGAAGTTGGTGGGCGTGTTATGACGGGACCAGAGCTGGTGCAACAGTGCGTGAACGTGGTGCATTTGGTTCATTAGAACATGTTGGTGGCGCAAAGTCGGCAGAAGATCTATGCCGATCGGAGAAGGCAGCCCCTCAGTTTTACGGTCGGTGACTGCTTATTTTTGAGGGTTTCTCCTATGAAGGGGGTAATACGTTTTGGGCAGCGTAGGAAGTTGAGTCCCCGCTATGTTTGCCCTTTTCCCATTATGGAATGCATTGGTGAGGTTGCTTATCTGTTGCAGCTACCCTTGGAGTTAGCTGCAGTGCATGATGTGTTCCATGTCTCCATGCTGTGGAAGTACATGCCCGATGATTCTCATGTTTTGGAGGATTCCGTTTTGCCCGAGGTGACTCCCGATCTATCTCTTCTCGAGTTTCTCATCCGTATTGAGGATCGGCGAGAGCAGCACCTGCGGAACAAGGTTATTCCCCTGGTTAAGAGGGTATGGAAGTGGCACTCTAGCGGCGAGGCGTCTTGGGAGCGAGAGGACGAGATGCGTCAGCAGTTCCCATATCTATTCGAGTGAGTCTCCCTTTTCTTGTCCCCCGTGCCTTATTTTAAATTTTGAGGATGAAATTTATTTAAGGGGGGAGGGCTGTAATGCCCTGAGTTTTTCGGACACCTTTTGGATCTGGATCAGTGGGTTTCGGATCTGTTTTGGAGGTCCCGAAACGTGTTTCGCGATTTACACGTATTTTTCCCTGATGAACCTACAGAACCCTATATACGGCAAACCGTTCTATTCTCCTACTCCGAGACAGTACCAGTGCGTCCAGCGCGTTTTGAGGACCGAGGAAATGTATTTTCTTATTTTTTTCATATTTTTTGGAAAATCCAGATTTTCTATAAATACCCATTTTCTTTTTCTTTTTCTTCTTCTTATTTTTCTTTCTCCCTTCTCCCATGAGCGCTAACGCCGTGGCACCCCCCTCTTTCGACGACGATCCCGGAATCCTCCCCTCCGGCTGCAGACGCGGCTAGGTGACGGTGCGGTGGCGGCACGGCGATCGCGGCGGCGTGTGGCTCTCGGTGAGAGTGTGGGAGCTCGTGGGTTCCAAGCAAGATTTTTGAAGATCAGCGGTGATCTGCCGCGTTTCGGGCGACCCCGAGGTAGGGTGACGGATCCTTAGCTCATTCTTTACCTTCCCCGTGATTTCATCCGAAGGGAGGTCGAGAGAGGGTTGTTTTGAGCCGGGAAGGGAAAACCATACTTTAGGGTTCGAGCGCCGGATCTAGCGTTTTAATATGTTATTTTGTGGTTTGTTGGCATCAAATGATGCTTTGGGTCATGGGGACGAGTTTCCCCTTTTGTTTGGCGTTTTTGGCCATTCCCATCATTTTCGGGTTGCCGGAATGAAAACGGCCCTTCCAACAACCGTTTCTGGAAGAGGCGGCCCCAGGTAGACCGTTTTATGCCCCTAGAGTGTCGGTAGGGCTTGCGGCCATGTGATAGACCGCTAAGGCCTAGCGACGACCTATCGGCTGACCATTTTCCTCATTGGCCAGCGTGCCCTTCGAGGTATTTTTGACCGTTGCGTTTTGACCGTTGAATAGTTTTTGGACTAGGCGGTCATAGGATGACCATTTAACTCCCCTATGTGGTCCCAGACAGACCGTTTCTAGCCTGAACGGCCACAAGGTGACCGTTTCACTCTTGTGTCAGCCCCATGGCGTAGCAGTCCCAAGGGAGACCATTTACAACGTGAGGCGGCCCAGGATTGGACCTTTTTTATGTCAATGGTCAACATGAGACCGTTTCCTCCTGTTGGCTGGCGGCCTATGGAGGACCGTTTCTTCTCTTTGAGCGGCCTAGAGAGGGACCGCCTATTCTTGGGGCGGTCCAGCATCTGACCGTTTTTGTCAGGGACGGTCCAGTGTGGACCGCCACTTGTCTTCTGTACGACCGGAGTCCTTTTATCACCGATCCTAATCCTGAGGGGAGTGGACCTCGATCCCCATGTTGAACTGCGGTCCGACTGATGCTGGGCATCATGTGGGGGCTGTGTGTGGGTGCCATGGGAACCCTAGGGAGTGGCGTGGTTCAGCTGATGTCACTGTGAGTCGGTGTCGGTACAAGGAACAGTCTTTGTACTTTGTCCAATTTAGATGTTATTTTCCGTTGATTAGAGAGTCTACTCTTTCAGCGACCCTCCACTAGTCGTAGCCTTCCGACACGTGGGTGGTCCCACTAGGGAGTGGTGGCGAGGCTACCCCGAGAGACGATTTTTAGACTGGTTACCATAGGGCCCCACGTCTTGCAACTAGAGTCCGGCTGAGGGGAAAACCAGTCAGAGGGCCTGACCTAGGATGCATGGTATATGTGTGCACACGTGGTCAGGGGCGGTGGACCTGCGCTGATGAGCGTGACCCCGACCAGTACTAATTTTGTGGTTACTAGTACGGGTCCCCGTTCCGCCAGGGTACGATGAGGGGGACACCTGAGGCGCGGTCTAAGACTCTAGGGGGCGCATCCGGCCTTGCTTCTAGTGGGTGGTACTCTTGTCTTGTCAGGTAGTGACTCTTGGTGTTCTGTCAGGTTATCTCGATTTTTATGCCGTGTGGTCGGTACTTGGCGTAGCTGAGCTTTCCCGTTTACTTATTTTGTTGACCTTCGCTCTACGTTTGGTTAGTGTTAGCCTTTGACTACTTTCCGTGCAATTTCTCGTTTTGCGAGGTAGGGGTCCTGGTGATCCCTACTGAGCCTTTTGTTATGAGGCTCATTCCCTGCGTCTTTCCGTGATTTCAGGTGAGGCGAGGCTTCAGGGGAGCGCTTCTGAGGCTCCACGTGGTTCTAGTGCCCAGGGTTAGTTTCAAGTTGCCAGAGCTAGGGTATGCCCCGTGTAGTTGTACTTTTCCTTCTGGACTGTACTAGTCGTGGACTATTGTTATATTTTAGACTGTTGTTAGATTGTGGACCATATAATTTAATTAATGTTAATTATTAATTCTTGCTTACTCATTTAAATTATGTAGTTCTGCAATTATTTTAGATTCTCATATATTTCCACACCATCCTTTTAACCCTTCCGAGTCTTCGGGCTCGTGGGTGACTGTTCAGGATTCGGGTTATCGGGCCTCTCCCGGTATTCGGATCTCGGATCGTTACAGAGAAGGATAAAAAGAGTCTGGGCTTATTCTCCTTTGGGTTGTGGCTTTGGATGAGCGCTCGGGAGGGTGTCTGAGAAGGGATGAAGCCTTTGACGCGGAGAGCTCCCTCCTTCAACCAACACACGGGTAGCACCTCCCCTCTGATTATTGAAGTCGAGGCCTCTCTTTTAAGCAAGAGTAGCAGGGTTTTTATATGGGGAGACGCGTGGGTTTTAATTTGAGAATGATTTAGGATAGTCATTTATGGCAAGAGATAAATCGTGGGATGAGCCCTCCCTAGCTTTGGAAGACCATCTGGAGCCTTACCCAATTGAACGGGCTTCAAATGAGGAAAGAGGACTTCAAAATGAGGAAAGAAAGAGGCACATAGCTTCAAAGGAAATGGCGTCTAGCATAGCTGACGTTTATAAAATAAATGTCAACCGCAACAGTCACAGTTTCAACACGCAGAAAATAAGGAAAGGCCCATTGAGGAAATGGCGTCATATGTAAGTGACGTTTATAAAATCAACGTCAAATGCAACAGACGCATATTTAGTAAAACAAATAAGGCAAGCCCTATTATTTCCCAAATTCAGAAAGGAATGTGCTTATGATTTGGTAGACATTGATTATAGAAAATACGTGTTTTAATCGGACTCGGAAAAACCTAAGAATGAGCGACGATGGACTCAGACGCACAAAGCAAAATCAAAACAAATTGATAAAGAATGGGCGCCCACCCCTGTGGGTGCCATTTCTTTTTCCATTTTTATTTTTTTCATTTTTTTATGGAAAGTGCGTCTGATGGAGCTGATTTCAATTCCTATTTTTTCATATTTTTCTGAGCCTAAAATCCACTCAAAATGGCTAAGAACGGTCGCCCGGAATGAATGAAAAATAATAAAATCTCAAGAATGGGAGTCTGTTCACGCTCCTTCCTTTTTCTTTTTTTTTTAAAGAAAAATGGTGTCAACTATAAAAGCCACTATTTCTTTAAAATTTGTAAAAATGGAGAAAAATACTCAAAAAATCCAAAAAAAGGGAAAAAATAGGGGAAAATAGGGAAAAGCCAGAAATCCAAGAAAAGTGGGGAAAACCACTCAAACAAGGTGATTTGATGGTCAATTTAGGGTATCACAAGTAATATAAGATGCACTCACAGTAATGTCAATTTTGGCGTGTCTACAGCTGCCCTGCCTTGGCGTCTGCTTTGCAAGGGAGCAGAGCGAAATGAAAAGTAGATGCCAAGGTGTGATGAGACACTCGATCAACATCCTTGATGAAAATCAAATCAAAAAATCGAGATGAAGCAATCTCAGGAATTTTAATGAAATCAACAATGTTGGATAGAAAGGGGGGGTATGCACGCGGGCACGAAGGAGATAAAAAGATGATCAACTTCCAGCGCCGTGGAAGTATCCCACGTCATAAACATGTGAGTTTCACCATTGGAGAGCGATTACCAGTCAATGTGGATATGCTGCAGCCAATGTGGATCTAAGGAAAAGGAACCGAATAAGGGAATAGAAATCCAAAAAAAGGCGATTTTGAGAAAACGGCCCAAAACGGCGACAAAACAAACTGAGGATTCCATTCAGCAATGAATATCTCATATCTTGAAAATTAAGGAACCATTGACTCTCGAAATCAACTTATCAGAAAGATGTTCCCAAATGTTGATTCAAAGTCCTACATGAATGCATGCTGGGTTTAAAAGAAAAATTTAAAACAAACGAAAATATAAGATAGACAAGTATAATATTGTTAAGCTGCCAAGACAGAGTCAAGAAACCGATTCTGTGAGCTGATACTAAGTCGAAGCCCATTTATCCATGTATCAACTCGCAAAAGAGGAACCATCGTCCCCAGTCTTGGATGGCTTAACGGCCTATCCGTGTAACTAAGATTCCTTTGAAATCATCATTATTTTTGATGAAGGAGAACTCAAATTCCAGACTTACCAAAGTCAGAAGGTCCTTGATATGATCTAACAGTGTATGTAACATATAGTAAAATGCATACAAGGAGATGGTGATAGCAAATAAATATGGTGGGACTGAGAGATGAGGTGCAAACACCATGGGCTTGAGATGATGATGCCCGGATGGTAGGACCAAGAACTTCTTCCTGTGCTAAAAAATTCATTAGCCAAGATATAACGAAAGATAAAGCAATTAAAGCAATTTAAGCATGAACCAAGGCGTCATTAAGCATATCAAAGCATGGCATAGTAAAACATCAAAGTTGTTGTGCATCCCTTGTTTTGATGATGACAATCTATATCTCATTGTCTTTACCATAAGTACATGCAATATGTTGAATTGAACCTAAGTTGGTCATCAATAAAGAAGCTATATGGCATAATAATTAATTTGCAATTGTTTGATATCCAAATGCCCAATGCAAGTATTTTGATGACTAAATGGACCAGCCAAAGAAGAAGAATGGACCCAATTAAATACAGAAGTTCAGCCGTCAAGATCTCCAAAACTGGTGAAATCATGCATATGGGGTGTAGGAGTCGACCAAAACTACCTGAGAGTCGACCACAGACTGCAGACAGAACCACCCAGGTTCTGGATTGAAGTAGAAGTTGACTCAGAGGCCCCCATGAGTCGACTCTGACTAGCAGACAGAAATGAGTCTTTCTGGGATTATCCAGAAGTCGACTCTGAAGGCCCCATGAGTCGACCAACGCCGAAAACGTGGGATAAAACCCTAGAAACGAACCTAGCTTGCTCCAGATCCGAAACCCAGGATGGCAATCCAAGTTTGTGCGTGATTAAAGGTCTCAAATGGGCACATGTGAGAGAACTTTCAAGTATTTCTGTTGCCGCAACAGATCAAGATTGAGTCTTCAACCACTTCCTTGAAGCTAGGAGGATCTCCAACCTCCGCCCAGCAGATTCGCAGGAGAGCCTCTTGCGACTAGAATTGAAGAATTTCAGAAAAGAAAAAGGAAGGCTGCTGAAAAAGAAAAGGGTGCTGCATCTCGTGGGAAGGAGAAGAGAGAAAGGGCCTGCGCGACCTAGATCAAGAAGAAGAAGGAGAGGAAGAAAACTAGAGAAGCGCCAGGAGATACAAAGATGCAGCACGACCTCTACAAGTGGAAGATCAGCAACAATAGAAGATTAGCAGCATCAAAAGAGAAACAGCAGGAGAAGCATCAGTAGCAGCACCAGATCAGCCCATATCTGGAATTAGAGAAGAAGCTCGAAGAACTCCATCCACAGATCAAGATACCCAATCATCAGGAGAATTCTACACTCGATCTGTGTCCATTCATTTATTCAATATTTCATTTTCCTTTTTGTTATGTTAATCAATCTGTGAGTTAGCAGAGTGTTCAAGCTGTGAGTCAGCGGAGTGTTCAAGCTGTGAGTCAGCGGAGTTTTCAAGCTGTGAGTCAGCGGAAGGAAGCCTCACCGGGTTTGGTGAGGTGTGGACGTAGGTAGATTGGGTGTCTAGCCGAACCACCTGAAAATCTCTGTCTCCTGTGTGTGTGATTATTTGCATTTTCTTGTGACTTCCGCTAGATGCATGCCTAGGACCGTCTATGTTATGCATAGAGTATTTGCTTTAATTTCTGCTTAAGCCGCATAGTTTAAATTGTTCGTATACTCTTGCAATAGTTTTTGGTCTTGGGGGGCGGATCTATTCACCCCCCCCTCTAGATCGCCATTCCACATCCAACATGTGGTATCAGAGCGGGTTTATCCATTCAAGAGGTCCAACGACCCGGATAGATCAGTGGAATGGATGCCAAAGAATTATTGGCTGAGGGTCATTCAGCGACTAGGCCACCTTATTTTGATGGCACTAACTACATGTATTGGAAATATCAGATGCAGGTCTTTCTCAGAGCACAAGACCATGAAATATGGAGAGTTGTAAGTCGAGAACCATATCAACTTCCCAAAGATGAAGACACCTGGACACGATAGTAGATAAAGCAGTCAAATCTAAACTAGGGAGCGATGAACATCATGCAGTGCTCGCTTCACCCGACAGAAATTTTAAGGGTTTCCTCAAGTGCCACTGCCAAGGAAATGTGGGACCGACTAGAGGTAATATATGAAGGCACTTCTGAGGTAAGAGAAACGAAAGCTAACATGCTTATCTTCGATTATGAAATGTTTAAAATGGAACCGCATGAATCCATTTCTGAAATGTATGCTAGACTAACACAGTTGACTAATAGTCTAAAAGGTCTAGGGAAAAATTACACTGACAATGAACTTGTGAGGAAAATCCTTAGATCTTTAACTCCTATCTGGCATACCAAAGCAACAGTGATTGAGGATTCACAAAAGTTGTCTACCATGTCAATCGAGGAATTGATAGGTTCATTAATGACTTATGAGTTTAATTTGAAGAGAAAAGAGGATGAAACATCAAAGAAGAAGGCATTAGCACTAAAGGCTAAGGAGCATAACAAGGAGTCCTCAGATGATAGTGAGTCATCCAGCACTGAGGAGGACTTGGGTGAGTTTGCCACACTAACCAAAAAATTCAGAAAGTTCTTGAAGAAGGAAGGTAAGAGTCATAGAAAGAGACGGCCATAGGTAAGAAAAAATTCTAAGCTTAAGCCTGAAAATGAGAAAAAGTTTGATGACATCATTTGCTACAATTGTAGGAAGCCAAGGCATGTCAAACCAGAATGCCCAAAAGTTGCAAAGAAGGTCGACTCCAAGTTGAAAAGAAAGAAGCCAAAGGCTATGATAAGCACCTGGAGTGATGAAGAGGAAAGTGAAGGGAAGAGTTCATCCAGTGAAACCAATGAAGACTTAGGTCTTATGGCAATAGGTCAGCACGAGGTAAGTGAAAACTCTTCTCCATTTGAGCATTTCACTATCGATGATTGGCAAGAAGCATATAGTGAATTGATTGATAAATGTGATATTGTCAGAAAGGAAAACAAATCTTTGAAAAAGAAAATGAATGCCATGATTCATGATACAACCTCCTCTGATAAGAATGCATGTTTGCAAATTAAAATTTCAACTTTGAAGAAACAAGTTCATGACTTAGAGGTTTCCAAGCTTGAACTAAGAGAACTAGAATATGAGAAAGAAAATATGAGAGATGAAGTTGATGAACTGAGAATGAGAATGCAAAAATTAGAGTCAAAAGATTTGAAAGATGAAAATGAAAGTTTGAAGAAAACAATAGATGAACTTAAGCTAAAAATGCAAGATTATGAGAAAGAGACAAGACTGACAAAAGAGAAATAAACTACCATCAAGGAAGTTAATAGTCAACTTCAGAAGGAAATTGAAAAGATTCAAGAAGAACTGAAAGACAAACAAGAATCCTTGGAGAAACTGGTAAAAGGAAGAGAAAACCTAAATGCAGTGTTAGGATCAAGAGTAAACTATCAAAAGGAAGGATTAGGCTTCAACCCAACAGCCAAACAGCAATTCCAATTGAAAACAATCACCTTCGTGGCTGAGCAAGACATAAAAGGAAAGAGACCTCTTGTTGATATGTATGGGTCAGAAAAATTGGATGAAGCAAGTGGTTCTATTAAAAACCAAGCAACAGTGAAAGCAAATGATAAAAGCCCATGTGAAAATTCCATGAAACAAGCTGGCCCACAAAACATAAAATCCAAAGTTCAAATTATTCAAAATCTCCCAAAAACCAATAACAAATTATCAAATCATGGTTCAAAGTCAACTAACCACCATCAAGTGAGAAAACAAGAGTTCTGGAAATTCAAGAGTCAACTCGGACCCCATCAAGAGTCGACATGGAATAGAAATAGAAACCCAGATGGATTCTGGGAACTCAGGAGTCGACTCACACACCCCTCTGAGTCGACCAAGAAAGCTAACAGAAATAAATACCATGCTTTAATGAACAGAGAAAGAGAGTGGAGGTTAGGGAAGAAGTCACAGCCCATAAGATCCATCTGGGAGAACCAAGATCATTGGCTCTTTGGGCAGGAAATTAAGAATTCTAAGAGAAGCTCAAAATTGGTGAATCAAAATAATTAATTGTTTGCTTTGAAGAGATTTTTCTGTAATGAATGCTGCAGCAATGACCAGGTCACCTAGCTGAATGGTCAGTCCAAATCACCCTCTGCTTACTGGAAAGATAGAAACAAGAATTTTGTAAAGAAGCAAAAATTTATGAACCATTCTAATGCTTTTACCTCTATTGTTGAGAAATCTTCATGCAGGCATAATGAGAATCCAATGCGAGCAAGGGAGCTGTGGATACCAAAAGACATATTGTTATGTCTTGAAGAGTTAAACATTCAAAAGGGACCCAAAGCTACTTGGGTTCCCAAATTGACAGTTTAATTTGCTTGCAGCTAAGCCTTGCAGCCATACATATCAAATGGCTTCATGATAATGGCTGTCCAAGGCATGTCAAAGGAGGAACAAATGCAAACTCTTTTTATGATTGAAAAGTAAGTTTTTGCCTTCTTAACTGACCTGCACAACACGTGGAATCAGGTAATCCTTCAAAATTGAAACTTATATTCTACTGTATTGGACTGTTGGAAATTTTAATATTGATGCGGGACGGACACGCGACTCGACTCCAAATGGATATGTGATCCTCGGACTCTAAGCAAGCTCGCGATCGTCCCTAACGAGGGAAGTGTTGGATGTGCGCGGTTGAGAAACAGGCAAAGAGCTAGGGTGGTCAACTCACAAATTCGTGCCCGGATCGGGTCACGGGACGGTATCTCTCTCTCTCTCTCTCGCAGCAGCGATGATATAAAAGTAAAGCGGGCTACGATCCTAGCATGCTCTCTAGCAGCGACATATAAAGCATATACGAATAAAGCAAAATGCCGAGTAAGGAGCGAACACGATACCTCCACGCGCCTGGCGTGGGGACGACTTCCCGGCCGATCTCGTACTCCCGGAACAGTAAATACACAATAATTATAGCAAGACAAATTACTGCCCACTCCACGCAGGGAGGTAAAGGGTGACACAATGGGACCCGGGAGTAGCGGTTTCGGGTTGACGGGCCGCTTCTTGTGTTGCTTCGGCGGCACATGTACTCGCGACTGTGGGACCTACGTGCAGGTCCAAGGGGCCGTGTGGGACCGGGGTGGTACCACTATGGTGGGGACGCCTGGAGGGGCGCTCCCTGGGACGACGGTGTGCTGGTTCGCCGGCTGGAGGCCGGGCGGCTCCGATCGTCACTCGCCGGAGTTGCTTGCCACGGATCTGCAATTCTATTTTACAGCGCGCGACCCGGCGAGATCTTCTGCTGCGGTCACTCCCGATGTCGGATCGACGCACAAGAGATACCGTTGGAAAGCTCTTTCGAAGTACTTAGATCTAGGGTCAGGGAGATAAAATTGAATTTCCCGTTGATGGCTTTTATCGAATTTTCAAGCTGCAGGCTCACTGGATCTGAAAACTCAGGGCAGAACTAAGTTTTCCTGAGAGTTTGCGTTGACCGTGATGTAGACCTTCGATTCAACTTTTAAATTCTTCATGAAAGTTGTAAAGACCGAAGAGAGGAAAACGGGGATATATCTTATGCAAGATTCGGTGGAAGTTTCGATTTTGTGGAGATTTTATACTGATTGGGGGTCGGATCTGGACAACAGAAATAGATCTGAATTTGGGGAAAAGACTCAATTTCTAAAAATAGGTAGAAGACTTTAGAAATTCGACGAAAATTTTTAGAGGAAGGGGATGGTGGAAAAAACCTCCAAAAAATTTGGGGATTCCAACAAAAATTAAAAAGGGGGTCGAAAGGGGGAAGAACTAGGCTTCTACTACATAGATCTGAAAAGGGACAGATTAGAAAGATAGAAAGACACGAAAATAGAAAAACATAAAACGAACTCTGAATGGCGTGATTTTTTTACTGGAGGTTTGGAATCAAGAGAGGAACCAACCTTGAAAATCTCAAATCCAGATGATGTGGGAGTTGGGAGTCAAAATTCACGGAGTGGACCTCTATCCAGAAAAATAGAACCTGGACAGCACTTCAGTAGATCACTCGCGGTGGCTCGATGGCGGCACGAACGGCGGCGGCGGCGGCGGCGGCGGCACAGAATGAACTCAGATGTGAAGGGGCTAAGATAGAAGGGTTCACAACTCTGAAATGCAGAGGATGGAGAAGGAAAACCAGAGGAGAGAGAGGGGGGGTGCGCAAGCTTCCTTGGCTCAAGGCAATTCAACAAATTTTCTTCTCATTAATTCATGAAAAAGGGAAATACAAGCCTTATATGATAAATGGAAAATGACCACTAATGCCCTCAGATCTAGGTATAGAACTAATTAGTTCTAATGGCCTTTCTACAAAAATTAAAATGGAATAAAATGGGGAGGGGCGCCCCTTTGACTAGGTGGGGTGGTAGGTGGCCTACCCTTGACATTTGAAACCACTTGTCTCCCCATGTGTCCAATTGACTTGTCAAACCTTCTAGATGCCACCTTGGCTTTTGACCAGCCCCACATAGATGAGGTGGACCAATGAGGAAGGAGTGGGGGCCCCCTAGCAGGTCCTACTGGCATTTTGCACATAAACCCACACAATCCTAAGGAAGAACAAATAGGCTCATAATGTCTTACAATTGCGAATCTACTTCCCCCAGGATATAAAAATAAATAAAAGGACACAAATACAAAAATAAAATGTACATGCTCGGAGTTGATTCCCATATATTCTCCCCGGGTGGGAAGAACTCGACCCCGTCGAGTAGGGGTACAGCTGCTCGAGTCGCTCCGACGGATCCGTCACCGTGCCAAGTAACGCGGGCACGCTCCACTCCATGTGACCGTCACCTGCTCATTCCATATATACTCGATATGCACAAGCTGCTGTGGAAACGAGGCTAGACGTGGTCACTCCGGGGTGGGGTCACTCTCAAGGGGAGGAGACGGCTCGAAGACTCACTAGGAATCACCACTGGGTCCCTGTAGGTGACTAGATCCGGGTATAGATGTAGAGCTGATCCCATACTCATCGAGCGAATTCACTCGCCTCTTAAGGGACTGACACCAACGAGCTTGCACAAGACACATGCAGACTCCTAACAAACCATAAACCACACAAACAAGCCACACAATGAAACCACACAAAGAAGAAACAATACTGACTCATGCATGACCCTAAACTTAATGCAATGACATCACCCACCAAGTGGCCGTCATCCGAGAGCCACATCATGAGCGTCGGTATGCTCCTCTAGACCTTCCGCTGCATAGTACTCATCAGCTAGTTCCGGATCGACCTCGTAGCTGACTGCCACAAGTCCAGAAGGCGTGGCTTCACCCACCCCTAGGGCTAGTGTGGCATGAGTTGGACATTGGCTGGCGATGTGGCCAAATCCATGACAGTGGAAACACTACATCCGTGACCTACTGGTCTCCCCGATAAGAGGGCCTTTACCCTTATCCTCCCGACGGGTAGGGGGTGTAGGCAATAGGGGTGGAGGTGTAGGTGCCGTGGGCAACAAGGGTGGGGGTGCCGGTGCCGGAGGGCGGACAATGGGTGCCGGTGGTTGGGGTGGAGGTAGATCCCGTGGTGGGGGAGGACGAGGTCTAGGAGTGAAGTGCTCCTGACAGGCGGGCTCATGAGGTCGAGCCATGGGGCCCCTCGGGTATGGACCTAAGGAACTACGTGACTCGGCACTACGGTGAGGGACGGAGCCCAACCGTTGGATAGACTCGAACTCTCCCTCAATGCTCCATCTCGAGAGCAACTTGGTATGCATCCTCCAACTTATCCACCTTGCGGCGGAGAAGCTCATACCGTAGGTGCGGTTGTAAACCACGCCGAAATTGAGAAACAGTAAGGGAGCTCTCCTCCGTGGCGTCACATCATAAATAGTATTCATCGAACTCGGTGATGTACTCGGAGACGGACCGATCTCCTTGGATAAGACTCTACCACCTATCTATGAGACGCTGGCGGTAAGTGGTAGGAAGGTACTTCTTCCTAAGTTTGTCCCTCATCTCGGCCCAAGTCTCTATCGGGGGCTCCTGACGATGAAACAATAGGTTCTCCATATTCCTCCAATAGGTTTGTGCTTGGCCTAAGAGTTTCATCCGGGTGAACTTGACCTTCCGTTGGTCCGACATCTTGAACCACTCAAAATATCGGTCCATGCCAGCCTCCCAATCAAGATAGACCTTCGGGTCTAAGGACCCGTCAAAGGTGGGAGGGTCAGCGCGAACGGTCCTAAGGGCCCGTTCATCCACATCTTGATCGTGGGTCCGCTGTGTGGGACGACGATCATGACCATATCCCCTATGCTCATTATCGGACTCATAGTCATGCACCTTGGGGATGTGATGCCTCCTAACCTCTATCCCTTAAACCCATGGAGCAGCGGGTTGCTGAACCGGGTCTCGTTGACCATGAGTAGGCGGAGGGGATGCCTCAACTGGGACTCTCGGTGCTACCTCGGCTGGGGCTCTCTCTAACGTGGCAACTCTCCCTACCAGACCCCGAACGGGCTGGTCCGACTCGACGGCCTTATCCTCTAAGACCTTCATCCTTTCTCCCAGATGTGTGCCTAGGCCATCCATCCGCGTACTCAACCCATCCATCCGATCTACCCGTGTAGTCAATGCATTCATGCGTGTACCCAACCCTTCCATACGTGTAGTCAACCCTTGCATTTGCCCCATAAGGGTTTGGAACATTTCGGCCACCGACGACGCATCGAGACTAGGGGCTCGGGGATCCGCCATAGGTGGTGGTGGGGGTGAGTACTGTGTACCTCTACGAGTGGGCATACAAAGACACACGGAGACACCGACTAATGCAAACACGAACTAAAGCAAAGATGATGCACCTAGACTTAACCAAGACTCGACACGTGGCAGAGATAATCGATCCGAAGATCACTCGCGTAAGTGTACGGCCTTCCCGATAGGCGTAGCCTAACGTTCAGACAACACCTTTTGATATACCGAGTAAAGGTATGCAAATGCAACTTAGACCGACTAAGACAATGACTAGACGTAAATGACACTTTTTTTTTGTTTTAAACACTCTATACTCAACTGAACACTCTATACTCAACTGGCGCTCTGATACCAAACTGATGCTGGACGGACACACAACTCGACTCCAAATGGATATGCGATCCTCGGACTCTAAGCAAGCTCACGATCATCCCTAACGAGGGAAGCGTTGGACGTGCGCGGTTGAGAAACTGGCAAAGAGCTAGGGTGGTCAACTCACAAATTCGTGCCCCGATCGGGTCACGGAACGGTATCTCTCTCTCTCTCTCACAGCAGCGATGATATAAAAGTAAAGCGGGCTATGATCCTAGCATGCTCTCTAGCAGCGGCATATAAAGCATATACGAATAAAGCAAAATGCCGAGTAAGGAGTGAACACGATACCTCCACGCGCCTGGCGTGGGGACGACTTCCCGGCCGATCTCGTACTCCCGGAACAGTAAATACATAATAATTACAGCAAGACAAATTACTACCCACTCCACGCAGGGAGGTAAAGGGTGACACAATGGGACCCGGGAGTAGCGGTTTCGGGTTGACGGGCCGCTTCTTGTGTTGCTTCGGCGGCACACGTACTCGCGACCGAGGGAACCACGTGCTGGTCCAAGGGGCCGTGTGGGACCGGGGTGGTACCACTATGGTGGGGACACCTGGAGGGGCACTCCCTGGGACGGCGGTGTGCTGGTTCGCCTGCCGGAGGCCGAGCGGCTCCGATCGTCACCCGCCGGAGTTGCTGGCCACGGATCTGTAATTCTATTTTACAGCGCGCGACCCGGCGAGATCTTCTGCTGCGGTCACTCCCGATGTCGGATCGATGCACAAGAGGTACCGTTGGAAAGCTATTTTGAAGTACTTCAATCTACGGCCAGAGAGATAAAATTGAATTTCCCTTTGATGGCTTTTATCGAATTTTCAAGCTGCTGGCTCACTGAATCTGAAAACTTAGGGTAGAACCAAGTTTTCCTGAGAGTTGGCGTTGACCGTGATGTAGACCTTCGATTCAGCTTTTGAACCCTTCATGAAAGTTCTAGAGACCGAAGAGAGGAAAACGGGGAGATATGTTATGCAAGATTGGATGGAAGTTTCGATTTTGTGGGGATTTTATACTGATTGGGGGTCGGATCTGGATAACAGAAACAGATCTGAATTTAGGGGAAAGACTGAATTTCTAAAAATAGGTAGATGACTTTAGAAATTCGAAAAAAATGTTTGGAGGAAGGGGATGGTGGACAGAACCTCTAATAAATTTGGCGATGCCAACAAAAATCAAAAAGAGGGTCGAAAGGGGGAAGAACTAGGCTTCTGCTACATAGATCTGAAAAGGTACAGATCAGGAAGACAGAAAGACATGAAAATAGAAAAACATAAAACAAACTCTGAATGGCGTGATTTTTTTATTGGCGGTTGGGAATCAAGAGAGGAACCAACCCTGAAAATATAAACTCCAGATGATGTCAGAGTTGGGAGGTAAAATTCACGGAGTGGACCTCTATCCAGAAAAACATAACCTAGACAGCACCTCAGTAGATCGCTCGCGGTGGCTCGATGGCGGCACGAACGGCGGTGGCGGCGGCACAGAATGAACTCAGATGTGGAGGGGCTAAGATAGAAGGGTTCACAACCCTGAAATGCAGAGGATGGAGAAGGAAAACCAGAGGAGATAGAGGGGGTGCGCAAGCTTCCTTGGCTCAAGGCAATTCAACAAATTTTCTTCTCATTAATTCATGAAAAAGGGAAATACAAGCCTTATATAATAAATGGAAAATGACCACTAATGCCCTCAGATCTAGGTATAGAACTAATTAGTTCTGATGGCCTTTTTACAAAAATTAAAATGGAATAAAATGGGGAGGGGCGCCCCTTTGACTAGGTGGGGAGGTAGGTGGCCTACCCTTGACATTTGAAACCACTTGTCTCCCCATGTGTCCAATTGACTTGTCAAACCTTCTAGATGCCACCTTGGCTTTTGACCAACCCCACATGGATGAGGTGGACCAATGGGGAAGGAGTGGGGGCCCCCTAGCAGGTCCTACTGGCATTTTGCACATAAACCTACACAATCCTAAGGAAGAACAAATAGGCTCATAAAGTCTTACAATTGCAAATCTACTTCCCCCAGGATATAAAAATAAATAAAAGCACATAAATACAAAAATAAAATGTACATGCTCGGAGTTGATTCCCATCAAATATTGCAGCTGAAAATTGCATGGTTGAAGAAGTTGTGATGCTGCTAAAATAGTTGATAAAATCTACATGATGAATTACTTTGTGATATTTTGAAGACTGCTGCATTTGTCTATTGACAGATTCCATGATCTTGCTGCAACTATCTTCATTTTAATTGTTAAATGTATGTCACATTGAGGGGGAGCTACACATATGGTATAGGTACTCTGCATGAGTGATGCACCCATTTTCATATTTGAGTTTGCTTGTGTAGTAGTCATGCATTCATACCATGGACACTTGTGGTATATCAAATGGTGATTGGTGGAAGGGTAGGTTAAGCTTGTCTGAAAGCCACACTATGCGTAGAGGACTTACCTTCGCCAAGTACCAAATGTCCAAACTTCATGTAAATAAAAACTTTGGATAGGTCAATAGGGGCATTACATGTCATGGATGCATATAGAGTCACCTGATTTGACTGAGGGGGAGCTCAGACCATCATTTCTTTTACATTGTTCTCGATTGAAAGTCAATTTTTATTCTCTGAAAGTCGACTTATTGATTAGAGCCCCATTTCCAATCCTTGTGTCCCTGCTGTTCAGAACATCATTCGTGCATCCATTCTCATCATGTCAAGAAGCCTTGCAAAACTCCTCATTCTACCATCAACAATTGGTATCATCACTCTTGCATCTCTGTTGCACTAATTTTATTCTGAATGATTTTTGGCCCATCTGATTTCAACATAGGTTCATAATTTCAGGGGGAGCTATGGGCACACACTCTTTTTGTTTCTTAGAGAGCTATTAAAATTTACCCATGGAAATAAGTTAATGGTTTGGGGTCTATAAACCTCTGAAATTTTAAATGAAACGCCTATGAAAATCTCGGCCTGTGTTCATATAACTATTTTGAATCAGCCTAAGAAAACTATGTCCTTACCTTCTCTTGAGATTGAAATTTTGATAGTAATGAGGCCACTCTAGTTAAAAGGTTTTAACTTAGTATTGTTTTTAAACTTGTATCTTGAAAAAGCCAAAAAGGGAATACGCTATAGCCATGAAAAACTTAGCAGAGCAATGATTTGGCTTCCGAGAAACTGCTGCCTCTTTCGAAAAAAAAATCATATTGAATAACGATTGAGGCATGTGTGACATGACGAGCCAAGTTAACTCTGCCCCAACAATAAGGGAGAGTGGTTGGGTGCACTAAGTAACTGTGGATACTGGCATCTAATCAACGTGTATCCTCACATAAAAAGGTGACCACCTAATTACATAGGCGGGGTGGTTAGGCATGCTGAGTAACCGGGGACTCTGGCGTGTAAAAAACGTGTTTCATCGTGTAAAAAGGCATGTGATGAACTTGACCGTGTAATTAAAAAAAATTCTTTTTTTTGAATAATGGTGAAATAGTTGACCCAAGGCAAATATCAAAATTTGCACAAGTTTAACCTCAATACTAGTGAAAACCCTTCCTAGAGGTGTCCAATGAAATCATTTTGACAATTAAAAGAGCTTGGACGGGAACTAGTTTGAAGAGGTTGTTTTAACACTCTTATATGTGCTAGAATGAAATTACTCTCGATTTTTAACTTCAGATTTAAGGCTTATATGTCTTGAACCATTGGTAACAATAAGGTCATTTACCTTAGCCTTTAAGAAAATTGACGAGTGTTTCTCAATTTCTACCCCCAAATGAAACTTCTCTTATGAACCATGTTAAAAATCATGAATAGTTTCATTCATGACAATGTTCCCTCTCATCCCTAACAGCTTCATTCATTTCTTTTTCTCAATACCTGACATTAATCTTGTCTCTCACTCTCTCAACTCCCCAGTCTTATTTTGATGATGTCAAAGGGGGAGAGAGTGTCAAGTCATTGTGAGAGAGTGACAAATCACTGTATTGCATACAGGGGGAGAGTTCGATGTAAGGGGGAGATATGAAGATGGAGAGAGTGTAAAGAGCATCAAGTTAGGAGAGATTGATTTATGGGGCAGAGAGTGTCAAGTCATTGTGAGTAATGTAGTGTCAAGTCGAGAGAGATTGATGTGCTTGTTTGTATGTTCACAATGACTTATTCATCATAATGACTTACCTATCATGAACACTTTTCATTCATAGTTCACAATGATCTACAGTTGCCATCATCAAAAAGGGGGAGAATGTTGTGCATCCCTTATTTTGATGATGACAATCTATATCTCATTGTCTTTACCATAAGTACATGCAATATGTTGAATTGAACCTAAGTTGGTCATCAATAAAGAAGCTATATGGCATAATAATTAATTTACAATTGTTTGATATCCAAATGCCCAATGCAGGTATTTTGATGACTAAATGGACCAGCCAAAGAAGAAGAATGGACCAAATTAAATACAGAAGTTCAGCCTTCAAGATCTCCAAAACTGGTCAAATCATGCATATGGGGTGCAGGAGTCGACCAAAACTGCCTGAGAGTCGACCACAGACTACAGACAGAACCACCCAGGTTCTAGACTGAAGCAGAAGTCGACTCAGAGGGCCCCATGAGTCGACTCTGACTAGCAGACAGAAACGAGTCTTTCTGGATTATCCAGAAGTCGACTTTGAAGGCCCCATGAGTCGACCAACGCCGAAAACGAGGGATAAAACCCTAGAACCGAACCTAGCTTGCTCTAGATCCGAAACCCAGGATGGCAATCCAAGTTTGTGCGTGATTAAAGGTCTCAAATGGGCACATGTGAGAGAACTTTCAGGTATTTCTGTTGCCGCAACAGATCAAGACTGAGTCTTCAACCACTTCCTTGAAGCTAGGAGGATCTCCAACCTCCGCCCAGTAGATTCGCAGGAGAGCCTCTTTGATGTGACACGCCATTGGACTTTAACAAGCAAGCACAATTCACAATAGTAACGAATCGAAATTGGCGGCCGCTCACTCGACACTCACCCAAACTCGGGGTAACTTGGCCATGCCAAGTGGAGGATGTGTGGGCTGGGCCCTTGCTGGTAGAGGGCCAGCAAGGCTAATGTTTGTTCCCAAGGGTATGGAGGCCAAATTCAATGGAGCCGACGTTGTGCCGAGGGCACCGGTTACACTATTCCCCACGGCGGTCACTCGAAGCAACAGAGCTTGAGGGACCGAGCACTCACTCCCACGGCCAGTGGAGCTATGAGCTAATATTGAAAGGACAAGCACTAAGGGAAGCAAAGTTAGAACACTTACTCGACCGGCTTGAAGAAACCGGTCCCGCTCGGAGACGTGGGCGAGTGGGGAAGCGTGGTTCCCCACATGCTGCGCCGGAGTAGCTTGACCCTGTTTGAAAGATTTACAACACTACTCCCCATGCAAGGGGGTGGAACAAGGGGAGGGGGAGTCACTCATACATTCAAACACTACCTCCCGCAGGGAGGGACTTTAAGTCGGCCAGGCGGGGAGGGGAAAAACTGAAATGGAAGCCGAACGGATGGACGACGCCGGTTCTACCTGCTCTCTGGAACATGGGACAGATAGTTGAAGATGACATTGTTGCGGCCACTCCCGAATTTTTTTGTCAATGAGACCAGAGGAAAAATCTTCGGGGTTGGATCAGATTGACGTCCAATTTTTATGGAATTTCCAGGTTGACGGAGCTGGTCGGGGAACGGTTGCGAACAGGGACCCTAAGTTCTGGTCTGGACTGCTACCGTACCACAGCAGCTGAAAGGAGAGGCTGCCACGAGCGTTTCCGATCTCTGAATCAAGTGTGAATGGAGTCGTTGGAATCATTGTCAAGTCTTCTTCGAGGAGAGACCCACGGGAACACCAGATGATGTCAGAGCAGATTGGGAGAGCTTGAACAGTGGACAAGGGTCGGTTTAGTCCCAGAGGGGACAGAACTGCGCACCTGGGTAAGAAAAACAAGAAAACATAGCTCCGGATGCCGAACGGGGTTCCGCTTCTTGATATTGGAAGTAGACTCGGTGTAGAAACTCTCAGCCAAGGCCCGCTTTCAGAGCTTCAGGAAGTTGGCCGTGGGAGCCTCTGCAACTCGCTTCAGGTTGACTGTTTGGAAGCAGATGAGCAGTCTGGGGAGATCGACTCCCCAGGGCAGCCACGAACTCAGAACGGGACGAGACCACCACCGTCACGAAGAAGACAGGGAGACTCTTCCAACGGTACTACTTGAGCCTCCAGGGATGCTAGGACGAAGTCGGGGTCGCCTCTTCCAGCTGCTGATCCTCTGCAAATCCTCAGCTACGAACAGAACCTTCGTTGTAGCTCCAAGTAGACTTATGATGGGATAGTGATGGTGCTAAATGGTGAAGGGCGGTGGTGGAATGGTGGGAGGGGATGTGGGGGAGGTATGGAATGAGAGCTATGGTGGAGCTAGAAGGGTTTAGGGAGGGGAGGGGCAGGGAGGCTGCTGGTTCACTGCACTAGGTGGAGGTGGGAAGGGGAGGTGGAGGAAGAACAAGTTGATGGAGGGGGGGAGTGGGGGGGGGGGGCGACCAGATCTGATGACCCCTTGTTGGGGGCGGCCTAGGGCATGGAAAGGGGGAGGGAGGAGTGGAGGGAAAGATTCAAACTCACCTTGGGGGCTGGGAGATTGTGTGGGGAAGGGAAGAGATTGTGTTGGGAAGTGGTAGTGGGTGGTTGGTGGTTGGAGGGTGGAGTGGGGATAGGTGGAGACTATCTTAGGGGTGGGGTGGAGTAAAGAGGAGGGTTGTGGGAAGTTGGAAAGGCCTTAATGGAAGGGGAAGGAGAGAGAAAGTGGTTGGGGAGGTGAGGAGAGAGAGAAGGGGGTGAACCCCATAGAAAGAGAGAAAGAGAGAGAGAGAGGGGGGGATTGAAGTGGGTTTCTCACCCTAGGTTTCACACCTTCTCACATGGAATCTCTCCACTAAGATTTCAATTTTGAACTCTTAAAATGGCAATTTTCATTAACTTGAAATGGGGGAAATGGGGTCCTATATATAGGCAACCCACATTTTACAAAAAGTCCCCGACTCTTGCTACAATGATAAATAACCAAGGGGTAGGAGGCGCCTTTGGGCCTAGCCCAAAGAATTGGGCCCAATAACAATCTAATCAACCTAATGACACTCAAACTTAAGGGAATAAACAAAAGACCTAGGGACAAGTGATGAGGGCATCCCTTGCCCCTCCACATTTTCTCTGGACTCGGATTGTTCGTCGACAAGCGCCATTATGTTAGTCATGTATTTTTGAGTCTAGTCATGTAATCTTCACATTTTATTTGAGTCAATATCATGTAATTTTTCCTTTATTTGAGTCATGTACTTAGGTTAGTGAGTCATTTTCTTAAGTATTGTGTCATTAGGTTGGTTTGTTAGGCTAGTGGGCCCAATTCATTGGGCTTGGCCCAAGGGCACTCCTATCCCTTCGGTTATTTGTCATTGAGTCAAATGTCAGGGACTTTTGTAGAAATGTGGGTTGCCTATATATAGGACCCCATTCCCCTCATTTTGAAGTAATGAACAATTGAATGAAAATTGAAATCCACTTCCAAATCCCACTAGATCTCTCTCTCTCTCACTCTCTCTCTCTAAGGGGTCCCCCCTCTCTCTCTCTCTCCCTCCACCCCAATTTTCGGAATTTTCTCTCTCCCCTCCATTCACCCCTCATTAAGACCTCTCCCCTTCCCCATACACCCATTTAACTCTCCCCCAACCCAAGGTGGCATCCTTCAATCCACACCCCACCTCCCAACCCCCAACTACCCAACACCACTTCCTAAGCACCCCTTCCTCTCCCCAAGGTTGAAGGGGCTCTTCCCTAAGCCCAAATTCAAATTTCCCTCTCCCTAGGGCAGTGCCCTTTCATCTCCCCACCTCCCAAATCACCCAAAGTCGCAGACCCCCTTCCCCATACCAGCCAAGTTCACCCTCCACCTCTTACTCTCTTGGCCATCCCCTTCCCCACCCCCTCATCTTCTTCTCATTCAGCCTCTGTTTCAGGCAGTAGAGTTGCAGCGACTTGCAGAGGCAGCCACGGCCGTCTCTCAAAGATTCAGGTGGCAAGGCCTACATTTCTGGAATCGTCATCGAGATAGCTTTCCAACGGTGGTGGTTTCGCCGGCTTCCGAGTTCGGAGCTGTGCGGAGGAGCGTCATCTTCAATGACTGTGCAATCTGTCCCAGACTGAAGACCAGAGCGATCTTGGAAGCTGTTCTGCGGTCAACCTTGGAGAAATTCGAGCACACTTCCTTCTACAAAATTCTTCTTTGTCTAGTCCTCCATCAGTAGCAGAAAGAACGATGCCAATCGCTTGCCTGAGCTATTTGTTCTGAATTATTTCGTCGGAGTGTGCAGTCTGTCACAAGTGGACTCAGGTTTGACCTGTCTTCATTTATCTGGCCACCATTCTCATCTCCGACCTCGGATTGTGGCCCCGTCAACTTCTGCTCGAAGGTACTCCGACCACGATCGCGTCACCCCCAGTTTTGTTCAATTTGAAGTTCGAGAGCGACCGCAGCGCCTTCTGAAATCCACTGCATCAGTTCTGCATCAGTCCGAAGCAGAGTGTTGCTGTCCTGCTCCAGTCGCCGGTCCGATCAGCCCCGAGGTCCAGAGCTTCCCAAAAAATACAGGCATCATCCTCTGTCAGTTGGGAAACTTTTGGCGTAGGGTTCGTCAAGATCTGAGCTCTGTAGAATTTGTGGCAGTGACATCACCGCCCCCCTGTCCAACAATTCTGAAGGTTGGCAGAACCGGCGGGGATCGGCAAATCGGGTTTCCTTAGCATAAGTCCCCACCCCGCTTGGCCGGCTGAAGGCCCCTCCCTGCGTGGAGGTAGTATTGGATGTAATAAGATTAATCCCCACCCCAAGATCACCCCTCCTGCGAGAGGTGTAGTTGTGTAATCTTTCCATTTCAGGTTGAAGCGACACCGACGCGGCGTGCGGGTGCATACCCTCGCCTCCCCGCTCGCCCCCGTCTCCGGCTGGAGTCGGCGTCTTCACGCCGGCTAGGTGAGCTCCTGAACATCTCTCATTGTTGTAATGGACTTGCTTAGCTTAGTATTGCTATAGTTACTCCGTCGGCGGTAAGAGAGTGTCCGATTTTAAATTGCTACCCAAATTGAGTGACTACCGTGGGCGAGTTGTGAGAGCATCCACTTAACCCACACCCTTGGTGTGTTGGCTGCCCATGATTTGGGCATCCTAGGCCCATTTGGGGTTCTCCCCAAGCTAGCCAACCATTGGAGCCTCAAGTTCTCGCCTCGGACCCTCTCCAACATCGCCTAGTCGCCATCGGGCACTAGTGTGCGCCATACGGGTGAGCTCGCTAGTGTGAGTCCGCTGCTCAAACTTGAATGTTTACAAAATAGGTCCATAGGTGGTGTCACATCAACATGACTCAAATAAAAGGGAAAATATATCAAATGACTCAAATAGAAAGCTCAAAATGGATAATTGGGCCCACATGGAAAGATGCATGAGCTCAAACAACTCCGGAGTGTGAAGATGACCCGAGCCAGAGGGAGTCGTGGGTGATGCCTCCATCAAATCCCCTGGGTTACGAAGAGCTCAACTCCGTCAAGGAGGGGTCCATCCTGCTATGATACTGCTTGAGAAGGTCGGGATCCAGCTGCTGGAGGTCTTCCCGACTCACCCACGAATCTTCCGAAGGAGGCCGATCCTTCCACCTGACGAGATAGCGCTCGTATACCTTGCTCTTGGTGGTAGTGACCTGTTCATCCAATATTCGATCAACTCGCTCACGATGGGCTCTCTTGGCTGGTGGACTCTTCTCACGGGTGGGTGCTCTCTCAATGGGGGGAATGGGCTCAATATTCTCACTGGGTACCACCGTGGGACCCTTATATGGCACTAGGTCGGCCACGTTGAATGTGGGGCTCACTCCATATTCCTCGGGGAGATCTAACTCATAGGCATTAGTGCCAATGTGCCTCAGAACCTGGAAGGGACCAGTCCCACGAGGCCTCAATTTTGAGATGGCTCCTGGGGAGAGTCTCTACGTTCTTACCATCACAAAGTCACCCTTGTGGAATTCTTGGTGACGTCGATGAGAGTCGGCCTACCTTTTATAAGTCTCATTCTTCTTGCTAATGTGCTTGTGGATTTCTTCATGCAATTCTCTAATGTGTTGGGCAAATGACTCAGCTGAAATAGACACTCTAGCATGTTGGGGATGGGGAATAAGATCTGAAGGTTTCCTTGGCTTGTACCCATGTGCAGCCTCAAATGGACTCATCCCTATGGATTTGTTGACAGAGTTGTTGTATGCAAATTCAGCCTGAGGTAGAATGAGATCCCAATTCCCTGGACGATCCTCAACTAGACACCTAAGGAGGTTCCCTAGACTCTGATTGACAACTTCGGTTTGGCCATCAGTTTGAGGGTGGTAGGCTGTGGAGAATTTAAGGAGGGTACCCATCAAGTGCCAAAGGGTCTTCCAAAAGTAGCTGGTGAATTTGACATCCCTATCGGAGACTATGGTCTTGGGTAGGCCATGGAGGCAAACAACCTCATCAAAGAACAATTGGGCCACAGGGGAGGCATCAGAGGTTTTGGAGCATGGTATGAAGTGGGCCATTTAAGAGAATCGGTCAACTACCACAAAGATCGAATCATGTTTTCTTTGAGTCCTGGGTAAGCCTAACACAAAGTCCATGCTTAAGTCTTGCCATGGGTGGTCGGGGATGGGGAGAGGGGTATAAAGGCCGGTGTTTTGCTTCACCTGTTTGGCCGAAGCATATGTGCGGCATTGACCCACTACCTTGGCTACGTCTCTCTTGAGACTTGGCCAAAAGAATTGACCCTCAACTAGAGCAATGGTCTTATGAACCCCAAAATGGCCAGCTAGCCCCCTTGCATGTAACTCCAAAACCAAGAAATCACGGAGTGAGGTCCGTGGTATGCAAATCTTTGGTCCTTTGAAGAGGAACCCATCCTCCAAGATAAAACCCTCATGTTCTTTGCTAGAATGGGTGGTCAAGATGGTATAGATGCGCCCAAAGTCGAGGCAGCCAGGGTACTCATCCTTGAGCCTCCCAAATCTGATAACCTCCACTTGAATAGTGGACAACAAAGAGACCCTCCTACTAAGAGAATCCGCCGCTCGGTTCTCACTTCCCGCCTTGTGTTTGATGACAAAGGTGTAGGATTGGATGTACTCAACCCAACGGGCATGTCGGGCATTCAATTTTTGTTGGGAGTTGAGGTATTTGAGGGCCTCATGATCGGAAAAGATGACAAATTCTTTGGGCAACAAATAGTGTCTCCAATGTCGGAGGGACTGAACCACGGCATAGAACTCTTTGTCATAAGTAGAGTACCATGTCCTAGCATCACATAGCTTCTCACTGAAGAAGGCCACGGGGTGACCCTCTTGACTAAGGATCCCTCCTATTCCTAGTACGGATGCATCACATGTGACTTCAAAGACCTTAGAGAAATCGGGTAGGCATAGGACCGGGGCTTGGGTCATCTTCTCCTTAAGCTCTTGGAAGGCTTTGGAGGCTGGTTTGGTCCATACAAAAATCCCCTTTTTGAGGCAATCGGTGATAGGGGCGGTGATAGTGCTAAATCCCTGAATAAACCTCCTATAGAATGTGGCCAACCCATGGCAACTTTGGACCTCATGAAGAGTGTGGGGTTCCGGCCAATCTAGAATAGCTTGGACCTTCTTGGGGTCCATAGAGACACCTTTGGTAGACACCACAAATCCTAGGAAGGTGATGGATGTGGTCATGAAGTGACACTTGCCTAGTTTGATAAATAAACTCTCATGTCGAAGGATGGTGTAAACTTGCCTAAGGTGGTCAAGGTGGGCCTCTTGGAATTGACTATATATGAAGATGTCATCAAAGTAGACCACTAGAAAGATCCCAATGAAAGGCCTAAGGACCTCCGTTATGAGACGCATGAAAGTACTTGGGGCATTTGAGAGCCCGAAAGGCATGACCAACCATTCATACAAGCCATCCTTGGTCTTGAAGGCCGTTTTCCATTCATCCCTGGGCCTAATCCTAACTTGGTGATAGCCACTCTTAAGGTCAATTTTGGAGAAAATAGTGGCTCCAGCAAGCATGTCAATCATGTCATCAAGCCTAGGGATGGGGAACCTTTACTTGACGGTGATTTTATTAATGGCCTGACTATCCACACACATCCGCCATGATCCATCCTTCTTAGGAGTGAGAAGGGCCGGTACGGAACATGGGCTTTTACTAATGCGGATGAAGCCCTTCCCAATGAGTTCGTCTATTTGCCTCCGAAGTTCGGCATGTTCTGTAGGATTGAGGCGGTAATGAGGAAGGTTGAGAAGGGTGGCTCCCGGAACTAGATGAATTGCGTGTTGCACATCACGCATGGGAGGGAGTTGGTCCGGGAGCTCCTCCGGGAACACATCATGAAACTCCTCTAGGAGGTGACAAACTTCTATGGGATGGGGGTTGGAGGAGGTGGGCTCACCTAGACAAATGACTATCGCGCATAGAGGTGTCCCTTGAGCTATCTCCTCCTCAAGCTCTCTTTTGGTGATGAGGTGAAGACCCTTGGTCATTCCCAAAGTCTTATCTTGGTTGGGGTTTTGGGAGAGAGGTTGGGTTGGTGGGGTTGAGTTCCCCATGACTTGAGTTGTGGTGGGGTGTTGACCTTGAGGGGGTGGGATTTTCTTAGACAAGGGACGTGGTGGGGAGGGATTAAGACAGATGCTCTTTCCCTCATGCTCAAAGGTGCATGTGTTGGTCTTACCCAAAATAGTGGCATCCACATCATAAAGCCATGGTCTCCCTAGTAGGATGCTACCTACTTCCATGGGGATAACATTACACCATATTTAGCCATGGTAGGAAGAGAAGGTGAGGGGCACAAGGCAGCGAGTGTTGACCGGTATGGAATTGTTGTTGATCCAAGAGACCCGGTATGGGCTAGGGTGGGGAGTAATGGTAAGCCCAAAGAGCATAACGGTGTCGGGAGACACGGCATTGACACAACTCCCATTATCTAAGATCACTTTTCTCACATGGCCCCCTATCTTAACAAAGGTGTGGAAGATTGAAGTTCGTCGCCAGTCCTCCTCTTGGGGTTTTGTGAGGGTGCATCTAATCACTCCTAGATGGGAGTTGGTAGATGGAATGGTGTAGTCTAGACCCGACTCATGGTGTTGGGCCTCATACTCTTCTTCCCAATCTAGTGAGGCTTCATAGACCTCAACCACACTCTCAAGTTCCCCTTGGGGTGGGGGGGCTTCTTCCTCAATAAGTAAGCTAGACAATCCTTTGGATGGGCATTGCCCCGCAAAGTGGTCAAACCCTTGGCACTTATAGCATTGTTGACGGCCACTACCCGGGGTGGTCCCTCCTACACTTGGACCCTTGGAATTCTCTTCCCTCCGTGGAGGAAGATGGCTAGGGGCGGTCTTGGTTGGAGTGATGGTGGGAGGGGGATTGTAGGGCCACATTAGGGCATTTCCACTTGGACTAGGGGCCTTCATGGTGGGGGCCGGGTTGGTTCGGGGTCCCATGCCTTTGGGATCGACCGATCGGAGAGGAGCAAACCTAGGTATCCTAGAGAATATTTTAACATCCCGAGCTACTTGGTAGGCTTGTTCAAGGTTGGCAACATCTCTCATAAAAAGCTCTCTCTTGATGTGGTTTTGGAGCCCATTCCTAAAGCGAGACAAGGTGACGGCCATAGCTTCGTGTACTCCACACTTTAAAAGATAGGCGTCAAATTTCTTAATGTATTCAACCACGGTCTTCCCCTCTTGGGTGAGGCTTTGCCACTCATCTAAGTGCATTTGGTGGTAGGATGTGGGTAGGTACTTATTTCTAAGTTGATCTTTCATGCCTTGCCAAGTGTCAATGGGCTCTTCTTGCCTAATCCTCATTAATCTCTCTTGATTTAGCCAATAAGTCTTGGCTGGTTTGGTGAGGTGCATTTTGGCCAATCTCACTTTCCGTTGGTCGAACATGGGGTGCCAATAAAAGTATTGGTCCATGGCGGTCTCCCACTCTAAGTAGACACTTGGTTCATGGGAACCGTCAAAGTTCGGGACTTCTACCTTGATCATCCTTAAGAGAGGGTCATCCGGGTCTTCCCGTGGGCGTCTTTCATTATATTGGTGGTGGCGAGGCCTCTCATGGTCATAGTAGGGGTCATCATTCAAATCATCCCTATCGATTTCAGCATGTGGAGTGCGGGCTCTTGGTCCATTGTTCCTTGGGTGGAACTCATCCCTATTAATTTCAGCATGTGGAGGGTGGGCACTTGGTCCATTGTTCCTTGGGTGGAACTCATGCTCTTCTAGCTGAGCAAGTCGGGTGGAAAGGGACTCCAGTTGGGCAAGGATGTTTGCAAGCGTAGCATCCACCCGGTCTATTTGGCCTTGGGGTTCTTCCCTATGGGAATCTTGATTGAGTTGGGGATTGGGATCCATGGGGGGAACCGAAGATGATGGATCGGGTCGGTATATGACTCCACTACGGGTGGACATGCAAGGGAGGGGAATGACTCAAGGATGGACAACACAATGCAATGGTCTTAGGACTTAGACTTAGTAGAGATAAGTCTAAACTTGCTCTGATACCAATTGATGTGACACGCCCCTGGACTTTAACAAGTAAGCACAATTCACAATAGTAACGGACCGAAATCGGCGGTCGCTCACCCGACACTCACCCAAACCCGGGGTAACTTGGCGATGCCAAGTGGAGGATGTGAGGGCTGGGCCGTTGCTGGTAGAGGGCCAGCAAGGCCAAGGTTTGTTCCCAAGGGTATGGAGGCCCAATTCAATGGAGCCGACGTTGTGCCGAGGGCACCGGTTACACTCTTCCCCACAGCGGTCACTCGAAGCAACGGAGCTTGAGAGACCGAGCACTCACTCTCACGGCCAGCGGAGCTATGAGCTAATATTGAAAGGACAATCACTAATGGAATAAATGTTAGAACACTTACTCGACCGGCTTGAAGAAACCGGTCCCGCTCGGAGACGTGGGCGAGCGGGGAAGCGTGGTTCCCCACACGCTGCGCTGGAGTAGCTTGACCCTGTTTTAAAGATTTACAACACTACTCCCCATTCAAGGAGGTGGAACAAGGGGAGGGGGAGTCACTCATACATTCAAACACTACCTCCCGCAGGGAGGGACTTTAAGTCGGCCAGGCGGGGAGGGGAAAAACTGAAATGGAAGCCGAACGGATGGACGACGCCGGTTCTACCTGCTCTCTGGAACTGAGGATAGATAGTTGAAGATGACGCTGTTGCGGCCACTCCTGAATTTTGTTATCAATGAGACCAGTGGGGAAATCTTCGGGGTTGGATCAGATTGACATCCAATTTTTATGGAATTTCCAGGTTGACGGAGCTGGTCGAGGAAGGGCTGCGAACAGGGACCCTGAGTTCTGGTCTGGACTACTACAGTACCACAGCAGCTGAAAGGAGAGGCCGCCACGAGCGTTTCCGATCTCTGAATCAAGTGTGAATGGAGTCGTTAAAATCATTGTCGAGTCTTCTTCGAGGCGAGACCCACGGGAACACCAGATGATGTTGGAGAAGATTGGGAGAGCCTGAATAGTGGACAAGGGTTGGTTCAGTCCCAGAGGGGACAGAACTGCGCACCTGGGGGAGAAAAACAAGAAAACATAGCTCCGGATGCCGAACGGGGTTTCGCTTCTTGATACTGGAAGTAGACTCGGTGTAGAAACTCTCAGCCAAGGCCCGCTTTCAGAACTTCAGGAAGTTGGCCGTGGGAGCCTTTGCAACTCGCTTAAGGTTGACTGTTAGGAAGCAGATGAGCAGTCTGGGGAGATCGACTCCACAGGGCAGCCATGAACTCAGAACGGGACAAGACCACTACCGTCGCGAAGAAGATAGGGAGACTCTTCCAACGGTACTACTTGAGCCTCCAGGGATACTTGGACGAAGTCGGGGTCGCCTCTTCCAGCTGCTGATCCTCTGCAAATCCTCAGCTACGAACAAAACCTTCGTTGTAGCTCCAAGTAGACTTATGATGGGATAGTGATGGTGCTAAATGGTGAAGGGCGGCGGTGGAATGGTGGGAGGGGATGTGGGGGAGGTATGGAATGAGAGCTATGGTGGAGCTAGAAGGGTTTCGGGAGGGGAGGGGCAGGGAGGCTGCTGGTTCACTGCACTAGGTGGAGGTGGGAAGGGGAGGTGGAGGTAGAACAAGTTGATGGAGGGGGGGAGTGGGGGGGGGGCGACCAGATCTGATGGCCCCTTGTTGGGGGCGGCCTAGGGCATGGAAAGGAGGAGAGAGGAGTGGAGGGAAAGATTCAAACTCACCTTGGGGGCTGGGAGATTGTGTGGGGAAGGGAAGAGATTGTGTTGGGAAGTGGTAGTGGGTGGTTGGTGGTTGGAAGGTGGAGTGGGGATAGGTGGAGACTATCTTGGGGGTGGGGTGGAGTAAAGAGGAGTTGTGGGAAGTTGGAAAGGCCTTAATGGAAGGGGAAGGAGAGAGAAAGTGGTTGGGGAGGTGAGGAGAGAGAGAAGGGGGCGAACCCCATAGAGAGAGAGGGAAAGAGAGAGAGGGGGGGGAATTGAAGTGGGTTTCTCACCCTACGTTTCACACCTTTTCACATGGAATCTCTCCACTAAGATTTGAATTTTGAACTCTTAAAATGGTAATTTTTATTAACTTGAAATGGGGGAAATGGGGTCCTATGTATAGGCAACCCACATTTTATAAAAAGTACCTGACTCTTGCTACAATGATAAATAACCAAGGGGTAGGGGGCACCCTTGGGCCTAGTCCAAAGAATTGGGCCCAATAACAATCTAATCAACCTAATGACACTCAAACATAGGGAAATAATCAAAATACCTAGGTACATGACTCAAATAAAAGGGAAAATACATCAAATGACTCAAATAGAATGCTCAAAATGGATAATTGGGCTCACATGGAAAGATGCCCGAGCTCAAACAACTCCGGAGTGTGAGGATGACCCGAGCCAGAGGGAGTCGTGGGTGATGCCTCCATCACTCTTGCGACTATAATAGAAGAATTTCAGAAAAGAAAAAGGAAGGCTGCTGAATAAGAAAAGGGCGCTCCATCTCATGGGAAGGAGAAGAGAGAAAGGGCCTGCGTGACCTCGATCAAGAAGAAGAAGGAGAGGAAGAAAACTAGAGAAGCGCCAGGAGATCCAGAGTTGCAGCACGACCTCTACAAGTGGAAGATCAGCAACAATAGAAGATTAGCAGCATCAAAAGAGTAGCAGCAGGAGAAGCATCAGCAGCAGCACCAGATCAGTCCAGATCTGGAATTAGAGAAGAAGCTCGACGAACTCCATCCACAGATCGAGATACCCAATCATCAGGAGAATTCTACACCCGATCTGTGTTCATTCGTTTATTCAATATTTCATTTTTCTTTTTGTTCTGTTAATCAAGCTGTGAGTCAGCGGAGTGTTCAAGCTGTGAGTCAGCGGAGTGTTCAAGCTGTGAGTCAGCGGAGTTTTCAAGCCATGAGTCAGCGGAAGGAAGCCTCACCAGGTTTGGTGAGGGGTGGACGTAGGCAGACTGGGTGTCTGGCCGAACCACCTAAAAATCCATGTTTCCTATGTGTGTGATTGTTTGCATTAGCTTGTGACTTCCGCTAGATGCATGCCTAGGACCATCTATGTTATGCATAGAGTATTTGCTTTAATTTCCGCTTAAGCCGCATAGTTTAAATTGTTCGTATACTGTTGCAATATATTTTGGTCTTGGGGGGCAGATCTATTCACCCCCCTCTAGATCGCCATTCCACATCCAACAAAAGTATTGATCATTATGGCATGATATCAAAAGCGTGAAAGCATATCATCAAAGCTTTGGCATTGTTTCTTTTTAAGCCATGAGGAGGACCAACTCGGCTAATCAGTTGGAAGATTTGGATTGAATGATCCGAATGCCTAGATAAAAATTGGCAAGAATGCCTTGTAGGAGAATGATGCATAGGGCGGTAGGAGTAATCGACAGATTTGGCAATGAATTGCTCAAAATGCAGGGAATAATCAGACTCGACATGAATCAGCAAGAATCACTCTGAGGGATAGAGAAATGATGATCGAGAGTGCCGAGAATGACAAATCATGGAGATCAATGTGAGTAAGAAGAGGACTCATCCCAAGTTCTTGGCTCTTGTAAAAATGTCCCTGCAAAATAACACCATCAGAAAATATAATACATTTTTTTAGATTTTTGGAGTATGCAAATTTTTGTGATTTTTGAAAATTTTAAAGCTTTTTGGGTTTTGAAAAATATTCACTTTTTTATTTTTTTAGATTTTGAAAATATAATTTTTTTTAGATTTTTGAAATATTCAATTTTTTTAGATTTTGACTTAGGCATTGCTAGTTGCAGCATCCAAGGGATGTTTAAACCACTGGCTAGGGATCCTCGTTCCTTCCCCTTTTACTAAAGAACTATCCAAAGCCGGGCGTGCATTGAAGGGTGGCGCCCTATAACTGACTGACCATGGTTAACGGTGCCCCTACCAAGACCATACCCGAGAAACACTCAGTCTTGGAGAGAGAAGAGAAGAAAAAGTTGGGAGAAGCTTGATATAAGTTAAGAAGATATCGGGTTTTGACTTCCGTCCATAGCACAACCCCTAGAGATTCGGTCTGTTGCACCGGGGCTTTGTGTCATATCATCGAACCTTAATTCTCTTATAGGCACGCATACGACCGGACTCATAATATCCCACGGGGAAACTTTACTGCCCTCTTACCATGACAAAAATTTTGAATTTTCTTTTGACTTCTCTCATCATTTTTTTTCATGATTTTTCATTTTGAACTTCTGGTGTCCTTGGACTTGAGAGATATTGAAATTTGAAACTTGAATTTGAGAATGAGGTCATAATAGACTGTCCCTATTTGAGACTTCATCTTGTCGGGATGTGCTTAGGTTGGTTGTTTTGCCCAGTCTATCTCTACCCTCATATTTCAGCCGAGTTAAGAAGAGAAAAAGACATCGTGCCCTCAAGCATGGCCCGAGTAGCAACAGTGTTTACCCAAAGGAGCCAGCTAAGGACGCCGTGTAGTGTGTGCAGTGCCCAGCTAAGGGTTACCCTTAATGAGCAGGGAGAGAATGCCGAACTTCCCAGCGCGGGGTTCTTATAACCAAAGTGCTGCATAGTAAGCCTAATGACTCTTTTGATTTTTTTTATTCTTATTTTTGAATTCAATAAATATAAAGACCTAGGATAAAGGCCTAAAATACCACTCTTAATCAAGTTAAGAAGCACTTTATGTTTTGAAAACTGTGCATAGAGATGTTAAATACAAACCTTATGCAAAATATTACCTTGCAACCTTATGAAGCAGCAGTCGCCGGAGGCGATCATGATCATCATGGGATTTGTCCTCAAATGGCAGATAAACAGATTGGAAGCAAAGATTTGAAGTGGCTTAAAATGAAGGAGTGGTGCCCAGACGAGACTCAGATGAATAAGGATGAAAATAAAGAGAGGTGAGGGCTAGAACTCTCTCACTAAGGTGTAGGGACCCTGATCACATGAATGGTCTACATAAGAAGCGAAAATCAAGAGGAGGAGTAAGGACTAAAGCCTCGAAAGCAGTGGGAGAACGGACAGATGCCCAGAGCAGTGAATGTGGAAGAAGTCAGGTCAGACCCAGGATCAAGAGGAATTAAAAAGAGGAATTGGTAAATGGAGAGAGGCGGATCCGGAGGGTCCGGAGGCAAAGGATAAGAATCATGATGGGAAGAAGAGTCCGGAGGTTCCGAAGGGATAAAATGATGAGGGACACGATGCCCTGGACAGAAGCATGGGAAAAGATGAGTTAAGAGGAAGGAAAGAACGAAGGACGCGATGTCCCTGAGGGGTAGAAGGATAAATCAGAGGAAAGATGGAAGATCCGGAGGTTCCAGAGGAGGAAGGTAGAAAGGGGCGCGATGCCCTAGAAGGTGATTGAAGGGGATGAGAGAAGTATGCAAAGGTTGTGGAGGGATAGAATCAGAAGGGACGCGATGCCCTAAGAGGAAGTCCGGAGGCTTCGGAGGTTCTAGAGGAGGAAGACAGAACGGGGCGCGATGCCCTGAGAGTTTGGAGGGAAGATAAGATGGAAAATCCGGAGGTTCCGGAGGAATAGGATGAGAAGGGATACAATGCCCTGGAAAGGATAAGGAGTAAGATAGAGAATCCAGAGGTTCTGGAGGAGGAAGATAGAAAGTGGCGTGATGCCCTAGGAGAAGGGATAAATCCGAAGGATCTGGATATGGAGGTGTGGAGGGGCGCGATGCCCAAAGAGGGAGGTCTAGAGGAATGGGACACCCTGGGGCGCGATGCCTCGGAAAGTTCGGAGGTTCCGGAAAAAGAAGATGGAAAGGGGCGCGAGGCCCTGGGGAAAAACTGGAGGGGGCGCAATGCCCTGCAGATAGAGAAAAATCAGGAGGGCCCGTATATAAGAAGCGGGAGGGGGCGAAATGCCCTGAGAAGAAACTGGAAGGGGCGTGATGCTCGGCCAGTGTTCGGGGACCCGGAGATCCCGAATGTAGAGGTGAATGAGATGCGGAATGCGGAGGATCCAGAGGTTCCAGAGGAAGAAGATATGGGTTCGGAAACCCAGGAAAGAAGAAATGTAAATGCATGTGAATGTATTGCAATGGATGCGATGGATGTATGGAATGCATGAAATGCAAAGAATATGAAAGGTGAGAGGATGAGAATTCCCTCTTCACCCAACGGATGGCCCAATCAGTGATAGATAGAAATGTGAATGAAGTTGAATAGAAGATGGATAAGGTAGTGGAAGACCCCTTTGCAAAAGAATGCCCGCCCTTCCACAGCAGTGAAAGTGTACAGCCGCTTGGCTCAATGGATAAAGTGAAAGCCCATGATGAAGCTTCAACGATTAAAGACAACTCCCTTGGAGGGTGAAGAACAATAAAGTGAGGGAGTTGGAAAGTTGAAATGGGAAGCATCGTCTTGCCCAGGGATTGTGGCGCATAAAGAGTGTTGAACAAAATGGGCACATGCCCCTTGTATGGAAGGATGGGTTCGAGATTAGAAAGTTGAAACAAGGGGTGCCCTGTCCGGCCCTTGGGCATGGACTTACATGACATCAGATATTGACATTCTCTTCTGGTGAGCAGCAGCGGGGACTTGGCCTCTTCAACCATGCTCGACACAAAAACACGGATTGGCATCCGACAAATAAACTATTGCGTCTTGGATAGCATGGCCATGGCCAACTTCTTCTTGCTCGACTTTCGATCATCTTTGGCACAAGTGCTTGCAATAATACACCCATTCCGAGTGGCAAAGGGAGGCGAAGCGGAGGCGGATGGCTCCATAGGCAACGAAGGCGTAAGGGAAGGTGTTGAAGGAAACACGTCGAGCTTCTCCCCTTGCTAGAAAGTGGACGAGGTTGGCTCGAGTGCAACAAGGGGTGGACCTTGCTAAGAATCTGCCACGGGCTTAGGTATAGGGGTTAAAAGGGTAATGGAAGGTTTAGGTGGCGCTAATGGAAAAGGGTTAATGGGAGGCTAGGCGGAGGCCGGTAGAGTGATGCTTAAGGAAGGTATAATTGGTAAGGGTTTAGTGGGAAGTTCGGCGGAGGCCGGTGTTGTGGAAGTTGATGGCATGGGGCTTAAAGGAGGTAAAATGGGAGGTGTAAGGGAAGGAGGTTTGGTGTGTAGGAAACGCCGGATGGGGCGAGAGGTGTTAGGGATAGGAGAAGACTCATGATGCGGTGGCGTGGATGATTGGAGTATCAACCCATCATCGTAACACCAATAAGTCTCAAAAGTGTGGGTCGGTTCGTGGACGGTGGCATTGTCCTGAGCAGGAGGATCATCTAGTGGTAGTGGAGGGAGATGAAAAAGAAGGAAACTCGGAAGGGGTGCTGTAGCACCCCGGGAATTTAAATCTAGAATAAATATAATAACTATAAATATTCATCATGAAAAATTAAAATTTTGATAAAGGAAAAATGATAATTAGTTAAAATAGTAAATGGGCTTAAATGTTAATAAATAAATGAGGAATAGAAATTAAATATTCTCTTTTATCTATGAGCAATACCATTCTTGTATTTAGAAGGAATATCATTCCAAAATATAATTCTATTTTTTTCGAACCCGACTCTGATACCCAAGACAAATGATGAGAATTAATAAGGTAAATAAATAATTAAAGTTATAGGAATTGGGGTCTATATATGTATGAAGTTATATTAATCAATTTGTTTAAGCTTATATAAGAATGGGCTAAAGCACACTATATATACATGTATATCGAAATATGCATGAAGAGATAATAAATAAATAAATAAATATATATATATATATATGTATATCCCAAACTAAATAGGCTAAAGCACTTATGTATATATAAGTAAATAGTGCGAATGGGCTTTACGTATGAAGAATGGGCTTTAAGAAGGTTTACGTTTAATCTTTAAAAGAGTTTTTAAGAGGATCTACCAAAATCCCAAACCAAATGGGCTAAGGCTATTATATGGAAATGTTTGCAATTTAATTAGTGGGCCTTTGAATTAAAACAATTATACATAATATATATGTAAATATATTATAACCTGTAACCCATTAGTCTCAGCTAGAGGCCGACAGCCTATTCGAATCTACCCAAAACTCACGCAGCAAAGCCCATCTAATGAGAGCCTCTCACCGAAGCCAACCCAACATGCAACTTCAAAACCCACGTAATAGCTCATCTATACATATAGATATAATAAATCCAACACAAAAGCAAACCCTCTTATAATCCATAAACCCATGTGAGTTCTCACAAAATCAACCCTAATATGCATGCTCGTGCATTAAACGATTTTACGATTTGAGGAATAAAGGTGGCATGCGGCTAATAACATGGAAGGCAGCTACGAAATTGGGAAAGGTTGTGTTTTAGAAAGGTTTATAAAGGGAATCCTAATACTAATAGGACATGTATTATGTAAATTAAATCCCAATCGGACTCCAATTCATTGGATGCCAAAAACCCTATAAATACTAACCTCCAGTCAATTAACTCTATTCTTCTCCACGCGATCGATCGTAAGAGGGCTAATAGCTTCTTCCCTTCTTGCTGGAGCTTCTTGCGGCCACCTTCTACTTCCGTAAACCTGCTGCTACGATTTTGTTCTCTCAAGTACTGTGACCATCGTGGAGATGGTTGTCTTCTGCTAAGAGAATTATTGTTGCTCTTTCCTTGATACCTTTTGTTCGACGGAGGAAATCTTCTTCCTTCTAACTTGTCGAGGAGAAGCTACATAGTCAAAGGGGAACCAAGAGTTGCTGAAGCTACAGTGGGAAGAATAAATCAACTCCTCTTCTTCTATTGTTACAGTTATCAAAGGAAGATATTCTTATATAGTTGCTTCATACAGAACATGACATGTTCTTTTGCCTTTCAATCCCTTTGATCAAATACCAACCAAATCAACATTCAAAGGTAGGCAATCTCCCAAGCCAAACTATTAATCGATTAAACTATGCATGATCTTGCTATTTCTGATTCAATATTAAGTGTTACCTATGTGATTTCACGTTGTTTTGGTTGAACACTATAGTAGTCAGTTATGAAGTTTTTTGCCTTAACAATTTGTTAGTGGGCGACGGAGTCTCCTTTGGCCATGAAAATTTAAGGGTGTAATAGTGGGATAGAGACCGAGATAGTGAAAGTGGTTGCACCATTTTTCGTGCCCGCTATCTCAAGATCCCCCATCTCTCAACGAAAAATTATTTTGAACGTCCGGTCAAGTAGAGTTTTTCGAGCCCGTCATTTTGATATATAGAACGCTTGATTCCGACATGTGTACGTCGAGAAACGGAGCCTTGAACATCGACATTTTTTGAAATGACGACATTTAACATGTCGTCAAATGCTTTTAACGCCACAGTGCAATGGCGTCAATTCTTATATTATATTATATATATATATGTATATATATATATATATATATATATATATATATATATAACTTGTGATTATATCTTCAAAAATCCATATCTATTAAATTATGTCACATAAAATTATAAAAATATATATTTTGGAATCCTTGAATTTTTCTCTTAATTATCATATATTCTATTTTTCTAAATTATTTTATATAAATTAATGTCTCTTTGAATGTATATTTTTGAAATTCTTCAATTAAATAGATATTGACGTGAATTCTCGTTAAATAAATTAAGTTAAAAATCATAGAATTAACGTCCCTCCAAGTAGATGCTAATTAATAAATGACACTACTCACGGACGTCAATTAATATAAGTTTATTTAATTATAGTTAATTATAGAATTGGATGGACGCGAATTCTATAATTAACGCATTCATGTTCTCGCCGTTTTCTTCCGGTTATGACTCATACCTTGGGTCTTTTGGCACTTTCATCTCACGTCCGTAGTTGGAGTCCCTATTTCATGATTGATTCACGTTATACACCTCAACTCTCGGTGACATACGAGCCCTCCGTCGAACATTCCGTTCCATCGGACTGACAAGTTAGTCATTGGGACCTCTGTAAGTCTCCTCGTAGCCCTGGATTCCCTCAAGACCGACTGAGCTGGTTGTACCTAATCACCCAGATTTTCAAAATGTCATGATTTTCATATGATTTATTGATATATCATCCTTATTACAAGTTCTATCCTTGAACTCTATGTTCCATGAAATCTATCTTAATGTTCTTACATGCTTGATCCTTGAAATTCTTGGCCATTAATATGGAATTAGTCTAGACTAAATGTCAGGGGCTATGGGTCCCACTAAAATGACATTTTAAATGCTACGGGTCCTGATCTGACCCTATTGGGCGAGGCAAAGTCCAAACGTTACCGGTATACGATGATCGGGTGTAAGCATTCACCAACTCGGTTATTGGCATTTAGGGGCAATCATACAGTCGTGAGAACTCCTAAGTGTGCGACCAAATACTACCTAGTGCTATTTCCATGAGGGGCGGTCATATCATCGTGATTTTTCCCTTAGTGCATTGGCCAATCCTATGTAGTGCTAGATTTGCAAACGCTTTCGTGATAGTGATGATCGGGAGTGATTGCCATCATAGTGCATCTTTCCACAACTTATTATTCATCATGAAAAGATCTTTAATTGCCTTATTGGAGGGGTTATCATATCGTCGTGATATTCCCTTAGTGTCTTGGCAATCCTCCACAGTGCTAGTTACATGAAATCTCTCATGATTATGTCGTCATAGAGAGAATATTGTGCTAGTTTCATTAACCGCCCCCGTGATATTGTTCGTCATAGAGGGATGATTGTTATTGTTTCCTCATTATGAGAAGTACTTGATGTTCTGACATGAAAGTTCTTGCTATACTCTCTTGATTGTCATTGTCCTTACTCTTCATGAGTGTATCTAGCATCTTGCTTACTCGTTTGTTTCTTATAGTTCTTGAATTTATCTCGTGTTATTATAGTTCTCGATTTCTATATCTTTCATGACCTGCATGAGCATGTTAAACTGTAATTTGACTTAAAGCTAGCTTGGAGCATGAGATATTAAGTCCTACTGAGCGTTCGCTCACCCTGCGTTTTCCAATGTTTTTCAGGTAATGAGCTTAGTGACGACGAGACCGAACATGATGGGCAAGGGCAAAAGTGAAGAGAACTCTGACATCTAGACGAACCACCTAGTCTTGCTATCCTGTGTCTTATGTTAAGTCGAGTCAAGAGTCTCATTGTAATTTTTCTTTATTGAGTCTTTTCATTTATTATGGGCCCGAATATGTAAAGCACTTATATTTGAAATGAAATTTGTTATTTGTCCAAATTGTGTTTTGTGGAAATGACTATGCTCTAATTGACATGACTGTTTAACTGCCACGTTCCGAGCGAACGACACGTTCCGCTGCTATCGGTTCGGGGCGTGACAGAAGGTGCTTTACTAGCTGCTACTGCCTTTGATGGTAACAATGGAATTTTTCCATTAGCCATTGTTATTGTAGAGGGAGAGAATGTAAATAGTTGGACCTGGTTCTTGGATGGCCTAAAAGAGGCCATTGGTGTACTGGATGGCCTGTCATTCATGTCAGACAGGCAAAAGGGATTAGAAGAATGCCTCCCACTTATTTTCTCAGGGGTTCAGCACAGGGTGTGCCTTAGACATCTGTACAAGAACTATAAGAAGCAGTTTCCGGGTGAGTTCATGAAAAGATTACTTTGGAATGCGGCACGGGCCTACACGGAGGTCAAATTTCAAGATTGCATGATGCAAATTAAGGATAATTCTCCACAGGCACATGCTTACTTGACATCACCGGCCATGGAGGGTATTGTGTGGAGTAGGGCAAAATTCCAGATTCAAACAAAGTGTCATCACATTACAAACAATTTGAGTGAATCTTTTAATGCATACATCTCAGATGCACGCTGGAGGCCCATTCTTGACTGCATTGACCTAATCCGATCAAAATTGATGAAGACAATGCATATTAGAAGATCAAGAGCCGAGAAATGGACAGATACTTTGGTGCCTAGGGCCAGGAAGTATATTTGTGTCATGACTAGAAAATTAGGTGGCTATCTGGTAGAGAAAGGGTCCAATGAGACTGCACAGGTCACTGGGCCAGATGAGAGGGAAGTTGTGGACTTGACACAACGTACATGTACCTGCAGGGCTTGGCAGATAACAGGATTACCCTGCTCACATGCATGTGCTTTTTTAGCAACAAGAAGGGGCACAAAATGGGAAGAGTACATTGACAGATCTTATACAGTGGAGGCTTATAAACAAACATATGCTTTGGGCATCACCCCTATGCCTGATAAAACACAATGGATTAAACTTGGAGTGAAAGTCCTACCCCCTAGTGTGAGAAGGCCACCCGGTCGACCGAGGAAGAAAAGAATCCGAGACCCAAATGAGGAGAACATGATTAAAATAGCCCATAAGTGCAAGAGATGTGGAGGATTTGGTCACCACGCAAAGACTTGCAAGAACCCAGTGTCAAATATGGGTGAATGTTCTGCAACACAAACAAGGTAAGTAAATGTATATTTCAGTTTATGTCATTTCATTCATTTGGCATGTACTGATGATTTTTCCTATAATGTAGGAGGCCTCCTGGTAGGCCCAGGAAGAGCAGAGGTGGTGGTCAAGCATCAACTCAGTCAACTAATTCACAGGTTGGCCAATACTACATTACTGACATTAACTGTATATTATTGAAAACTTTTAAAATGTTGATGATATGTTATTATAATCTTCGGTTGTGCAGGCAGAAGGAGGCACAGCTATGGGTTCCCAAAGTACCGTTGGTGACTTACACTGTCATGCCCCGACGCGGAATACCGGGACGTACAGTCAGAAACACGCTAGCACTAAAATTGAGTTCTAAAACTGCACAATGGAATAGAAGGATTCTAATCTTCTTATTACAAAAATCCACTGATTAAACATAAGTTCCAAAACTCAATAATACAACAACTGATCTAAAACAGAACTTAGAACACTAATACAACGCTAAAGGTACGAACTGGAAATACAACTGTGCCAACACGGCAACCTAGATAAGGCACACTCTAGAAGCACTCAATCACTCCCCGTCCGAGCGAACATCACCAACTGAATAACCTGGAAAGGGTGGAACAACGCTATGAGCTAACGCTCAGTAGGTAATAACAGGCAAGTGTAAGTGATTAATGATTTAATTACATGTTATATGACATGATAGCAAGGAGAAAGATAACAAGAGCAAGAACAAGAACTTCAATATGAGCAAGTAACAACAAGTAGGAACAAGTAAGAACAAGCACGAGTACAAGCGTAGTCATAATTTGGCCAATCAAGCAAGTATAACACGCATGTAACACTTCCACTTTCAAGTAATAGCAAGTAGAGTAACCACAAGTAAATCATAGAACAGGAAAAAGTGGAAAGTGCAACTAGTAGAGAGTAGTGGACAGCCCCTAGATTAATCACATGTCAAGTACTGGTGCCAATGCCACACCTAGTCAATCACCTCCATGGGGATACAAGTAGTGTTCGGGTGCTCCTCCCAGGACTAGACCAAGCCCTTATTTGTTTGCCAGACATTGATTTATTTGGATCACAAGATCCCACGAATCTAGACTTCCACATTTCATGGCCAATAAATTTCAAAGAACAAGCTATCAAGTAATAAGCACAGATCTGATTGAATATCGAAATAACAAGAAGTATAGAGAATTCAACTTTGGCATAATGTTTAACGACATATCGAGTCGTGGAAACCAAGAACGAAAGGGTAAGTAGGAAAATGCAATGATTAGATCATTCTTAGTTCCATAGTCAAACATTTTATTCTGTTGGTTAACAAGTTTTTAGGCTGTTAAGAATTCAAGCTAAATTTAACCCGATTACATTTTCATAAACTCAAATGTTTAACATGATAGTTATACGTTCTAGTTCAATTGCATGATTACACTTATAACAGAACCAATTACATGCTGTAGGTAGCTAATCAGTTGATGAAAATACTAAGGATTCCAACAAGGACTCAGTACGTGGCGGAGATAATCGATCCGAAGATCACTCGCGCAAGCGTGCGACCATCCCGATAGGCGTAGCCTAACGTTCGGACAACACCTTTTGATATACTGGAGCCTTGAGGGATAAAAATTAACTTACTGCATTCAGAAATAAGAATATACAATAATCTGATAGAAATAAGATAGCTAACGGCTCAAAAATGAAATTCTGTGCATTAACGCGCTATACCCAGGTAGCGCGTTTATCAAGAACGTGCTATGGAAGTATAGCTCGTTCAAGACAGGGCCAGAAACCATTTTAATTTGAAAACTGGATAAACACATGGGTTCTAAGAGTTAATATACGTATAACTCAACTTATAAGCAACTGCAGGGACTTAATATAGTTTGAAAAAACATGCCAGAAACGTTCTGTTTTAACCCCTAGAAGATCGGGGTCAACAAGAAGAAGGCGCTATATGTCCCTAGCGCGACCTGAAGAACGCGCTAGGCAAACATAGCACGTTCTGGTCCAGGAAACTAAATGCATAAAATTTGAAATCTAGATTAACAGGTGGGGTACTAACTATTAGTACTACTAAATTAACAACTTAACTACGTAAAAATATTATAAGTATATTGGGAAAACATTCAGAAGCTAATCATTATAATTCTGAAATCAAAGATTTAAATTCTGGAATCAAAGAATATCGGGAACTAAAAGGAACATGAAAAACCCTTTTGATTAATTTGAAAACTGGACAAAGATGTTTTCTAACTGAACACACGTCTTATATAGCATCTTACAGAAACCATATAACATCTTACAGAATTATAATTTGCATCAGAGGGCTTACGACTCGACCCCTCAAGCGATTGGGGTATGAAGCATGTCGCGCTATAGGGCCATAGCGCCTTAATGAAGAACGCGCTAGGTAAAGCTAGCGCGATCCCAAAAATCTGAATATATTAAATTTTTAAGGTTTGAACGTGTACTACCAAGGCTGGAGGTCTACAACATTGCGCTATATCGGGCTAGCGCGTTAAGATTTCGCCCCTGGTACACAGCGCGATAAAGAGCAGAGAACGGGATTCAAGATCCCTTGATTAAAATCATCATAGCTCCTCTATTTCTTCATGGAATTAAGCAAACGAGGTATCAATGGAAAGGCAGGAAAGAAATAAACAAGATGCCATGTTCAATTTTATGTTTAGCCTGTGATTAGTCACGGGGATTCAAACTTAAACTAAAAGGGCTCACTTAAACCTAACAAGAACATAAGCTTGCTAAAATGAGAAATTAACCTAACATGGTTGATAAAAATTAGGGCTTTCTACGTAGGAAGGAAACTAATAAGATGAGGATTCCATTCATATATAACAATAAGGTTTAGGTCTGTTAGAACCTACCTCAATTGAAGATCTAAACTTCAGTAAATAAGAAAACCCACAAAATAGAAGAATATCCTCCAAAGATCGCTTGATATCTCCCTCAATACTCTATAAAATTTAGGGCTTTCAGTCTCAAACGATAGATCTCGTCAAGCTGATCAAGATACTATATTTACATGCTTCATTTGGTGAAGGGTACCTACCTTAATCAAGGATCAAAGAGTTGGATGAAGAAGAACCAAGAACGTAGAACACCTTCCACTAAATCGCCGAATACTCCCAGATCTGGACTACTCGTCGATTGACCCAGCTACCAAATGAAACTAGACTCTTTAAGCTTTCTTTTAATACCTAATACACCTTCTGGATCCTTCCAGGAAGGGTGAATTTTGAGCTAGAAGAGACGTGAAACTTATGCCGCCGAAATGCTTGACCTCTATCAAACTCATCTAATCACTCCTAACCTGGTTAATTTTACACGAAATTGGTTAAGGGTTATTAAACTACCAATCAATACCTTTCATTTGCCTCTAACCTCATCGAATTTAGTTAAGGAATGAGTTCTAATTTCGTGTTTCAAGGTGTAGGCTACTATAGAAGTTACTATTGGGGTTGGTGGATCCTAATCCTGATTAAATTCCAGATTTGACCAGGTTAACGATTTTCTTAGGGTTAATCACAGAAGAAAACTATGTTAAGTGAATGGTCTTCTACCAAATTATGATTTTTTCGAGATTTTAATATGGTCAACGAATTCACTTCACTATTCATTTATTAATAAAATATTAAATTCGAAATTCAAATTCCAAATTCCCTCTTTTAATTTCATTTTCATTCCAAATCAATTGCATTTATGTTTCATTTCATTCATACCTTATTTTCATTTAGATCACATTTCATTTTCATTTCAATTTAAATTTTTAATGGTTTATTTCCATTTCTATTCATTTATTAATTCAACTTAATTCAAATAAATTCTTAAAAATTCTAATTTGAACAGGAAAAAATTAATTAAAAATTATTAATTAAATACGGGGTATTACACTCTCCCCTACTTAAAAGAATTTGGTCCTACAAATTCACTGCATCAAGATGCGAAAATAAAAGAATCTGCTCACCTAGAAAAGGTCGGGATACCGCTTCCTCATCACCTCTTCGGATTCCCATGTAGCTTCTTCCGCTCCACGCCGACTCCATTGTACCTTGACCATAGGTATAGCTCGACTCCGGAGTTGCTGCTGCTTCCGGTCTAAAATCTTTATCGGTCTTTCCTCATAGGTCAGATCCTCCTTCAGTTCAAAGTCCATATGTTGAATAACATGAGTGGGGTCGTACACATACTTCCGCAACATAGAAATATGGAAGACATTGTGCACGCCAGATAACTGAGGCGGTAATGCCAATCGATAAGCTACTTCCCCCACTCTATCTAGAATCTCAAACGGGCCAATATACCTCAGACTCAGCTTGCCATGAATGCCAAATCTGCGAATCCCTCTCGTAGGAGAGACCTTTAGAAACACATGGTCACCTACTTGGAATTCCAATGCTCTTCTTCTATTATCGGCATAACTCTTCTGTCTTGACTGAGCCACTTGTAACCGATCTCGGACAATACGGATATTCTGTGATGATTCCGAGATAAGATCCGGTTCAAGCCATTGCTTCTCACCTACCTCATCCCAACACAACGGGGATCGACAGCTTCTTCCATACAAAGCTTCAAATGGAGCCATCTGAATACTAGACTGATAGCTGTTATTGTAGGCAAATTCAACCAATGCCAAATGCTCATTCCAATTGCCTCCAAAATCGATCATACATGCTCGCAGCATATCCTCCACTATCTGGTTGGTTCTCTCCGTCTGCCCATCTGTCTGTGGATGGAATGCCGTGCTGAAATTCAAACGAGTACCTAAAGACTCTTGCAGTCCCTTCCAGAAATGAGAAGTGAATCTAGGGTCTCGATCAGATATTATATTCACTGGAATACCATGCAATCTCACCACTTCCTTCAAATACAAAGCTGCTAGAACATCAACTGTCCATTTAGATTTAATGGACAAGAAATGGGATGACTTTGTCAGTCGGTCAACAATCACCCAAATTGCATCAAATCCACCACGAGTTCTAGGCAGTCCCATGATAAAATCCATGCCAATACTCTCCCACTTCCATTGGGGTATATCGAGGGGTTTCAATTTCCCTGCCGGTCTGAAGTGCTCGGCCTTGACTTGCTGACATACCAGGCATCTACTCACAAAATCTGCCACTTCTCTTTTCATATTCGGCCACCAAAAGGATCTTTTCAAGTCTTTGAACATCTTAGTGCCTCCAGGATGAATCGTATATTTAGATCTATGGGCTTCGTCCAGAATCTTGTTCTTGATCTCAGCTACGTCAGGGATACACATTCGTCCTTGAAATAGAAGTCTTCCATCATCAGAAATTAAGAAATCTGGTCTGCTGCTCAAGTTTCCCTTGATCTCCACCAGTTCGGGATCGTTATCTTGCAAAGACTTGATCTCCATCAATAATTCAGGCTTAAGTTGCATCTGCGCAACAATGACCCGATCATCATTGATATTCAAATCCAAACTAGCCATCTGTTCCAGTAGCTTCCATTCTTGCATCATCAGACTGGATAACTTCGCTACAGGCTTCCGACTCAATGCGTCTGCCACCACATTACCTTTGCCAGGGTGATACTCAATAGAAAAGTCAAAGTCCTTCAAATATTCCAACCATCTGCGCTGCCGCATATTGAGTTCTTTCTGAGAGAACAAATACTTCAAACTCTTGTGATATGAGAATACCGTGAAAGATTCTCCATACAAGTAATGTCTCCAAATCTTCAAAGCAAAGACAACAGCTGCCAATTCCAAATCATGAACAGGATAATTCTCTTCATGCTTCCTCAACTGCCTGGAAGAATAAGCAATTACCTTCCCATGCTGCATAAGCACACAGCCTAGACCAATTCCAGACGCATCCGTATAGACTACAAAACCTCCTTCACCAGAAGGTAAAGCCAAAATAGGTGCCGTAGTCAAGCAATCCTTCAAAATCTGAAAACTTCGCTGGCAATCTTCTGACCATTCGAACTTGTTCTCCTTGTGGGTTAATCTAGTAAGAGGTACCGCAATCTTGGAGAAATCTTGAATGAATCTGCGATAATAGCCTGCCAAGCCTAAGAAACTTCTGATCTCGGTCACACTAGTATGCTGTTCCCAATTCTTCACTGCTTCTACTTTCGAAGGATCAACATAAATACCTTCCTTGGTAATAATATGCCCTAAAAAGGCTATCTCTGGCAACCAGAAATCACACTTACTGAACTTGGCATATAACTGATGGTCTCTTAATAACTGCAGTGCCATTCTCAGGTGTTCAGCATGTTCTCCTTCACTCTTGGAATAAATCAAGATATCATCAATGAATACTATGACCCATTGATCAAGATAGGGTCTAAACACACTTTTCATCAACTGCATGAAAGCTGCCGGTGCATTCGTTAACCCAAAGGGCATAACGACAAATTCAAAGTGACCATACCTGCTGCGGAAAGCCGTCTTAAGGACATCCTCCTCCTTAATCCGCAACTGGTGATATCCCGATCGAAGATCGATCTTAGAAAAGAATTGAGCTCCCGCTATCTGGTCAAATAATTCATCAATCCTCGGCAATGGGTACTTATTCTTGATAGTCAACTGATTCAACTGCCGATAATCGATGCACAGCCTCATCGAACCATCCTTCTTCCGAACAAATAATACAGGGGCTCCCCAAGGGGAAGTACTAGGGCGAATGAAACCCTTCTCAAGTAACTCCATCAATTGCTGCTTCAATTCCCTCAGCTCCGCAGAAGACATACGATAAGGAGCTTTAGAGACAGGAGAAGAACCCGGAATAACATCAATGGAGAAGATAACTTCCCGCTCAGGCGGAAGTCCAGGTAGTTCCTCAGGAAATATATCGAGAAATTCACGAACAACAGGGATATCCTGAATCTCCACTTGCTACTCTGGAGTAGCATAGACAAAGGCTATAAATGCCTCGCAACCTCGCCTCATCAGTTTATCAGCACGAAGGGCCGAAATAAGTGAGACAGAGCGATGGTGTCTAATTCCCATAAATGAAAGATCCGGATGTCTATTAAAAGACACCGAGCTAGAACTGCAGTGAACATTGGCCTCATGCTTGGCCAACCAATCTGCTCCTAGGATTACATCATAATCCTTCATGTCCATGCAAACTAAATCAACTGGGAAATTCTGATCATCAATCATAACCTTACCAGAAGGATAGAAATGCTGAATTGCTGATCTAGAGCCAATAGGTGTAGAAATTTCTAACGGAGAATTCATCAAAATAGGTTCCACAGCTAAAGACTTAGCAAATCTCTGAGAAATAAAGGAATGCGTTGCACCAGTATCAAAAAGAACAAAGGCTGGCTTGTCGAGTATATCGAGAGTACCTTCGACGAGTCCACCTTCTTTGGCCGTATCTGCTTCATCTACCTGAAGTGCTTGAAGCTTGCCTTACGGCTTCTTGAAGAATTGAGGCTTTGCCGGTGTAGCTTGCTCCGATACTAACGGACAATCTGGGATACGGTGCTCCCTATTCCCGCAACGAAGACAGGCGCCCAACTTGCGCCAGCACTCCTCAATCCTATGACCAGGACGGTCACAATATCTGCACACACCCTTAAAGGGTACAATAGGGCCGGGCTTCCTTTCCTCTTGCTTCGGCATCTTTCCTTTCCATGATCCTGCTCCGGTCCACGAACTTGACCCACTCGCGGGCCTCTTCTTGATAAAACTAGGCCCGACATTGCTTTTCTTGAAATCCTTCGACTGCTCTTTCTTCATGCCTTGGCCTCGGATCCTCTCCGTCATCTCGAGAGTATCTTCCAGAACTTGCGCCTTTCTTACCATCTCAGAATAAGCCGATATTTCCATAGGTGCTAATTGGTTGATGTAATGAAGCTTCAACCCATTAAGAAAGCGCTTTGCCTTCATCCTTTCAGTGGAAATGAGATGAGTAGCATATCGAGACAGTCTGGAGAATTGTGCTTCGTACTCGGCTACTGATAAGCTCCGCTGTTTCAGAGCCGCAAACTCGGCCGCCTTCTTCTCTTGTACTCGATCAGAAAAATACTTGTTGTTGAAATATGCCTCGAACTCTCCCCAAGTAACTGGCTGATCACCAAGGGTCGCCTTGATAGAATCCCACCATGCACGTGCATCGCGTTCCAGTTGGCAAGTCGATAACAGGACACGTTCTTGATCGGTGCATTGTATGACCTCAAAAATCCTCACCATATCATCAAGCCAATGCTCGGCCTCATCGGGATCGGTCGATCCAGCAAATCTGGGTGGATTCATTCCACGGAAGTTCCGGTATAAATCACCGGTGCCATGATGTGCTGCTCCTGCCTGAGCCACTTGCTGCAATGCCTGCGTAAGGCCTTGAACCGTGCGCTGCAAATTCCTCCACTCCGCATGATCGGCTGCCATCGTAAAAGCCTACACGAAGGACAGATCACTCTGGGTCAAGAGAACAGATAACAACACGATTAAGGTACGAACTTAACCCAATTTCTACCCAATCTCGCCAGGTCGGGTTCTAGATTTTACAAGGGTATGGATCCTAAGACACACTTAGAACCCTAGAATTTAGAAAATCTAGGAATATTAAACCTGGCTCTGATACCACCTAAACTGTCATGCCCCGACGCGGAATACCGGGACGTACAGTCAGAAACACGCTAGCACTAAAATTGAGTTCTAAAACTGCACAATGGAATAGAAGGATTCTAATCTTCTTATTACAAAAATCCACTGATTAAACATAAGTTCCAAAACTCAATAATACAACAACTGATCTAAAACAGAACTTAGAACACTAATACAACGCTAAAGGTACAAACTGGAAATACAACTGTGCCAACACGGCAACCTAGATAAGGCACACTCTAGAAGCACTCAATCACTCCCCGTCCGAGCGAACATCACCAACTGAATAACCTGGAAAGGGTGGAACAACGCTGTGAGCTAACGCTCAGTAGGTAATAACAGGCAAGTGTAAGTGATTAATGATTTAATTACATGTTATATGACATGATAGCAAGGAGAAAGATAACAAGAGCAAGAACTTCAATATGAGCAAGTAACAACAAGTAGGAACAAGTAAGAACAAGCACGAGTACAAGCGTAGTCATAATTTGGCCAATCAAGCAAGTATAACACGCATGTAACACTTCCACTTTCAAGTAATAGCAAGTAGAGTAACCACAAGTAAATCATAGAACAGGAAAAAGTGGAAAGTGCAACTAGTAGAGAGTAGTGGACAGCCCCTAGATTAATCACATGTCAAGTACTAGTGCCAATGCCACACCTAGTCAATCACCTCCATGGGGATACAAGTAGTGTTCGGGTGCTCCTCCCAGGACTAGACCAAGCCCTTATTTGTTTGCCAGACATTGATTTATTTGGATCACAAGATCCCACGAATCTAGACTTCCACATTTCATGGCCAATAAATTTCAAAGAACAAGCTATCAAGTAATAAGCACAGATCTGATTGAATATCGAAATAACAAGAAGTATAGAGAATTCAACTTTGGCATAATGTTTAACGACATATCGAGTCGTGGAAACCAAGAACGAAAGGGTAAGTAGGAAAATGCAATGATTAGATCATTCTTAGTTCCATAGTCAAACATATTATTCTGTTGGTTAACAAGTTTTCAGGCTGTTAAGAATTCAAGCTAAATTTAACCCGATTATGGTGAGGACACACGGCGCTATCCTCGACGGAGCACCCGGCACACCGCTACTTCCTTGTGGCTCGGCGATGGCGGCATCTTCTAGCTATCTTCTCTGCTTGCTCAGGCCATGTGGGCCTTGTCTTTTGGTCCCTGCGTGGACACTTTATCTTATTTAGACACTTATTGGGCCATGTGATGGCTTATTGGGTTGCATTTAGGGATAATGGGTCTTGTAGTTGGTTCATGGGCATAATGGGGCTTGAAGCCCACTTATTGAGGGCCCATTAGGGTTAGGGGGGCGGCCCCCTCTTCATGTAGAGAAGGTGGAGGCAGCCGCCCACCCTTCCTAGCCCTACTAGGGAAGGTGGGGGGCGCTCCCCTCTCCCTTTCCCCCTTTCCCCATCTCCTCCTTTCCACAACTCCACCCCTTCCTTCTCCCACTTAGATTCTTTCTTATTTTGCTAGACTTACTGGAATATGGGCCGCCCTTCTCTCCTTGGAGCTGGGCGCACCCCTCCTTCTAGTAGAATTAGGGTTTCCTCCCCTCCCCTATAAGTAGTCCCCATCTTGTACTTGTTTCAGTTTACACATGAATTAAAATATTGAGCCATTGTGCAAAAGCCTTGTGCGCCCCCTCTCTCTTTCTCTCTTCTCCTGCGACGGGAGATCGGCGAGGTGCGACGCCTCAGCCCCCGGTGGACTCCGGGGTTCCTTCTTAACTTCTTCTTCTTCCTCGACGGTTCGTATTCGTGGATCAGATTTCTGCCCCGACTTGTAGCAGAGCTCGCGCCCCTCTCCTGGACGAGTTTCGCCCCAAGCTAATTTCGGGAGATACGTCGGCGGATCAGCTTCGCGTCGGCGCTGGTTTCGCGTCAATCGGAGGTCGGCACCGCCCGTACCGATTTTCTCCGTCGACCTGCGCCAGCACCCCCTTCTCTGCTCGCCCTGCAGGGAGGCCCTTCTTGCGAATTTTCCCCAGGCCTCCACACTGCGCCTTTTACCCTGATTTCTTCAGGGTTCGTAGATCTCCAGGTCTCCTGTCCAACGCCGCCGACGACGTCGCGTTTCGACGTCGTCACCATCCGTGGCAGTCGTTCCCGTGGGGTTGCGCCAGCGTGCCTGCACAGTCCGGCCAGCGAATCAACACCAACTTCCAGCGGCTCCTGCGACTCGTACCGGCATCGTCTGCCCGCGCCGTTTGGCCGAGGGCTTCCTCTATCAGTCAGCTCTCATCTCCAACCGGCCCGGACCTGTTCGGGCACCGGACGACCGAGTTCCAGATTTTACCGGCGGCGTGCGCGGTTCTGCGACCACAGAACCAGACCTGGTTTTCAGCAGCGCCCACGGCCACCACCGGCGCACCCAGCGCGTCCCCTCTGGCCGGAGCGTTCCTTCAGCAGTCAGCGACGCGTCCTCTCTGACGGCGCCTCGATCGGACGTCGCATCAGCCCGTGGGACCCGTCTCCGTCCAGGCGCGCGCGACACCGATTCTGCAGCATCGTGCCCGTCACCGAGTGCGGCCCGTCAGCCCGTGCCCGGCAGCCCCGAATGCGTCGCTTGTAGCCTTTTACCTCCCTGCGAGGAGTGGGCCACTATTGGGTTGTACTTTATTGGTCTTCAGTGTATCGGGGTTGTTGGCCCACGGCCGGGGTTCCTTCCCCACGCCTAGGCGTGGAGGTACGCGTTCCGACTCCTCTCTTGTGCTTGCTCTTTTAGTATGCTTTTGATTATGCCGCGTGAGAGAGAGTAGGCGCCTAGCTACTTTGTTGCCATCACCGCGGATCGTGAGTGAGAGCACCCATCCCTTAGCACCATTAGAGCATCGAGCTAGAACGCGACTCCCCTTGTCTTTGGAAATCGACTTTACGCCTAGACACGTGCGCTTCCCTCCTTGGGACGGCCGAGGTCGGAGTTTCTGTTGAGAGACGTCCTTCACTCTGTGGGGTATCACGGTGGTCAGCCACTTGGCGACCCTTGAGCGTGCTACTGCTTGCCTCAGTTAGAGTCTTTTGTGAGTCTTAGTCCGTGTCGGTCCCCGTCCCGCGTCAAATTTGGTATCAGAGCTTAGGGAACCAGTTTGTTCTAACAAATTGGGGTCTTAGGTCTTTTGAGTCTTTAGGTTGTCTAGGGTGCATTGAGTCTCTTAGTTCATCTAGGTAACCAACCATTGCATTGTCATTTTAGGCTTGTGTCTAGTTAGAGTTTTTATCCTTGTCTCGTTGAGTCTTGCATGTCCAGCTCCCCGCCAGCCCCATGGTGGTTCCTCGTGCCCACGTGTCAGATTGGTCATCCCTGTTGGCCCGATTCGACGCTCTTATGGCACGACCCGTGGGTGTCGGCCCTACCACTCAGTCATCGGGATACCCGATCCCTATACCGATGACCGAGTCGTTTCAGCGCCCTGTCATGTCCTTGGCCATCCTACCTAATGGGTTGCATACGGAGATCGACTTCATCAGTAAGGTTTCATATAATTGTGTCTCACAGGACATTGTTGAGTCTCTCTCTAAGACTGGGGAGATTGTTCTCCGTGATGGTTTAGCTTTTATCGAGTTTCAACGGTGGTTTGGCCCCGTTAAATATTTCGATGGCGCTTGGTGCAAGATCAGCACACTTGCTGGTCCATGCATCATTTTAGGGCGAACTTGGTTGGAGGAAAGAAGTGCGACCATCGACCTGGATAGGAGGACCTGCACCTTACACCCATCTCACCTTCCCGGTGAGTTTGTCTTCCATGACGGCGTTACGCCGACCACCTCCATGTCATCACCTGGGTTTGTTCCAGTGAGTTACGAGGCTGAACAGGAGTTGATTGAGGAGTACCTAACTGAGGTTGAGGAGTTAGGGAGTGATCCCCTCCACATCATAGAGGACTCCGTTTCCCCTCCCGAGAGAGAGGCTTCACCCTTAGACCCTCATATAGAGACATTCTTACCTTCCGAGGGTGAACTGGTCATTGGTGAGTCTTTAGCTAGCTGGCTAAGGGAGGGTCCACTTCTAGATGTCTCCATTCCTTGCTATACACCCATGGGACCAGCCCTCCCAATAATGCCCCTTAACTCCTTTCACACCACTTTTCGGTCCTTCTGCTTTCTTGAAAATGTGAAGGACTTCCTTAGGAGTTTAGATTATCAATGGGAGTTGACTTATATGTTGACCTTAGGGTCTGACCAACCCTATAGTCATAGCTTTACACTCCCTGTTTTGGGGTCTATTACCTCGGTCTACACCATAGGACATATCACATCCGAGGTCCTTTTATTATTTCCCATACCCGTGGAGGTTGATTTTGTCCCCGCTTATGGTTTCACGGTCCCGAGGGAGGAACCTAGCCTTCCTTGCCTTCCTCATGAGCCTCTTGCCCCATACATGAGAGTGCCTGAAGGTGATTATCTGCACCTAGGCGAATGTCGCACATGGGCAAGTATAGTGAAGGGACCTGTCGGGAGGGGTCATCATTTCTTTGACCCTTTCGATCCCCTCCCTAGTGAGCCTCTCGACCCATATTCTTTTCCCCACCTTGTCGAGGAGGTCCACTATCAGACACCACCTAGGCCTTCTAGTCAACACCTCACCTTATCGGCATCCAGATGCCCGAGCTTAGGAGGCCAGGGACACATGTCTCTTCCCCATGTTTCTTCATGTCCACCATCATATAGGGGTTTGTCTCATATAGGGAATGTCATGAGTGAGTTTGGGCAATTTAGTCCCCATGAGTCTACCACATTCCGTAGGACACCCATGCATGATAGATACAACTTTGGTTGTCCTGGTCCTCCCCGTGTTGTCCAATCATGTAGGAGTCATAGGCATGCTAGGTCTGTGTTTGGATGTCCAGGACCACCACTGCATTCACATAGGTATGAGTCAACACAGCTAGTTCGGAGTCTGCATCATCACCACCTCGAGGCCAGCAACGCACGTTACAAGGAGTTAGCTGACGCGCACAGACGCACACGTGAGTTCCGCGAGGGAGAGTACGTCATGGTCCGGGTTAGACCGGAACGGTTTCCTTCGGGAGCCGTAAAGAAACTCCAAGACCGCGGTGCAGGACCATTCAGAGTGTTGAGGCGTATTGGGTCGAACGCGTATGAGATCGAGCTTCCAGACGACTACGGGATCAGTTCGACATTCAATGTTTCTGATCTGGTAGCTTATAAGGATCCCGCGGTGATACCCAGCGAGTTATTTGGGCCTGACCCTCCCGTTGTGAGTGATACACCTACTGAGAGCCCACCTCCTCCAGCCCCATTACAAAAACGCGAGCATATAGATTGCATACTGGATGAGCAGGTGACAACTACCAGGAGCGGAGCCTACCAACGCTTCCTAGTGCATTGGAGAGGGCGCCCGGAGTCGGACAACACCTGGATTACACGCGGAGAGCTGGAGCGGATGGACCCGGACTTGCTGGAGCGGTACCTCAGCGACCGTGACCCTTACTCGACGGGGTCGAGTTCTTCCCACCCGGGGAGAATTGGTGAGGACACACGGCGCTATCCTCGACGGAGCACCCGGCACACCGCTACTTCCTTGTGGCTCGGCGATGGCGGCATCTTCTAGCTATCTTCTCTGCTTGCTCAGGCCATGTGGGCCTTGTCTTTTGGTCCCTGCGTGGACACTTTATCTTATTTAGACACTTATTGGGCCATGTGATGGCTTATTGGGTTGCATTTAGGGATAATGGGTCTTGTAGTTGGTTCATGGGCATAATGGGGCTTGAAGCCCACTTATTGAGGGCCCATTAGGGTTAGGGGGGCGGCCCCCTCTTCATGTAGAGAAGGTGGAGGCAGCCGCCCACCCTTCCTAGCCCTACTAGGGAAGGTGGGGGGCGCTCCCCTCTCCCTTTCCCCCTTTCCCCATCTCCTCCTTTCCACAACTCCACCCCTTCCTTCTCCCACTTAGATTCTTTCTTATTTTGCTAGACTTGCTGGAATATGGGCCGCCCTTCTCTCCTTGGAGCTGGGCGCACCCCTCCTTCTAGTAGAATTAGGGTTTTCTCCCCTCCCCTATAAGTAGTCCCCATTTTGTACTTGTTTCAGTTTACACATGAATTAAAATATTGAGCCATTGTGCAAAAGCCTTGTGCGCCCCCTCTCTCTTTCTCTCTTCTCCTGCGACGGGAGATCGGCGAGGTGCGACGCCTCAGCCCCCGGTGGACTCCGGGGTTCCTTCTTAACTTCTTCTTCTTCCTCGACGGTTCGTATTCGTGGATCAGATTTCTGCCCCGACTTGTAGCAGAGCTCGCGCCCCTCTCCTGGACGAGTTTCGCCCCAAGCTAATTTCGGGAGATACGTTGGCGGATCAGCTTCGCGTCGGCGCTGGTTTCGCGTCAATCGGAGGTCGGCACCGCCCGTACCGATTTTCTCCGTCGACCTGCGCCAGCACCCCCTTCTCTGCTCGCCCTGCAGGGAGGCCCTTCTTGCGAATTTTCCCCAGGCCTCCACACTGCGCCTTTTACCCTGGTTTCTTCAGGGTTCGTAGATCTCCAGGTCTCCTGTCCAACGCCGCCGACGACGTCGCGTTTCGACGTCGTCACCATCCGTGGCAGTCGTTCCCGTGGGGTTGCGCCAGCGTGCCTGCACAGTCCGGCCAGCGAATCAACACCAACTTCCAGCGGCTCCTGCGACTCGTACCGGCATCGTCTGCCCGCGCCGTTTGGCCGAGGGCTTCCTCTATCAGTCAGCTCTCATCTCCAACCGGCCCGGACCTGTTCGGGCACCGGACGACCGAGTTCCAGATTTTACCGGCGGCGTGCGCGGTTCTGCGACCACAGAACCAGACCTGGTTTTCAGCAGCGCCCACGGCCACCACCGGCGCACCCAGCGCGTCCCCTCTGGCCGGAGCGTTCCTTCAGCAGTCAGCGACGCGTCCTCTCTGACGGCGCCTCGATCGGACGTCGCATCAGCCCGTGGGACCCGTCTCCGTCCAGGCGCGCGCGACACCGATTCTGCAGCATCGTGCCCGTCACCGAGTGCGGCCCGTCAGCCCGTGCCCGGCAGCCCCGAATGCGTCGCTTGTAGCCTTTTACCTCCCTGCGAGGAGTGGGCCACTATTGGGTTGTACTTTATTGGTCTTCAGTGTATCGGGGTTGTTGGCCCACGGCCGGGGTTCCTTCCCCACGCCTAGGCGTGGAGGTACGCGTTCCGACTCCTCTCTTGTGCTTGCTCTTTTAGTATGCTTTTGATTATGCCGCGTGAGAGAGAGTAGGCGCCTAGCTACTTTGTTGCCATCACCGCGGATCGTGAGTGAGAGCACCCATCCCTTAGCACCATTAGAGCATCGAGCTAGAACGCGACTCCCCTTGTCTTTGGAAATCGACTTTACGCCTAGACACGTGCGCTTCCCTCCTTGGGACGGCCGAGGTCGGAGTTTCTGTTGAGAGACGTCCTTCACTCTGTGGGGTATCACGGTGGTCAGCCACTTGGCGACCCTTGAGCGTGCTACTGCTTGCCTCAGTTAGAGTCTTTTGTGAGTCTTAGTCCGTGTCGGTCCCCGTCCCGCGTCAGATTACATTTTCATAAACTCAAATGTTTAACATGATAGTTATACGTTCTAGTTCAATTGCATGATTACACTTATAACAGAACCAATTACATGCTGTAGGTAGCTAATCAGTTGATGAAAATACTAAGGATTCCAACAAGGACTCAGTACGTGGCGGAGGTAATCGATCCGAAGATCACTCGCGCAAGCGTGCGACCATCCCGATAGGCGTAGCCTAACGTTCGGACAACACCTTTTGATATACTGGAGCCTTGAGGGATAAAAATTAACTTACTGCATTCAGAAATAAGAATATACAATAATCTGATAGAAATAAGATAGCTAACGGCTCAAAAACAAAATTCTGTGCATTAACGCGCTATACCCAGGTAGCGCGTTTATCAAGAACGTGCTATGGAAGTATAGCTCGTTCAAGACAGGGCCAGAAACCATTTTAATTTGAAAACTGGATAAACACATGGGTTCTAAGAGTTAATATACGTATAACTCAACTTATAAGCAACTGCAGGGACTTAATATAGTTTGAAAAAACATGCCAGAAACGTTCTGTTTTAACCCCTAGAAGATCGGGGTCAACAAGAAGAAGGCGCTATATGTCCCTAGCGCGACCTGAAGAACGCGCTAGGCAAACATAGCACGTTCTGGTCCAGGAAACTAAATGCATAAAATTTGAAATCTAGATTAACAGGTGGGGTACTAACTATTAGTACTACTAAATTAACAACTTAACTACGTAAAAATATTATAAGTATATTGGGAAAACATTCAGAAGCTAATCATTATAATTCTGAAATCAAAGATTTAAATTCTGGAATCAAAGAATATCGGGAACTAAAAGGAACATGAAAAACCCTTTTGATTAATTTGAAAACTGGACAAAGATGTTTTCTAACTGAACACACGTCTTATATAGCATCTTACAGAAACCATATAACATCTTACAGAATTATAATTTGCATCAGAGGGCTTACGACTCGACCCCTCAAGCGATTGGGGTATGAAGCATGTCGCGCTATAGGGCCATAGCGCCTTAATGAAGAACGCGCTAGGTAAAGCTAGCGCGATCCCAAAAATCTGAATATATTAAATTTTTAAGGTTTGAACGTGTACTACCAAGGCTGGAGGTCTACAAGATTGCGCTATATCGGGCTAGCGCGTTAAGATTTCGCCCCTGGTACACAGCGCGATAAAGAGCAGAGAACGGGGTTCAAGATCCCTTGATTAAAATCATCATAGCTCCTCTGTTTCTTCATGGAATTAAGCAAACGAGGTATCAATGGAAAGGCAGGAAAGAAATAAACAAGATGCCATGTTCAATTTTATGTTTAGCCTGTGATTAGTCACGGGGATTCAAACTTAAACTAAAAGGGCTCACTTAAACCTAACAAGAACATAAGCTTGCTAAAACGAGAAATTAACCTAACATGGTTGATAAAAATTAGGGCTTTCTACGTAGGAAGGAAACTAATAAGATGAGGATTCCATTCATATATAACAATAAGGTTTAGGTCTGTTAGAACCTACCTCAATTGAAGATCTAAACTTCAGTAAATAAGAAAACCCACGAAATAGAAGAATATCCTCCAAAGATCGCTTGATATCTCCCTCAATACTCTATAAAATTTAGGGCTTTCAGTCTCAAACGATAGATCTCGTCAAGCTGATCAAGATACTATATTTACATGCTTCATTTGGTGAAGGGTACCTACCTTAATCAAGGATCAAAGAGTTGGATGAAGAAGAACCAAGAACGTAGAACACCTTCCACTAAATCGCCGAATACTCCCAGATCTGGACTCCTCGTCGATTGACCCAGCTACCAAATGAAACTAGACTCTTTAAGCTTTCTTTTAATACCTAATACACCTTCTGGATCCTTCCAGGAAGGGTGAATTTCGAGCTAGAAGAGACGTGAAACTTACGCCGCCGAAATGCTTGACCTCAATCAAACTCATCTAATCACTCCTATCCTGGTTAATTTTACACGAAATTGGTTAAGGGTTATTAAACTACCAATCAATACCTTTCATTTGCCTCTAACCTCATCGAATTTAGTTAAGGAATGAGTTCTAATTTCGTGTTTCAAGGTGTAGGCTACTATAGAAGTTACTATTGGGGTTGGTGGATCCTAATCCTGATTAAATTCCAGATTTGACCAGGTTAACGATTTTCTTAGGGTTAATCACAGAAGAAAACTATGTTAAGTGAATGGTCTTCTACCAAATTATGATTTTTTCGAGATTTTAATATGGTCAACGAATTCACTTCACTATTCATTTATTAATAAAATATTAAATTCGAAATTCAAATTCCAAATTCCCTCTTTTAATTTCATTTTCATTCCAAATCAATTGCATTTATGTTTCATTTCATTCATACCTTATTTTCATTTGGATCACATTTCATTTTCATTTCAATTTAAATTTTTAATGGTTTATTTCCATTTCTATTCATTTATTAATTCAACTTAATTCAAATAAATTCTTAAAAATTCTAATTTGAACAGGAAAAAATTAATTAAAAATTATTAATTAAATACGGGGTATTACATACACAGTTTGTCTCAGGCATCCTCTTCAAGGGGTCGCGGCCGGATGGTGGCTGTAAGGCCCGTGCCTTAATGGATCCTTGATGGTTTTTGTTCTATTATTTGTTCTGAAATTTCTGACTATTTTCCTGGATTTTTTAGAATTTATCTGGTATTTTTCCAGATTTATTTGGAGTTATTTGAGGGTTATTAGAATTAATGAGATTTTAATATATATAATGATTATATTATATATATTTTAATTTCTTTTTTTTCTTTTAATCCCTCTCTCACCCTCTTTCTCCCCGTCGATCTCTCATTCTCACCCTCTCTCTCTCTCTCCTCCGTGCGATCGCCCCTCTCTCCTCTCTAGGGAACACGGGCGAGACGAGGTCAGATTGAGGCGTGGTTGGCGCCGTTGGATTCCTCGCGTCGAGAGGAGCGCGTAGGTGTCCACTTCGGTGTGGTTCGGTGAACGTGGGAGCGAGGTGGAGCGTGAAGGCTTCGTGGCTCTTCCTCCTTGCATGCGGCCTTTCCCTTGGTTTCGGCTTGTAAGAGGTAGGGGGATGGAATCCCGATCTTGCTAGGATCGTTTCCCTTAGCCCGTTTGTTGATTAGCACCCCGTAGCATGCATGATGTCCATGTTTCCATATTTGGGGTTTTAGCTTAAATCTTTGAGTTTAATGCGTTTTAGGCCTCGCATGTGCTAGATTAAGTTGTTAAATTGTTGTTTAGCATGCGTGGTTTGGCAGGATATCAGGTTTTTCGACGATACCCGGTGATTTCTGTCATCCGGGAGGGCTTTGGTTTTCAAACCGTACCCGCCCGTAACCCAGGTGAAGTGACGGTCCTGCCAGGAACCGTCACTTGCCCGACGGTCCATAGTGGACGCGTCATTTCCAAATAACGGCCCATCGGGGGTGCGTCATTTGGAGAGTAACGGTGGGAATTCCATCCGTTACTCACCCGTTGTTTTCCATTAGCCAGGTGAGGCGATGAGTCCGACGGTCTATCGGCCGACCGTCGTTCACTTCCGACGCGCTTAGACCGGAGCGTCGCTTCGCCTGCTGTTGTTTTTAAACGCTGTTAGTTGTTGGGTGGCCTCGGGTGGATGTAACGGTGGTGACCCACCGCGTTGCTTGGAAGTAACGCATAGGGCCCCTACCGTTACATTCCCTCTTGCACCTCTTGAGCTGGAACTCAGGTGGAAGTAACGGCTGGAGACCAGCGCGTCGTTTGTGATGTAACGCGCCAGTCCCCGACCGTCACTTTCAAATAGCGCGTGGGTCTTCGACCGCCGCTTCCCTGAGGGTTGTAATATGTTGCCAGCCCATTTGATATGCGTTCCTTTGTATACTCATGCCATATTCGTATTGTTTTAATGTATTGTGGCGTGATTTATTACCATTAGAGTAGCCTTTCTTTCCAAGCAATGGAGCCACTGTTGTTGCCCTAAGGTCTGTTGAGTGCCGACCCGCTTGAGGATGGCGGAGGGGTATGTTTCCCATGCACGGTTTGTAAGCTAGTTCCGTGGGCTCCCAGCCAATGGTAGTGTCCTACCAAGGGGGAAAACTAGCTAGAGGGCCTGGCTCAGGCTAGAGTCAGTGTGTGCACACGTGGTCGGAGACTGTGGACTGACACCGACGGGTGCCACTCCGACTGGTCACTTGGTTTGGTACTGTTTACGCGCTTAGCTTGTCGCTTCGTCGACTGCGAGTGCTTGAGACGCAGTGTAAGTCGTCAGTGGACGCTTCTGGTTTCTGCTCCAGTGGTTGTCATTCCTTGTTGTTTGGATTAGTTAAGACTTATTCTATTTGGTAGCTTTAGTTTTAATCGCTTGCATTTAGTTAGCTGTGGCATGCTTAAGCTGTTATACCTGTTTAGTTAGAGTTTACAGCTTTACTTGAGTAGTTATTTCATGCCATTGCCTGTTAGCTTATTTAAATGCATGCTCTACTTACTTTATCTATGCATGTATGCTTGTTTAGTGCGAGGTAGGGATCCGCATGACCCCTACTGAGTCTGGCTGTGACTCACCCTTTCTCCTTTCAGGTGAGCCACGCCCGTCGTCTCCCGGTGCCTTGTGAGTCGGTTCGGAGACCGTGTTAGCCGCCAGCTTTAGTCGAGGCACCTTTTGTGGCTTGTTGTACCTTTTCCGGGGTATGCCCCGTGTAGTTGTACCTATTTTTGGACTAGTACTCTTGTTTCTCTGGACTAGTATATTGGTATCACTCTAGTTATTTTGAATTGCTTCCGCACTTGTGTTAACTTCTTTACTTAATTGTAAATTGCGCGTTCCAAATTCCAATTCGTTATGCATACCCCTCAGCACTTTTCTACTAACCCTTCAGGGGCCTCATCAGCCTCTTGGGTGGCTTCCCCAGTTCTTGGTATCGGTGTATCGATGTTATCGGTATATCGGTATCCTGAACTCTGGGTCGTTACAGTTGGTATAAGAGCGTTGTTTGAGGATTTGTGTAAGGAATTGAAATTTGTGCTTTGTCCAGAGCTAGTCCATTGCGTCGTCTATTGCTGGCATATGATGTTTTCCGTGTGATTGATTAATTGTGATTGATCTACATTTTGGCAGTATAATTATGCCTCCCCGTCGAGGAAGACCCCCTCGAGCTCCTCGTGTTCCTCGAGATGCGCCCAGGGAAGATAGTGGTTCTGCACCTCCTCCTGCAGTTCCTGTCGTTCCAGTTGTTCCTCCTCCAGCGCCGATTGTTGCTCCTCCTGTTGAAGCGCCTGGCAGTCGAGGCAAGGCATTGAAAGAATTTCTTATGTTCAATCCGCCTGCGTTCGATGGTCAAGCTGATCCAGAGGTGGCAAGGCAATGGTTGGATGCAATCGAGCGTGTGTTCATGTCGATGGAGTGTGCTGAAGACGAAAAAGTTATGCTTGCTACTTTTCAACTCCAGGGTACATCCATCACGTGGTGGAAAGCCGAGTGGCAGATTGCCTTTCGTTCTAGACCTCTTCGGCAGATCACTTGGGCAGAGTTTGTTGATGCTTTCGAGCGTGCCTATACTCCCGCATGTCTTCAGATGGACAAGATGTATCAATTTATGGAGCTGACTCAGGGCGGTTTGACTGTGCTTCAGTATCGGAATAGGTTCATGGAGTTGGGTCAGTATGCGCCTCATGTGCTGGCCAGTGAAGCTTTGAAGACTCGACAATTTTTGCGAGGTTTGAGGTCTGAATTGAAGATGCCTCTTATCGCCAGTCGTGTTGCGGATTTGGACAGTGCGTGCCAGATAGCTGTGGCACTTGAGCTGGAGATGACGAGACCAGGTGGATATCCTCAGGCAGGGCCAGTGCAGCCGGTAGTTCAGTTGCAGCAGACTTACCGACCGCTAGTGCCAGGTGTTCCCTCGGTCCAGTCAGAGGTTAGTGGTTCTTCCTCTCCTTCCAAACCCAAGTTCAAAAGGTTCAAGAAGAAGAAGAAGTTTTTCCAGCAGCCGTCCGGTACAGATTCTGTTCAGCAGCCGACAGCACCTTCTTCTCAGACTCGTCAGAGCTCAGCTGTCAGTCAGCCATGGACGTGTAGGAGATGCGGTGGTCATCATAAGGGCCAGCCGTGTTCTCTTCCTGTTGTTTGCTTTAGGTGTGATCAGCCGGGTCATGTAGTTCGTGATTGCCCGCTGAGGCCGAAGCAATTGCAAGTTCCTCAATTTTCTCAACCTCAGCAGCAGCCGCAATTCAGACCTCCGACTGCACCTCAAGCTCAGCAATTTTACTCTCAAGCGTCGGCGTCTTCTCAGCAATCTTCAGTTGGTTCTAAGAAGCAGAAAGGCAAGGTTTCTCATTTGACTAGAGCTGATGCTGTTGCGTCCCATCTTGTGGAAGGTACGATTATGCTTTATGGTCATTCAGCTCGTGTCTTATTTGATTCTGGTGCTTCTCACTCTTTTATTTTTGAGGATTTCATTGCATGTATTGAGGAACCGACTTCCGAGGTATCTTGTGAGATGCTTGTTGAATTACCTTCTGGAGATTTCATGGTTACACCTTTGTGCCTGGAAGAATCTCCTGTGATGCTTGATAATCACCAGTTGCCGGCAAGATTGTATGCGTTGCAGCTGGCAGATTATGATGTTATTCTGGGAATGGATTGGTTGGAGCATTATGGAGCTGTGGTTGACTGCAGATCGAAGAAAGTCTATTTTCAGCCGCAGGGAAAATCAGCCTTTTATTTTCAAGGTATTCGATCCCGATCTTCTCGTATGATTATTTCTGCTATTCGAGCCTATAGGTTGCTTAGCGCAGGTTGCCAGGGATTCCTTGCTTCGGTGGTTGTTGTTGAAAAACCACGACAGAATGTTTGTGATATTCTGGTTGTCTGTGAGTTCCCTGATGTGTTTCCTGACGAGTTGCCAGGCTTGCCCCCAGAACGAGAGATAGAGATGGCAATTGAATTGATTCCAGGTACCGGCCCCTTAGCAAAGCCGCCGTACCGAATGGCTCCAGCTGAATTGAAAGTACTGCGTGCACAGCTACTTGAGTTACTGGAGAAAGGTTATATTCGCCCCAGCTTTTCTCCGTGGAGTGCCCCAGTGCTGTTTGTGAACAAGAAAGATGGGAGCCTGAGGCTTTGTATTGATTACAGGCAGCTGAATCAGGTGACTATCAAGAATAGGTATCCGCTTCCCAGGATTGATGATTTGTTTGACCAGTTACAGTCTGCTACTGTCTTTTCACGGATAGATCTCAGATCTGGCTATTTTCAGTTACGGATCCGGGAATCCGATGTGGAGAAGACTGCTTTCAGTACTCGATATGGTCATTTTGAATTCTTAGTCATGCCGTTTGGTTTGACTAATGCCCCAGCAGCTTTTATGGACCTAATGCAGCGTATCTTTCGTCCATTTCTTGATCAGTTCGTGGTGATCTTTGTGGATGATATTCTGATCTATTCTGCCTCTGTTAATGATCATGTGCAGCACTTGAGGATCGTTCTGCAGACTCTAAGGGATCACGAGCTTTATGCGAAGCTCAGTAAATGTGAATTCTGGCTTCGAGAAATTCATTTTCTTGGTCATGTGATTTCTGGTGATGGAGTGGCAGTGGACCCTGCAAAGATTGATGCTATCTTGAGTTGGCAGAGACCGAGAACTGTAACAGAGATTCGAAGTTTTCTAGGTTTGGCTGGGTATTACCGTAGATTCATTCAAGACTTTGCGAAGATTGCAGCCCCGATGACTAGATTGACTCGTAAAGATGTGTCTTTTGTCTGGTCGGATCAGTGTGAGGCTAGCTTTGTTGAATTGAAAAGGCTATTGACTTCTTCTCCTGTGTTGACTTTGCCTTCCGGCTCGGGTGGATTTATGGTCTGTACAGATGCTTCTCGAGTAGGTTTGGGTGCAGTGCTAATGCAACATGGTAAGGTTATCGCATATGCATCCCGGCAGTTGAAACAGCATGAAGGAAATTATCCCACTCATGATCTGGAGCTTGCTGCAGTTGTTTTTGCCTTAAAGATCTGGAGACATTATCTGTATGGTGAGAAATTTCAGATTTTTACTGATCATCAGAGTTTACGGTATATTTTCTCTCAGAAAGATCTGAATCTTAGGCAGAGACGATGGATGGAATTCATGAAAGACTTTGACTTTACACTCTCCTATCAGCCAGGTAAAATGAATGTTGTGGCCGATGCTCTGAGTAGGAAAGTGCAGGTCAGCCATTTGTTGCTTCATGAATGGAAATTGTGGGAACAGCTTCCAAATGAGGCATTCAGTGCAGAGTTTCCTGTTGATCCGAAGATGGCAGTTTGTGCTAGCTTGGTTTTGGGTTCAGCTTTATATCATCAGGTTAAAGATGCCCAGTAGGCTGATTCCGATTTGGCTCTTGTTATATTAAGATATTATGTGGATTTTGATGACGAGCTAGTTGTCAGTTTTCAAGGCAGATTATATGTTCCCGCTGATGATGATTTGAGACTTGAGATTCTGAGTGAGGCCCATGGTTCTCGTTTTGCTATTCATCCGGGTGTCACCAAGATGTATCAGAATTTGAAGAAGCAGTTCTAGTGGCCAGATATGAAGAAAGACATGGCTGTGTTCGTTTCTAAGTGCTTGACTTGTCAGTTAGTTAAAGCCGAACATCAAAAGCCAGGTGGTTTGCTTCAGCCATTAGAGATTCTGATGTGGAAATGGGACCATGTTACTACAGATTTTGTGGTGGGTTTGCCTCGGACTTCTCAGAGTTTTGATGGCATCTGGTTGTTGGTCGACAGATTGACTAAAACTGTCAGATTGTTGCCAATTAAGATTGCTTGGAATGTGCAGAGGTTGGCCGAGCTGTATGTGCAGAAGATCGTGCCACTGCATGGAATTCCTATTTCACTTGTGTCAGATCGTGACCCACGTTTTACCTCCGGCTTCTGGCGTAGTTTTCAGAAAGCTTTGGGCACTGAGTTAGCTTTCAGTTCAGCGTATCACCCTCAGTCAGATGGACAGTCAGAGAGGACTATTCAGACTTTGGAGGACATGTTGAGATTATGTTGCCTTGATTGGCAGGGTTCGTGGAGTCAACATTTGCCACTTGTCGAATTTGCTTATAATAACAGTTTTCATACCAGTATTGGAATGGCTTCTTATGAAGCACTATATGGTCGTCCTTGTCGTACTCCTCTGAATTGGTTTGATGTTGGTGACAGATTGTTGACAGGACCTGACATGGTGCAGCAGTGTTCTGATGTGGTTCGTCAGATCAGGCAGAGATTGTTGATGACTCAGAGTCGACAGAAAAGCTATGCAGATCAGCGCAGACGTCCACTACAATTTGAGCCTGGAGATATGGTGTTTGTTAAAATATCTCCGATGAAAGGTGTTTCCAGGTTTGGGAAGCGTGGAAAGCTTAGCCCGCGGTATGTTGGCCCTTTTCCGATTGTTGAAACTATTGGTCAGGTGGCTTATCGTTTGCAACTTCCTGCGGCTATGCAAGCTGTTCATGATGTGTTCCACGTGTCTCAGTTGAGGAAATATGTGCCAGATGCTTCTCATGTTCTCGATGATTCAGTATGGCCTGAGGTGACTGCTGAATTGTCCGCGCCAGAGTTTCATATCAGAATTGAAGACCGTCGTGAGCAGCGGTTGAGAAATAAGGTTATTCCTCTGGTAAGGGTTGCTTGGCAGCGTCACTCTGGTAATGAGTCTACTTGGGAGCGTGAAGATGAGATGCGTCAGCTTTTTCCCTTTTTATTCCAGTGAGGTATATGTCCTTTCTCAGTTTCCTCCTTTTCGATTGTTATAAATTTCGAGGGCGAAATTTCTGTAAGGAGGGAGGGACTGTAAGGCCCGTGCCTTAATGGATCCTTGATGGTTTTTGTTCTATTATTTGTTCTGGAATTTCCGACTATTTTCCTGGATTTTTTAGAATTTATCTGGTATTTTTCCAGATTTATTTGGAGTTATTTGAGGGTTATTAGAATTAATGAGATTTTAATATATATAATGATTATATTATATATATTTTAATTTCTTTTTTTTCTTTTAATCCCTCTCTCACCCTCTTTCTCCCCGTCGATCTCTCATTCTCACCCTCTCTCTCTCTCTCCTCCGTGCGATCGCCCCTCTCTCCTCTCTAGGGAACACGGGCGAGACGAGGTCGGATTGAGGCGTGGTTGGCGCCGTTGGATTCCTCACGTCGAGAGGAGCATGTAGGTGTCCACTTCGGTGTGGTTCGGTGAACGTGGGAGCGAGGTGGAGCGTGAAGGCTTCGTGGCTCTTCCTCCTTGCATGCGGCCTTTCCCTTGGTTTCGGCTTGTAAGAGGTAGGGGGATGGAATCCCGATCTTGCTAGGATCGTTTCCCTTAGCCCGTTTATTGATTAGCACCCCGTAGCATGCATGATGTCCATGTTTCCATATTTGGGGTTTTAGCTTAAATCTTTGAGTTTAATGCGTTTTAGGCCTCGCATGTGCTAGATTAAGTTGTTAAATTGTTGTTTAGCATGCGTGGTTTGGCAGGATATCAGGTTTTTCGACGATACCCGGCGATTTCTGTCGTCCGGGAGGGCTTTGGTTTTCAAACCGTACCCGCCCGTAACCCAGGTGAAGTGACGGTCCTGCCAGGAACCGTCACTTGCCCGACGGTCCATAGTGGACGCGTCGTTTCCAAATAATGGCCCATCGGGGGTGCGTCATTTGGAGAGTAACGGTGGGAATCCCATCTGTTACTCACCCGTTGTTTTCCGTTAGCCAGGTGAGGCGATGAGTCCGGCGGTCTATCGGCCGACCGTCGTTCACTTCTGACGCGCTTAGACCGGAGCGTTGCTTCGCCTGCTGTTGTTTTTAAACGCTGTTAGTTGTTGGGTGGCCTCGGGTGGATGTAACGGCGGTGACCCACCGCGTTGCTTGGAAGTAACGCATAGGGCCCCTACCGTTACATTCCCTCTTGCACCTCTTGAGCTGGAACTCAGGTGGAAGTAACGGCTGGAGACCAACGCGTCGTTTGTGATGTAACGCGCCAGTCCCCGACCGTCACTTTCAAATAGCGCGTGGGTCTTCGACCGCCGCTTCCCTGAGGGTTGTAATATGTTGCCAACCCATTTGATATGCGTTCCTTTGTATACTCATGCCATATTCGTATTGTTTTAATGTATTGTGGCGTGATTTATTACCATTAGAGTAGCCTTTCTTTCCAAGCAATGGAGCCACTGTTGTTGCCCTAAGGTCTGTTGAGTGCCGACCCGCTTGAGGATGGCGGAGGGGTATGTTTCCCATGCACGGTTTGTAAGCTAGTTCCGTGGGCTCCCAGCCAATGGTAGCGTCCTACCAAGGGGGAAAACTAGCTAGAGGGCCTGGCTCAGGCTAGAGTCAGTGTGTGCACACGTGGTCGGAGACTGTGGACTGACACCGACGGGTGCCACTCCGACTAGTCACTTGGTTTGGTACTGTTTACGCGCTTAGCTTGTCGCTTCGTCGACTGCGAGTGCTTGAGACGCAGTGTAAGTCGTCAGTGGACGCTTCTGGTTTCTGCTCCAGTGGTTGTCCTTCCTTGTTGTTTGGATTAGTTAAGACTTATTCTATTTGGTAGCTTTAGTTTTAATCGCTTGCATTTAGTTAGCTGTGGCATGCTTAAGCTGTTATACCTGTTTAGTTAGAGTTTACAGCTTTACTTGAGTAGTTATTTCATGCCATTGCCTGTTAGCTTATTTAAATGCATGCTCTACTTGCTTTATCTATGCATGTATGCTTGTTTAGTGCGAGGTAGGGATCCGCGTGACCCCTACTGAGTCTGGCTGTGACTCACCCTTTCTCCTTTCAGGTGAGCCGCGCCCGTCGTCTCCCGGTTCCTTGTGAGTCGGTTCGGAGACCGTGTTAGCCGCCAACTTTAGTCGAGGCGCCTTTTGTGGCTTGTTGTACCTTTGCTGGGGTATGCCCCGTGTAGTTGTACCTATTTTTGGACTAGTACTCTTGTTTCTCTGGACTAGTATATTGGTATCACTCTAGTTATTTTGAATTGCTTCCGCACTTGTGTTAGCTTCTTTACTTAATTGTAAATTGCGCGTTCCAAATTCCAATTCGTTATGCATACCCCTCAGCACTTTTCTACTAACCCTTCAGGGGCCTCATCAGCCTCTTGGGTGGCTTCCCCAGTTCTTGGTATCGGTGTATCGATGTTATCGGTATATCGGTATCCTGAACTCTGGGTCGTTACAGTGGCAGCTAGAAAGTTTTAGCTAATTGGATCCGTCAATTTAAGTCTGAAATTTGTTGTATGTTGAAGTATGATACATTAGTCAGAGAGTTTGAAAGCCCACCTTCTTAAGTACTTGGTGTTTGTTTAAGTACTTCATTACTGAGTCAAAGACTGAAATTGATGTATGTTTAAGTACTTCATTAAGCAGTTGAAGACTGAAATTTGGTGTATGTTCTGTGAATGGTAATTCCTATTTTATAGGAATTGGATCAAAAAGCCCATCTTCTTTACAGTGAATGGTTTTTGTTTGATTGGATTGTTGTGTCCCTGGATGTTGTGCCCCTGTGGTTTTGATGATTGGTTTATCAGATCATAAAGCATTGCATTTGAAGTTCAGTCAGTTTATCAGATCATAAAGCATTGCATTTGAAGTTCAGTCATGTTATATGCTACATAAAGCATTCATATACATAACCGTTCTCGCCCGGGAGCATATGAAGTCTCAGGGGAGCATCTATGGCCTCTGGACAGCATCACCAGCGTCAGGGGAGCATGGGGAGCACATGCTGTCTCTGGGGAGCAATCGCTGCTCCAGGGGAGCATCCTCAACGTCAAGGGAGCATGTATTGCGGGCTCAAGGTATTTTCGATGTCACTTGGAGTAGGCTGACCTGCATGAAGAAGCGTCGACCTTGCCTTGGCAATGCGTCGACCTTGTCTTGGCAATGCATTGATCTGACTGGTGGTGGGGGAGCATTAGCAGTCGCTGGAGGGCATACTCGGTCCCAGGAGAGCATCCCGGGGGACAGGCGAGCACGCGCGTCTGGTGTATCCCGGAAGAGGATTTCTGTTTATCAGGGGTATTATTGTCCTTAATGCCCTGACTAATGACGCACTAATCTCCTATTATAAAAGGATGTATAGACTTTGGAGGCTTGAGGGTGATGTACAGACTTTGATGATGTGCAGACTTAGAAGACATGTGAATTATTGACTTTACAAAGCAGTGTCTAGACTTCAGAAGAGCATGTAGTCATGTCTTTGTGCGTTCTCGCACGGGAGCATATGAAGTCTCAGGGGAGCATCTATGGCCTCTCGACAGCATCACCAGCGTCAGGGGAGCATGGGGAGCACATGCTGTCTCTAGGGAGCAATCGATGCTCCAGGGGAGCATCCTCAACGTCAGGGGAGCATGTATTGCGGGCTCAAGGTATTTTCGATGTCACTTGGAGCAGGCCGACCTGCATGAAGAAGCGTCGACCTTGCCTTGGCAATGCGTCGACCTTGTCTTGGCAATGCATTGATCTGACTGGTGGCGGGGGAGCATTAGCAGTCGCTGGAGGGCATACTCGGTCCCAGGAGAGCATCCAGGGGGACAGGCGAGCATGCGCGTCTGGTGTATCCCGGAAGAGGATTTCTATTTATTAGGGGTATTATTATCCTTAATGCCCTGACTAATGACGCCCTAATCTCCTAGTATAAAAGGATGTATAGACTTGGAAGGCTTGAGGGCGATGTACAGACTTTGATGATGTGCAGACTTAGAAGACATGTGAATTATTGACTTTACAAAGCAGTGTATAGACTTCAGAAGAGCATGTAGTCATGTCTTTGTGCGTTCTCGCACGGGAGCATATGAAGTCTCAAGGGAGCATCTATGGCCTCTGGACAGCATCACCAGCGTCAGGGGAGCATGGGGAGCACATGCTGTCTCTAGGGAGCAATCGATGCTCCAGGGGAGCATCCTCAACGTCAGGGGAGCATGTATTGCGGGCTCAAGGCATTTTCGATGTCACTTGTAGCAGGCTGACCTGCATGAAGAAGCGTCGACCTTGCCTTAGCAATGCGTCGACCTTATCTTGGCAATGCATTGATCTGACTGGTGGTGGGGGAGCATTAGCAGTCGCTGGAGGGCATACTCGGTCCCAGGAGAGCATCCGGGGGGACAGGCGAGCATGCTCGTCTGGTGTATCCCGGAAGATGATTTCTGTTTATCAGGGGTATTATTGTCCTTAATGCCCTGACTAATGACGCCATAATCTCCTAGTATAAAAGGATGTATAGACTTGGAAGGCTTGAGGGCGATATACAGACTTTGATGATGTGCAGACTTAGAAGACATGCGAATTATTGACTTTACAAAGCAATGTATAGGCTTCAGAAGAACGAATGCACGATGACTCTGTACAGACTTGGATGCTTAATTATGCTGTGTGTGTGTGCATATGCCGATGTAGTTCAGCATCTTAGCGTGGCTACAAGCAAGCAAGCGAGATGGGGGAGAGGGAGAGCCAACAGTGTGGGTGCCGGTTGATTGTAAACATATACATGTTTTCCTTTTAGTTTCCTTCCAGGGAGTTAGAAATATGTCATGTTTTAGAAGAAAAGCAGGTTGGGGACATTGGGAAAAAATAGACATTGTATTACTAGGAATATTTAACTTCTTCCCCGATACAAGGATGATTAAACTTGCTCCCCATTACATAAAGAGTTTCAACACTCTAGGTATAATCCCCTAACCCAGTACAAAAATAGAAAGGGGAGCTGACGGTGTGATGGGGGAGCTGACGGTCTGATGATCTGATGGCAGAGTGAGCAAACGGGTGCCGGCGGTGACCTGGGGTGGGCTGTGTTGCGAGATGGGGGAGAGGGGGAGCCAACAGTGTGGGTGCGGGCGGTGAGGGAGAGGGGGGCAGTGTACGATGTGGTGGGGGGGTAGGTGAGGGAGAGGGGGCTGCAATTGGCGGTGAGGGAGAGGGGGGAGCGAACGGTGTGGTGGGGGGGTGGGGGAAGGGGTGCCGGCGGTGAGGGAGAGGGGGCTGCAGTTGGCGGTGAGGGAGAGGGGGGAGCGAACGGTGTGGTGGGGGGGTGGGGGAAGGGTTGCCGGCGGTGAGAGCTCTGCTGCGAGAGTTGGGTGAGAGGGGGGATGGGATGGGAACAGTGACTGGGAGAGGGGGAGTCAGCGTGGGGTTTCCCCGCTGGCTCTCGTTATCTCTCTCTTCGAACAGAAGGGTGTTTTAGTCAAATAACACATGACGATGGCATATCCCACGGAATATTCGTCATCCGTCGACGGTATCAAACCATAAGGGCATAACCGCAACATTTCTTCTATGTAAAGGGTATACGTGATAATATGATTAGATGAAGGGTATATTTGCAAATACGGATATTTATGAGGGTATATATGCTAAAATCCCAAATATAATTCTATTTTTTTCGAACCCGACTCTGATACCCAAGACAAATGATGAGAATTAGTAAGGTAAATAAATAATTAAAGTTATAGGAATTGGGGTCTATATATGTATGAAGTTCTATTAATCAATTTGTTTAAGCTTATTTAAGAATGGGCTAAAACACACTATATATACATGTATATCGAAATATGCATGAAGAGATAATAAATAAATAAATATATATATATGTATATCCCAAACTAAATAGGCTAAAGCACTTATGTATATATAAATAAATAGTGCTAATGGGCTTTACGTTTGAAGAATGGGCTTTAAGAAGGTTTACGTTTAATCTTTAAAAGAGTTTTTAAGAGGATCTACCAAAATCCCAAACCAAATGGGCTAAGGCTTTTATATGGAAATGTTTGCAATTTAATTAGTGGGCCTTTGAATTAAAACAATTATACATAATATATATGTAAATATATTATAACCTGTAACCCATTAGTCTCAGCTAGAGGCCGACAGCCTATTCGAATCTACCCAAAACTCACGCAGCAAAGCCCATCTAATGAGAGCCTCTCACCGAAGCCAACCCAACATGCAACTTCAAAACCCACGTAATAGCTCATCTATACATATAGATATAATAAATCCAACACAAAAGCAAACCCTCTTATAATCCATAAACCCATGTGAGTTCTCACAAAATCAACCCTAATATGCATGCTCGTGCATTAAACGATTTTACGATTTGAGGAATAAAGGTGGCATGCGGCTAATAACATGGAAGGCAGCTACGAAATTGGGAAAGGTTGTGTTTTAGAAAGGTTTATAAAGGGAATCCTAATACTAATAGGACATGTATTATGTAAATTAAATCCCAATCGGACTCCAATTCATTGGATGCCAAAAACCCTATAAATACTAACCTCCAGTCAATTAACTCTGTTCTTCTCCACGCGATCGATCGTAAGACGGCTAATAGCTTCTTCCCTTCTTGCTGGAGCTTCTTGCGGCCACCTTCTACTTCCGTAAACCTGCTGCTACGATTTTGTTCTCTCAAGTACTGTGACCATCGTGGACATGGTTGTCTTCTGCTAAGAGTTGCTGAAGCTATAGTGGGAAGAATAAATCAACTCCTCTTCTTCTATTGTTATAGTTATCAAAGGAAGATATTCTTATATAGTTGCTTCATACAGAACATGACATGTTCCTTTGCCTTTCAATCCCTTTGATCAAATACCAACCAAATCAACATTCAAAGGTAGGCAATCTCCCAAGCCAAACTATTAATCGATTAAACTATGCATGATCTTGCTATTTCTGCTTCAATATTAAGTGTTACCTATATAATTTCACGTTGTTTTGGTTGAACACTGTAGTAGTCAGTTATGAAGTTTTTTGCCTTAACAATTTGTTAGTGGGCGTCGGAGTCTCCTTTGGCCATGAAAATTTAAGGGCGTACTAGTGGGATAGAGACCGAGGTAGTGAAAGTGGTTGCACCATTTTTCGTGCCCCCTATCTCAAGATCCCCCATCTCTCAACGAAAAATTATTTTGAACGTCCGGTCAAGTAGAGTTTTTCGAGCCCGTCATTTTGATATATAGAACGCCTGATTCCGACGTGTGTACGTCGAGAAACGGAGCCTTGAACATTGACATTTTTTGAAATGACGACATTTAACATGTCGTCAAATGCTTTTAATGCCACAGTGCAATGGCGTCAATTCTTATATTATATTATATATATATATGTATATATATATATAACTTGTGATTATATCTTCAAAAATCCATATCTATTAAATTATGTCACATAAAATTATAAAAATATATATTTTTGGAATCCTTGAATTTTTCTCCTAATTATCATATATTCTATTTTTCTAAATTATTTTACATAAATTAATGTCTCTTTGAATGTATATTTTTGAAATTCTTCAATTAAATAGATATTGACGTGAATTCTCGTTAAATAAATTAAGTTAAAAATCATAGAATTAATGTCCCTCCAAGTGGATGCTAATTAATAAATGACACTACTCACGGACGTCAATTAATATAAGTTTATTTAATTATAGTTAATTATAGAATTGGATGGACGCGAATTCTATAATTAACGCATTCATGTTCTCGCCGTTTTCTTCCGGTTATGACTCATACCTTGGGTCTTTTGGCACTTTCATCTCACGTCCATAGATGGAGTCCCTGTTTTATGATTGATTCACGTTATACACCTCAACTCTCGGTGACATACGAGCCCTCCGTCAGACATTCCGTTCCTTCGGACTGACAAGTTAGTCATTGGGACTTCCGTAAGTCTCCTCGTAGCCTTGGATTCCCTCAAGGCCGACTGAGCTGGTTGTACCTAATCACCCAGATTTCCAGAATGTCATGATTTTCATATGGTTTATTGATATATCATCCTTATTACAAGTTCTATCCTTGAACTCTATGTTCCATGAAATCTATCTTAATGTTCTTACATGCTTGATCCTTGAAATTCTTGGCCATTAATATGGAATTAGTCTAGGCTAAATGTCAGGGGCTATGGGTCCCACTAAAATGACATTTTAAATGCTACGGGTCCTGATCTGACCCTATTGGGCGAGGCAAAGTCCAAACGTTACCGGTATACGATGATCGGGTGCAAGCATTCACCAACTCGGTTATTGGCATTTAGGGGCAATCATACGGTCGTGAGAACTCCTAAGTGTGCGACCAAATACTACCTAGTGCTATTTCCATGAGGGGCGATCATATCGTCGTGATTTTCACCTTAGTGCATTGGCCAATCCTATGTAGTGCTAGATGTGCAAACGCTTTCGTGATAGTGATGATCGGGAGTGATTGCCATCATAGTGCATCTTTCCACGACTTTTTGTTCATCATGAAAAGATCTTGAATTGCCTTATTGGAGGGGTTATCATATCGTCGTGATATTACCTTAGTGTCTTGGCAATCCTCCACAGTGCTAGTTACATGAAAGCTCTCATGATTATGTCGTCATAGAGAGAATATTGTGCTAGTTTCATTAACCGCCCCCGTGATATTGTTCGTCATAGAGGGATGATTGTTATTGTTTCCTCATTATGAGAAGTACTTGATGTTCTGACATGAAAGTTCTTGCTATACTCTCTTGATTGTCATTGTCCTTACTCTTCATGAGTGTATCTAGCATCTTGCTTACTCGTTTGTTTCTTATAGTTCTTGAATTTATCTCGTGTTATTATAGTTCTCGATTTCTATATCTTTCATGACCTACATGAGCATGTTAAACTGTAATTTGACTTAAATCTAGCTTGGAGCATGAGATATTAAGTCCTACTGAGCATTCGCTCACCCTACGTTTTCCAATGTTTTTCAGGTAATGACCTTAGTGACGACGAGACCGAACATGATGGGCAAGGGCAAAAGTGAAGAGAACTCTGACATCTAGACGAACCACCTAGTCTTGCTATCCTGTGTCTTATGTTAAGTCGAGTCAAGAGTCTCATTGTAATTTTTCTTTATTGAGTCTTTTCATTTATTATGGGCCCGAATATGTAAAGAACTTATATTTGAAATGAAATTTGTTATTTGTCCAAATTATGTTTTGTGGAAATGACTATGCTCTGATTGACATGACTGTTTAACTGCCACGTTCTGAGCGAATGACACGTTCCGCTGCTATCGGTTCGGGGCGTGACAGGTGCCTTCGGAGCTTCATCATCGTGTGCCGTCTTTGATTCTTCATCTGCCGGCTCTTCATTGGCAGGGTCAAGTGGACGCCGTAGTGGAGGCGTATTGATGGGTGGTGAAATGTAATGGTGTTGCGTATGCGGAGGCAGAGGGCTATATTGATGAGCGGTGTGGATAGGTGGTGGGTGGTCGGCGTCCACTTGATCATTGAAACTCGTCGGCTCTTGCTCACTTGCGTTGATGCCGTAGTCGTCTCTCCTATTCTTCCAATCTTTCTCCATCTCTGTAATGTTGTTCAGAACGGCGTGAAGGGGATTGATTGGAGAAGGAGGAGGAGGAGCGTGCCGTGGGCTCGTAACCCTCTTCAATTACTCCTCCAATGAAGCAACTTTATCAACAAGAACTTGGAGGGGCATAATAGGAGAAGCAGAGGGTTGGCATGGTGGCCTTGAAGGGGGGGGGGGCGCATAAGATGGCTGTGGAGGGGGATTAACGGGCTGACCTTGAAAAGGACCCGGTCGAGTCGGGTTGCAAGGAATAAAAGGGCCTTGGGGCCGTGAAGGGGGAGGAATAGTAGGAGGCGGGTGATGGACCACCCGAAGAGGAATATGTGTAGAAGGGGACGGCGGGTGATGGACCACCCGAATGGGAATATGAATAGGAGAGGGAGGCGGGTGATTGGCCACCCGAATGGGAGTGGAAGGAGGATGAGAAGAACTAGATGCACCCTCAACAACGGCCTTAAGGGCCTAGACTTGTTGAGGGGTGAGATGATTTATAGCATGCAAGATCCGGGAGACCTTCTCGTCGTGGGGAAGAGACGGCCCCGTTGGAATAGTGGCTCGCGATTAAGGCGAAGGACCACAAGATTGGAGATTGCCCATAGGTCAGGCAAGACCATGGGAATGAGAACGTGGTCCCTTGAAAGAGTTGTGGTGAGAATTATAAAAATGAGGATCATAGGATGTGCTTGTTTGATCATCCTCGTGACTGTAAAAATTATTAGACATGTTATCCAGATCAAACATTATGCAAAAATCAATCAAAATAAAGTCAAAGCACAATTGCCAAAAATGTCAAGCAAGTGGACGTTTATGCTTGATTTTTATTATGTGAACCTTGGTGAATTAAATGATTTGTACAAAGTGATCCACTCAAGGTCGTGAACCTAGTTTCAATAAGATTTACTTCAAATGCCAACTAGGTTAATTCTCACCACGCATAGGCCAACTAAACTCGAGGACTTCAAAGGTACAATCTGCCCGGCGTCCGTGAGGGAATCCACTGGTACGAAAGCTTACAGAGGCATTGGTTTAGAAATTCTCGATCCAATGAGACGGAATGCTCAATGGAGGGTCCTTCCTTAACCAAGAAAGAGGTATGGTCTCCTAGAGATGTAGGGAGAGGAGGTCTCCTAAACCGAGATATAATATGAATGCTAATGCAAATGAAGAATAAGAACACACAGGATGATGCAAACAATAATATGCAAAAGATAAACAACAATTCACAGAAAAGATAAATCTGTGAAAACTTAGAGGAAGGGTGATAGGAACAGTGGCAATGCAACAAGAGATGATGAGTGCTAATACAAAAAGGTGACATAATGAATGTTCTGTATAGGATAAAAGAATGATGCTAATGCAAAAGGTGTAAATTACCGAGAATGAGACGAATAGAATAACAAAATGATGCTAATGCAAAAAAGGTGCAAGTGACAGAGAATGTGATGAACAGAATAACAAAATGATGCTAATGCAAAATGGTGCAAGTGACAGAGAATGTGATGAACAGAATAACAAAATGATGCTAATGCAAAATGGTGCAAATGACAGAGAATAAGAATATTGATGCGCAAAGCACAAAGAACAACAAATCAACAGAACGAAGGTAGAGGAATAGACGTCCAAGGGTGTGGACGCAAGACCCCCCCCTTTTTTTAGGGAATGGGCAAGGTTTTTTTTTGAAGAAAAAGAATGGGTGACTGCCCATGTGGGCGCCCATTTATTTATTTATTTTATTTTTTAGAAAAGGAATGGGCGACTGATGAACTGGACACCCATTTAATGGGTGTCCACAGTGGTGGACGCCATTTTTTTAACCGAATAGATGGGATATTCAAATAAATCTAAAAATTAAACGATCACTTGGAAAAATGAATAGAAAGAGTGCTACGAGGAGCACTAATAGGAGGTGCTCCGTGGGTGCAAAATAGGAGGGGCACCGTGGGTGCCAAAAGATGAAGGTAATCAAAAGAAAATCAAAGGAAGTCCCACCATGATCGCTAATTTATAGATCTATTTAAAATCCACTTAGATTAATAAAAAGAATAAGAAATGCTAATGAGGTATGAATGGGAAAAAGGGAATGAGAGCATACGTGGATGCTAGGATGGAGGATGTGATTGCCAGAGACCACGGGCCTCAAATGAATAAATGATAAAATAAAGGAGGGATCGCAATATTACCTTAAAGCGTGGGAGATGTGAGTGTACTTCCTCCTCTTCCTGTCGGCCGGCCGAAGGAGAGGGTCTCTTTGATTACCCTTGCAATAAAGACAACTCCAAAAGAATGTGGAATTAGAATCAATGTGTAGTATCAAATCCCAAGTGATATATGTATAACGTAAGAACATGGAAGATGACATATCTGTCGGGCGCTAGCCCTTTAAACCCCTATGTGAAGGGTTGGAAAAAACATGATGAATGAAAATATAAAATGGGACGTGCAAGTGTTGCACTGGGGGAGCTCAACGTGGTTGAGAGAGGTATGTAGAAATAATAGAATGAAATGATGCATGCGTGTGTTATATGCAGTGAAACAAAAGAAGAAGAAACAGAGAAGGATAAAAAGAGCCTAGGCTTATTCTCCTTTGGGTTGTGGCTTTGGATGAGCGCTCGGGAGGGAGTCTTAGAAGGGATGAAGCCTTTGACGCGGAGAACTCCCACCTTCAACCAACACACGGGTAGCACCTCCCCTCTGATTATTGAAGTCGGGGCCTCTCTTTTGAGCAAGAGTAGCATGATTTTTATATGGGGAGATGCGTGGGTTTTAATCCAAGAATGATTTAGGATAGTCATCTATGGCAAGAGATAAATCGTGGGAAGAGCCCTCCCTAGCTTTGGAAGACCATCTGGAGCCTTACCTAATTGAACGGGCTTCAAAATGAGGAAAGAGGGCTTCAAAATGAGGAAAGAAAGAGGCATAGAGCTTCAGAGGAAATGGCGTCCAGCATAGCTAACGTTTATAAAATAAACGTCAACTGCAATAGCCGCAGTTTCAACACACAGAAAATAAGGAAAGGCGCATTGAGGAAATGGTGTCATATGTAAGTGACGTTTATAAAATCAACGTCAAATGCAACAGATGCATATTTAGTAAAACAAATAAGGCAAGGCTATTATTTCCAAAATTCAGAAAGGAATGTGCGTCTGATTTGGTAGACGTTGATTATAGAAAATATGCGTTTTAATCGGACTCAAAAAAACCCAAGAATGAGCGATGGTGGACTCAGACGCACAAAACAAAATCAAAACAATTTGATAAAGAATAGGCGCCCACCCCTGTGGGCGCCATTTCTTTTCTATTTTTATTATTTTTATTTTTTTATGGAAAGTGCGTCTAATGGAGGAGATTCTAATTCCTATTTTTCCACATTTTTCTGAGCCTAAAAACCCACTCAAAATGGCTAAGAACGATCACCCGAAATGAATAAAAAATAATAAAATCTCAACAATGGGCATCCAACCTTGTTGGCGCCCATTCCTTTTTCTTTTAAAAAAATAAAAATAAAAATGGCGTCAACTATGAAAGCCACTATTTCTTTAAAATCCGTAAAATGGTGAAAAATATCTAGAAAATTCAAAAAATAGGGAAAAATAGTGAAACGCCAAAAATCTAAGAAAAATAGGGAAACCACTCAAACAAGGTGATTTGAGGGTAAAATTGGGTATCACATGTAATATAAGATGCACTCACAGTAATGTCAATTTTGGCGTGTCTACAGCAATCGCCAACAGAAAATTACTTATCTGTGCGATGTCGATCTGCAAGGCGTTTCATCCTCTGTTGTGCCTTTGAAAGGTGATCTTTGAGATCCTTTAGGATATGATCCCTCTTTAAAAGTGTATCTTCTACTTCTTGGACTGAAGTAGTACATGGTACATAGGATAAAAGTGAAGGAGGAGGGATTCCATAAACTGCTTCAAAAGGAGTAGTAACTGTGGAAGAATGTAAGGAGGTATTATACCAAAATTCTACCCATGGAAGCCATTGAAGCCACTAATATTGCTACTGAAAACAAAAGCAACGGAGATAAGTCTCCAAGCATTTATTCAAACATTCAGCCTAACCATCGGTTTGGGGATGGTAGGCACTACTCATTCTCAAGTTCACCCCTTGTAGTTTGAATAGTTCAGACCAAAAATGGCTGGTGAAAATAGCATCTCTGTCAGAGATAATAACTTGCGGTAACCCATGTAATCGGACCACTCCTTGGACAAATGCATGTGCCACAGATACTACAGTATAAGGATCCTTGAGGGTAATAAAATGAGCATATTTGGACAGGCGGTCAATAACTACCAAAATAGTAGATTTCTGTTAAGAAGGTGGTAGACCATCTATAAAATCCATGTGGATGTGAGTCCATATTCTTTCTGGAATGGGCAGGCGTTGGAGAAGACTTGCTGGATACTGCTGGACAGATTTGTTATGTTGGCATATGTCACATTCTTTGACAAAGGTTTTCATGGTCTTTTGCATGCCAGGCCTGTAAAAAGTTCTTCTCAACCTAGATAGAGTCTTAAGGTAGCCTGAATGTCCGCCTTCAGGTGATGAATGATGTGCCTAGAGTAAAGTAGGTATTAACTGATGGGATTTGTACAGATAGATTCTATCCTTGTAATAGAGTACACCTCCTTTCATAGAATACTTGCGATGATTTAAATTCCCATTGTTCCATTTGTTTATTAAAGCCTTGAATGTATCATCAGTGGAGTATGCTATTTGAATTTCTTGAAACCAGACAGGCACCAAGATAGAAATGGCAAAAGAAACAACTGTAGATGGGGTCTCATGAAGTCTGGATAATGCATCTGCTGCACGGTTATGGTGGCCTACTTTATACTCTAGACTGAAATCATATCCTAGTAATTTAACCAGCCAACGTTGTTGAGCTGGTGTGTGCAGTTGTTGATTCAAAAGATATCTGAGGCTCTCGTGATAAATTTTTGTAACACCTCGGTTAAATAATAAAGTATAAAATTAAAATTTTGAAACATATATTGGAATAAAATGTGATAAATAGAAATAAATAGAAAATGTGCGGTTAATTATCGCTTAAATTATTACATCTTATGTGAAGAAGTAAATAAAAGAAAAGAAAATGGGATCTAATTTTTGAAAAATAGAATGACTAATTAAATCACTAATTCAACGCAAGATATATTAAAACAGATTTATTAACTTGCTATTTAATGACTTCAATAATCTTCTTAGTTAATATTATTTATTTTGAAATTGGCCAAATAATGTCAATAAAAATAATTATTTTTCTACAATCACCATAGAAAGAATTTCATATTCCAAGGTGCAATCGAATTTTCTATAATGATTTAAATTTAATAAGTATAAATTAAATAAATTGAATTTCACCCGTAGGCTAAAGTTTTGACTAATTTCTAAAAATATGAAAAAATTATATTCTTACAGAGAACGAAGTATTTAACAATAATGTCAACTGGTCCGACCTCTAATAAAAATTTAATTAGGCTAGATTAAGGAATTAAATGGCCAAATTCGTTATTCCAATAGATTAATCTTAAACGACCAAATTGGAGCCCAATTCTTAATCAATCGAGCCCAAACCAGGCCCAATCGAAAGGTTAACCCTAGGAGCTCATTTTTCCTAGCCTCTAGATGCTTCTCTCGATGGCGGCGGCGTGGATTTGGTCAATGTGCGAGATTTTTGGCGCTTTTTCCCCGTTGGACTCTCGAGTCCAATTCGATCGCTAGAACCCTCCATACACCCTATAACTAGAGTGCTTTTGGGACCCTACGACCCTGTTTGCTTCCCCAACTGGCGGCGTGACCTGTGGTGGCCGATCGAGGGCGAATTAGGGTGAGGATCTACGACGTGTTCGCGGATTAGGGTTTTCGCGTCATCCCCTTTCTTCTTCAATTGCGATAGGTTTCTCTCGGGCCCAATCGAATTAAATAACATGGATAGATAGATCTTGTCCTTAGCTTTCTTTTGAGTCTAATTTGCCCAATTTTGGTTTTCTAATTTGGGCATATTCCTAGTTTTATGTAGAGCATGTAGTTAGGGTTTTTACTCACGTTCTTTCTATTTAGGTTACATCAAGTAATCGTAGTGGAATCCTTAAAGTGACCATGTCATGATATACATTTTTAAGTTACCTATATTTTGATAGTAAATAGCCTAATTTTCATGCTATATCTATGTTTTAATCATACTTTTAATGGACCAGTGTCTTATTTTTCACGTTTTTGGGCTCAGGTTGGAATAAACGGTCCTTCCAGGGGCCGCCAGGCGACTAGCGGTCGTATGATAGACCGTTTGCCCTAGTCTAGCAGCCCAACGATAGACCATTTTCTGGCCAGCAAATTTTAAAATGAAAAGGGGTTTTCCAGTGTGTAAGCGGCCCTTCTCTTGACCGCTTATGGCCTCTGGCAGCCTATTCTATGACCGTTTTCTACCCTATTCCAATGACATGTATTGATGCGTTCTGTCAAGTTTTATCATGTTAGCACACTTGTTGGTCAGGGTTAAACGCACTAAAATTTGGGCTTATGGAATTCATGAACTAAGTGAAACTCTTTCTTTAATAATTGCTCCATTCATGCCCATCTTTCATATCTTTTGTGATATTTAAGAAGGAAGTAGATTAATGCCTTGTTAATGGTTTAGTTTAATTCTTATACCTGTCATGAATGAATTTAGAATTTGTTTTAAGGTCATACCACTCCGGTGGAAGTGACTGGACCAATTACGTTAGTTTTTCGCTTGATTTGTTAGCCTAAATCTTGAGCAATGAATGCCTCTCCGTCGGATACTCCTTCCACCGAACTAGGTATTCTTGTTTCAAGGCCTCCGTAAGACACCGTGAGCCTGGTATTCCCACTAGGATGCCGGGCGGGTTGTACCTTAAGTCCTGAACCCTCCTAATTGACCGAAATTGTGATTTTTGGGTCAGCCCCTACTCTGTACGGGTTGCGGCCATGTTCAGACCATTTTCTGACCTTAGTGGCCTTCTTTGGACTGCTAGGTTGATCTAGTGGTTAGTTCAGGACCATTTTCCCTGAGCTTCGTCTTACAACCTAAACGGTCCAGTGCTGACCGTTGTCATTTTCATTATTAGACTATTTTTCTAGTGTATGTGGTCCTGATTAGACCGTCTTAGCAGTCCTCTGCAGACCGTTTCACATTCAATGTCACGTCCCGAGCTTTTATGATAGCGGAAGACTCGCTCGAGGAACGTGAACAGCTGACATGGTAAGCCTCTTACAAGCAAGAATGATCAGAGCGTAAGATAATCACACACATAAATGTAATTGCATAATATTTTAATCAAACTCCAACTTATTTCATTGATAATCAATATTCAAATATAATAACCTTCAACTTCTTTCAATTTATCAGACTCAAGAATAGGAAAATTACATAGACTCAATCTAAATAATATAGACTTTCCTAAGTCTTCACTCTCATCTTGACAACACTTTCATTCGCTCTCGGACCCACTACTTGTATAACCCGAATCCGAATTCGAATCACTTTCATTTCTTGAAAAGAATGGAAATAGGTAATGAGCACACTTGCCCAGTAGGTATCTTCGCATCAACATGATTAGCACTATTTAAGTAATTAGTATTTTAGCTCTAAAGAAATAAGGTAAAATCATGCGAATGCGATAAATCCTGCGATCAAATCAAAGTAACAAGACGATCATGTAAGATAGGATGAACAAGTATGAACTAGCAATAATGTAACAAGTATGATTAAGAATGTATCATGGCCTTTCATGAACAAGAATGCACTTTCACTTTTCACTTTCATAACCATAAAGGTTACGCACGAGAACGTCAATCATGTAGCAATTCACTAGATTTTTATGAGTGCTCATGGATTTCACTTATTTATAAAGAAAGTACTCCCAGCGTAATGCGACGCCAGTAGCATCATACCCCATGGTTTATAATAGTATGTTTCCGGTAATCAGCCGAGGGGACTAGCATAGAGCCCTTGGACACAATCAGCGCCCGAACTGCATCTTCACGTATAAATCAAGCTACTTCCATGAGTGTAACAATAAAGTATGGCCAAGAATGTAATAAGTTCAATCAATAAGCTCATGACAACAATTATCAAAGAACGAATGCTTCTATTAAGAATATGAGAGATCAAGAATGAATTAAGACAATGTTATGCTAATGGAAACAAATCGGCAGCATAACGGTACATTTCTTTAACTTCCATTTATTATATTAAGTTTCTTGATCGATATGATAAGTCCTAGACCATTATTAAGCCATCTAGAAAACTTTAGAATATCAACCCTTTGGTCAATCCTCGGGTTAATGTACTCAAGCACTGTGACGGTCTTATACTGGGCCGTTACGTTCACGTGACGGGCGAGCCTTGATCCGTTAGAACGACTTAGTACAAAAATAATAATTGGACTCAGTTAAATGTGATGGTTGTATATTGGGCTATTTTATTGACGGTCTAATATAGATCCGTTACATTGCTAGAATCAAAAAACATCGATAGTGCTTTCTAATCAATTGGGTTTTAATGGTACAACCAACTCGGCGTCTTAGTGAGAATCACAGGCTCGCAGAGAATTACGGAGGCCTTGAAACAAGATTTCCTAGTCCATTGGAAGGAATATACAATAGAGAGGTTCTCAAGTCCAAGAATAATGTTCCTATAGTGCAAAGTGTGAACTAATGAACAACATACCGGAATATGTGCCATGTACTTAAAGAAAATGACTCTATTGATAGAGAGAATGTGTAACAATATGAAATCATGATAAAACTCCGTCAATACATCAATTAAAATCCTGGAGTTAATACAAACTATTGTTCTTTGGCATGAAAATAACATATCCTTAAAATAATTCAAGATGCTTTTAACATGCGATACTTATCATGAACCAATTAATAAATTTAAAGTCATATCAACAGGTCTAAACTTAGATAACTAGGCATATTTATAAGTTAATGTAACTGTTCTTCAATTCAGTCTACAGTTACTCTGACGGTCGAGAACGGGGGCGTCACAGTGATTGTGACGGTTTATCGTGGGACCGTTACAGTGTTGTAACGCACTGAGTCTGGGCCGTCAGAGATAACAGAGAACTTTAAAAACAACAGAAGGTGTGACGGCTTGTCGTAAGCCATTAGATAACTGTGGCGATCTTACCTTGATGCGTCTGATAGTCTGCTGTCAGAAAAGATATAAAGAAATCTAAGGCTTCAACTTACATCATGTCTGGAAATCATATATAAACTTTCACATGATAGAATGAAGGCTAACCTACCTGTATGCATGGGTTTTATGTGAATTTGACAAGAGAGTTCCTTTTTAACTTAGTTAGGGTTAAGAGTATACATGTATGCATGACCTACTAAAACATGAAATTCATGATCTATGATGTATGAAATCAATCAAAACCAGAGGGCTTTTATCCCTAACAAAATGTTTTTGGCAATCATGAGATGACCTATCTCTTAACTAGGCTTTAAGCTTCTAATTTGAGTATGAAAATCGTGCCCTAGTTCTCCTTTTCGAGTGATTTTCCAGTAATTTCCTGCTGCTCTAACTCCACGACCCCCTGACCTAAAGTTGTGAAAATTTGAGAGTAAGAAGATGAAACTAAGGTGAACAAAAAGTTCTAAAGGATTGAGCTCTAATTACCTCGTTTAGACGTCTTAATCTCTTGATCTTCAGGGGTCTTGCGTTCAGTTTCCTGAGTTATTATGGTCGAACCAGTAACTTTGGAAGCTTCAATCTCCTTGGTTGCTTGATCTCATAACATGAAATTTAGAGAACTATTAGTCTAAAGTATACTAAACAAAATCTTCTAAAGAACTTACCCAAAATTATGACTCCTTACCTTGATTCTTCACGAGCCAAAACTAAGGGTCGCTCAGTTCAAAACTAGATCCTATTTATAGGATTTTGGCTAGGGTTTGAAGATTAGATCGATTCTAGAGTCCTTAATTTGCCATAACCTAATCCCTAAGAGTCCTTAGTAATGTTATAAGCTCTCCCAAGTTGATCTCTTGCAGATATGATCCCAAAGTTCCAATCTTTTTGCTCGTTCTTTCATTTACGAAACTAACAGAGTGTAACGCATCAAGACTGGTGCGTTACATGGCTGTGTCGGTCGCACGATAGACTGCTACATCCAACGTGCATAGAATTCAACATAAATCAAACTCTTTTGTTAATTATCCATATTATTATCCATAAAAATAGTATTTATCCTTAAAATACGTAAATAGGCTAAATAACCTTCTAGGATATGGGTCAAACTTAATGGGCTTGGTCTTTTAACCTATTGGGTTTCAATTATCAAAGCTAGATTAATTACTTATCATAAATTGGGCCTTATAATGATTTATTTAATCTAATATTCATTTATTAATCCATTTTGGGTCTTTAAAATTCCCAGAAAATAATTAAGTATACCAAAAATAATTTATAAAATTCTAGGGCCTTACACCCTCCCCCACTTAAGAGAATTTGGTCCCCAAATTCAATATATGAGTTTTTTTTATGGAGAGTGCATGTATTTTAATGTATTAAAACTTAACGTAAGGCGAATGGGTTAAGAGAGTACCTTTTATCATCTCACCTCCCTCGTCTAGAATGGCATTTAATCGTCCTCGCTTCCCGCGTCTGTTGTTATCCCTTGAAGATTGTTCATTTATGAAAGGAGACATGGGCAAGCGATGTTCCCGGCTTCCACATTTGAGACAAGTGCCGAGACGCTTCCAACATTCTTCTACTGAGTGCCCAAACTTTTCACAAAATGAGCAAGGTGCTACGGCTTGCTCCTTCTCTTCTTTAATTTTCTTGTTCTTTCCATTTCCATTTCCATTTCTTTTTCCATTATCGTTCCCATTACGGGACCTCTTAATGTGACGATTTTCACCCTCATCCACTTCTTGTTCTTCTTGCCTATCATGTTTTCGACTTGACCTTTCTCCTCAAAGCCTTTCCACCTTCTCCATGGTTCTTTCACATAGGTGCGCTCTTTGAACCATCACAGTATAGGTGCGGATATTCTGCGTTCCAAGTTCTTGGATAAATCCCGGTCTTAAGCCATCCATAAATCGGTTCACTTTCAATAAATCTGTGCTTACCAAGTGAGGAGCATAAGGTGCTAGTCGAGAGAATTGTAATTCATATTCTACCACAGACATCGCGCCTTATTTTAAAGAGGCAAATTCCATAGCCTTCCTCTCCTTAACATGCTTGGAGAAGTACTTGGCTCGAAAAAGTGTAAGAAAACCCTCCCATGTATGAGGTGCATCTGCAGGTGGCGTCGGAATGGATTTCCACCATGTACGAGCATCCTTGTTGAGTTGGAACGTGGCAAGTCAAACTTTCTCCTGGTCGGTGCATTGCATGACATCGAATATTCGGTTCATTTCGTCGATACCATTCTCCGCTTAATCTGGGTTAGAAGATCCAGAGAATCGTGGGGGATTTAAACTTCAGAAATTGCCATGTAAGTTACCCGCGCCAGCCCTTCCACCAGCTTGGGCCACTGTCTGTAGGGCTTGGGTAAGTCTCGCAACAGTTTGCTGCATCTCGTCCCAGTTTATACGATGAGCCATTGAGAATCAAGGTACCTGAGAATCATGGACATTTTAGTTATTTAGAGTCGGGAAGATTTATCCTAAGATAATTTCAATATAACTATCTCATCCCGGGCTCTACCTAATCCTCGCATGGGTAAGGAAATTTCTTCCTTAGTTCATAGGTAGGGGTCCTTAAACCTTGGACTTATCCTAGGACATGACACTTTTCCCTAAGTCCTGAGACTTAGGCTCTGATACCAACTTAACTGTCACGCCCTGAGCTTTTATGACAGCGGAAGACTCGCTCGAGGAACGTGAACAGCCGGCATGGTAAGCCTCTTACAAGCAATAATGATCGGAGCGCAAGACAATCACACACATAAATGCAATTGCATAATATTTTATTCAAACTCCGACTTATTTCATTGATAATCAATATTCAAATACAATAACCTTCAACTTCTTTCAATCTATCAGACTCAAGAATAGGAAAATTACATATACTCAATCTAAACAATATAGACTTTCCTAAGTCTTCACTCTCATCTTGACAACACTTTCATTCGCTCTCGGACCCGCTACTTGTATAACCCGAATCTGAATTCCAATCACTTTTATTTCCTAAAAAGAATGGAAATAGGTAATGAGCACACTTGCCTAGTAGGTATCTTCACAACAACATGATTAACACTATTTAAGTAATTAGCATTTTAGCTCTAAAGAAATAAGGTAAAATCATGCGAATATGATAAATCCTGCGATCAAATCAAAGTAACAAGACGATCATGTAAGATAGGATGAACAAGTATGAACTAGCAATAATATAACAAGTATGATCAAGAATGTATCATGGCCTTTCATGAACAAGAATGCACTTTCACTTTTCACTGTCATAACCATAAAGGTTACGCACGAGAACGTCAATCATGTAGCAATTCACTAGATTTTCACGAGTGCTCATGGATTTCACTTATTTTTAAAGAAAGTACTCCCAACGTAATGCGACGCCAGTAGCATCATACCCCATGATTTATAATAGTATGTTTCCGGCAATCAGCCGAGGAGACTAGCATAGAGCCCTTGGACACAATCAGCGCCCGAACTGCATCTTCACGTATAAATCAAGTTACTTCCATGAGTGTAACAATAAAGTATGGCTAAGAATGTAATAAGTTCAATCAATAAGCTCATGACAACAATTATCAAAGAACGAATGCTTCTATTAAGAATATGAGAGATCAAGAATGAATTAAGACAATGTTATGCTTATGGAAACAAATCGACAGCATAACGGTACATTTCTTTAACTTCCATTCATTATATTAAGTTATGATAAGTCCTAGACCATTATCAAGCCATCTAACAACTTTAGAATATCAACCCTTTGGTCAAACCTCGGGTTAATGTACTCAAGCACTGTGACGGTCTTGTACTGGGCCGTTACGTTCACGTGACGGTCGAGCCTTGATCCGTTAGAACGACTAAATACAGAAACAATAATTGGACTCAGTTAAATGTGACGGTTGTATATTGGGCCGTTATATGGCCTGACGGTCCAATATAGATTCGTTACATTGCTAGAACCAGAAAACATCGATAGTTCTTTCTAATCAATTGGGTTTTAATGGTACAACCAACTCGGCGTCCTAGAGGGAATCCCAGGCTCGCAGAGAATTACGGAGGCCTTGAAATAAGATTTCTTAGTCCATTGGAAGGAATATCAAATAGAGAGGTCCTCAAATCCAAGAATAATGTTCCTATAGTACAAAGTGTGAACTAATAGACAACATACCGGAATATGTGCCATGTACTTAAAGAAAATGACTCTATTGATAGAGAGAATGTGTAACAATATGAAATCATGATAAAACTACATCAATACATCATTTAAAATCATGGAGTTAATACAAACTATAGTGCTTTGGCATGAAAATAACATATCCTTAAAATAATTCAAGATGCTTTTAACATGCGATACTTATCATGAACCAATTAATAAATTTAAAGTCATATCAACAGGTCAAAACTTAGATAACTAGGCATATTTATAAGTTAATGTAACTGTTCTTCAATTCAGTCTACAGTTACTCTGACGGTCGAGAACGGGGGCGTCACAGTGATTGTGACGGTTTATCGTGGGACCATTACAGTGTTGTAACGCACTGAGTCTGGGCCATCAGAGATAACAGAGAAATTTAAAAACAACAGAAGGTGTGACGGCTTGTCGTAAGGCCGTTAGATAACTGTGGCGGTCTTACCTTGATGCGTCAGATAGTCTGCTGTCAGAAAAGATATAAAAAATCTAAGGTTTCAACTTACATCATGTCTGGAAATCATATATAAACTTCCACATGATAGAATGAAGGCTAACCTACTAGTATGCATGGGTTTTATGTGAATTTGACAAGAGAGTTCCTTTTTAACTTAGTTAGGGTTAAGTGTATACATGTATGTATGACCTACTAAAACTTGAAATTCATGATCTATGATGTATGAAATCAATCAAAACCAGAGGGCTTTTATCCCTAACAAAATGTTTTTGCCAATCATGAGATGACCTATCTCTTAACTAGGCTTTAAGCTTCTAATTTGAGTATGAAAATCGTGCCCTAGTTCTCCTTTTCGAGTGATTTTCCAGCAACTTCCTGCTGCTCTAACTCCACGACCTCCTGACCTAAAGATGTGAAAATTTGAGAGTAAGAAGATGAAACTAAGGTGAATAAAAAGTTCTAAAGGATTGAGCTCTAATTACCTCGTTTAGACGTCCTAATCTCTTGATCTTCAGGGGTCTTGCGTTCAGTTTCCTGAGTTATTATGGTCGAACCAGTAACTTTGGAAGCTTCAATCTCCTTGGTTGCTTGATCTCATAACATGAAATTTAGAGAACTATTAGTCTAAAGTATACTAAACAAAATCTTCTAAAGAACTTACCCAAAATTATGACTCCTTACCTTGATTCTTCACGAGCCAAAACTAAGGGTCGCTCAGTTCAGAACTAGATCCTATTTATAGGATTTTGGCTAGGGTTTGAAGATTAGATCGATTCTAGAGTCCTTAATTTGCCATAACCTAATCCCTAAGAGTCCTTAGTAATGTTATAAGCTCTCCCAAGTTGATCTCTTGCAGATATGATCCCAAAGTTCCAATCTTTTTGCTCGTTCTTTCATTTACGAAACTAACAGAGTGTAACGCATCAAGACTGGTGCGTTACATGGCTGTGTCGGTCGCACGATAGACTGCTACATCCAACGTGCATAGAATTCAACATAAATCAAACTCTTTTGTTAATTATCCATATGATTATCCATAAAAATAGTATTTATCCTTAAAATACGTACATAGGCTAAATAACCTTCTAAAATATGGGCCTTATAATGATTTAACATATTGGGTTTCAATTATCAAAGCTAGATTAATTCCTTATCATAAATTGGGTCTTATAATGATTTATTTAATCTAATATTCATTTATTAATCTATTTTGGGTCTTTAAAATTCCCAGAAAATAATTAAATATACCAAAAATAATTTATAAAATTCTGGGGCCTTACATTCAAGCCTTATAAAAATTACTGTTTTCATGGTTTGGATATGTGTGAGCCGCTCTAGCCTATCAATGCTATTGCACCTCGAGTTTTGAGCTATGGTTAGGTCTATTGGTGACATTTATCCATTCTAAAGTCATTTCTTTAAATGAGTTCTCATCTCGATTAAGGCGCTTATTATTTGAAATCTAAAAAAAAATCAATATTCTTACGTATTTTACCTTGATTACATGAGCTTGATCTTGGAACTCTTGGCCATTTTTATTCGTGGATGTCTAGATTTCGTGGGATCTATGATCTAAGCAAATCAATGCCAAGACAATCATATTTAAGGGTCCAGTCTGGTCCTGGGAGGATCACCCGAAGTGTACTTGTACCCCGGGGAGGTGTAATGACTACATGTGACATTGTCACCGAGTACTATCTAGCGTGTGAGTCTATGACATTCCACATTCTGGTGAAACTTGCTATTCATGCTAGAAGCATGAAGTAATTGCTTGCGTGACATCACTCCACTTGACTTGACTTGGTACATAGCCACTTCATTGGAAAGTTATTGTTACTGGTGCTTGATATCTCGACTTGCAATGTTCCTTTCCATTTATCTATCGATTATCTTCTGCTCTTGTTGGTTACTAGTTTGCTTTATTTGAGTTCATCGCATTATTTATACATTCCTGAAAATGATTAATTACTTAAATTGTTGCATAATGATAGAGGGTAATTCCTACTGAGCTTCTTGCTCACCCCCCTTATTTTCATCCTTTTCAGGTAACACGGTAGATGGAACGTTTACAATTGGGATCGGGTCAGCTGGATCGAGTGAACCTGGAGCCTTGAGACCCGAGTCTTTTTATTTTCTTGAGTCCAGTTAGTATAGTGGGTCTTGCTATTTTCTCTTCTTTATTTCTTTTATTTAGTCTATTATTGTAAAATTGAGTCAAACTTGCAATTTAATTTCAAATTATCAATAAAACTATATTTTTCTCAAATTAATGGCCTCCATGTGTTTGAATATTATTTATTTTCTGCTCTAATTATCATGACTTTTTCGCTGCCACGTTCCGAGCACCGCTTCCCGCTGCTATCGGTTCGGGGCATGACAGAAGTGGTATCAGAGCCTCGATTGTTTGAGTCTTAGGTTCTTGTCTATAAGTATAGGTTACCCTAAGTAATAGGTCATGTAATCTGTATCATCCATTCATGCCACCTGGTGAGATTGGGTAGTGCCTCGGGTTAAGTAATAAAATATGTATAAGATTGCGTAGCACGATGCGTAAGGATAATATATTTTTTAACCTTATAATTATTTTACAGGTATTTAAGCTCCTTTTGACATGAAAGTGAGAGGGTCCACGAGTAAGTTGAGGTCCAGTTCCGTTAAAAGGTGGCGAGTCCGTCGTAAAGAAATTCGAAGTAATAAGAAGAAAAAGAATAACCTTTAGTAAATGAAATATTTTCACTGTCACAAAATTGGTCATATAATCAAGGAGTGCTGGCGAAGGAGCGGAGCGTGTCTTCGTTGCGAAAATAAAGATCATATAATGGCTAATTACCCTAAGCTACTTCCACAAGCAAAAACATAAGGAGAATTGGAACCGATTTCTATCAAATGAGGAATAATATAAAGTACCGTTCTCCCTCATCCTTAACTATAGTTAAATTCTTTTGCATTCCATTAGTTATATGATTACCATGTTATTTTGAATAGGTAAGATCATCTTATTTTAACTATTTGAATAATTAATGGCGATCGACGAATTTGGGGACCAAATTCCTTCAAGTGGGGGAGGATGTAACATCCCGGTTAAATAATAAAGTATAAAATTAAAATTTTGAAACATATATTGGAATAAAATGTGATAAATAGAAATAAATGAAAAACGTGCAGTTAATTATCACTTAAATTATTACATCTCATGTGAAGAAGCAAATAAAAGAAAAGAAAAGGGGATCTAATTTTTGTAAAAATAGAATGACTAATCGAATCACTAATTCAATGCAAGATATATTAAAATGGATTAATGTTATTAACTTACTATTTAATGACTTCAATAATATTTTTAGTTAATATTATTTATTTTGAAATTGGCCAAATTCTATCAATAAAAAGAAATAATTATTTTTCTACAATAACCATAATAAGAATGTCATATTCCAAGGTGCAATCGAATTTTCTATGATGATTTAAATTTAATAGGTATAAATTAAATAAATTAAATTTCACCCATCGGCCAAAGTTTTGACTAATTTCTAAAAATATGGAAAAATTATATTCTTATAGAGAACGAAGTGTTTAACAATAATATCAATTGGGCCGACCCCTAATAAAAATTTAATTAGGCTGAATTAAGGAATTAAGTGGCCAAATTCGTTATTCCAATAGATTAATCTTAAACGACCAAATTGGAGCCCAATTCTTAATCAATCAAGCCCAAACCAGGCCCAATCGAAAGGTTAACCCTAGGAGCTCATTTTTCGTAGCCTCTAGCTGCTTCTCTCGACGGCGGCGGCGTGGATTTGGTCAATGTGCAAGATTTTTGGCGCTTTTTCCCCGTTGGACTCTCGAGTCCAATTCGATCGCTAGAACCCTCCATACACCCTATAACTAGAGTGCTTTTGGGACCCTATGACCCTGTTTGCTTCCCCAATTGGCGGCACGACCTGTGGTGGCCGATCGACGCCGAATTAGGGCGAGGATCTACGATGTGTTCGCGAATTAGGGTTTTCGCGTCATCCCCTTTCTTCTTCAATTGAGATAGGTTTCTCTCGGGCCCAATCTAATTCAATAACATGGATAGATAGATATCGTCCTTAACTTTCTTTTGAGTCCAATTTACCCAATTTTGGTTGTCTAATTTGGGCGTATTCCTAGTTTTATGTAGAGCATGTAGTTAGGGTTTTTACTCACGTTCTTTCTGTTTAGGTTACATCAAGTAATCATAGTGGAATCCTTAAATTGACCATGCCATGATATATGTTTTTAAGTTACCTACATTTTGATAGTTAATAGCCTAATTTTCATGCTATATCTATGTTTTTATCATACTTTTAATGGACCAGTGCCTTGTTTTTCACGTTTTTGGGCTCTGGTTGGAATAAATGGTCCTTCCAGGGACCGCCAGGTGACTAGCAGTCGTACGATAGACCGTTTGCCCTAGTTTAGCGTCCCAACGATAGACTATTTTCTAGCCAGCGAATTTTAAAATGAAAAGGGGTTTTCCAGTGTGTAAGCGGCCCTTCTCTTGACCGCTTATGGCCTCTGGCAGCCTGTTCTATGACCGTTTTCTACCCTGTTCCAGTGACATGTATTGATGTGTTCTGTCAAGTTTTGTCATGTTAGCACACTTGTTGGTCAAGGTTAAACGCACTAAAATTTGGGCTTATGGAATACATGAACTAAGTGAAACTCTTTCTTTAATAATTGCTCCATTCATGTCCATCTTTCATATCTTTTGTGATATTTAAGAAGGAAGTAGATTAATGCCTTGTTAATGGTTTAGTTTAATTCTCATATCTGTCATGAATGAATTTAGAATTTCTTTTAAGGTCATACCACTCCGGTGGAAGTGATTGGACCAATTACGTTCGTTTTTCGCTTGATTTGTTAGCCTAAATCTTGAGTAATGAATGTCTCTCTGTCGGATACTCCTTCCGACGGACTAGGTATTCTTGTTTCAAGGCCTCCGTAAGACCCCGCGAGCCTGGGATTCGCACTCGGACGCCGGGCAGGTTGTACCTTAATTCCTAAACCCTCCTAATTGACCGAAATTGTGATTTTTGGGTTTGCCCATGCTCTGTAAGGGTTGCGGCCATGTTCAGACCATTTTCTGACCTTAGCGGCCTTCTCTGGACCGCTAGGTTGATCTAGCGGTTAGTCCTAGACCGTTTTCCCTGGGCTTCATCACTTTTGTTTTCTGGCGCATCTTACCACCTAAATGGTCCAGTGTTGACCGTTGTCATTTTCATTATTAGACCATTTTTCTAGTGTATGTGGTCTTGATTAGACCCTCTTAGCGGTCCTCTGCTGACCGTTTCACATTCAAGCCTTCCGAAAATTGCTATTTTCATGGTTTGGATATGTGTGAGCTGCTCTAGCCTATCCAGACTATTGCACATTGAGTTTTGACCTATGGTTAGGTCTATTGGTGACATTTATCCATTCTAAAGTCTCTTTGAATGACTTCTCCTCTCGATTAAGGAGCTTATTGTTTGAAATCTAAAAAAAAAATCAATATTCTTACGTATTTTACCTTGATTACATGAGCTTGATCTTGGAACTCTTGGCCATTTTTATTCGTGGATGTCTAGATTTCGTGGGATCTATGATCCAAGCAAATCAATATCAAGGGAATCATATTTAAGGGCCCTGTCTGGTCCTGAGAGGAGCACCCGAAGTGTACTTGTACCCCGGGGAGGTGTAATGACTAGGTGTGGCATTGTCACCGAGTACTGTCTAGCGTGTCAGTCTCTGACATTCCACATTCTTGTGAAACTTTCTATTCATGCTAGAAGCATGAAGTACTTGCTTGCGTGACATGACTCCCCTTGACTTGACTTGATACATGGCCATTTCATTAGAAAGTTCTTGTTACTGGTGCTTGATATCTCGACTTGTAATGTTCCTTTCCATTTATCTATCGATTATCTTCTGCTCTTGTTGGTTACTAGTTTGCTTTATTTGAGTTCCTCGCATTATTTATACATTCCTGAAAATGATAAAGTACTTAATTATTGCCTGATGATAGAGAGTAATTCCTATTGAGCTTCTTGCTCACCCCCTTATTTTCATCCTTTTCAGGTAACGCGGTAGATGCAACGTTTGCAATTGGGATCGGGTCAGCGGGATCGAGTGAACCTGGAGTCTTGAGACCCGAGTCTTTTTATTTTCTTGAGTGCAGTTACTATAGTGGGTCTTGCTATTTTATCTTCTTTATTTCTTTTATCGAGTCTATTATTGTAAAATTGAGTCAAACTTGCAATTCAATTTCCAATCATCAATAAAACTATATTTTTCTCAAATTAATGGCCTCCATGTGTTTGAATATTATTTATTTTCTACTCTAATTATCATGACTATTTCGCTGCCACGTTCCAAGCATCGCTTCCCATTGCTATCGGTTCGGGACGTGATAGTTTTAATAATGAAAGGCATGCCCATCAGATAATGTCTCCATCTTTGTACTACGAATATGATTGCCTCCATTTCTTTCTCATAAGTAGATTTCCCTAGTTGCTGGGAGGAAAATGCTTTACTGAGGTATTGTTGGCAAAAAAAAAAATAAATAAGGTGCCGTGGCAGTAGTCGCCAATTCTTCGATTGGCGACTCCTGGGTGGGCGCCAATTCCCTCAGGTTGACTCAGCCTATTGTGAGCAACGTCACACGGATGCGGCGGCGAGCGGAGCGCGCGAACTCGTTTTGCTGCAACACAGAAAGGGGGAGAGAAGCAGAGAAACCACCACGGGAGATTGCTCCGGCGGGGTATGCAGAATAGATATAGCGTAATAAAATGCGAGGATTAAATGGCCATAGCGGAAAATGACTCTCCGTGACCTCGGGGGATGGAAATGGTGCAGAATTTAAATGACAGTTATTTAAACGGCCATAGCGGGAAGTGACTCGCCGCGGCCTCGAATATATGAGAATAGCACAGGATTTAAGTGACAGAAATTTAAATGGCCATAGCGGGAAATGACTCGCCGCGACCTCGAATATATGAGAATAGCATAAGATTTAAGTGACAGAAATTTAAACAGCCATAGCGAGAAGTGACTCGCCGCGGCCTCGAATATATGAGAATAGCATAAGATTTAAGTGACAGAAATTTAAACAGTCATAGCGGGAAGTGGCTCGTCGCGGCCTCGAAGATATGATGTGATCGCTAGGGGCCGGAGACTCCAAAATAAGAAGAGTGATCGCGTTTACCTCAAAAGTAGGAAATGGCGGGTTGCTTCTTCCTCCCCCTTCGGTCGGCCGACGGAGAGGGCCTTCTTTGGTTACCCTTGCAAAACAGACAGATAGCAAATGAATCAGAAAAATGACAGTGTAGTATTAGTCCCTTGTGATGAAAATGGTGAAATCATGGCGAGACACACACCTGGTTGGTGTTGTTTTTAAACCCCTCTCAGACACGAGTAGGAGGAAAATGGTATGATGGATGGAAAATCATGCAAACGTGCATAAAAATAGATCTCTCTTATGAAGCGAGATGACGGATGACGGGATGATGCATGCAATAGAAATGACGAAAGAGAGTGGGGGATAATGGCTTATTGAAGATGCCGATGGCTGGATCCGGCGGAGCTTTGGCAGCGTGGGGATGACGTGGAAGCACGGTGGACGAAGATAGCCTTCCTCTCACGAGTGCGGGCACCCGGAATCCGACATAACCTCCTCCTACAAAACCCACAGGTTAGAAAGGAGATCCGGCAGAGTCTCCCTCTCCTCTGTCGGATCTGAAGCTCTCTCACTTCGAGGGAGGGGGTCCTCTATTTATAGAGGAAATTTTCATGGGCGCGTCCTGGGTCGGGGACGTGTCCATGTTGCGGCGTCCTGGGTCCCAAATGCGTCCATCATTTTTTTTATAATTTCCACATTATTGGCGCGTCTAGCCTCCTGGACGCCTCAAATGGATGCATCCAGGACCCCGGACGCTCCCATTTCTACCCACCGAATCACTGTCGGAAGCCATCGACAGTGGAGAAAGCGAGTGGTTTCGGCGCGTAACCATGACTCTCGTAGGGCGCGTCTGATCGGCAAGACATTGTTATGTTTGGATTCTTCCGAAATGTCAAACTGAGCGGTGGATCGGCGCCTTCCGGGTGCTAAACAAGGGGGCGTCCTGGGTCCCTAATGACTCAAAGTGAGGCGTCCTATTCCCCAGACGCCTTCAAGAATCCAGCCGGATTGGCAACAAAAAGTCGTCGATAGCGGAGAAAGTGAGTGACTTTGACGTCTGACCGTTACTTCAAGACGTCTTCGTGTTCGGATTCTTTCGGAACGTCCGGTTGAGCGACGCCGTCCGCGTACTGCACGATTTCCTTAGTGAGGCGGCTTTCCTCTCGGACCCCGTCAAAAGTGGCGTCACCCTCGCCCGCCGAAAAGAAAATTCTAAAAATGGCGAAAAGACCAAAAAATAGAAGATCACTCAAGTAATTCAAAAATGTGAAAGCCACTTCGGGGCGTCACATTGTAATATGAGATTTACCCAAGGTAATGTCAGAAACGACGTGTCTACAGCTGCCCCGCCTTGGCGTCTGCTTTGCAAGGAGTGACACGTAGTGGAATGGCATAGAAGTGAAATGAATGGAGTGAGAGCGGGACTGAAAAGTAGATGCCAAGGTGTGATGAGACACGCTTTCAACATTATGGTTTGGAATCTTTTCAGAGTTTCAATGAGGTACCTTGAAGAAGGTCTTCCAAATTCAACGATCGTTTGGACGGAAATCAAACAAGAAGGGGAATATGTGCGCTCAGGCACAAACATAAAAAAGGATCAACTTCTCTGTGTTAAAGTACCTAGGTCGTAAACCTGCAGGTTTCACCTTTGGGGAGCGGTTACCAGCCAATGTGGAAGTGCTACGGGCAAGGTGGGTCAAATGGAGTAAAAGTAAAGAAATATTTGAGGATCAAATCAAACAAGGGTCTCTTTTAGAAGAACAGTCAAGGGCTGTCTCAAGGAAACTCAGTACTCCATTCTGAATGGAATATCTCATATTATAAGAACTTTAAGCACAACGGCTTTCACAATCGAATTACTTGGAATGATCTTCTGCAATGGAATCAAAGTCCTACATGAATGCATGCTGGATTTAAAGGAAAACTTAAAACAAACAAAAATAGAAGATAGCCAAGGATAATATTGTCAAGTTGTTAAGAATGGGTCAAGATACCAATTCAGTGAGCTGATGCTGAGCCGGGGCCCGTTTATCCACGCACCGACACACCGAACGGAACTGTCGTTCCCTACGCTTTTACAACTTAACGGCCTATCCGCACAACCCAAATTCTTCTGAAATCATCACTATTTTTTTTGAAGGGGAACTCCAATTCCAGATTCGTTCAGATCGTAAGGTCCTTGACATGTTCTAGTAGCGTAACTATCATATAATACAATGCATGACATGGTAGGACCGGTCACCGAATGATGACGGGACAAGATGGGACAGTGGTGCCAATTAGTGAAACCTGCACTCATCAACAATATTAAAAGTAGCAGAATTACACCACAGCACAAGGGAGATCAAGACAAAACACCTTTTGCTAAAGTCAATAATGATGACTCATCATTGATGTGATGTGTTTGGCTTTTTAGACCCATCCCTTCCTATAAATACTCCTCCTTGCTTAGTTAAGCCAAATGCATCAAGGAGTGAATTGAGGGTCTTGGAACTCAAGAGGAGGAAGAGAAGAATCTTTGGTTTTTCGAGATAGAAGGCGAGTTTTCCCGCCCTATGAAGAGGAGCAAGCCTAGCAGCGAATTTAAACGACTCTCCGACCTCGAAGGACATCTGAGTGAGAAGGTCCAGTCGCATATGGTGAGTTGATTTATTTCAAATTTCCTATACGACATCTCTCTCACCTCCTCCCCTTTTGTTTTCTTTCTTCTTTCCCAGTTGTACCCCCTCTTGCCAGGCCCGAGAAAATTCTCCAAACTGCCGTGGCTTTCGAAGCTTACTTCCAACGTCTCCATCGGCATGATGGCCATAGTCACGAGGTGGCACATTCAAGGGCTCTTGGTTCACGCCAAGCATTACGAGAAGATTCGCATGGACTGTGCGGCTATGGGTGCGCTAGTACAGATCTGGCATCCTCAGATTCACACTTTTATCTTCCCCACTTTTGAGGCGACCATCCTTCTTGAGGAGGTGGAACTTCTGCTCGATTTGAAAAGATTCAGAAGGGATGGCAGAATAAAGATCATGCCGATGCTAAAAAGGGTGACTTCCGAGGATGTCCTCGGAAGCTTCATGCCATCTGGTGACGTTAGAAACGTCCAGACTCAGAAGGGAATTAACCTGCAAAAGCTCACGGAATGGCTCATGGATGCCCTGAGAGGATTGCCAGACGATGATTGTTTTGAAGAAATTATGAAGGGGTTCACAATCTGTTTGGCGGGTGATCTCTTATTCCCTTCTACTGACAACATAGTGGAGGAAGATCAGTTGAGCACCATCTACGGAATTTGGGATGGCAAAAGGGTGGGGCCTACCGTTCTTGCTTACCTCTACAGTGGCCTTACTGCTTCTAGCATGGGTAAGCCTCCTTTTGGTTGCGCGCTTCTTCTGAATTGTTGGGTTGACTTACATTTCATATTTGATCACCGTGAGGGGATGCCAACTTCCTCAAAGATTTTCCAACAAAGTCCCCTTTACCATATAGCCGACGTGTTAGGCTTTGGTGGTAATATAGTAAATCGCGGTCCATGGCTGAAGAAACGTGAAGACTGGAGGTCTAACTTCAAAACTACGATGCAAAGCTTCTTTACTTGCGCACCGGCATGTCTGCTCTCGCGCGAACTCCTCACAGGGTCTTCCCTTGAAGCTGAACTCCAACTTATTGGCGTGACGGAGTTTGTTCTTTACAACGCCCATCGGTGCTGTATTCAAATCGGCCTTCCCCGCTATTTGTTCCCAACGTTATCTGGCATTGCTCCTTTGAGGAAGAGAGAGTCGGGCACGGAGGAAGATGCAAAGGAAGTGAAGGCCATCAAAGTGTCATGGAAGATGAGCATTCCTGGAAAGGCATTAGTGCATGTAGAGGAAGAACGCGAGCTGTTGAGGGCTTATGTAATCGAAATGGGAAGTTAAGGCCCAAAGCGTCTAAACTCCTGATGTAGCTCACTCTGTTATTTTAATGAAATAAATGTGAAGTTATTATGTGCAAAGGTTTTTCAGATTATTGGCCTTTCTTCTTCTTTTTTAATTATTTTATTGGACGCGTCTAAGACCAACGATGCTTCCATTTTTTTTATTTTTTTTATTATTTGGACATGTCTAAGACCGAAGACGCTTCCATATTTTTTAATCATTTTTTCATTTTTTATCTTTCGTCTCTTTTTCTTTCTTTTTTTCTGACGCGATTAGGCGCCTAGACGCATCAAGTTGATGCGTCTTCGCGCCCAGACGCGTCAATATTTAGAAATTCAAAACTTAAGGCTGCCCACGGCGGCCTTTCTTCTTCCCTATTCACAATCGACCGAACCAACTTTCCTTTGCCCATTCTTCCCCGATTCCGGCCCTAAACGACCCATTCTTCGTCCCTATGGAGCGTGGAGGCCCAAGACAATGTGGAGAGAAGCGGAAGCGAGTCGCTCGCCGCCCGAGGAGGCCCCGGGACCGTGCGGATGCCGCCGTGGAAGAGGAGGTGATTCCCTTGGACGTGGAAGGCCCCGAGGGACACAGTGGCGCGAGAGAGGATGAGCATGACCCGGTAGGCCTCCCAGAACTTCCTTTTGTTGCATTATTTTGTGATTTTCTGTGAAAAATGGGGCGAGAGATGGGGTTTTGGCGGTGGCGGTTTTGAAAGGATGGAGGCGTCCCATCCAGTGGACGCCTCAATATATATATATATATATAAATAATTTTTAGAAAATTATTGAACGCATCATAGGGTAAAGATGCCTTTATTATTTAATTTTAATTATTTAATTAGAAAAATTATGAAGGCGTCTAGGAGCCCAGCCGTTTTTATAATGATTATATATAATTAAGACAATATGAAAATATAAAAGCCTCTACACACCTTGACGCGTCCATTAATTATTTTTTATTACATATATATATATATATATATATATATATATATTTTTAAAGCCAGAAAATAGAAATTATGAAGGCGTCTAAGCCCCTAGACGCCTTTACACTCTCCCCTCTTTTTTTTAAAATTATCATTATTATTATTATTATTATTATATTGTGTTGTTCATTATTGGTGACCCTGTTTTCTTACTGACGTGGTTCCTTTTCTTTTTTTGTTCTATGGTGTGCAGGGTGTGATGAGGACCCAGATCAGCTGGTTCTTAGTGGTGCTGGCGTACGGAGGGCCGCCGGACTTCCAGAGGGCCCGAGTGGATGCTATGGGGTTTGGGGCGTCCTTGCAGATCGAGCCCTTTCGGCTCGACTTGCCCCTCGTCCAGGCGTTGAGGGAGCGGTGTCAAGCGCCGAGTCGAGCGTTTTTGATGCCCTGGGGGCATATGGTGCCGTCACTGGAGGATGTGGTCCGGATCACAGGACTACGGGTGGACGAAGAGGCCGTTAGTGGGGTCACCTACCCAGACTACAGAGAGAGCACCCTAGAGCTATTAGGGCTGGAGACGAGCGCGACTGACAGAGACAGCAGGACAGTCGGCCGGGCAGACATTATGGAGGCGCTCAGGTTCGTCGACTCGCGTCAGCACGTCGGCGAGAGCGGAGCGGAGTTCCTAGCGTTGCTAGAGGGGGCAGCTCGGGGAGCTTTTAGCCAGGACGCGGGCGACCGATACCGGGTGGACCTGGACCTCTAGAGGTTCCTCTTCTTCCTACTGGGCCGCCTTGTGCTGGGGACGAAGGGGGACGACATCCACCGTCGTTTCCTTGGGATTCTGGCGGACCTAGACCGAGTGGGGCACTACGCGTGGGGAGCATCCCTGCTCACCCACTTGATTGCTGATCTTTCTCAGGGGGCAGAGAAGGAGACGATAGTCGGCGGCTTCACGCCTTTCCTCTAGGTAGACATTTCATTAATGTATTTTACAGTGAATCCTAGTTTATTGTTATGCAATTATGTGTACTAATGATATGTGATGGTTGTAGGTATGGAGTTACTTCTACTTCTCGATGGGGAGAGCCAGGCAATGGAACCGGACGGTCGTACCCCTAGCGCGGCGGTGGAGGCCAGTCACGACCGTGGCTCCACACACGTACCAGCTGACGTCGCTTCGACGTGAGCTGACCGAGTACCCCGAGGCCATGGTATGATTTTTTTGTTATTGTATATAATTTTCATGCATTTATTTTGTTTACTGACATGATGCATGTATGATGATGCAGGTGGTATGGAGGCCCTACCTGGGCATGGCCGATGCTGGCCTGCCTTGGGTCGTAGCGGGCCGACCACATTTTGGGCGGGACCAGTGGGTCCACTGGCTGAACGAGATCGAGCCACTGCGACTCAGGTTGGTCATGAGGACCCTGGGGCTTGCCCAGGAGTGGGCGGAGGTGGACGAGCCGAGCCGCGTCGGGCGGAACACCCTGGGTCAGGTGAAGCTCGTGGACT